>JARGYO010000162.1:14012154-15212154 GCA_029206835.1 Rana muscosa
TTTTTTTGTTTTTTTGTCCCTCGGCAGCCTGGCCCAGTGTCCCTCGGCAGCCTGGCCCAGTGTCCCTCGGCAGCCTGGCCCAGTGTCCCTCGGCAGCCTGGCCCAGTGTCCCTCGGTGTGTATATCAACGGCACTCGCTCCTCTCTTCCCCTCACAGACAGCAGGGATCGGCGTATAACACGCACCCACAATTTCCCCCCGATTTTAAGTGGGAAAAAAAGTGTGTGTTATACGCCAATACGGTACTTTCTTCAGCTCTGTGTATACAAAGGAGCATGGGGGAGTTCAGGTCCATAATGGGGGTGGTAGTGACACAGCCGCAAATGATCCACAATGGCTCAAAAGTGATATGGTCCAGCAAAATTTAGACAGAATAAAGGTGGATAAAGCACCTGGACCTGATGGCATCCACCCACGGATACTAAAAGAATTGAGCTCTGTAATTTCAAAGCCATTGTATCTAATTTTTAGGGACTCATTAATGACAGGAATAGTACCACTGGATTGGCACAGGGCCAATGTGGTGCCTATATTTAAAAAGAGAACAAAGTCTTTACCAAGTAACTACCGACCTGTTAGTTTAAATTCTCTAGTTGGGAAGATACTGGAGCGTTTAATAAAAGACCACATAGACGAGTTCTTGCTGGAAAAAACTATTTAAGCAACAGACAGCATGGATTCATGAAAGACAGAAGTTGTCAGACAAACCTGATTTCTTTTTATGAAGAGGTAAGCAAGACCTTGGACAGAGGGGGGTGGCTGTGGACGTGGTATACTTGGATTTTGCAAAAGCGTGCAATACAGTTCCCCACACACGGCTCACGTGTAAGGTAAAGTCTACAGGATTGGAATATCAGTTTGTAAATGGATAGAAAACTGGCTAAAAGACAGAATTCAGAGAGTAGTGGTTAATGATTCTTACTCTGAATGGTCTAAGGTTATCAGTGGTGTACCCCAAGGTTCAGTGCTAGGACCCTTACTTTTTAATATCTTTATAAATCATATTGGGTCTGGGATCAAAAGTAACATTTCTGTCTTTGCAGAGGACACTAAGCTATGCAGTGGAATAACGTCCTTACATGATGTCGCCAATTTACAAGCCGACCTCAATGCACTGTCTAATTGGGCGACTATGTGGCAGATGAGGTTTAATGTTAATAAATGTAAAGTTATGCACTTGGGGGCTAAGAATTAGCATGCATTATACATACTAGGGGGGATCCGTAGTGGAGAAGGATCTGGGGGTTTTGGTGGATCATAAGCTCAGTAATAGCATGCAATGCCAAGCTGCGGTTTCCAAAGCAAGCAAAGTCTTTTCTTGTATTAAGAGGGGAGAGAGAGAGAGAGAGAGAGAGAGAGAGAGAGAGAGAGAGAGAGAGAGAGAGAGGAGAAGAGAGAGAGAGAGAGAGAGAGAGAGAGAGAGAGAGAGAGAGAGAGAGAGAGAGAGAGAGAGAGAGAGAGAGAGAGAGAGAATTTTGCCCCTGTACAAATAAGTAAGACCTCATCTGGAATATGCAGTTCAGTTTTGGGCCCCAGTTCTCAAAAAAGGATATTGGGAAACTGGAGAAAGTGCAGAGAAGGGCAACCAAACTGATAAGAGGCATGGAGGAGCTCAGCTATGAGGAAAGATTAGAGGAACTGAATTTATTCATTCACTCTTGAGAAGAGGAGATTAGGGGGGATATGATCAACATGTACAAATATATAAAGGGTACATATAGTGAACTTTGTGTTAAGTTATTCACTTTACGGTCAACACAGAGAAGGGGGCACTCTTTACGTCTAGAGGAAAAGATTATCTCCAAAGAAGTAAAGGTTTCTTCACAGTAAGAGCTGTGGAATAGACTCCCTCCGGAGGTGGTTTTGGCCAGCTCAGTAGATTGCTTTAAGGTCTGGATACTTTCCTAAATGTACATAATATAACTGAGTACTAACAGTTATAGGTAAAGTTGATCCAGGGTAAATCCGATTGCCTCTCGGGGGATCAGGTAGGGCTGGGCGATTTTCCCCAAAAAAAAAAAAAAAATCTGCGTTTTTTTTATAAAAAAACTCGATTTACGATTCGATTTTTTTTTTTTATTATATTAATTAAAGTGCATCAACAAACAAAATTGCAAAGGCAAACCCTTTCTCTAACTGCAAAGTCAGTGTGCAACAAACACACAATATAATCCAGCGCTCATGGAACATACATTATTAACTATTGAAAACTCTTGAAACTCTGTGTGTGATTCCTTCTGTCCCAGCCTTGCTGCGATCCTGGCTCTGCATCCTTTTGGGTTGGAGGGCCCTCCACACGCTGGTCTGCCTGTTGTCCATCATTCAAGGTACTGTGCTCACACGGAGATCATGCCACAGGCTTTGTTTTGACTTTTTTAACCCCTCCTTGCTCCACGGATGTCACTGCAAGTTTAACAAGTTTGTCACCACTGGCAACTGGAGAGTTAAGATTCATTTGCCCTCTGCACATTTGGGATTGGATCCCTCTCTTTATTGTGATTAATGGACTAAGCTTTTTTATCAATTCTTCAAGAGTTTTCAATAGTTAATAATGTATGTTCCATGAGCGCTGGATTATATTGTGTGCATGTTGTGTATTTTGTACTTCTGGGTACGGATTTTTTCTTGCTGCGCTGGATCCTGTTTTTTCCCCCTTTTGGATACTTTGTACTTCCCAAAATATTTGGGATTTTTTTCTTATTATTATTATCATCCATTATATTTTTTTCTTTATCCACCAATTTAGCGCTTGTGACCTTTTGTTGTTTTTTGCAGTGTGCAACAAAGATTGTTACACATCCAAATTATTAATACTGTATTTGGATTTAGCTAATAAAACAAAAAATCCTGAGGTTACTCTTAGTTGAATTGAACTGTGTCCATGCCTCACTGTACCCGTGTCTCACTGTGCCCGTGTCTCACTGTGCCCATGCTTCAATCACTGTGCCCGTACCTGATGCAGATTTTCATGGTATACAGATTTTACTGCTACACCGGTGGCCATTCCAGTATTCAAAAGCCGTGCCTCCTCCTCGTCTGTGATAGGCGGAACACTCAATTTCCCAGCATTCAGTGTTCTGCCTATCATGGTCATCCTCATAACACAGACGAGGATGAGAGGATGTCCGTGATAGGCTGAATACTGCCTGCTGTGAAATTGAGTGTTCCGCCTATCACAGACGACGAGGACTCGGGAGGCGCGGCTTTTGAACACTGCAATGGCCGCCGTCTGTCTGCATGACACGCTGATCAGGTAGGCAGACGGCGGCTGCAGCGAGTAGATGTAATTGGGGTAACGCTGCCCAGTGCCATTCCGGATACGCCCCCTGCAGTCCTGCTATGGAAACTTTGAAGGGGAAAAAAAAAAAATATATATATATATATTATTATTTTTTTTCCAAAAAAAAAAAAAATCGATTTTCTTCAAAACTGAATCGATTTGAGCTCAAAACTCGATTCAAGATTAAAATCGATTTTTTTCCCAGCCCTAGGATCAGGAAGGAATTTTTTCCCCTGCTGTAGCAAATTGGATCATGCTCTGCTGGGGTTTTTTGCCTTCCTCTGGATCAACTGTGGGTATAGAATTGGGTATATGGGATTGTACGATTTTTTAATTTTTTTTATGGTTGAACTAGATTGACTTGTGTCTTTTTTCAACCTATGTAACTAAGAATGCATTAAAAGGCCAAGTTCGCCTTTTTTTCCCCTATGTACCAATATTGCATTCATATACTTTTTTTGAAAAAATATCAAAGCTTTCCATAAAATCAGACCTTACTGTCCATCCATGATTCAAAACATATCTATTGCTTCGGTCTTACTTCCTTACAGACTTGTAGGTCACGACACGACACAGGAAGGAGTTGACCAGCTGATCTTTCGCACACAATCCGCATCATCTACCCTCCCATTCCCAGCTGCACGTTTTTTTAAATGAAAATCAATGATCATCCTTCTCACCAACTACACAATATACAATCAGATTGCATAGTGTATGGCCATCTTTATACAAGTACATAGGAGGGAGTGGACAAACACATAAGCTGTCAAGCCCCGTTCACATCTCTGCATAGCGGGAACTCGCATTCCCACATGAGTTTTTTTAGCGAGGTGGGGAGGTGTTTGAGCATTTTCACTCATCGCACATAGGGCAGCCCACCCGCCTGAATGGGCTGCCCTACACACAGCAAGCTTTTTTTTTTTTTTTTTAGAGTGCAGGTTGGTGCGGTTTTTACTGCAGTTTTTGATGCAAAACATTTTTGAAATGCAAGGAAATGCACAGATGTGACTGGAGCCTCATTGTTCTTGTGTTAGCACACCAATTTCACTTTCAGGCCCCATTCACATCTAGCATGGCGCACATTTTGTGTCTCGTTTTTCCAGTGACATGCACAGAGCAGCCTACTGATTTAAATGGGCTGTGCAATAGGTGGCTTATGGGACATGTTGGCATTTTGTGGGTTGCGCGTTTTTTTAATGTGCGTTTTGCAGCATTTACCCCTCCGTTTTTTCACATGGCAAAATGTGCATTTGCTTCTGTGTTTGGTGTGTTGGTAATTAATAGCACTGAAAGCGCAACTAGTAATTTTAGGCGTATAAAGATGGCAATACACTATGCCATCTGATTGTACAATCTACTCCCCTACGCAAAGAAAAAAAAAAAAAAAAAAAAAAAAAAAAAAAAAGCAGCACGTGGGAATACGAGTTCCCACTATGCAGAGATGTGAACGGGGCTTGACAGCTGAGAGTTTCTGTACACTACCTTCTATGTGAAAAATAGTGAAAAAAGGACCTGCGCTAAGATATAAATAAATACTAGAAAGCAGCAACTAATCTGAAAACAGTCATCAGTGGAATTGGATATAAAAATATAAATAGTTGCGCCAATTGTGAAATCAATCGTAAACACCAGTAATTGTAAATCTAAAACAGATTTAACAATAATGAATAAACAGTGATAAATAAGAATATGCATTGCTCAGTGAAGCAAAAAAAAAAAAAAAAAAAATTATAAACAATAAAAAGGTATTGTGTTATTGAAAAAACAATTGAATAGTCCGCCGATCATATAGATCAAAGTTCATGTATTATAAACAAAAAACACCCGTGATGATATCCAATAAGGCAAAGAAGGAAAAAAGGACCTTGACCAGCATGTATTGAGTCTTGATCAAATCCGCCAGACTTCACACCTAATGCCGCGTACACACGATCATTATTCACGGCGGTTAAAAAACTGCCGTGAATAATGACAGGAAAAACGAGGGAACCGCTTGGTTCCCTACACACGGTCGTCTTTCCCGTCATTTTTTCTCTTGACGAGGAAAACGACCGTCTGTGGGCTCCGCGGCAGTGTTTCCCTATGGGAAAACTGCCGCGGAAAAAACGACGAGAAAATTTAGAACATGTTCTAATTTTTCTCGTCGTTTTTTATGCCGTTTTTCTCGACGAGAAAAACGACATAAAGCCCACAGACGATCGTTTTTCTCGGCGAAAAGAAAAAATGCAGTTTTTCTCATCGAGAAATGCGGTCGTGTGTACGCGGCATGAGAGCTTAGCCTGGGAAAAGCAGACAACTCCTGTCTGTGAGAGCAAGTAGGTGTGGAACACTTGCAACTGGATGAGGCTATATGGGCTGTCTGGGATCACTAATTGGGATCATACTATGCAGTGTGAAGTCTGGCGGATTTGATCAAGACTCAATACATGCTGGTCAAGTGCCTCTGTGATAGGGGACCAACATTTTCCGGTAAGCAGGATCACTCAGCATTGGTGGTGGATTGTCACGATTGATAATTTTTCAATGAAGATTGGATTCATTTTCCTTCTTTGCCTAAGGCTGGGTTCACACTAGTGCGACACGACATCTGTCCTACTTTGGATCCGACTTTGCCCTGTGACATGAAGCCGACATATGTCCGACTTACAATGAACAGGGATCCGACTTGGATCCCCGCCAATGGCAGGCACTGTGTTTGGTATGAATCTTGAGGGGGAACTCCAGGGCAAATTTTAAAATAAAAAACCAGCATGGGTTCCCCCTCCAGGAGCATACCAGGCCCTTGGGTCTGGTCTGGATTTGAAGGGGAACCCCTACGCCGAAAAAACGGCGTCGGGGTCCCCCCCAAAATCCAAACCAGACCCTTATCCGAGCACGCAACCTGGCAGGCCGCAGGGGAAGAGGGGGGGGGGGACGAGAGAGCGGCCCCCCTCCCTCCTGAACCGTACCAGGCCGCATGCCCTCAACATGGGGGGTTTTGTGCTCTGGGGCAGGGGGGCGACCTGCGGCCCCCCCCCCACCCCAGAGCACCCTGCCCCCATGTTGATGAGGACAGGGCCTCCTCCCGACAACCCTGGCCATTGGTTGTCGGGGTCTGCGGGCGGGGGGCTTATCGGAATCCGGGAGCCCCCCCCTTGATAAGGGGGCCCCCAGATCCCGGCCCCCCCACCCTATGTGAATGAGTATGGGGTACATCGTACCCCTACCCATTCACCTGGTGGAAAAAAAAAAGTCAAGAAAAAACGCAACACAGCTTTTTAAATTAATTTATTGCACAGCTCCGGGGTCTTCTTCCGACTTCGGGGGTCTCCGCGCTCTCCGGTTCTTTCTTCTGCCGGGCCTCCGCTAACTTCTTTTAGCTCTTTTGCTAACGGAGGCCCGGTCTTCTCCGTCGTCTCGTCCGGCTCTCCGTTGTCCTTCTGCCAGCCCCTCCACTAACTTCTTGTAGCTCTTTTGCTAGTGGAGGGGCCGGTCTTCCCGTCGCCGTCTTCTTCTCTCTTCTCCTCGATGTTGACGCGTCGCTTCCTCCCGCTGTAATACTGGCTGTTCGCTCCGCATTGATATAGGCTTCTTATGAAGTCACAGTCACATATGCTCCCATGACGTCACAGTCACATGCTCCGGGGCCACCGGAGCATGTGACTGTGACGTCATGAGAAGCCTATATTAATGCGGAGCGAACAGCCAGTATTACAGCGGGAGGAAGCAACGCGTCAACATCGAGGAGGAGAAGAAGATGGCGACGGGAAGACCGGCCCCTCCACTAGCAAAAGAGCTACAAGAAGTTAGTGGAGGGGCCGGCAGAAGGACAACGGAGAGCCGGACGAGACTACGGGAAGACCGGGCCTCCGCTAGCAAAAGAGCTAAAAGAAGTTAGCGGAGGCCCGGCGGAAGAAAGAACCGGAGAGCGGGAGAAGAAGAAGGCGACGGAGAAGACCGGGCCTCCGCTAGCAAAAGAGCTAAAAGAAGTTAGCGGAGGCCCAGCAGAAGAAAGAACCGGAGAGCGCGGAGACCCCCGAAGTCGGAAGAAGACCCCGGAGCTGTGCAATAAATTAATTTAAAAAGCTGTGTTGCGTTTTTTCTTGACTTTTTTTTCCACCAGGTGAATGGGTAGGGGTACGATGTACCCCATACTCATTCACATAGGGTGGGGGGGCCGGGATCTGGGGGCCCCCTTATCAAGGGGGGGGGCTCCCGGATTCCGATAAGCCCCCCGCAGACCCCGACAACCAACGGCCAGGGTTGTCGGGAAGAGGCCCTGTCCTCATCAACATGGGGGCAAGGTGCTCTGGGGTGGGGGGGCCGCAGGTCGCCCCCCTGCCCCAGAGCACCAAACTCCCCATGTTGAGGGCATGCGGCCTGGTACGGTTCAGGAGGGAGGGGGGGCCGCTCTCTCGTCCCCCCCTCTTCCCCTGCGGCCTGCCAGGTTGTGTGCTCGGATAAGGGTCTGGTTTGGATCTTGGGGGGGACCCCCATGCCATTTTTTCGGCGTAGGGGGTTCCCCTTCAAATCCAGACCTGACCCAAGGGCCTGGTATGCTCCTGGAGGGGGAACCCATGCCGTTTTTTTTTTAATTTGTTGTTGAGTTCCCCCTCAAGAGCAGTACAGCACAAGTCGCATGCCAAAGTCGGATCATGCAAGACTGCGGTCCGACTTTGATCCGACTTCAATGATAGTCAATGGGCTGAAGTCGGATCAAAGTCGGACCAAAGTAGTACAGGGAGCATTCTCAAAGTCGGACCGACATGTGTCGGACCAGTTAAGACGGCTCCGATAGGGAAACATTGATTTTCACACGTCATGCGACATGAGCTCCCAATGTCAGAGCGTTTGTCGGACCAGTGTGAACCAGGCCTTATTGGATATCATCACGGGTGTTTTTTGTTATAATACATGAACTTTGATCTATATGATCGGCGGACTATTCAATTGTTTTTTCAATAACACAATACCTTATATTGTTTATAAATTTTTTTTTTTTGCTTCACTGAGCAATGCATATTCTTATTTATCACTGTTTATTCATTATTGTTGTATCTGTTTAGATTTACAATTACTGGTGTTTACGATTGATTTCACAATTAGCGCAACTATTTATATTTTACTACCTTCTATGTACTTGCATAAAAATGGCCATACACTATGCAAACTGAGTGTGTATTTAGTGAGAAGGGTGATCACTGATTTATTGCATTTCATTTAAAAAACGTGCAGCTGGGAATGGGAGGGTAGATGAGGCAGGGTGTGTGCTAATGAGGTCAGCTGGTCATCTCCTTTCTGTGTCATGACCTACAGTCTGTAAGGATGCAAGACCAAAGTAATAGATACGTTTTGAATCATGGATGGAGGACAGTAAAGTATGCATCTGTAGATTTAATGGAAAGCTTTGATATTTTTGCTAAAAAAGTACATATATGCTACATTGGTGCATTGGGGAGCTGGAATTTAGAGAAAAAAAAAAAAAAAAAAAAAAGTTTACTTAACCGTTAAAGGTAAAAAAAAAATATTCTTCCTTTAGAACCACTTTGAATTAAAACTTTGGCTTAATACAGGCTTTTCTATGCATTAACAATTATGCATGACACATTCCTACAACCTCATCCATACTGTCCTCAGCAAATTATCCTGAACATCCTGTGCCAAGTGCACTTTGGATTACCAGTTAAAGTTTCAATGCTTAACTATTTCTTGAGCTTCCTCTCTCCTGCAAACAGATTTGAATAAAAAATAAAAAATGTGCTATGAGAAATACAGGGGGCTGTCACTACTTAACTAGTTCTGAAAATGCTAGCTGTCTGGCCGCACCATGTTCAATACTTTGAGTCACTCTTGGAACAAGCACATAGCCAGTGAAGTCAGAACGCCCGAGTTGCACACTTCTCCTGGGTCACTGCCTCTGGAAGCAATTGGATCAAGTTGACAGCCAGACAACTAAGAATTTCAAATTGAAAAGCAATGGTAGCCCCCATATTTCTCTGACTACAGGCTTAGTTTAAAGTAAATCTGATAATCAGGGTTAATGGAGTTGCCGGCATCAGTCACTCCAGCATATATACGGTATGTCTTAAAGTGGAAGTAAACTTTTTTGCACTTTTACCTACAGGCAAACCTATAATAAGGCTTACCTGTAGGTACCGTGAATATCTCCTAAACCTGAACTGTTTAGGAGATATTCACACTGCATGCAGCCGGTGATGTCACCGGCACACGCGTTTTCAAGGGTCGGCATACCCGTACCTCCCCTTCAGAGCCCTGTGCTGCTGCCAGGGGACGCAAACCCGAAAGGAAGCCCAGGTGAAGATGGAAAGCCCTGAGCGGTGACAGCGCGGCACTGGAGGGCTTTGTTCGAAGGTATTTCATAATGTGCTAGTATGTGATGCATACTAGCGCATTATGCCTTTACCTTAATTTGTGCAGTTTACTACAGCTTTAAGGAAAAAGAATCCTCAGGTGAGCAACCTGACCAGGAACACAGGCATGTCAAGGTGGAGCCAATCATCTCTCAAGTAGATGTCCTGGATGATGATTTGGGAAACCGTATTCACCCCTTTTGCTGCCAGAATATTTTTTTTGCATACATTTAAAATAAAAATGTAAGCCTAAAGACTAGTAAAAATCTAGAAAACATTTTTGAAAACAAAATATGATCCCGCCCTACACAAGTGAAAAAATATGTGAATAACTAAGATTACAAAGCAAACAGAGCCGCTCACACTAATGTGTGCCAATACCTCAACCTAGAAAAATAAATCTATAAAAATTGTGAAGCGCTCATATACATATGTGCAAATCCAGAAAAACAAAATTCATGCGTTTACCATACATGCAAATTTGCAAACCAAAACACCATAAATGCACAAGACTTTATATAAAAAAAAAAAAAAAAAAAAAAACAATTTTCCTAATGGACAGGTAATATATATATATATATAAAAACCCAATTTCTTCATATATAGATCAGACCGTCTTTTGGGGTTTTGTGTTCTAGAATTTTTTTACCATGCCTTTAAATGAAACACCACACACTGTTCTATAACCAAACGTGCCATTATAGGCGTGCCCTCACCTCAAATGATGGACCCCACCATTGTACAACAGGAGGTCAAACTGTGCTTGGAAAAAAAAAAAAAAAGAATTCCAGGGTTGCAGGTCATCCGCCACTTTCAGAGGCATGGCAATGGTCCACGGTATATCATAAAACCAGATAAAATCTCCATAGTGTAAAACCATAACATTATATTTATAAAAGTAGAAATGCACTTACAATATCAAAAAATGCAAGGGGCATGAATATACAGCTCTCTTTACATCAAACCAGCTCAGATGAGAATCCAAGATGGCACCCGTGGGTTACAGGAGTACACTTACTTGTGCTCTCCTGTGACCCAAAGTTGGCCTATAGCAGGTTAAAAAGTTTGCTGTCAGCTGATGTCACAGAGCTGCCCCAGGCTATGGAATGATCGAAATTATATTGTCAGGATAAACCTGGCTTCCTGATTGATAGATAGTTCTTCGCGCATGATGAGTGTCGAAACCAGCTGCGCCCGCCCCCTTCCCGGCGCTCTAGTGAGCGCTAGAGGAGTATAGTGGAGAGCGATGACTGCCAGTCACCTCTCTCTGAGAAGACTGAGCGATCAGCAGTCATATGATCGTTCACTTCTTGGGCTTAGAGCAGGTCGGGACAGATGCAGCATATAGGGGAGTATGAATGTTTGATTCATACCGATCCGGTAGAGGGGGGGGGGGCAGTGTAAATAAAATTTAAAGCACCCCCCATCTCACCGTGCTCATGCGCAGAGGCGAATACATACATAGGTCATGCATGCGTATGTAAATGGTGTTTGCACCACACGTGAGGTTTTGCTGCAAACATTATACTGAGAGAAGTAATTCTAGCTCTAGACCAACTTTGCAACTCTAAACTGGTAACCTGTAAGAATGTTTAAAGCGTTTTATTGAAAGTTTCAAAGGAAAGAAAATCAAAATCCCAAGACTTACTCATATGAAAAACAGTAAGCTATAAAATATACATCAAAGTACAAGGGATTGAAAAGACGAAATAGAGTATAAAGTATTGCCTTGTAGAGATGGACTTGGGCGTATGCCCGATCCCACCAGGAAGCAGACACTGCACAGTGCTAATTACAGGCAGCGAGAGATTTCCTGGTCTGCAGATTGGGAAATGTCTCACTGCCTTTGATAAGCGCTGTGCAGTGTCGACTTCCTGGCGGGATCGGGCACGTGGTATTTCGAACACGCCCGAGCCCATCTCTATTGCCTTGTACAAAACTGAGCTCAAAAAGCAACAACAGAAAGCAATGGAAAGAAACAGAATAAAAAAAAAAAAAAAAAATTATATATATATATATATATATATATATATATATATATATATATATATATATATATATATATATATATATATATATATACACACACACATACATACACACACACATATAAAAAAGGGGGAGGGGGGAGCATAATCAAAATTTCCATTCCCTGTCGCTCTTTTGAGCTCAATATTATAAGAAAGAGGGAAATTGAGATGACATAACCATGTAACAACCATGTACGTACCCATATGCCATAGAATTGGTGGGGATAATAGGGCGTAAAGAAGGGACAATGTAACTACCAAGGCTCTACCTCACACCATGTATGTGGTGTTATGCCTCTTGTTGTATGACAATATTGGGCAGAACGATGAAACTAACAATTAAAAAGGGAGCGATAAAAGAAAGGAGCCCCGTGCGCATATTTTGAAGCACGACATGTTAGGAATCAATTTACTCTGCGTACATCATCATTTATACATTTTCACCAACAAATTGGGTTCTATAGTGTGTTTTTTTTCATTAAAGTTGTAAAGTCAAAAATGTTTTCCCCTCTAATTAATCTATGTGAGGTGCTTATATCCGAAAAAGTAATGACTATCATGATTTTTTTTTTAGATACCTATGTAAATCGCTCATATATAATCGACCGCTGGCTTTCCTGTGTCCTTAGTATGCTTTATTTCCGGTTTTGCGGTGCACGTCCACTGCAGCGACAATATCGGAACTACAATTCCCATTAGGCTTTGCGGCATCGCGTATACACAGAGCCTAACGAGCACGAGTAAAGTTCTCTGCCACACTAAGTGTACAAAGTGTAAAAGGAGGAGACACGCCCACTCACTCACTGCCTCTATCTCTGCCGTAGAGAGCGTCAAGACGCTCTGCTGTAGTCCAAAGGAGGGGGGGGAGCACAATACTCCACACCGAGGGAAAAGCCTTGCTTGTCGGTGTGGAGTTAGAGACAGGAAGTAAGGATTTCTCAGCTGAAATAAACACATTTCTAAGCGAAATAGAAGGATGCAATAAGTGAAGGAGGACTCCACTAAAAAGGTAAAAGTAAGATATTTAAAAAAACAAAACAAAACCCTTTAAACTTCATTAAAAAAATAGGATTTTTTACTCACCGTAAAATCCTTTTCTCTGAGTCCATGGACCGACACAGCTTCTCTATTGACAAAGTGGGTATTATCCGTTAATTAGGAGTGACTAGGCAGAAAAACTTGTAAAAAGTGTTGCATCACACCTTCTACAGTACCGCCCAGGGGGCGGACCCTCTGGGTATACCCTCTCAGTCTGCACATCGCAGATCAGTTCGTCAAAAAGCAGTACAAACTTAAAAGGAGGGGTGGGTGCTGTGTCGGTCCATGGACTCAGAGAAAAGGATTTTACGGTGAGTAAAAAATCCTATTTACTCTTTCGTCCATGGACCGACACAGCTTCTCTATTGACAAAGTGGGACGTCCCAAAGCAGTGTCAGAGAAAAAACGAGGGGTGGTAACAGCATAAAAACAAACTTCACCCCAAAACACAAAACAGCACTCCTCCAACGGAGGAGTTGCAACTCTAAACAGCCGCCTGCAAAACCTTGCGGCCGAAAGAGGCATCCGAAGATGCACCTACATCAACTTTGTAGAATTTTGTGAAAGTGTGAGCGGACGACCAAGTCGCCGCTTTACATAGTTGGGAAACAGACGCTTGATGTCGGAAAGCCCAAGAGGCACCTATTGCCCTGGTCGAATGCGCCGTGACAGGAAAGGGGGGCGCCTGACCCTTTAAGGCGTAAGCCTGGATTACTATCTGTCGGATCCACCTAGAGATGGTGGCCGATGAGACTGCTTGGCCCTTCTTGGGACCAGCCACCGAAACAAACAGTGAGTCTGACTTCCGGAACAGGGAAGTAGCAGATATGTATACTCTCAAAGCTCGGACAACGTCCAAGGAATGCAACGCCGACTCCTTAGGATTCGACGGCTGAGGACACAAGGATGGAAGTACAATGTCTTCGTTGAGATGAAAAGCCGAAACGACCTTCGGAAGAAAGGAAGGCTGCGGCCGCAGCACCACCTTATCCTTGTGGAAAATCAAATAGGGAGCCTTGCAGGACAAGGCTGCCAGCTCAGAGACTCGTCTAACTGACGTAACAGCCACCAAAAAGACCACCTTCTGAGAAAGTGTCAACAGGGGAATATCTCTAATATTCTCAAACGGTGCCTTCTGAAGCACCGAGAGGACCAGGTTCAAGTCCCACGGAGGTAACGGGGGGCGGACCGGAGGGGCCACCTGTCGAACCCCCTGCACAAATGTACTCACGAGAGAGTGAGTCGCCAGGGGTCGCTGAAAAAAGACAGCCAGGGCAGATATCTGTCCCTTAATCGTACTTAGGGCAAGCCTTTGGTCTACCCCATGCTGTAAAAACAGCAGGATTCTGGAAACCAAATAGGTACGCGGATGCCATTTCATTTCCTCACACATGGAGATGTAGGCCCTCCAAGTGCGGTGATAGACCTTCCTAGAGGACGGTTTCCGAGCACTTCTCATAGTAGAAATTACTGAGTCTGACAGGCCCCGGTCTCTCAGTACCTGGTTCTCAACAGCCATGCCGTTAAAGCCAATGACTGTAAAGCAGGATGGAATATGGGACCTTGCGACAGCAGGTCCTTCCGTAGTGGTAGGCGCCAGGGGACGTCTGCTACCAGACGTACTAGATCGGCGTACCAAGGACGCTGAGGCCAATCTGGAGCGATTAGGATCATTGGAATTCCCTCTGCCTCCACTCTGCGGAGCAGAAGAGGAAGAAGCCTTAAGGGAGGGAAGGCATAGATTAGCCGATACTGGCCCCACGATGCTACCAACGCGTCCGTTGCGTCTGCCCATGGGTCTCTTGACCGGGCCACAAACCTCAATACCTTCCGATTGAGTCGGGAAGCCAGAAGATCTACGTCTGGTGTGCCCCATCTTTGGCAGAGGAGTTGGAACACCTCCGGGTGTAAGGACCATTCTCCCTGGTCCAGCATCTGGCGGCTCAGGTAGTCCGCCTGCCAGTTTTCCACACCCGGAATGTACACGGCCGACAGTGCCGGTACGCTCCTCTCTGCCCACTTCAGGATGCGAGCGATCTCCGATGCTGCAGCTGAGCTTCTTGTTCCTCCTTGATGATTGACATATGCCACTGCTGTGGCGTTGTCTGACTGGATCCTGACTGGACGCCCTTGCAGTCTCTGAGACCATTTGAAGAGGCACAGCTTGATCGCCCGGATCTCCAGGACATTGATCGGCAGGAGGGCTTCCTCTGGGGTCCAGCGACCTTGCGCCGACTGGACACCCCAGACTCCCCCCCAACCTGTAAGGCTGGCGTCCGTCGTGATCACTATCCAGTAAACCGGAAGAAATGACTTCCCGGCCATTAGAGCCGGTGCTGTCAGCCACCATACCAGGGATCTCCTGACTAGGTGGCTCACTCGGATTTGATAATCCAGAGATGAAGGGCATCTGTTCCATCTGGACAGAACTTCCCTCTGTAACACTCGAGTGTGGTATTGAGCATATGGGACCGCCTCGAAGGAGGCTACCATGAGGCCCAACACTCGCATGCAAAAACGGAGTGACGACCAATTCCTGGAAGTCAGCTGCCGTACTGCAGCCCGGAGGGTCTGCAACTTCTCCACAGGGAGGAATACCTTTGCCTCTGAGGAATCCAGAATCAACCCCAGGTACACTAGGCGTTGAGTGGGCACCAATACTGACTTTTGCGTGTTTAGTATCCAACCACAGTCTCGAAGAGTCTGACAGGTAATGGACACGCTTACCTCTAATTCTGAGCTTGAAGGGCCCTTCAGCAGAAGGTCGTCCAAGTAACCTGTGATAGCGATACCCCGCTGTCTTAGAAGTGCCAGAATCGGAGCGAGCACCTTGGTGAACGTCCTGGGTGCTGAGGCAAGGCCAAACGGGAGGGCCACAAACTGGTAGTGGTTCTTCCCGATAGCAAATCGCAGAAACCTCTGGTGTCTGGAGTATATGGGGACATGCAGGTATGCGTCCTTGATGTCCAAGGAGGCCAGAAAGTCCCCCGGATGGAGAGCCGTGACTACGGATCGAACCGACTCCATCCGAAATCTTTGTACCTTCACAAAGCAATTGAGGGCTCTGAGATCCAAGATTGGACGAACCCCCTCCTTCTTTGGCACAATGAACAGATTTGAGTAAAAACCCTGACCCCGTTCCTGTTCTGGAACTGGAATAACTACCCCGCGTTCCAGTAGACCCTGGACCGCCCCATACAGGGCCTCCCGACGGGTCGGTAGTAGCTGGAGATTGGAGGTGATGAATCTGTCTGGTGGACAAGAGAGAAATTCTATCTTGTAGCCTGAGGAGATTACTTCGCAAACCCACCTGTCGGAGACTAGAGCAGTCCACTGAGTCGCGAATTTGCGAAGACGTCCCCCCACCCGAGAGCTGGGTGGGGGCGGACCTTCATGTGGACGCAGATTTGTCCACAGGCTTGTTGGGTCTGCGGGACCAAGGACGCTTTTGTCCTTGGGCAGGCGCTTTATCGGCCTGGGGTCTTTTCCCTGTCGCCTTAAGAGGGCGAAAAAACCGCTTACGTGCAGTAAAGGAGGGCCCTTGCCCTTGGCGTGGTCCCCTACCCTTGCTAGTTTGGGGAAGCAAAGTGCTTTTACCTCCTGTAGCATCCTTGATGATGTCATCCAGAGAAGCCCCAAAAAGTCTGTCGCCCTTAAAAGGCAGATCCAATAGGGCTTTCTTGGAAGTCTGGTCCGCAGACCAGCCCTTTAGCCAGATCAGGCGGCGTATTGCTACTGCATAAACCGAAGCTCTTGACAGCAGGGGAATAGTATCCATGTCTGACTCGCAGACAAACTTAAGGCCCTGGACCAACTGGTCGGCCAAAGTTATCTCATTAGGAGGAGCATCTCGCTCCTTTAACCCCTGGAGTAGCAATTTTGCCCATTCAGTAAGTGTCTGAGACACTAGGGCCCCCGCCAATGCCGGGCGTACTGCTGAGCCTACCACTGAGTATAGGTAGCGAGCGAGTGCTTCAGCCTTCTTATCCACAGGGTCCTTGAAAACAGGAGCCCCTTCTACTGGAATAGTGGTGGCTCTATTAAGTCTGGACACCGAAGGGTCCACTATAGGGGGAGAGGTCCATATCTTCAGAAAACTCTCCTCAAAGGGGTACCGTACTGCAAACCTCTTTGGGGCTGTAAAGACCCTCAGTGGGTTCTCCCATTCCTTGTATAAGAGTTTGTCAAAATAAGACACACAAGGGAACACCTTAGCAGTGCGGGCAGGTTTACGAAACCCAAAGGGGACTGGAGTATCTGCTACTTCTTCAGTCCTTTCCAACTTTAGCGTATCCCGCACTGCAGTAATAAGGTCAGATACCAAAGCCGTCTCGCGTACTGACCTGGACTTGGAGTCCTCCTCACTGTCCGATCGGTCACGGTCTGCAGTCTCTGATGCATCAGAATCTGGGCCATGAGCCGTAGCTGGACCTGGTTCTGCATCAGAAATATCCCCAGAAGATTGCAGGGGACGGGGGCGTTTATTACCCCCTGTATTCCCGTGTGCTGCTTCCACCCTGGCAGCAAACGCCTCTAGGATTGCCGACATAGCGTCCATAGACACCTCAGGGACACCAGCTGCTAAATCTGGTGTTTCAGGGGAGAAGACATCTGGCTCAGATGCCATGCTGACCACACGCTGACACTCACAGGGCTCCAGGCAAGATATCAATAGGCCACCCTCCTCCGCTGCAGAGATGCTGGGTTACCCAGAGGACTCACCACCCTGGATAGGTACTGCTATGCTGCGCCTATGATGCTGTCCCCTTGCTGCTGTGTCAGTCTGCTTCTTTTATCAGCACTTCCTGTGTGAATTTTTGCGCCAGTGTAATGCACCCTAGAGGCCGGAGGCTCTCGCAAAATGGTTGCCAAAACCGTCTGTATGGAAGATAATGTGGGCTCTAAGAAAATGGCCGCCGACAGAAGATAGAGGTCAGGCAGCCATAGCCCACAAAAAAGATGGCCGCCGAACGGCAATATCTGCATACAGGGTGGACAAACATGGCCGCCGATCACCTGATAGGGGCCAGTGGGTGTGGCCGAACTACAGGAAGATGGCCGCCAGGCAGTTACAAGAGGCCAAACTTGGCATGGACCACCTCAAAATGGCCGCCGACAGCATGGAGACACAGAAACACAGGTAAGCAAAAATGACATTTCTTTTAAATGTTAGTTACAGCCAGCCCCGCTCCAGTGGGACCCCCTAGGTGACCCCCAGCACCCAGCAACCTTTAGCTAGAAGCCCAGGGAGGAGGGAAAGGCAGGGAGAGAGGGAAGAAAGGGGCCACAACCACTTACTTGATCTCTCCAGGAATGTCCAGCTAAATCACCCAGCCGAGGCAGGGGAGTTTTACTTACCTATCCTGCATGTATTCTGCTGGAAGACATTCCAAACAGATCATCGTCCGCGCACGGAAGGTGACTGTTGGCCAGGCATGCTGTGATTGGACCCAGAAGGGACGATCATATGTATGCCCTGGAGCATGACGCTCACCGGACAGGCTGCTGCGACTCGGCCGTAAGGTCAGCCGAAGCTGAGCGGTCCGATGCAAGCCTTGGAGCGTAAGCTCACCGGCCAGGCTGCTGCGACTCGGCCGTAAGGTCAGCCGAAGCTGAGCGGTCCGATGCAGGCCCTGGAGCGTAGGCTCACCGGCCACCCGTGGAGCGACGGGCATGTCGTGGAAAACCCAGCGCGTAGCTAGGGTCGGCACACGCTCGATGGCCGAAACTGGGGAGACTACAAGGATCGAGGATCCAGCCTGTCACCCAGTCGGCAGTTGATCGAAGATCGCAGGAAACAACAAATGTAGCAAAAAAATAAAAAATATATATATCTTTTTTCCCCGGACCAATGAGCCCGAAGGGAGCCATGTCCTACTCCTTGCTAGACAGAAAAAAACTGATCTGCGATGTGCAGACTGAGAGGGTATACCCAGAGGGTCCGCCCCCTGGGCGGTACTGTAGAAGGTGTGATGCAACACTTTTTACAAGTTTTTCTGCCTAGTCACTCCTAATTAACGGATAATACCCACTTTGTCAATAGAGAAGCTGTGTCGGTCCATGGACGAAAGAGTAAGTGTATTTTTCCACCAAAATTTTTTCTTTATTTTTTATCAAAACTCCACAAATACCACCTGAAAAGAAAAAAATTGCAACACCTATCGATTTATGCTCTAGAGCAGGGGTCTCCAAACTGTAGCCCTGGGGCCAGATGCGGCCCTTTGCTTGCCTTAATGCGGCCCTTGGGGCACTATTCCATCCAACTCCAATTGGGCATAAAATTCTTGTTGCTGACACTATTGAGGCACTATTCCTCCAACTGACACCATCAATTCTTTCCATTGACACCAACGATGGGGCACTAGTCCTCCCACTGACACCAAAGATATGGTATTATTTACTCCCACTGGACATTTTCTACTCCCAATGGCCCTAGTCTGGCCCCCTAAAGTCTGAAGGACCGTAAACTGGCCCTGTGTATAGAAAGTTTGGAGACCCCTGGTCTAGAGCCTCTGCTTAAAAAATAATAATAATAATAATAATAATAATAATAATAAATAAATATATATATATATATATATATATATATAATTTATTTCAGGGGTTCTAAATAATTTTCTAGCAAAAAATAAAAAACCCTGAATATTTACATGTAGGATAGAAATGTGAGAACAGGCCTGGTCTTTAAGTGGTTAAACAACTCATTAGATAATAGAATAAAAATGTACCTAGATTTTCTGGGAATGAACCAGTGGCAGCATGGAGGTGTTTAGCAAATAAATCCATAGCCAATCCCTGCACAGCACTAAGACATGGAAGTGAAACAAAGACTGATGAATTGGAATTCCTTCCAGAACACACATCAATGAACACCAAAAAGATTTCATTCCTATGCTAAACTAATTCCAATCATATGCAAACCTCTATACACCACAGGGCTAGACTTTTTATTCACATTGCTTGTCCCCATCTCCCTTTACTTACCCGTGACAACTACACACTTCTTCGGGTTCTCCATGCCGCTGAAAGGACTTCCGGTCCGAGCATCGGGCAGCACCTGAGGCTCTCAGCTGGGAGAATTTCCCCGTCACGTGACGTGACCCGTCCACTCTGCGTTCCGGGGCTGTCAGTTACGAGCAGAAAGCATCTACACGTGACATACCCCGCCCCTCCTTCTGCGTTCCGAGCCTCTTTCTGGTGTGCTTCTAACCAATTACAGAGCAGGCTGACCTAATGAAGCGCAAGGCTTTATTTTAGTAGTGCTTACAAGTGGGGAATCATATAGTGAGCAGAAAGCGAAATTTTAGGGTGGCACGTTGAGGTTCCTAAACTTCCTATGCTAATGAAACATTCATAGCCATAGCTCCCAACTGTCCCTGATTTCCAGGGACTGTCCTTGAATTGTAACAAGTCCCTCTGCTCTGTCCCTCTTTCCTCCCTCATTTTGGTCTAATCGATATAATTGTATATAAAATGCATTATTTACCTTCCAAAAATTGTTTCCCAGTGCTAAACCTTTCATCCAATTTCAAAACGGCTGCAATTGTAAATGTTAAAAGCCTGTATAAAAGAATAATAGTGGTAAAAAAAACACTTGTGGGTATAACGAATCATTTTTTAATATAATTCTCCATTAAGAAGTTGTGGCAGGGGGTGTGTCCTTTTCCTACATACCTTTGCTAATAGATGTCCCTCGTTCCCATATCAGCAAGTTAGAGGTATGCTCAGAGCTGCTTTCCCACTTTTGGGTAACAGGAACAAGCATCGCCAGGGCTCCCCCCCACACACACCCTCCAAATAGAATCAAATACTGGGTGTGGTTATATTTCACTAACAGTGGGAGGGTCTTAAAGGGGCATTAAATACCAGGAGTGCATTATGTATTGTACAGAGTGCCGAGTTCAGGGCAGGGTTGCCAACTTTCAGTAAATTAACAGTTTGTAAAATCCATAGTTGTTGCATCTGTCCATGAATGTCAGTTATAGACATGCAGCCTACATGTCCGTAATGGACATTCATGGACAGATGCAAAAAGTACGGATTTTACAAACTGTTTGTAAATTTACTGAAAGTTGGCAACCCTGGTTCAGGGTTGCGTTACACAAAAAGTGCAGAGTTCAGCCTTCTTCCACAGCTGTTTACCTCTGCATCTAGAGTTGCCACCTCATCCCTTTAAACCCGAATACATATGAATTACACAGGTTCTGTGGCTGATTAATGTGGTAATTAAACTCACTTGGTGCCTTATCTGCATTAAATTAGCCTCAGAACCTGTGTAATTTATATGTGTAGCGGGTGGTTACATTTAGGGGAGGCATCTGAGTGATAAATGGCTCAGATGCAGCAATTGTTAGGGTTCATGGACCAATTTATGCCAGTGGAGGATGCAAGGGTGTTAAGTTCCCTGCAGCCTGTAGGTGGCACTGTCGCCATAGGCCGGGGTTGAACCACCATTGTAAGTCTGTACCCTTTTTGTCCTCTCACAGCAGTAGTACAGCGGGGCGGGGGAACCTGCTGTGCATGCTGGGAGAGGAGATAAAAGGGGCGGACATCTTCCGCTCGGGGTCCAAGCCCAGGCACCTTCAGCCTGCGGGTGCGTGCTGGTGGTCTCCGATCTGGGCTGAGGTACTCTCTGGAGGCCTGTGGCCCAGTACCTTTGACTGGGTCCCGCATGGGATGGAGGATTCCTAGGGTGTCCTCCGGTTTTGGACACCCGAATCTAGGGCGAGGGGGGACCAGAGAAGTGACCATCCCGGAGATCCAGCGCAGCATTGGCGGAGGCCTCTGGTGACCGTTCAGATGGATGACTCCCCGGACAGGGGCCGCATCTCAAGAAGGTAGTTCATGTTCTCATGGTCGGTGGCAGTGACCCAACTGAAACCCAGGTCGGTGGCAGAGGCCTAAATCCTATTTCACCCGGTCGGTGGCAGCGACCACCCTCACGGTCGGTGGCAGCGACCGTGCGCCAAGCCTGTTTGCACATACTGAAACAGGAGAGTAATAAGTTTATGTTTGTGCCTAGACCTTCCTCTTCACCTTGCCTGTTCATTGTCTAACCAGTCTGCTCACAAAGGACTATTTATTGCTCTACAAGAATAAATAAGTGTTGGACTTTCAATGGAGTGGAACTTGGCTTTCTGGGAGTTAAAGGATCATCCTCAAGGGGAGCTTTGGCTCTGGACAGGGGCACAGATCCGAAGGTAATTGGGTATAGCTCAAACCTCTACACACTGGAGGGTACAAGCTGGTGGTTTGTCACACTCTCCTCCCTGGTCCCCTAGACGAGAGCCATTGACATTGACAGAGAAGGAGGGAGTGAGAGGTGAGGTCGCTACACGTGGGGGCTTTGGTTCCGGGATTTGTGTTCGTGTAACGGAGTCGAGGCCTCCAAAAGTTTGAACTTTGCTGCCCAGGGGAGTTCCGAGGAGGTCGGCCATTTTGGCCAATGTGCCACGAGGCACACCCTCCCTGCACAGTTTGTAGGCGTGCCAAGGAGAAAGCCCGCAAACTGGTGTGGAAAAGGGGAGGAGTCCGGCCATGTGTGGAGATGCACGTGGGGACTTGGCGCCAGTTATTCAGTGCGCGATGGAACAGCAAGCGGTCAGTGTGTTCACTAATGCCTCCTGGGTTCAAGTTTCTACCAATACCAGGATGACCCCAATTGCTGCTTCGGTTACGGATACGGGAATCAGGCTCAAGCCCCGGGGGCGATTCTCCCTGTATGTATGCAAGGACGTTGAGGCCCTCGGTGTGATTTGTCCCAGCTGTTCGGGACTGGTGGTTCAGCTCAAGCCGTTCGGGCACTGCAAGGCCTGTGGAGAGTTCATTTTCGAGGTGGAGCAATCCATAGAAAGGCCTCGGGCCTTCCACCTCAACTGCCTAACAGGCGCCACCACTCGTGAGGGAGAAGTCAAAGCTTGGACAGCCATTCCCACGCGCACTGTAGAGACTTCCGGAGAAATCGCGATCAAAAGTTTGGAGGATGAAAAATCCGGGGATGCTGCTTCGGTCACCACAGCTTCCCTACTCCCACCGCCGAAGAGGAAGGTCGGTCTCGTTAGAGCTTCCAGCGGCCATGATGGAGGAAAACCCCTGTGCTCGCCCGGCCCGGATGTATCCGGATGGAAAAGCCCGGACATCCCAGTTCACATAAAGGCCGAGGTAAGCCAGGGAACGGGACTTGGTGTTTTGTCGGAGGTGTCGGGGATCCCCAGTCACGGGAGCCCGTGGGAGGGGGTGATTCCACATCCACAAGGAATTACCTGCCCGCAGAGGAGTGTGACACCTCCGACCTTGAGTCAGTCTCTGATGCTGGAGAAGATGGCATCATAGACAAACTTTTCGAGCAGAAGGGCTGGGACAAGATACCCCTAGCCTCGTCCCGTATGCAAAAGGGACTCACCCATGTCTACTGGGGATAGCACACCCCGGGTGGAGGCCCCGGTGCCTGAGGAGGGATCTGGTCCCCTGCCTGCCCTTTTGCTCCCTGAATCACCTGCACCCGAAGCTAGGGCGAAGCGAGTGTCGCTGCGGGTTCCTATGCCCAGTATGGAGGTGGTCAATGCACCTCGGCACCCGGAGTCAATTGTCATGCCTGGTGAGGGAGACCGTGCCACGATGCCACCCTTGTCCAGACTGCAGAGACTGTTTGCCAGAAGGTTGCCAGCGAGTACGGGTGGGAGTCAACGTTGTATCCTGGCCTAGGCCAACAAGGCCCAGGCCTAGGGCAGCACTTTGCAGGGGGGCAGCACGGAAAGAGTCCCCGCCGGCTTGCGCTACACTGTAAGTGTAACGCAAGCTGCTTCTAATTTTGACTTTCCTATCATCCTGGACCACAAACCTTCCTCACTGTGCTATAGGTTTTCTTCTGCACCATTGGCATGATTATATCTTCTTAGTCCTCGCCATAAAATTATCAGAAATTAGTGCTTAAAGAAGAACTATAAGCAACACTTTTTTTTTTTCATTTTGGATAGAGTAAGGGAGAGTTATAGCCCGTTAGTTTATTTTTTTACCATCCCTGTCCCATTGCAGAGATTTCCCTTCACTTCCTGCCCCATAGCCAAACAGGAAGTGAGAGGAAATCTATGCAAATTAAGGGAATCCATTGCACCCCCCCAGGCCCTAAGAACTAGTGTCCCCACTCGAAAATTTCACGGCGGGTCTTAAACAGAAAGGGTGTGGCCTTGACCGGAAGGGGTGGATCATATTTAAATTAGGGGTTCACGGGTTTAGTCAGGCCTAGGGCAGCACAAAACCTAAATACACTACTGGTGGGAGTACCCGTACTTACCAAGAGAGTTGTTGTATGAAGTGGAGGCACACAGGCAGCGGTGGTATGATGATTTCATCTGGACACATCTCAAGGTGCCCCACGCTCGCAGGTACCTCTCATGTTCTCCTGTAGCCTCTAAAAGGTTTAAAGATGGCAAGGCTGAATGGATGCTGGGTCGGCACATTCATGCTGACAGGGTGATTATTTGTCGAAAGGATGGAGAGGATGTGGTGTACCACATGGAAACTTTTGACCAGGGGTCCTCAAACTTTTTAAACAGGGGGCCAGTTCACAGTCCCTCAGACTGTTGGGGGGCCGGACTAGTTTGAAAAAAATATAAACGAATCCCCCCATCGCAGACTCCTCTCCCATCAAAGACTCCTCTCCCATCAAAGACTCCTCTCCCATCACAGACCCCTCTCCCATCACAGACCCCTCTCTCATCACAGATCCCTCTATCTCATCACAGATCCCTCTCCCATCACAGACTCCTCTCCATGACAGACTCTTCCCATCACAGATCCCTCTCCCATCACAGACTCCTCTCCATGACAGACTCTTCCCATCACAGATCCCTCCATCAGACTTCTCTCCATCACAGAGCCCCCTAATCACAAAGTTCCCCATCACAGATCCCTCCCACCACAGACTCCCCCATTACAGATCCCCCAATCATAAAGCCCTATCACAGATCCCTCCCAATCACAGAGCCCCCATCACAGATCCCTCCAGCGATATTACAGTGTCCCTTCCATTAAATCACAGCACTTCCCCTCCACAGCACTCCCCCCTCCCCTACCTTATTCACACAAGACGCGAAGCACGGCAGGTCCGGACAAATCGCGGGACTTTTCAAGTGAAAGGCAGATGATTGATTGCTGGGACCGCCCCGCTGCCTAGTAACCAATTACCCGCTTCTTAACTTGAAAAGTCCCGCCCTTTGTCTCTGGACCTGCCGTGCTTCGCGTCTTGTGTGAATAAGGTAGGGGAGGGGGGAGTGCTGCGATCTTATTAAAGGGGCAGTACGTGCCGCGGGCCGGCTAAATCGCCTTGGCGGGCCGTAGTTTGAGGACCCCTGCTTTTGACAGATACTTGAAGCCCCTTATACTGCCGCACCCAAGATTTTACTTATAGGAGAATAGACTCCTGTGTTTTTGTTGTTGCTGGACATTCCGGAGTGCCTTTGCCAGACTCTTTGATTTTTGCAGGGGGTGGCTACTCCTTGGGAGAATTGGGAGCAGTTGTTTTTGTTCTCCACCGCAAAGATAATGAGGACTTGGGGTTTAGTTAAGTTAGGGCAAAGATACAGATGAAGAGATTGCTGATCAAGAGAAGTGCTCCAGATCGCGACATGGCCACTAGGTGGAGTGTTGCGCAACAGTTTTTCACACACACACCACACCTGACTTTTTGGAAGGGAGGGGTTCCCTCTAGGGGGAGCCTTTTCACTCCAAATTACATACTGTGTCAGATAATGTGTTTTTTCTCCCCTCTACAGGAGAACGACATTCAAGACTGCTGAGAATGGGGCAGGTCTTAGACAGTGATGTGGGAGGGGAAAAAAAAATTATGCTGTTATGTCCTTGAATGTTTACACCTGTGTGTGCTTGTTTGTTGTCCCTTCCTTTCCCTCCTTCCTTTTCCCCTTGGTTCAGGCACAGGCGAAACAATTTTTAAATTGCCATTTTTTTGAATAGGTTTGTTTCTGGATCAGATTTATGCGGACTCACATTTTGAGGGCATAAATTGGTTCCAGACACTGGGGCCCAGTGTCAAATTACTGGGGGAATGTGTAGTGGGTGGTTACATTTAGGGGAGGCATCCGAGTGATAAATGGCTCAGATGCAGCAATTGTTAGGGTTCATGGACCAATTTATGCCAGTGGAAGATGCAAGGGTGTCCAGTTCCCTGCGGCCTGTAGGTGGCGCTTTCGCCATAGGCCGGGGTTGAACCGCCACTGTAAGTCTGTACCCTTTTTGTCCTCTCGCAGCAGTAGTACAGCGGGGCGGAGGAACCTGCTGTGCATGCTGGGAGAGGGGATAAAAGGGGCGGACATCTTCCGCTCGGGGTCCACGCCCAGGCACCTTCAGCCTGGGGGTGCGTGCTGGTGGTCTCCGGGCGTCCTCAGCCCGGGGACGGAGCTGCGATTCCACCCCAGACACCTTAGGTCTTGGGTGAGGTACTCTCTGGAGGCCTGGGGCCCAGTACCTTCGACTGAGTCCCGCATGGGACAAAGGATTCCTAGGGTGTCCTCCGGTTTTGGACTCCCGAATCTAAGGCGAGGGGGACCAGAGAAGTGACCTTCCCGGAGATCCAGCGCAGCATTGGCTGGTGACGGCGGAGGCCTCTGGTGACCGTCCAGATGGATGACTCCCCGGACAGGGGCCGCATCTCAAGAAGGTAGTTCATGTTCTCATGGTCGGTGGCAGCGACCCAACTGAAACCCAGGTCGGTGGCAGAGGCCTAAATCCTATTTTACGCGGTCGGTGGCAGCGACCGTGCGCCAAGCCTGTTTGCACATACTGAAACAGGAGAGTAATAAGTTTATGTTTGTGCCTGGACCTTCCTCTTCACCTTGCCTGTTCATTGTCTAACCAGTCTGCTCGCAAAGGACTATTTATTGCTCTACAAGAATAAATAAGTGTTGGAATTTCAATGGTGTGGAACTTGGCTTTATGGGAGTTAAAGGATCATCCTCAAGGGGAGCTTTGGCCCTGGACAGGGGCACAGACCCGAAGGTAATTGGGTATAGCTCACACCTCTACACACTGGAGGGTACGAGCTGGTGGTGCGTCACACTCTCCTCCCTGGTCCCCTAGACGAGAGCCATTGACAGAGAAGGAGGGAGTGAGAGGTGAGGTCGCAACATATGTGTTCGGGTTTAAAGGGATGAGGTGGCAACTCTATCTGCATCCCCCATCCACATCTCACTTCTCTTTATAGCCGGCTCTAGGACCTCCCTGCACACAGTAAATGGCTCCACCTCTCTCACTTGCAGGGAGATCATCCAGTGGGGGTGTCTGAATATGCACTGCACCCCAATCTCCCTTGTCCCTATCCTGCACTCAGTGGGAGCCACTCAGGAGACCAGATTTATGGGAGCTGCTGAGAGACCAGCTGTCGCTTGTAAACACAGAAGTTGGACTTCCGTGTTTACAAGTAATAGTGCTGAGCAGGGAGCACAGGGCCTGAGCCAAAGGTGGCGGAACTGAATTCCACCAAGATCCAGCTGAGAAAAAAACCCTGGCCACACGTGATTTTACAGAGGGCAGCCCATTCACCTCATGGGCCCTGTGAGCGTTTGTCGCCCAAAAAGGAGCTCATGCTTCTTTTCGGGGGCAACAAGCTTCACACAATTTTAAAAGCACAGTCGTGCGGCAGAATCGCATCGCATTTAGGGTGCCATAAAGAATAAAGGCAGCCAAACGCGTGTTGTGCAGTGATTGTCATGTGATCTGGAATCTGAAATAGCAGTGTGAATGGAGCCTAGAGCAGTTAGAAAATCACTAAGGGCCCGTTTACACCAGAACGCAGTGCAGGAAACCTACATACTGTGCTTGCTTCCCACACTGCATTCACAAAGCACTGCACTTGCCATCTGCTGCGGGTGTTAATGTAATGCTAACGACACCCCAAATGTAGGTCACAAACGCAACACATTTGCCTGTACCAGACACATACTACAGAAGTACCATGCAATCCGGTTGCAGTGCACTTTTAACCACTTCAAAACCGGGCATTTTCACCATCTTCCTGCCCAGGCCAATTTTCAGCGCTGTCATACTTTGAATGATGATTGCGTGGCCATGGAGCACTACCCATATGAAATTTTATCTCTTTTTTTCACACAATTTTGGTGGTATTTTAATCAATATAAAAAGATCAAACATTTGCAAAAAAAAGGCAAGCTTTTCTTTGTTTCTGTTATGAAATTTTGCAAATAAATAATCTTTCTTCATAAATTTAGGCCAAACTGTATTCTGCTACATTTCTTTGGTGTAAAAACCCAAATCGGTGTATATTTAGGCTGTAGGGAAGTTATAGAGTCCACAAACTAAGGTATACTGTATATCTGAAAATTGACCAATCCTGATGTACCTATCCTGATGCATAGAATACATGAAGGTAAAAACTCTGAAGCCTCGTACACACGGCCGTGTTTCCCGACGGGAAAACTGCAAGGAGAGATTTTGGCCGTGAATCCCGGACATGTGTATGCCCCATCGCAGTTTTCCCGACAGGAAAACGGCCAAAAAAAAAAAAGAGAACAACTTCCCTTTTTTCCTGCCGGGATTTCCGGCTGACTTTTTCCCGGCAGTTTTCCTATGGGAAAAACTGCGATGGGTCATACACACGGTCAGGATTCCCGACCAAAGCTCTCATCTGAGTTTTCCAGACGGGAAAACCTCTCGTGTGTACGGGGGGAAAGTTACAGAGCAGGTTCTCGGTTTTCCCCCCGGGATTTCAGACGGATCTCTTCCCGTTCTGGAATCCCAGTCGTGTGTACTAGGCATCAGCCTTTACAACCTATTTAACCAAAGCCCCTTAATGACCAGGCCATTTTTTGCGATATGGCACTGCATCGCTTTAACTGACAATTGTGCGGTCTGGCAACGCTGTAACCAAACTAAATTGATGTCTCTTTTTTTCCACAAATAGAGCTTTCTTTTGGTGGTATTTGATCGCTTCTGCAGTTTTTATTTTTTGCGCTATAAATAAAAAAAATTGTAAATTTTGCAAAAAAAGAAAAAAAAAAACAGTATTTTTTACTTTCTGCTATAACACGTATCCAAACAAAAATGTACAAATATAAATGTATTCATCAGTTTAGGCCAATATGTATTCTTCTACATATTTTTGGTTAAAAAAAATCCCAATAAGCATATATTGATTTATTTTTTTTGGTTTGCGCAAAAGTTAAAGCGTCTACAAAATAGGGGATAGATTTAGGGACTTTGTTTTATTGTTTTTACTGGTAATGATGGCAATCTGTGATTTTTAGCTGGACTGCGACATTGCAGAGGACAAATCTGACCCTAAGGCCCCTTTCACACTGAGGCGTTTTTACCGCGTTTTCGCTGTAAAAATAGCGCTGTAATAACACCTGAAATAATCCTGCCCCAGCATTCTCAATGTGAAATCTCTGAGGGCTTTCACATTGAGGCGTTTTGCTGGCTGGGCGTTGAAAAAAATCCTGCAAACAGCTTTTTTAGAGCCACTTTAGGGCGCATAAAATAGCGCTGTAAAAACGCCTATCCCCATTGAAATGAATAGGATTCGCGGTAAAAACGCATAGGCATAAGCGTTATGTTAAAAAAATAGCGCTAACGCCTATGCGTTTTTACCGCGTTCACGCTAATTTTAGCGCGAACGCGGTAAAAACGCGGTGAAAACGCATACGCGTTAGCGCTATTTTTACCGCGATCGCGGTACAAACGCGGTAAAATAGAGGTACAAAATCCCATAATTTTTGAGTGTTTTTTCAACGCCTCAGTGTGAAAGGGGCCTTAGTGACACTTTTTGGGCACCAGTGATATCAATACAGTGATTCGTGCTAAAAAAAAAAAAAAAAATGCACTGGTCAATGTTTATATTACACTGCCAGGGAAGGGGGTTAACACTACGGGGCGATCAAAGCGGTTAACTGTGTTCCCTGGATGTGTTCTGTGTAGGGGATTGACTCACTGGGTCAACAGAGATCGCTGTCCCTGATCACTAGGAACATCAGATCTCCATGTTGTCCCATGTCAGAACGGGGATCCGCACTGTTTACATAGGCAGATCCCTGTTCTGCATCTCTGTACCACGATCGTCGCAAGACCTCGAGTCCACCGGACCTGCGTGCATGCTAACCCGGCATGCGCCCACAGTATCTCATGCACGAAATTACGTACAGGTACGACGTTTCGCGCAGCCGGGCCGCCCTGCCACAGTATATGTGAAGTGGGCGGTCTGGAAGTGGTTGTAAAGGCAGAGAGTTTTATATCTTAATGGATTCTTAAAGGAAAATGTGCCGCCTGCATTCATAGACAAAGACAGTGCGACTCAGCCCCACGCCCTCGTCATAGGATTTGACTGACAGCAACAGGAGCTTCACTACTTCAGCAAAGTCTCTAAAAAGGGGAGAGCCACTACAGGTTGACACAGTGCTGGATCAAGTGAGGGCTCAAGTAAATGTGAGGGGGCGATACAGTTACTGGAACACTTTTTACCTTAATGCAGGGAATGCATTGAGGGGAAATATGTTTAGGCTTTAGAACCACACATGACTTTTTAAACTGACCATCAGCATTATACAATTACAGTCCTGTGAGGTTTTATTTTTTACTGATGTGCTGACTTGGAATGCTGAAGCATCACATGTATGGGCAAATAACTGTCAACCCAATATTACTTCTCTGTGCAGTGATATCCTATATATCTTACACAAGCTTGTTCTCATTTTTCATGTGAGGATTCTTTTATTTTGTTAACCATCTGTAAGTATACTGACTTTAAAGTGGCAGTAAACTTTTTTTATTTAATTTTTTTTCTTTTGCCGTCAGGGTCTCTTCTTTTTATAAATACCCTGCCTATCAGTCTCTTCTGTTATACAAGTCTCCCCCTGCCTGCCCGCCATCCTGTACACCAAGCCTGAAAAGCTCAGGGTACATTTACAGCCCCAATCCGTGCCGCAACTTCAAGTTAGAAAGTCAGGGAAACATCACGGCAGGCTGCTAACCAGCATTTTAGAAGAAGGTTATAAAAAAAAAAAAAAAAAAAGAAGGAGTCTATGCAGTTTTTCTCTCTAGAGCTTTCCATTAACCACTTCTACACCGAGGACGTCATATGACGTCCTCGAATTTGTGCAGTGATATCTGAATGATGCCTGCAGCTACAAGCATCATTCAGATATTCTTTTCTGCCGGCAATTCTGTGCACGATAAGAATGATCATAGCGGCAGTTCCGCCACTTGATCGTTCTTATAGGCGGCGGGAGGGGACACCCCCCCCCCTCCCGGTGCTTCTCCAGGCTCTCCCGGAGGAAGAATCGGCTAACGCCGGCTCACGACGATAGAGATTTCCGGTGACCAGATGGTCACCAGTCCTCTCTATGACCGTCAGAGGCCCGGGTGTGACGTTTTGACATCCCACCCGGGTACCCGGAAGTAAACAAAGCCGCAATCGCGTCTGTCAGCATGAGATCGGTGAATTTTTGTTCCTGATCTCATGCTTTCCAGCCTGGAGGAGAGATGTGGGTTCTTATTGACCCTGCATCTCTCCATAAAGAGGACCTGTCACAATGATTCCTATTACAAGGGATGTTTACATAGGAATAAGTGATAAAAAAAATAAATGTAAATGTAAAAAAAGAAGTGTAAAAATAAAAACGTCTCTGTCCCCGGTTGCTTGGGCTCAGAAGCGAACACGCATGTAAGTCCTGCCCACATATGTAAACGCAGTTCAAGCCCCACATGTGAGGTATCACCACGTGTGTTAGAGCGTGTGCACCAATTCTAGCTCTAGAACTCCTCTGCAACTCGAAAATAGTAACCTGTAAAAAAATTTAAAGCGTCGCCTATGGAGATTTTGAAGTACCGAAGTTTGGCGCCATTCCATGAGTGCGCGCCATTTTAAAGCGTGACATGTTAGGTATCTATTTACTCGTCGTAACAGCATCTTTCACATTATACAAAAAAATTGGGCTAACTTTACTGTTTTGTTATTTTTTAATTCATGAAACCGTTTTTTTCCCCCCAAAAAAATAGGATTTTTGTACTCACCGTAAAATCCGTTTCTCTGACGTCCATGGACCGACACAGCTCTCATACGGATTACGTGTGGGTATATGTCCCTGCTTGCAGGAGAAGACCTAGGCAGAATGTTAGATGTTAAAACATTCTAGAACAAGCCAGAGCTGAACAGCCCCACCCAGGGGGGGGCGGTCCCTCCGGACATTACCCTCCCACCTGCAGCTAGCAGCCTCAGTTCGTAACAAGCAGTACAAACTTAAAAGGAAGGGTGGGTGCTGTGTCGGTCCATGGACGTCAGAGAAACTGATTTTACGGTGCGTACAAAAATTCTATTTTCTCTTATCGTCCATGGACCGACACAGCTCTCATACGGATTACGTGTGGGACATCCCAAAGCAGTATAAGAAAAATAGGATTTTTATAACAGCTTACCTGTAAAATCCTTTTCTTGGAGTACATCACGGGACACAGAGCGACATAATCATTACTAATGGGTTATATAGTTACCGTCAGGTGCTGGCACTGGCAACTTCCAAAACCGGAAGTACCCTCCCCTATATAAGCCCCTCCCATCCGGGAGCACCTCAGTTTTGTAGCAAAGCAATAAGTGTCCCAAAAGAGGGGCGGGAGCTCTGTGTCCCGTGATGTACTCCAAGAAAAGGATTTTACAGGTAAGCTGTTATAAAAATCCTATTTTCTTTCTCGTACATCACGGGACACAGAGCGACATAATCATTACTAATGGGATGTCCTAAAGCAATGCCAAATGAGGGGGGGGATACACCATATATAAGCTGAGCGCTATCAGACATGAGGATCTTTTGCGGCCTGCAACACACTGCGCCCAAAGGCGACATCCTCCTGACTTCTAACGTCCACCTGGTAGAACCTAGTAAACGTGTGTACTGAAGACCATGTTGCGGCCTTACAGACTTGAGCCAGGGAGGCCTGGTGATGCACTGCCCATGAAGTTCCAACTGCTCTCGTGGAGTGCGCCCTAACTTTGAACGGAGGCGGTCTACTTCTCAAGCTATAGGCTTGTATTATGACCTGTCGAATCCACTTGGCTAAAGTAGATTTTGACGCTGCCTGACCCCTTCTGGGGCCTTCCGGCAGAATAAACAAAGTATCCGTTCTGCGAATCTGAGCAGTGGCTTTTAGATAAGCTTTAACTGCTCTTACTACATCCAAAGAATGTAATAACTTTTCCTCTACCGAAGTAGGCTTGGGGAAAAAAGAAGGAAGAACCACATCTTGGTTCAAATGAAACCTCGATACCACCCTAGGAAGAAAGGCTGGATGAGGACGTAACACTACTCTGTCCTTATGGATAACCAGATATGGCTCCTTACAGGACATAGCTGCTAATTCCGATACTCTTTTAGCCGAACAAATGGCTACTAAAAAAATCAATTTCCTGGTGAGAAGCACTAAGGAAATATGCTATAATGGTTCAAATGGTTGTTTCTGTAGAACCGACAGAACCAAGTTTAGATCCCATGGACATATGGGAATATTAACCGGAGGACTAATACGCATCACTCCTTGTATAAAGGCTTTGACTAGTGAATGCGAAGCCAAGGGCCTTTGAAAAAATATTGACAAGGCCGAAATCTGACCCTTGATAGTACTCAAGGCAAGCTTCCTATCTACAGCCCATTGTAGGAAGTCCAGAATCCTACCTATTACGTACTTATGTGGATGCCATTTCTTGGCCTCACACCACGCGATGTACGCCTTCCAGATTCTATAGTAGATCTGCCTGGATACCGGCTTCCTGGCATTGATCATGGTAGATACCACAGCATTAGAGAGCCCTCTCTTTTTTAGAATGTGGGCTTCAATAGCCAGGCCGTCAAACCTAGGGCTGGTAAGGAAGGGTGGTATATCGGTCCTTGCGAAAGCCGGACGACGTGGGAGAGTCCAAGGACTCCCCACTGAAATTTTACAATCTCCGCGTACCACGCTCTTCGGGGCCACGCTGGAGCCACCGGAATCACTGGTTTCTTTTCTACCCTGATTCTGCGGAGTAATCGAGGTAACCATTGGCGGTGTGAATGCATATATCAGCTTGAACTGATCCCAAGGGAACACTAGGGCATCCGAGCCGCAAGCTAGGGGATCCCTTGTCCGAGAGACAAACCTGTCCCCCTTTGCGTTGAATCTGGATGCTAGAAGATCTACATCCGATGTTCCCCACCGCTGACATATTGTCCAGAAAACCTCGGGGTGAAGGGACCCTTCCTCTGGGCCTAATTGCTGGCGACTTAGAAAGTCCGCCTTCCAATTCTCCACTCCTGGAATGAATACCGCAAATATGGCTGGGACATATTTTTCTGCCCATTTCAGGATGTAATTTACTTCCCTCTGGGCTGCACGACTCCTGGTGCCCCCCTGATGATTGATATATGCCACTGCTGTGGCATTGTCTGATTGAATTCTGACAGGGGACCCTTGGAGTTTGGATGTCCATGCTACTAGGGCATACCGCTCGTATCTCTAAGAGATTGATGGGCAGGGCCTTTTCCGCATCCGACCATCTGCCCTGGAGAGACTATTGCTCCAATACTGCTCCCCAGCCTATAAGGCTGGCATCTGTAGTGACCACCTTCCAAGAAATCGGACTGAAGGATTTCCTTTTTTCCAGATTCTGGGGAACCAACCACCAACGGAGGCTCTTGCGAACGGAAGGGGACAAGGACATTGTAAGTCTAGGGCCTGAACTTTTTTGTTCCAGGCTGACAGTATGGCCCCTTGCAAATTTCCTTGAATGGAATTGACCGTAGGGTACTGCTTCGAATGATGCCACCATTTTTCCCAGCAGCCTCATATACAGGCGTATGGACGGCTGTCTTTTTTGTACCCACTAAGTGGATCAAATCTTTCAAAGACAACACCTTTCCTCGAGGCAAGAATATTTTTCTCTGGCCTGAATCCAACCTTAGCCCCAAGTATTCCAGACTTTTGACTGACTTGTCTCGGTTGATAATCCAACCGTGAGATTCCAGATACTTGAACGTCTTGTGAACGACCACGTCTAGTTTTTTCACTGAGTGGTCTATCAGCAACAAGTCATCCAGATATGCCATTATCATTACACCTTGTGTTCTTAGATTGGCCAATAAAGGGCCAGAATTTTTGTAAACACTCGTGGTGCTGTGGCCAAACCGAAGGGTAAGGCTCTGAACTGAAAATGGCGCCCTTCTACTGCAAAGCATAGAAATTTTTGGTGGACTGGAAAGATGGGAATGTGCAAATAAGCATCTTTGATGTCGATCGTGGCTAACCAATCCTCCCCTTGTAGGGCAGTGGCCACCGATCGGATCGACTCCATCGAAAAGTCCTGATATACAGGAATTTGTATAGCCCTTTTAGAATTAATATGGGCCTCCCGACCGCGTTTGCTTCGGGACTGTAAAGAGGTTTGAGTAAAACTCGAACCCTCATTCTTCCAGGGGAACCTCCATAATTACTCCTTGGAGCAATAGTTGTTCTAGTGCCAACAGGAGGGACTCTCTCTTCCGGGGATCCCTTGGCACGTTTGACCTCAAAAAATGGGAAGGAGGAGAGTCTTTTAACTCCAAACTGTATCCCAAACCTACTGCGGAGAGCACCTATCTGTCTTGATCGTGTCCCGCCAGGTCTCTTGCGAACAACTGGAGTCCTCCCCCCCACCCGACTGAGTGGGGGCTTCAATGAATTTCACTTTGGGGGAGGTTTTGTACCTCCCCTGACCCAGGGTTTCTTATTACCCTGCTACTGTCCCTGTTTTTTACCCCCGGGATTTGACCGAGGAGGCCGTCGGAACTGTTACACAGCCGATGCCCCAGGGACTGGAGAAGCAGGCCTCTTAAAGAGGGACCTCTAACTCTGCTTTTAACCGGCAAGAGCGTATTTTTACCGCTGGAAATTTTCTGGATATATTTGTCCAGGTTTTCCCTGAATAAGCGTTCACCATGAAATGGGACGCTAACCAGCCATTCTTTACAGGGAGCTTCAGCAGACCAGTTTCTGAGCCATAGGAGCCTACGCATATGTACTATAGACAGCGTAAGGCGGGAGGCCTGATGGACTGAATCCTCTATGGCATCAACCGCAAAGCCTAAGGCTCTAGGTAGATCAGCTAGGGCAAAGCCTGCTGATCTGTCAAGTCCCTCAAGACCTGTTTCAACTGATCCTTCACTGCTTAGCAGACCCCAATAGCTGCTACTGCTGGTTGTATCACCAAGCAGATTTTCATAAGGACTCCAATCTTTTATCTATTGGGTTCTTGAACATTTGGACATTATCCACTGGACATGTCAGTGATTTATACATACAAGAGATGGCTGCGTCCACTGTAGGGACCTTCCATTTTTTTTTTTTTTTTTTTTTTTTGATGAACTTATCCTCCATGGGATAGACCACCGGAAATCTCTTGGGGGAATAAATATTTTCTCAGGACGTTCCCAATCCTGGTAAATGAGCCCTTTCAGTAAAGGGTGAAGTGGAAAAGAACAAACAGTCTGGGGGCTTCTAGCGACCCCAACGAGGATACAGTAGTGGTTAATGGTTCCGCAAGGTGCATTTTTAAATGCTGATCGGACCATGTTAGTCAGAGACTGAACCCATAATCTTTCAGCTTGAGATGCTGAGAAAAGGTTCCCCCACTGTTGATTCCTCTATAACAGAATCAACCTTATCCTGATCCCCTTCAGGCAGGTCGATCCCTGTATGGGACTGTTGCTCTGCTAACAGGCACTCTGAAGGAGGAGACGGAGATCGGGCGTGCTTTCCCTGACAGGGAGGCAGCGATAAATTTTGACAATCTCTCTCTAATCCTCCCAGAGCTGAGGAAAAAAACCTCCTCTGTTACATACACAGGAGCAGGTGACTGAGGGCAGCCACAGTACCAAGTACCCCTGCGGGGTCTCTACGGTCACTTACCTCTGAACTTCAGGGGAGACTGGTGCAGCAGGAGTATGCCCAAGATCCTCAGAGCCCGATGAGACCCCCTTCGCTTCCTGGAAGATTCAGTTCCGGAGCTACTGGACGGCATATTCCTAAGCCTAAAGCTGAGGTATTCCAGCCGTAATACACCACTTTTACTGAGAATAGTCTAGCACAATTGCTGCTATATCACAGTTGGTGTCTACTAATGTGCCTTTCTAGGGGATGCCTGTATCAACCGCTATGCTGTATGCCTTTAAATGTTGCCAGCTCTGTCTCTGTACTTCATAACCAGCTTATCTGCAATAATGTGGCTTTTTAAAAACCTGCTGGGACGCCCGCACATGCGCAGAAGCGCTGCGGCGCGCACAGAGCGTCATCCCCCAGGCCCCGCCCCTTTTTCCGGCCACCTCTATATATAGAGGCGCGTGCACGCGCACGCGCGCGGCCACGTGCGCCTCGGCGCTAATTTTCAAACATGGAAACCAGGGACAGGAGCCAGGGCCCCCTTTGCCGCAGGCCGGGGGATAGACGAACACTGCAACATGGCAGAGGAAACAGTTTCCTGTAGGAGAACTCACCAGCTGCCTGGACTTTGCTCTCTGAGAAGAAACTAGTCCATATGACAAGAAAAACATTCCACAGCGGCCTCTAGTGGACAAACACAGGTACCGCAGTTTAATATACTAAACATATATAAAAAACATTTTTTTTTTTCTTTTTTCTTGACCACCATTAAAAATTATTACATTTTTTTAGTAGTTACAGGCATGCACAGATATTAGCGGGAATACCGTTAGGTAACAGACAGAAAGACAAATTAGGCTTGGGGGTCCCCCAATAGAACCAAGTTCCTGGGGGCCCCCACTTACCTGTTCCCCGCCGCAGGACTTTGTTTGGTCCACAAAAGCCCAAACTTCACCTATCACGGCAGGCATTGTAATCAAACCTTCAGGGACCGGGTTCCCAAGGATTCCACTCCCCTGGACCTGTATAGCACCCTGCACAGAAAACATCTTGGTCGTGGGTATGACCAGAGCTCTGGATCCCAGGGTCCAGCTCTCCTAAGAGAAGCATTACAGGCAGAACCTTGCTCTTCTCTGCAAGGCCCGGGTACCGACCGTTTAGCTATGAAGCTTTTTTGGTCGGATCCGGAATAGCTTACTGAGGCCCAAAAGAACCTGTACGCAAGCTCAGTGAAAAACACATGTTTCTTCTTGGCCAACACCTTAGACACTGGCAAAAAACTGAGGTGCTCCCGGATGGGAGGGGCTTATATAGGGGAGGGTACTTCCGGTTTTGGAAGTTGCCAGTGCCAGCACCTGACGGTAACTATATAACCCATTAGTAATGATTATGTCGCTCTGTGTCCCGTGATGTACGAGAAAGAAAGGGTGGGAGCAAAAAGTAAGGAACAACCAAAACTTCACTCCAAACCAGCAGAGCTCTTCAACGGAGGAGTCGCAACATTAAACAGCGGCCTGCAACACTTTGCGGCCAAGGGAAGCATCCAAAGATGCAGCCACATCAACCTTGTAGAACTTTGAAAAGGTATGAACGGACGACCAGGTCACCGCCTTGCACACTTGTGCAACCGACGCTTGATGTCGGAAAGCCCAGGAAGCACCGATTGCCCTGGTGGAATGTGCCATGACCGGGAAGGGAGGCGCCCGTCCCCTAATGGCATAGTCCTGTATAACAGTCTGTCTGATCTACCTAGAAATGGTGGCAGACGACACCGCTTGGCCCTGTTTCGGACCAGAGACACATACAAACAGCGAGTCAGACTTCCGAATAGAAGCAGTAGCCGTCAGGTATACCCGTAAGGCACACACCACATCCAAATTGTGAAGCGCAACCTCTCTAGGATGCGATGGATGAGGGCACAAGGATGGAAGGACAATGTCCTCATTAAGGTGAAAAGCCGAAACCACCTTAGGAAGAAAAGACGGTCGCGGTCGCAATACCACCTTATCCTTATGGAGGACCAGGTAAGGAGACTTGCATGACAGAGCCGCCAACTCAGACACCCGTCTAACAGAAGTGATGGCCACTAAAAAAGCCACCTTCTGGGACAAAGTTGAAAGAGGAATATCTCTTATATTCTCAAAAGGAGATTCCTGAAGAACCAAAAGCACCAAGTTCAGATCCCAAGGAGGGAGTGGAGGCTTGGCAGGTGGAACTACATGGCGTACCCCCTGCACAAAAGTGCTAACTAAGGAATGACCAGTTAGGGGTCTTTAAAAGAAAATGGCCAAGGCCGAAATCTGACCTTTAATAGTGCTCAAAGCCAGCCTTTGAGCAACCCCATGCTGTAAGAACCTCAGGATTCTGGGGACAGAGTACGTCCGTGGACGCCAGTCTAGTTCCTCGCACATAGCGATGTAAGCTCTCCAGGTACGGTGATAGATCTTCCTAGAAGAAGACTTCCGTGCCCTAAGCATGGTTGAAATTACCGAATCCGACAGGCCTCGGTCTTTCAGCACCTGGCTCTCAATAGCCATGCCGTTAAAGCCAGAGACTGTAAAGCAGGATGAAAGATAGGACCTTGAGCTAGAAGGTCCTCCCTCAAGGGCAGGCGCCAAATGACGTCCGTGATGAGACGTACCAGGTCGGCGTACCAATGACGCCGAGGCCAGTCTGGAGCAATGAGGATTACCGGAATGCCCTCGGCCGCTACCCTGCGCAGCAGACGAGGAAGCAACTGCAGCGGAGGGTAGACATACATCAAGCGATACTGACCCCACGGGGCCACTAACGCGTCCGAGGCGTCCGCCCAGGGGTCCCTGGACCGGGCCACAAACCTCGACACATTGTGATTGAGACGAGACGCCATCAGGTCCACATCTGGAGTGCCCCACCGTCGACAAAAGAGTTGAAACACTTCCGGATGCAAGGACCACTCCCCCTGGTCCAGGGACTGGCGGCTCAGATAGTCCACCTGCCAATTTTCTGCGCCCGGAATGTAGACGGCCGACAGGCTTCTTCTTGCCCACCTTAGGGTGTAGGCGACCTCGGACGCCGCAGCCGAGCTCCGAGTGCCCCCCTGATGGTTGAAATACGCCACGGCCGTGGCATTGTCTGACTGGATTCTGATAGAGCGACCCAGTAGCCTCTTCGACCATGCAGAGAGACGCAGCTTGATCGCCCGCAGTTCCAGGATGTTGATTGGGAGACGAGATTTGGCTGGAGTCCAGAGCCCCTGAGCTGACAGGACTCCCCACACTCCTCCCCAACCCGTCAGGCTGGCGTCCGTTGTGATCACCGTCCAGCGGATGGGGAGGAACGACTTCCCAGCCCGAAGAGCCGGGGACCTCAACCACCACGTCAGGGACGCCTTGACAGAGTGACTCACCTGGATCTGAAGATCCAATGACAATGGGGACCTGTCCCAAACCGACAGAATTCCCCTCTGCAATGCCCAAGTGTGTGATTGGGCATACGGAACCGCCTCGAAGGAGGCCACCATTAGTCCCAGGACTCTCATGCAGAAGCAAATTGACGACCATTTTTGGGACGTCAGAACCTCTACTACCGACTAAAGTGTCAGTAACTTCTCTGAGGGTAGAAACACCTTCGCTGCCGAAGTGTCCAGGATCAGACCCAGATACTCCAAGCGCTGAGTCGGGACTAGAGCCGACTCCTGCGCGTTCAGAACCCATCCAAAGTCCCGGAGGGTCTGACTGACTATCGTCACATTTTCCTCCAATTCTGAGCCATTTTCTGCTCTGAGAAGGAGATCGTCTAGATAGCCCACGATAACAATTCCTCGCTGTCTCAGCAAAGCTAGAACCGGGACAAGCACCTTGGTGAAAACCCGTGGTGCCGATGCTAGGCCGAAGGGAAGGGCCACGAACTGATAGTGGACTTCGCCTATGGCAAAGCGCAGAAACCTCTGGTGGCCTGCGCAAATAGGGATGTGCAAGTAAGCGTCCTTGATATCCAAGGACGCCAGAAAATCCCCCTGGTGGAGTGTCGCGATCACCGTGCGAATGGATTCCATCCGGAATTTTTGTACCCTCACATAGGCATTCAGGGCCTTGAGGTCCAGGATTGGCTGAACCCCGTCCTTTTTCGGGACAACAAACAGGTTTGAGTAAAACCCCTGAAACCTCTCGTGACGGAACCGGCACAATGACTCCGCGCCCGAGCAAATCCTGTACGGCCCCCAAGAGGGCCGCCCGGTGGGCCGGAAGGAGAGGGAGGTTCGACGGAAAAAACCTGCTTGGGGGCCACGAGCGGAACTCTATCCTGTATCCCGGGGTGACCACCTCGTACACCCACCGGTCGGAGATCCGGGAGGTCCACCACACGGAGAACCTGCGAAGACGTCCCCCCACCCCAGAGTCGGGCAGGGGCAAGACTTCATGCTGTGGTGGACTTGGGAGCTTGCTTGGTAGGCTTACGCACCCAGGGACGTCTTTGTCCCCCAGCCACACTTTTTTCAGCCTGGGTGGGCTTACCTGTGGAATCTGACTTCTTCTTCGCCGGAAAGGAAGGGCCCGGCCTGCGGTAGGTCTCCTTTCCCTTAATAGACTGGGGAAGGAAGGTGCTCTTACCTCCTGTGACGTTTTTAATAATGTCATCCAGGGCAGCCCCAAACAGTCTACCGCCCTTAAAGGGCAAGTCAGCCAGGAGCTTTTTGGAAGCTAGGTCGGCCGACCAGCATTTCAGCCAGATAAGGCGACGCATCACCACAGCAGAAATGGAGGCCCCCGTTATTAAAGGGGTCGCATCCACAGTGGCATCGCACACGAAGACCAAACCCTGCGCAAGTTGGTCAGCCAGGGCAATGGTTTCAGGAGGGAGATTATGCTCCTGAACCGTCTGGTGCAATATCCGTGCCCAGCCTGTGAGTGTCTGAGACACAAGTGTTGCCGCCACTATAGGGCGTAAGGCGGCCCCCAATAAGGTGAACATAGTTCTACACGCCACTTCTGACCTCCTGTCAGCGGGATCCTTAAATGCAAGAGTCCCTTCCATTGGAAGCATGGTGGCCTTATTCAAACGGGCGACCGGGGGGTCGACCACTGGGGGATGAGCCCACTTCTTAACTAGGTCCTCCTCAAAGGGGTACCTTAAGGCTATGCGCCGCGGGACCGTCAAAGTCTTCTGCGGCTTATCCCAGACCTGGTCAATGTATGTATTAAAAAAAGGCACATATGGAAAAACCTTTTTTGAAGCCACGCACCGCCCATTCAGGTAACGCCCCCCCCCTGGACGTTACGCTGTTGGGGCGTTAACATCCATCTTAGCCGACCAGTGGGATCATGTGGTGCCAGTGTTAGGCGGGTTCATATACCGCCGGCATTGGTCCCCGCCCCCCGCAGTGTCGAGCCAGCGTGACGCTGGTGGCGCCTTCGTGCACGTGCAGGACGCAACACAGGGCTTCTCCACAGCTTCCAGCTTTCCACACAGAGGCCTCAGTTCTGACCAGCTTCTGTCCCCCCAACATGTACAAGGTATTTGTCTACATCTCCCTCGCAGTCCAAACCCTTATACCCCTTTTCCACTAAGTGGGACTTTACTGATGGATTGATTATCCATTACAGATATGGACACTGCCATAGGAGGGAATCTGTCCTCATCACTTCCCATTACCTTCTGATGCCTGGGGAAGTTTGCCTGGGCGCTCTGATGTGCATTTGAATTTCTGCCACTCCATTTGGGACCAAGGTAACCTGTTTGTCACCCCTCCCTTCTTTAGCCCACATTTTTATACGTTGTCCCTTAATGTGGGATCAACCTGATGGATTCATTTATCCATTGTAGACATTGATACGGCTATACGAGAGTACCTCCTGACTATATGACGCCTTATGACCATCTGCTCTCTGTGGAAGATGCCCTGGTGCCCTGCTGTGCCTGAATTTTTGCCACCTCAGGTCCCGGGACAGGCGGTCTTACGGCCCATCTCTCATACACATCAAAAATGAGACACACTGTGTAAGTAACCAGAACTGACTCTGTTGTCGTTCCTGAGGAATATACTTTTATACCCTGATTATATTCAATTGTGTTTTTCCAGATACCCCATTACATCTGCCCCTGAGGAGTGTTTTTCTTACACGAAACGCGTCGGGCTTACAAAGGATGTAGCTACTAGCGCAAATGGGATTTTGTTTCAGATTGACATATTTTTTATGATTTTTTGTTATATTGTACTTTCGTTTACCACACATATTGTTTCTTGCTCAGTTTTTATGTGTCCATACATTCCCCTATTGATTCATTTGAATCACCTTTTGCTATGTATGACTATATGATATACTATTACCTTTTATACAGATATCATGATGGTTAATTATGCATTGTGTACTTATTGTCGGTTTTACTGTAAATACTTTATATTCAATACATGCATGTACTATCAAATGTCTCAATCCTTTTTATCCCCATCCAGTCCACCATTTCAATTAAAGTCCCAATTTCCTTTGCTTTTTCCCTTTTTTTTTGAAGACACGGCTTTCAACGAACCAAAGGTCATAGTTTCCACCTGAGGTTCCTCAGCCTCAACATTCAGCTTGAGAGTGTCCCTCACAGCGTCAATGAGTTCACTTACAAGCACCCTGTCAGTAGGTGGTTCAAGACAGGGGTCTTCCTCACAAGGAATGTCCTGTCCAAACACATCAAAATCCTCAGAATTAGGGTCCTCAGCAGCAGTAGCTAGGCCCATATCTAAGTCAGAGCACTCCCCATGTGGAGATTGTGTGGGGAGGGGGCGCTTTACAGCCCCCGTGCGTTCGCACACCACTTCCAGCTTGACAAGGAATGATTCCAGGACTGCCGACAACTGGTCCATAGGGACCGCAGGTGCAGGAGCACTGCCAGTTGCCTCTGACAAGTGGGGAGAAGCAGGTGAACCAGACTCCATATTGCCACCCTCTGAGACCCTATTCACTATTACAGTGAATAGTACAGTCCAACCACTGGCTGTGCTGAGGAGGGGATACCCGGAGGACTCACCACCCTTAGGGACCGCTCGGTTCCGCTGTATGAGCCACGCTGTAGAGTGAAGAAACTGAGGAGAGAGGTATTTTGCACCGTTCAGCAGCGCCGCTAGCGGCCGAAAACAAAACTAAAAGCGCCGCGGCTACAAGAAAATGTCCGCCGGGCGCCTGTATAACTGTGCTTGAGCCGCGGCAAAATGGCCGCCAATGGCTCACTTTTTAAATCTAAAACACTGCGCCAATGGCGCACGCAAAAACCAATACACATTCCTCCAGAACACTTCCCAAGCCACTAAACAGCCATGGAGCGGCCCCCCCAGGGCAGAACGACCCCCCAAGTATTCCCACACAGCACAGCACCAGCAGGGTGCAGAGAGCAGCATAACAGGGGGGAGACAGGGAGAACCCCCCACACACAGAAACAGCCAGTATGTACTCACCTTGCAGTAGGAGAGACTACTTACCCGTCCCGCAAGCACCTTGGAGAACACCCTCGGTGCCAATAGAGGGACCCACTGGCTTGTTTCAGACAGACCTATCACAGAGTCGTACTGCGTAGCTGTCGGCCCGGTCCACCGCGAAAGATACAGTAGGTACTGTTCAATCTTGAGAAGACAGCGGGAGCATGAAAGCAGCCCGGCCACCCCTGGAGCCATGGGGTATGTCATGAACTGAGTCTCACGCACACAAGGCGAGGATCAGCACGCTCGATGGTCGGACAGGGAAGACTATGAGGATACTAGTGTACCCAACCTGTTGCCCAGCCGACAGTTGATTGAAGGTCTCAAAAATAAAATAATAAAATTCCCAAAGGAATAAAATAAAAAAGTAAAAAATCTTCCAGGAGACTGGCTCCTGAGAGAGCCACGTCTTCTCCTTCTGCTAGGCAGAAAAAAACTGAGGCTGCAGGTGGAAGGGTAATGTCCGGAGGGACGGCTCCCCTGGGCGGGGCTGTTTAGCCCTGGCTTGTTCTAGAATGTTTTAACATCTAACATTCTGCCTAGGTCTTCTCCTGCAAGCAGGGACATATACCCACACGTAATCAGTATGAGAGCTGTGTCGGTCCATGGACGATAAGAGAAAAGGCGTTTGAAAAATTATTGCGCAAATACTGTGCGAAATAAAAAGTTGCAATGACCGCCATTTTATACCCTAGGGTGTCTGCTAAAATAAATAAATATATATATATATATATATATATATATATATATAAAATGTTTGGGGGTTCTGACAAATTTTCTAGCAAAAAAATTATGATTTTTACATGAAGAAGGAGAGAAGTGCCAGAATAGGCCCGGTGCTGAAGTGGTTAAAGGATTTGTAAACCCTATCACTTACCTTCTCTTATTTGGTGCCTTTTGGTCTGTTAAAAAAAAAAGAAGTCTCTGAAGACCGCATAACCTCTATATTATTGAAAAGAGGTGTGGTTACTATAGTCTCATCTTTAGGCCTCATGCACACTGGACGTTATAACGTTATAAAATCGCCAGTAGCTTTGCAGTGTGTTTTTCAACGTTTTTGCAATAAAGATTTTTTTTTTCTATGGGATCAAAAACATTCAATGTTTTTGAGCATTTAGCCCTGGTTCACACTGCTGCGTTTTGACATGTCAAATCGGCAGAATTTGCCGGCAATGACACCGTCCTAATCGGTGCGACCCCGCATCTCCCAGTAGTTTCTGTACTACTTTTTGCGATTTCAGCCCGCGATTTACATTGACATCTGTGCACAAACCTGCACAGATGTCTCTGTAATCTCGCCCGAAATCGGGACTTACAGGCGGGAGTGAAATTGTGCGAGTTCTTCACTCCCGCAGCCCAGTGTGAACCTGGGCTAATAGGCATTTTTAGACGTTAGAGCGTTTTTACAGCTGACGAACTCCCCTCAGAACCCACTAGTTTTTTTTTTTTTTTTTTTAACAGTCAAAAAACACCCCAGCCAAAAACAGTTGATAACAGCCTATGTGTGCATGGACACGTAGGATAACATGCTGGAGTTTATTGACTGTAGAAAAAAAAAACGTCTAAAGCCAAAAACAGCAGCAGTAAAAACGTCCAGTGTGCATGAGGCCTTAGGGTAACGACGCTGCTTCTCCATGGATACAGTGTAGTGAGTGAGTGTTCTCACCCTAGCATGGGTTGAGTATTACTGGCAGGATCATCAGATAAAAATAAAGGGAAAAGCCTGAAAATAAAGGAAACTTAATGCAGCTACCATATTAAAAGATTTAGACAGCTGCAATAAATTAAATATATGTTCAGGGGTTTAGACAAACTTTAAGATACAGCTGCAACAATTAATAAAATTCACATTCGGTGTTGAAAATGCAGTTACATAGTAGGTGAGATTGAAAAAAGACACAACTCCAACCTATGTGTGTGATTATATGTCAGTATTACATTGTATATCCCTGTATGTTGTGGTTGTTCAGGTGCTTATCTAATAGTTTTTTGAAACTATCGATGCTCCCCGCTGAAACCACCACCTGTGGAAGGGAATTCTACATCCTTGCCACTCTTACAGTAAAGAACCCTCTACATAGTTTAAGGTTAAACCTCTTTTCCTCCAATTTTAATGAGTGGCCACGTGTCTTGTTAAACTCCCTTCCATGAAAAAGTTTTATCCCTATTGTGGGGTCACCAGTACGGTATTTGTAAATTGAAATCATATCCCCTCTCAAGTGTCTCTTCTCCGGAGAGAATAAGTCCAGTGCTCGCAACCTTTCCTCATAACCAATATCCTTCAGACCCTTTATTAGCTTTGTTGCCCTTCTCTGGACTCTCTCCAGTTCCAGCACATCCTTCCTGAGGACTGGTGCCCAGAACTTGGTGGCATACTCCAGGTGCAGTCAGAGCAGAGTCTTGTAGAGCGGAAAAATTATTGTTTTATCTCTGGAGTTAATCTCCTTTTTAATGCATGCCAATATTCTGTTTGCTTTGTTAGCAGCAGCTTGGCACTGCATGCCATTGCTGAGCCTATCATCTACTAGCACCCCAAGGTCCTTTTCCATCCTAGATTCTCCCAGTGTATAGATTGCATTCATATTTTTGCCACCCAAATGCATTATTTTACATTAAACCTCATTTGCTATGTAGTTGCCCACCCCATTCATTTGTTCAGATCTTTTTGCAAGGCTTCCACATCCTGCAGAGAAGTTATTGCCCTGCTTAGCTTAGTATTGTCCGCTAATACAGAGATTGAGCTGTTTACCCCATCCTCCAGGTCGTTTATAAACAAATTAAACAGGATTGGTTTCAGCACAGAACCCTGGGGGACCCCACTTCCCACCCGACCATTCCGAGTACTCCCCATTTATAACCACCCTCTGAACTTGGCCTTGTAGCCCGTTTTCAAATCTATGTACTCACCCTATGTTCCATGCCAACAGACCTTATTTTGTATAGTAATTGTTTATGGGGAACGGTTTCAAATGCTTTTTGCAAAATCCAGATACACCAGTTCATTTAAATGCGAACTCCAATAATAAAATAAATATAATTTTGGCCCATTTGCTGTGTTAAAATAAAAACTGTTTTGATACCTGTCCCATGTTTGGCTACTTCCCTTTTTAGTAAAGCTGTTACCGTATTTATCGGCGTATAACACGCACTTTTTTCCCCTTAAAATCAGGGGAAAATCGTGGGTGCGTGTTATACGCCGATACTCACCTATCCCCGGCGATCTCCGCTGACTGTGAGCGGAGCGGAGCGATCGCCGCCGAGATACACATAGCCGAGTTTATTCGGCTATACTCGGCTTTTCTCAGCTCCGCTCACAGTCACGCCCAGTCCCGCCATTGGACCTGTGATATGTCCATCATAGGGCGGGACTCGGCGTGACTGTGAGTGAATTCGAGAAAAGCCGAGTATAGCCGAATACACTCGGCTATGTGTATCTCGGCTCCGCCCATCCCTGCGTTCTCAGCGGCGTTCGCCGCGCTCCACCCTGTATCAGTGGCGATCTCGGCGGCGCCAAATTTAAATTCAAGGCTGCACTGGACACTGGCAAGGCTGCACTGGACACTGGCAAGGCTGCACTGGACACTGGCAATGCTGCACTGGACACTGGCAATGCTGCACTGGGCAATGCTGCAATGGACACTGGCAAGGCTGCACTAGACACTGGCAAGGCTGCACTAGACACTGGCAAGGCTGCAATGGACACTGGCAAGGCTGCAATGGACACTGGCAAGGCTGCACTGTGACAAGTGTGAGGGGGTTAGCTCGGAAGCGGGTGTGTGTGACCCCCGGGATGGGCTCCCCACACAAAAACAGGCCCAGCAAACGGAGGTTGTGGTTTTCAAAATCAAAAAAAGGTGTGGTTTATTTTCTATTTACAGTGACAAAACACAGCAAAGCCAAAAGAAACAAACAAAATAAATCCTGGTCAACTTGACCTCTGACTAAACATACAGGTTTCCTAACAACTGGGATCAGCCTAGTGCTGTCCTAGTCCCTAAGTCCCTGGTTTTAAATGTCCAAGCAAATAGCCACACAGGCTTTGTCTCACCACACAGGGGTTCACTCTCCCTAGACAGTCCACACAGGTCTGGGTCCAGGCATGAGCTAACATCTAATGAAGCTGGGAGTTCTTATAGAGGCCTAAATGAGCTGACAAGCTTCAGCTGGTCTCATCAACTCCCTGTCTGTACGACGCCCCACACTCTCCCTAGAGGTATGAGTCATCCATGAGCCCACTAGCCTTAGCTGGGCTTATACAACTCTCCACCTAGTTGTATAAGTCGGCGTAAAGCCTGAATCTGGGTGAAATATATCTACCCCCCTGGATGCAACCAGGTGACTTTACCTTCCTGCTGTCACATACCCCCCCCCTCTTGTTTTAACCTCGGGGTTGGAACACCAGCAATCAGGCATTCATGTACTCGAGACAAAGCATCCACATTCCCCATTTGAACGCCAGGGCGATGCTTTACTGTGAAGTTGAATTCCTGGAGGGCCAGGAACCACCTATTCACTCTTCTATTTGTTTCCTTGTTTTGAGCCATCCACTTTAACGGAGCGTGATCCGTAACCATGTCAAAGTGCCTACCTAGCAGGTAGTACCGAAGGGAATCTAGAGCCCACTTCACCGCTAAACACTCCTTTTCAACGGTGGCGTAATTTACCTCATGGGACTTCAACTTCCTGCTGAGGTAAATGACTGGGTGCTCTTCCCCGTTCCAGACCTGGGACAATACTGCTCCTAACCCCACATCTGACGCATCACTTTGTACGACAAAGTCTTTAGAGAAGTCGGGTGAGTACAACACTGGCTGGCTACATAAGGCTTGTTTCAAGAATTGGAATGCTGCCTCAGCCTCGGGGGTCCATTTAATCATGACCGACCCTTTCCCCTTCGTTAGGTTGGTTAGGGGCACAGCCTTAGAAGCAAAGTGGGGAATGAATCGCCGATAATACCCAGCGATTCCCAGAAAGGCTCGTACCTGCTTCTTGCTGTTGGGACGTGGCCAACTCTGGATGGCCTCGACTTTGTTGAGTTGGGGTTTTATTACTCCCCTCCCAATGGTGTACCCAAGATATTTGGCCTCCTCCTGCCCAATGGTACACTTCTTGGGGTTAGCCGTAAACCCCGCTTCCCGAACAGAGTCCAGGACTGCTTGCACTTTTGGCAGATGTGAGACCCAATCTGTGCTATGGACAATTACGTCATCCAGGTAAGCCGCAGCATACTTCCGATGGGGCCTCAGCATCTGGTCCATTTTCCGCTGGAATGTGGCCGGCGCATTCTGTAACCCGAACGGCATTCTTTTATATTGGAACGCCCCGTCTGGGGTTACAAATGCGGTTTTCTCTTTGGCCGACTTGGCCAGGGGGATTTGCCAATACCCTTTTGTGAGGTCAAGAGTCGTCATGTATCGGGCTGTTCCCAGCCGGTCGATCAACTCATCTATACGTGGCATGGGGTAGGTGTCAAATTTTGTAACTTTGTTCAACTGACGAAAATCGTTACAAAATCGCCAGCTCCCATCCGGTTTAGGCACCAACACAATGGGACTAGACCAATCACTTTGGGACTCCTCTATCACCCCTAAGTTCAGCATTTTCTGTACTTCCTCCCGTATTGCCTCCCGTCGGGCCTCTGGGATCCGATAGGGTTTTAACTTCACCCTTTCACCGGGCGGGGTAATGATGTCATGCTCTACCCCAGATGTTTGTCCCGGCAGCTCAGAGAATACCTCCTTGTTGCGAAGCACAAACTCCTTAACCTCCTGTTGTTGGGGTTGTGACAAGGTGGCTGCTATTCCAACCTCAGGAATCACGCAACCAGTTTGAGCTGGTGACCAAGTGTCTGCGACTAGGGACTCTCTATCCCTCCAGGCTTTCAACAGATTAACGTGATAGATCTGTTCGGGCTTTCGCCTTCCTGGTTGTCTGACCTTGTAATTCACTTCGCTCACTTTTTCCATTATCTCGTAGGGGCCTTGCCATTTGGCAAGGAATTTACTTTCAACCGTAGGGACAAGTACCAGTATCCTATCCCCCGGGGAAAAGGTACGGGTCTTGGCTCCACGGTTGTACACTCTCTGCTGTGCTAACTGCGCTTGGGCCAAATGTTCCTTCACGATGGGCATTACCTGTGCAATTCGGTCTTGCATCAGGGCGACATGCTCAATCACACTCCTGTGGGGAGAACTCTCACTTTCCCAAGTTTCCTTGGCAATATCCAACAGCCCTCTTGGGTGTCTCCCATACAGTAACTCAAAGGGGGAGAATCCCTTAGAGGATTGGGGCACCTCCCTAATAGCAAACATCAGATAAGGAAGTAGACAGTCCCAATCCTTTCCATCTCTATCCACCACTTTCTTCAACATTTGTTTTAGGGTTTTGTTGAATCTTTCAACCAGCCCATCGGTTTGGGGGTGATACACAGATGTACGTAATTGCGTCACTTTGAACAATTTACACAGCTCCTTCATAACCCGGGACATAAAGGGTGTACCTTGGTCCGTAAGCAGTTCTTTACAAATACCCACCCGGCTAAACACAAGAGATAGCTCTTTGGCTATGGTTTTGGCCGAGGTATTTCGGAGAGGGATCGCTTCTGGATAACGGGTGGCATAGTCCATTATAACTAATATGTACTGGTGCCCCCTAGCGGACTTGATTATAGGACCTACCAAATCCATGGCGATCCTCTCAAACGGGACCTCAATGATGGGTAGAGGGACCAGCGGGCTACGGAAATGTGGCATCGGGGCCGACCTCTGACACACAGGGCAGGAGGAACAATAATTTTCTATGTCCTTCATCACCCCCGGCCAATAGAATCTCTGTAATACCCTCTCTCGGGTTTTCTCTGTCCCCAGATGACCTCCAAGAATGTGCCCATGGGCCAACTCCAACACCAACTTCCTGTAAGGTTTGGGCACCACAAGCTGCTCAACGGTTTCTTCTGCCCTTTTTGCCACCCGATACAGTAGGTCCTTCTCTACGCTGAAGTATGGGTAAGTGCAGGTATTATCTGGGTTCACTAACTCGCCATCTATTTTCACTACGTTTTCCCGTGCCTTTATTAGGGCGGGGTCTTTCAACTGTTCTGTGGCAAAGTTTTCCCTGTGAACCTCAAGATCAGAAAACTCCACAGACGGTAGGTTTTCGTCTGAGGAGGTGGGCTCCTCTCCAGTTTCTTGAGTCTCCCCTGCCAATACTGATAAGGGAAATTCCGGAGAGTCCTCACCACTCTCAGGGGAGTTCTGGCTATCACATTCCTGGTACATAGGGGCACCAGTGGGGGGCTCAGGATCATCCCACAGTTTCCAGAACTTCGGAAAATCCCTTCCCACAATGGCGTCATACGGTAACTGAGATACTAAGCCCACTGGATGAGAGAGGGTACCTTTGGGGGTCTCGAAACACACTGTAGTCACTGGATACTCTCGGGTGTCCCCATGCACACAAATAACAGCTACCTTGCTATTCCCAGAGACCTCTGTTTTAACTAACTCAGCCTTTATCAGGGTCACAAGGCTACCTGAATCCAGCAATACCACAACATTTCTACCATTAACACACATTTTGCATAAATGTTTCTCAGTTCCTCGAATGGCAGTGCATGCGACTGTCGCACACAGCGACTGACGTCTGCCCGTCAGAAAGTCACACTGCATGGGTTCCTCCACAACCGGGCAATTGGCTGCAATATGTCCCGCTTGCCGGCAGCGGTAGCAAACGATCCTTCTTGCCGCCTCTTGAGCCGCTGATTTCCCAGGCTGTTCTCGCCAAACTTGGGGTAGAGCTCCCACCCTCTCACTCTCTCCACCCTTACCCCTTGGAATCCTCTTATCCGCCCCTGGGGATGGTCTGGTCTTAGGGTGGAAAGTCCGAGTGTCTCTGGAAGAGGCCGTCAGGTTCTCTGTAGCCAAGTATTTCTCCACACGATCCACAAGACCATCGGCCGTCTCTGGGTCTCCATGGCTTACCCACTTTTGGATGGCAGTAGGAAGAGCTCTCAAAAACCGATCCATTACAACACGTTCCACAATCTTTGGTGCGGACAAAGTCTCTGGCTGTAGCCACTTTCTGCTCAGGTGAATGAGATCATACATTTGAGACCTGGGGGGTTTTCCAAGCTGGAAAGTCCAGTTATGCACACGCTGAGCCCGGACAGCCTGGGTGACACCCAGCCTTGCCAATATTTCAGCTTTTAGCATCACATAGTCTTTTGCTTGGTCAGGCTCTAGGTCATAGTAAGCCTTCTGCGATTCACCAGTTAACAGAGGAGCCACCAGTCCAGCCCACTGCTCCTCAGGCCACTTTTCTCTTTCAGCAGTCCTTTCAAATGTGGTCAAAAATACCTCTGGATCATCCTCTCCAGTCATTTTTGTCAATAAACGACTCACCCCAAAGGACGCGGTATTAGTGGGACGGCTTTCCTCACTGGTCTGCGGACGTTGCTGCATTACTGCTTCCATTTGTTGTAGTCTCTGCTCTTGCTTCTGTAACAGGTCTATGAAGCGGGCCTCAGATTGCTGCTGGGCTTGTTGCTGAGCTTCCAGACTCTGTTGGTGAGCTTGCTGCTGGGCTGCAAGGCTCTGTTGATGAGCTTGCTGCTGGGCTGCGAAGTTCTGTTGTTGAGCTGCAAGGCTCTGTTGATGAGCTGCAAGGCTCTTTTGCAAACCTGCATTTGTCTGCTGTTGATTGGCATTTGCTAGAGCCAGCTGCTTCAGTATCTCCTCCATGCTGGCTTAAAAAAAAACTGCCACTGGTTCTCCACCAACTGTGAGGGGGTTAGCTCGGAAGCGGGTGTGTGTGACCCCCGGGATGGGCTCCCCACACAAAAACAGGCCCAGCAAACGGAGGTTGTGGTTTTCAAAATCAAAAAAAGGTGCGGTTTATTTTCTATTTACAGTGACAAAACACAGCAAAGCCAAAAGAAACATAAACAAAATAAATCCTGGTCAACTTGACCTCTGACTAAACATACAGGTTTCCTAACTAACAACTGGGATCAGCCTAGTGCTGTCCTAGTCCCTAAGTCCCTGGTTTTAAATGTCCAAGCAAATAGCCACACAGGCTTTGTCTCACCGCACAGGGGTTCACTCTCCCTAGACAGTCCACACAGGTCTGGGTCCAGGCATGAGCTAACATCTAATGAAGCTGGGAGTTCTTATAGAGGCCTAAATGAGCTGACAAGCTTCAGCTGGTCTCATCAACTCCCTGTCTGTACGACGCCCCACACTCTCCCTAGAGGTATGAGTCATCCATGAGCCCACTAGCCTTAGCTGGGCTTATACAACTCTCCACCTAGTTGTATAAGTCGGCGTAAAGCCTGAATCTGGGTGAAATATATCTACCCCCCTGGATGCAACCAGGTGACTTTACCTTCCTGCTGTCACACAAGGTTGCAAATGACACTGGTAAGGCTGCATTTAAATGTAAAAAAAATTTTTCTTAAACTTCCCTCCTAAAAGTTTTTTTCCCTAAAATTCCCTGCTAAACTTGGGGTGCGTGTTATACGCCGGTGCGTGTTATACGCCGATAAATACGGTACTTTCAATCAGCATGAAGTCTTCTAATTCCAGCTGTAGAACAATAATCGTAGCAGGTTGTTTACTGTATACCGCCTCCATTCAGAAAAAGCCAATTACAGAAAGCAAGGCTTTCTTTGATCAGGAGAGGAGAGTGTGACATTTTTCTGCCCCTCCTTCAACCACAGAAAGTCTTGCATTCAATGAAAAGAATAGGTTTGTTTATTTTCTCTGAATGGCAGTGTACAACGAGCAACCTGCTATGATTAGTGTACCAAAGCCGGGCCCACGCTGGACGCCACCTGAAAGTAACAGTGTACCCAAATGGAACAACAGTCACACATGGGATACCAATAATCAGTAATTAAATTTTACACAGCAGTTGGCCCAAAGTCCCCCCCCCTCAGAGTATAGCTTTAAGCCATTTCTGAGCTGTCGAAAGCCAAACAATATCAAATAATACCAAGCTTTAAGGCTTAATCATGATCAAAATTATACAATTTCCGCTCCAGTAAAATAACAACCAGGTAGGTAACAAAAAGAATATAGTCATAAACTGGGTGACGTGAGAAACAGCTGTGATGGCGAAAGAAGTCATTACACAACCAACTTCTCAGCCTGATGAGATCTTCTATACTTAGGCTGGGTTCACTCTTATGCCCAGATGCAGCTCTCAGCAGGGGTTCGGTGTGTCCATGTTCTCCATTTCAGGGACGAATCAGGGCTGAGTTTTTGCCTGAATTCAGGCCTGAAACGGAGCCAAAGACACACACAGGCCCTCTGTGCAATCCACTCCGCAGTCACCCCAGAGATGTGTGAACCAGCTCCCCCCCAGTCATGCAAATTGGATACGGAGAAACCTGCATCCAATTCGCATAAGTGTAAACCCAGCCTTAAACTTAAGGAAAGTTAAATGTCTCTATAAACTATAACAAACACTTAAAATTTTTATTGGTGGAGAACATTAGGGAAAAAGTAAAAATGTTTTTGTTATTACTATTAAAACCAGTTCACCATTTTATATATATAAAAAAAAAAAAAAATTTTTTCAAAACATACGTCTACAAATATACTAATATACAAATATATTTAAAAAATATCATTTACACCTTTTCCTAGAACATACAAATTCACAGCCTCAAGTATTTTAAAATGTGATATTACATTTCAAGTTTTATTTTACAAGCAATTCTTTAGTTACTTCAATCTTGGAGCCTCGTCCATCATATTGAATCTAGGCAATTTAGCTGTGACCACAAGTGGAGACCATTTAGGTTTTGAAAACAGATTTAGCCCAGGTTCACACAGACAGCGAGATTGAAATTGTGCAAGTTCAGCTAAACTCGCATGTCAGTCCGACATCAGGGGCGATTTCAGAGACATCTGTGCGGGTTACTTCACAGATGTCTAAACAAATCGCACCCCGAAGTCATCACATACTACTACTTTTGGGAATTTGAACGGCGCCATTGACAAAATTGCCAAATCGCTGCAATGAACCTAGGCTTACTTACAAGGCTACAGCTTGACTCGTAAGTGCCTCCCTCATCTGATCTAATGCAATGGAATTAAACCTGACCCTGACCACTTCTTAATTGTGCATTTGTTTGAAGTGAAAACCTGTCTTATATACAGTAATAAATATGTTGCAGTTGGCTGCCTAGGATTCTATGTGCAGGGATTACAAATACTGGTGCAAATTCTTTGCTAATGAGTGGCTGCCCAATTTCCGTGGAACCTTGTCACTATTCTGCTTGAAATAAAAAAAGAACAGCAAAGCAAGTGCAAATGGCTGAAACACACAGTTCCTAGTAAAGGGCTTAAGGGTTGGCATATTCATAGAATTTTATAGATGGCTATGCTGCAAAATAGTCCACCTAAAAGCTGAACACGTCAAGAAAATTAAAAGGGGCTTTGGGACATTTCCCCTTTTAGTTCACTTGGTGGAAATGTGCTTTAATGTGGCTACAATTATAATGAATAGAGCAACTATTGCTCCTACCCTTAGCCAGGGTTCACACTGGGGTGCAGGAATGAAGCTGTGCGAGTTCAGCTGGACTCGCACAATTTCACTCCCGCTTGTCAGTCCTGATTGCGGCCGGGATTACAGAGACATCTGTGCAGGTTTCTGCACAGATGTAAATAGCGGGCCGAAATCACTAAAAAGTAGTACAGAAACTACTTTTTGAAATCGGTGCAGCGTCGCAGATGCGGCGTTGCACCAATTAGGACAGTGCCATTGCCGGCAATTGACGCCGATTTCACATGGGATTTGACATGTCAAATCGCACCAGTGTGAACCAGGGCTTAAAGCGGAGTTCCACCCAAAATTGGAACTTCCGCTTAATCCACTCCTCGCCCCCTTACATGCCACATTTGGCATGCAATTTTTTTTTGGGGGGGGGGAGTGGGGGCTTTAGTAGGAGTGGGACTTCCTGTCCCACTTCCTCCTTCCGCCCAGGGCCCGCTTAAGCGACTCGTCATATCGCCTAAGGCGGGCCCCTCCCTGTAGGCGATCACCTGGGACATGTGACAGGTCCCAGGCGATCGCCTGTCCACTTTGATTGCACAGCGCCGCTCGCGCAATCGCAGTGAGGGCCTGGCCGTGAAGCCGAAAGCTGTCACGGCCGGGTGCCCACAGTAGGATGGAGGTGCCGGCGGAGAAGCTCCGTTCGGCCGCGTCGCTGGACAGTGGAGCAGGTAAGTGTCTGTTTATTAAAAGCCAGCAGCTACACTTTTTGTAGCTGCTGACTTTTAATAAGCATAAAAAAAGGCTGGAGCTCAACTTTAAAGTGGTTGTAAACCCTTACATCTATCCAGTGAAGTGTCTGGCCTCAGGTAATACAGAGGCATGAAACAAATCCTCCTACATAAGTTGTACCTGCAGTCTTGTCTTCTCTTTTTCCGTTCAAAGTCCAGAACATACACAGCCTGTCTAAGCTTTCAGAAAGTAGGAGGCGGGGAGGTGAAGTTACATTCACTGAGAACAGCTCAGAGCTGATTAAAGGGAAGGGACACACCCACCCTCACACAGCACCCAGGAACAGAGCTGAGGCTGTTAATCACAGGCTGCGTGTTGGAGCTCCCTTACCCGTCACCTTTTTATCTCTTGGTGTCAGGAAAACGTGTCAGAATAGACTCATACAGAGGGACAGGCAACAGATAGAAAAACACTTAGAGCTCTGCACTGAGACAAGTACACACTATAGAGAGAGATATGCAGCGCCGCTGTTATTATGAATTGAGCTGGCCTACATTAGGAAAAGCCATGCAGTAGTATCTTCAGATCTGCACAGAGCTTTTCTCCAAACAGTGGATGAGTGGTAGCAGAAGTAGCGATACCTCCATGTGTCATAATTGCGGTCACAATGAATTAGACTGAGGAGGGGAAAAACACTTTCAAAAACCAAAAGTGGCATATTACAGAACACCCTGTGCCATAGACCCAAGTTCAGTTGAGGTGTTTTTATCTACAGAATATTTGACTGTAGAATGGATCATTTTAACAAATAAACAGTTGGTAAATAAAAGAAAATCAGAGCTCAAATGCATTGCATAGATTCTCTAGATGACATACGTGTAGTAGATAGTGCATGAGGTAAACTAGGGTAAAAAAAAAAAAAAATGAAAATGCAATGTTACGGTTCATCTGTATGTATACAAAAATACCATGCCAATCAGCAATTGTGTGACAATGTCTTACATGATAAATAAAATTCAAGATTTCAAGACTAATCTTAGTGTATGAACATCTTTGAAATCATTGTCCTAAAGTGCAATGCTTTAAGAAGATTATCTTCAGTAGTTCGGACATCTTTTTTTTTAAACACACATTACAGACACTGTTTCATACCTTAAAAGACAAGTGCACTTTCAGTAAAAAAAGAAAAAAAAAAGAAAAAGGAAAATATGCATCACCCTCTCCAACCCCCTAACCTAAATTAACCAAGAAATTCCCAGCTGTATAATTACCTCAGAAGCAGAGCTGGGCCACAAACTCTACGGTGGCCCTCATAGACTTAAATAGGCCATGTTCAGAATGTTTCCAGTCCTGGAGATGCAGCTAATGGCAATATTCTCTGCCTAGAGAAATTAAAGCGCACATGAGCCTGCAGGCATCACGCCATTCTGAGGTAAGTTAACAGCTGGATTGGATGTTTCTAGGCAAGGGGGCTACACTACTACATCTTGTGTTAAAACTACTCTTGTCCTTTAAACATGTAAACGTAGAGACCACAGGATCTCTTGATGCACCCAGAAATATTTTATAAACCTTCATTACATTAGTAACACTTGCAAATATATAAAGATTCATCCAAAAATAAATGCAAAGTTCCTGTACAGGTTATAAAAATAGAACAAAGCAATCTCAGCTCTTCCGATTCGGAATCTTCATTGAGACACCTCAGCCTTCAGATTTATTAACTTGGTTCTTATCTACAGCAATGAACACTGCACAAACTACTGCCGAGATAGACAGATGTATCACTTCATAGAGTAACTTTGGAGAAAAAACACTCCAGATAAACAAGTGGTAACGAAGGGCTGTCACCAGAATTATGTACACTGTGACTGGTAGGGAGCGAATTATTGCATAGCAGTAACAACCATGAGCAACAGCAGTAGAATTCCTGAAAGAGCAAGGTTAAGATGGTTATTACTATTAGCTTGATCACCAAAAAAACACAATAAAGAAATGCATTGCTCTGATTTGCATCTTACCCCCCCTAATATATTGCATTTAATGAATAAACAATAATACATTATACATAATATATTAAAAAGTGTGTGTGTGTAATTTAAAAAAAAAATATATATATATATATATATATATATATATATATATATATATATATATATATATTACACACAGTGCACAATTGTTAGGCAAGTTGGATTTTTGAGGATTAGTGTCATTATTGAGCAACTACAGTGCTCTGGGAGAAATCCAAAATGTAAATACACCTCACACCTGAATATTCCTGCCCAGACCAATTTTTAGCTTTCAGCACTCTCACACTTGAATGACAAAATTACTCAGTCATGCTACACTGTACCCAAACCAAATTTGTATCATTATTTTCACACAAAACAGAACTTTCTTTTGGTGGTATTTAACCACCTCCATACTGGGCATTTTCACCCCCTTCCTGCCCAGGCCAATTTTCAGCTTTCAGCGCTGTCACACTTTGAATTAGAATTGTGCGGTCATGTGACGTTGTACCCAAATTAATTTTGATTCGTTTTTTTTTTCCCCACAAATAGAGCTTTCTTTTGGTGGTATTTGATTACCACTGCAGTTTTTATTTTTTGCGCTATAAACAAAAAAAGAGGGACAATTTTGAAAAAAAAAACACAACATTTATTACTTTTTGCTATAATAAATATCCCAATTTTTAAAAAATAAATAAATAAAAATTTCCTCAGTTTAGGCCGATATGTATTCTTCTACATGTTTTTGGTAAAAAAAAAAAAAAATCGCAATAAGCGTATATTGATTGGATTGCGCAAAAGTTATAGCGCCTACAAAATAGGGGATAGAATTATGGCATTTCTATTATTTTTTTTTACTAGTAATGGCGGCGATCTGCGATTTTTGTCAGGACTGTGATATTGCGGCGAAAACATAGGACACTTTTGACACATTTTTGGGACCATTCACAATTATACAGCGAACAGTGCTATAAATATGCACTGATTACTGTATAAATGTGACTGGCAGGAAAGGGGTTATCAATAGGGGGCGATCAAGGGGTGAAATTTGTTCCCTAGGGAGCGATTCTTACTGTGGGGGGAGGAGACTGACTGGGGAAGGTGACCGATCGGTGTCCCTATGTACAAGGGACACACCATCAGTCTCCTCTCCCTGACAGGACGTGGATCTCTGTGTTTACACACAGAGATCCACGTCCCTGCTCTGTGACGAGCAATCGCGGGTGCCCAGTGGACATCGCGGCCGCCGGGCACGTGCATCGGGTCCCCAGTGATGTGGCGAGTGCGCACGCTCGCCTCACTGCAGGGAATTCCAGGACGTCATGACGGCCGCCCGGAGGGACAAAGGGTTCCTGCGGCCGTCATTTGACAATACGCCAGGCGGGAAGCGGATAATCACCACAGTTTTTTTTGTGATATAAGTTATATAAAAGTTAAATTATAATTTTTTAAGTTTCTATTATAACATTTTGCAAAGAAGTAATTTTTTGTTCATAAATTTGTGCCAAAATTTATACTGCTATATGAAACTTTGGTAAAAATAACCCAAAAATGTGTATATTATTTAGTCTGTGTGAAAGTTACAAGAGTCTACAAGCTATGGTACCAATCATTGAAAATTGATGTACTGACAGCCCATCTAATTTCTTGAGGCCCTGAAACTCCATGCCAAATAAAAAGAATAAAAACAGCATGGGTCCCCCCCCCCCCCCAAGAGCATACCAGGCCCTTCGGTCTGGTATGGATTTTAAGGGGAACCCCCTATGCCAAAAAAACGTTGTGGGGGTCCCCCTAAAATCAATACCAGACCCTTATCCGAGCACGCAGCCTGGCCGGTCAGGAAAGGGGCTGGCGACGAGGAGGAAGCAGGCGTTTCTTGCTATGTTTAGTAGTTGCTTTGTTCATCTTTACCAAGGTACAATTTATAAATTTTTTGCTAAGGTATAATTTACAGTATCATTATAAGAAACAGGAGGGAAGAGATTGAAACTTGGTCATGTACTCAAAGTAGGAGAAGGTCAGCTTTTAACATATATATAGGATAGGATAAAGATGTAGACCATGGAGGTTATACAGTATACAAATGTATAACACTTTAGACCCATTTCACACCGGGGTGGTTTTCAGGCGCTTTAGCGCCAAAAATAGCCTCTGCTAAGCGCCTGAAAACCACCTCCCATTCATTCCAGTGTGACTTTTCACACTCAGGCGGTGCGCTTGTGGGACATTACTAAAAGCCCTACAAGCAGAATCTTTGGGGCCGGTTGGAAGCACTGTATTTAGGGCTCCTAAAACGCCCTGCCCATTAGAATGAATGTGCGGCACTTTCAAAGCGCCTGAAAGGCTCTTTCGAGAGTCACAAAACGGGGTTTGAACCCTTTTTTGGGGGTTAAAAGTGCCCTGCTAGTGGCCGAATAGCGCCGCTTAAACAGCACTAAAGCTCCGCTAAAACGACCGCGCTTTAGCACTAACGGCCGGCGCTTTCAGTGTGGAAAGCAGTCTAAGTGTATTTTTATTAAAAATATTTGAGCATGTATTATTTATTTTTGTCTTTTGCATTAAAAACACAATATGGCTTGAGAGGTCCTACAAGTCTCCCATGTGCATTTTATTGTGCATATGAAAGGAAAGATTGAGCAAGCAGCAAAAGGGCAAAATGAGATTGTTAACATCAGCTGCTTTTCAGTGCTATGTTGCCAACCTAATAAATCTCAGAGTCGCAGAACGTTGAAAACAAACTCCATAGGTAGGCAAAGAACCCCAACCAATGAGTCATGCTTCAGAAATTATGCTTTAAAACAACAGAGTCCACGTGACCCTTGTAAAAGAAAGAAATCACACAACTACAATGGCATTTCACATTTCCTAATATCTGAGATATTTTGCTATAATTGTATAAAATGTATATTTACCAGTTCGTTTCGGCACTGAGGTAATAAAGCATATGCATAGTCCAAAGGAGGGGCCCGCTATATGTCACAAAAATAGTTAGGAAAATAGCTGGATACTCAACATAGTTATCTAGTCCCACAAAGCCAGCAGATACATCTACAGTACTTATAGTATTTGAATTACCCTGAAAAGAAAAAAAAAAAAAACAGCATGAAAAAAAAAAAAACCACGACCAAACAATTAAAGAGATTTATCGTCCAAGCCCAGGTTCACACTGGGCTGCGGGAATGAAGCTGTGCGAGTTCAGCTGAACTCGCACGATTTCACTCCCGCCTGTCAGCCACGATTACAGAGACATCTGTGCAGGTTTCTGCACAGATGTCAATGTAAATCGTGGGCCAAAATCGTAAAAAGTAGTACAAAAACTACTTTTTGAAATCGGTACGGCGTCGCACCGATTAGGACGGTGTCATTGTCGGCAAATGCCGCCGATTTGACATGTCAAATCGAATGTCAAAACGCAGCAGTGTGAACCAGGGCTAAAACACACACACACAGGTGTTCTTAAACATTTATGTTAGATGCTGGTTTAAACTATACACACATAATGTGCATATATAGAGGGTAAAATAAGTATTGAACACGTCACCATTTTTCTAGGTAAATATATTTCTAAAGGTGCTACTGAACATGATATTTTCACCACATGTCGGTAACAACCCAAGCGATCCATACATACAGTACAAAGAAACCAAAACAAATAAGATCAGAAGTTAAGTGATGTGTAATAGAATGGAATGACACAGGGAAAAAGTATTGAACACGCTAACTGAAATGTATTTAATACTTGGTACAAAATCCTTTGTTGGTAATGACAGCTTAACCACTTAACGACCGCCCACCGCCGATTTACGTCGGCAGAATGGCACGGACAGGCAGAATCACGTAGATCTACGTGATCGCCTTTGTGCAGTTGGGGGGTCCATCCGGACCCCCCTTCACTGCAGTGAGCGGCCGTTAAGTGTTCGGGAGCGATCAGGCATGAGGGGGCGGCCGCTCGATTCCGCCCCCCCCCCGCGATCGCTCCCGGCCAATGAAAATGCTTCCTCCGCCATGTGATGTAAACAAGGCTGGAGGAAGTGATGTCATCTCCCTCGCCGCGGTCTTTACGTTCCCGGCGCCGAGCAGAGAAGAAGCAGGTTAGTGCACCAACAGTCCACTGACACGTAGGTACACATAGGCACACAAATCACCCCCCAGTCACCCCCAGGTCACCCCAAAGCCCCCAATCACAGTGTCACTGATTGCAGTGATCATTTATTTTACTGATCACTGCATTTAGTGTCATCTGTGATTGTAAAAAGTTGCAGGGCAGTTAGGATTAGGCCCCTTTAGGTCCAGGGTAGCCCCCTAACCCCCCCCTAATAAAGGTTTAACCCCTTGATCACCCCCCAGGTAACCCTTTCACCCCCTAACTTCAGCGTCACTAAGCGATTGTTTTTCCGATCGCTGTATTCGTGTCGCTGGTGTTTTAGATAGGCAGTTATTTTTTTTTAGGTTCGCCGCAGGTTTTTATTAGTGTCAGGTACCCCCATATATTATTTTAACCCCCTAATTGCCCCTAGAGTTAACCCTTTCACCAGTGATCGCCGTATAAGCGTCACTGGTGTCACTGGTTAGCCAGTAAGTTATTTAGTTATTTAGGTTACCCGTCAGGTTTTTATATAGTGTCAGGTACCCCCATATTTAACCTAATAAAGGTTTTAACCCCCTGATTGCCCCTAGTTAACCCTTTCACCAGTGATCACCATATAAAGGTTACGGGTGACGCTGGTTGATTAGTTTGCTTTTTATAGCATCAGGGCACCCGCCGTATATAACCCAATAAAGGTTTAACCCCCCTGATCGCCCGGCGGGTGAGATCAATTAGGTTTTAGCGCCAGAGAGGGTCTGCGTCGCCCCAGGCAGTGTTAGGTTAGTGCCAGTAACGCTAACACCCACGCGCAAAGCATACACCCCCCTTAATGGTATAGTATCTGATCAGATTTGATCAGATCTATACTAGCATCCCCAGCGGTTTAGGGTTCTCAAAAACGCAGTGTTAGCGGGATCAGCCCAGATACCTGCTAGCGCCTGTGCTTAGCCCCTCCGCCCAGCCCAGCCCACCCAAGTGCAGTATCGATCGATCACTGTCACTTACCAAACACAACACACATAACTGCAGCGTTCGCAGTGCTTGGTTTTTGGGGCCCTGTACGCGGCTAGGCTCCCAAAAAGTCCCACACATATGGTATCCCCGTACTCAGGAAAAGCAGCAGAATGTATTTTGGGGTGCAATTCCACATATAACCATGGCATGTGTGAGCAATATATCATTTAGTGACAACTTTTTGTACATTTTTTTTTTTCTTTTTGTCATTATTCAATCATTTGGGACAAAAAAAAAAAATATTCAATGGGGTCAACATGCCTCTCAGCAAATAGCTTGGGGTGTCTACTTTCCAAAATGGGGTCATTTGGGGGGGTTTGTGCCATCTTGGCATTTTATGGCCTTCAAAACTGTGATAGGTAGTGAGGAGTGAAATCAAAAATTTATGCCCTTAGAAACCTTGAAGGCGGTGCTTGGATTTGGGGTCCCGTACGCGGCTAGGCTCCCAAAAAGTCCCACACATATGGTATCCCCGTACTCAGGAGAAGCAGCAGAATGTATTTTGGGGTGTAATTTCACATATGCCCATGGCATGTGTGAGCAATATATCATTTAGTGACAACTTTGTGCAAAAAAAAAAAAGTTTGTCATATTCCCGCAACTTGTGGCAAAATATAAAATATTCCATGGACTGAACATGCCTCTCAGTAAATAGCTTGGGGTGTCTACTTTCCAAAATGGGGTCATTTGGGGGGGTTTTGTGCTATTTTGGCATTTTATGGCCTTCGAAACTGTGATAGGTAGTGAGGAGTGAAATCAAAAATTTGCGCCCTTAGAAATCCTGAAGGCGGTGCTTGGTTTCCGGGGTCCCGTACGTGGCTAGGCTCCTAAAAAGTCCCACACATGTGGTATCCCCGTACTCAGGAGAAGCAGCAGAATGTATTTTGGGGTGCAATTCCACATATAACCATGGCATGTGTGAGCAATATATCATTTAGTGACAACTTTTTGTAATTTTTTTTTTTTTTTTGTCATTATTCAATCACTTGGGACAAAAAAAAAAAATATTCAATGGGCTCAACATGCCTCTCAGCAATTTCCTTGGGGTGTCTACTTTCCAAAATGGGGTCATTTGGGGGGGTTTTGTACTGCCCTGCCATTTTAGCACCTCAAGAAATGAGATAGGCAGTCATAAATTTAAAGCTGTGTAAATTTCAGAAAATGTACCCTAGTTTGTAAACGCTATAACTTTTGCGCAAACCAATAAATATACGCTTATTGACATTTTTTTTACTAAAGACATGTGGCTGAATACATTTTGGCCTAAATGTATGACTAAAATTGAGTTTATTCGATTTTTCTTATAACAAAAAGTAGAAAATATCTTTTTTTTTCAAAATTTTCGTTCTTTTTCCATTTATATCGCAAAAAATAAAAATTGCAGAGGCAATCAAATACCATTAAAAGAAAGCTCTATTTGTGGGAAGAAAAGGACGCAAATTTCATTTGGGTACAACATTGCATGTCCGCACAATTTACAGTTAAAGCAGCGCAGTGCCGAATCCCAAAAACAGGCTTGGTCCTAATGGTCCGAAATGGTCCGGGGCTTAAGTGGTTAAAGACTCCTCCTGTATGGAGAAACTAGTCGCATGCATTGCTCAGGTGTGATTTTGGCCCATTCTTCCACACAAACAGTTTTCAAATATTGAAGGTTCCATGGGCCTCTTCTATGAACTCTGACCTTTATTTCTTTCCATAGATTTTCTATTGGATTCAAGTCAGGTGATTGGCTGGGCCATTCTAGCAGCTTAATTTTCCTTCTTTGAACACAATTAAAGCCTCGTACACACGGCCGAGATTCTCGTTGAAAAAAACATGTCGTTTTTTTCGACGAGATTCTTGGACAAGAAACTTGTCCCGGCCGAGTGTACACACGCTCGTTTCAAAGAACCCGCGGTTCTTTGAATGGAGCGTACGCGGCGACGTCATCGACTACGACGAGCATGCGCTCGTCACATTCGATGCCGTCGCCGCCATCTTGGTATACCCTACGTATGCCTAGGAAGCTACCGCGCATGCGTCAAATTCATTTCGAACATGCGCGGCCTTCCGGGAGGACAGGTAAGTGTACACACACTCACTTTTCTCGTCGAGAAACAAGCCGAGGAGAATCTCGACGAGAAAATAGAGAGCAGGTTCTCTATTTTCTCGTCTAGGTTTCTTGTCGGTTTTCTCGACGAGAAACCCGATAGCCGCGTACACACGACCGATTTACTTGGCAAGACCTCTCTGCCAGCAAGTTTCTTGCTGGTTCTTGCCGAGAAAATCGGTCGTGTGTACGAGGCCTAAGAGTTTCCTTGGCTTTGTGTTTGGGATCATTATTTTGCTGAAATGTCCACCATTGTTTCATCTTCATCATCCTGGTAGATGACGGCAGATTGTTTATCAAGAATGTCTTCATACATTTTTCCATTCATCCTTCCGCCAATGATATGAAGTTTGCCAGTACTGTATGCTGAAAAACAGCCCCACACTGATGTTCCCACCGCCAAACCTCACTATTGGTATGGTGTTTTTGGGATGATGTGCAGTGCCATTTGACCTCCAAACATGCTGTGTATTATGGCATCCAAAGAGTTCAATGTTGGTCTCACCTGACCAGACTATATTCTCCCAGTATTTCACAGGCTTGTCTAAATGTTGTGCAGAAAACTTTAAACTACCTTCAACATGCTTTTTCTTCAGCAATGAAGTCTTGCATGGTGAGCTTTCATACAGGCCATGGCGGTTGAGTGCATTACTTATTGTTTCCTTTAACCACTTCCCTACCCGCCCATAGTCAAATGACGTCCACAGATGGGATCTCCCATCCTGGGTGGACGTCATATGACGTCCTGGGCTTTGTGGGGGAATATCTGAATGATGCCTGCAGCTAGAGGCATCATTCAGATATCCATCTGTTCTGCAGGCGATTCTGTGCACCATAAGAACAATCATAGCAGCGGTTCCGCCGCTTGATCGTTCTTATAGGTGGCGGGAGGGGACACCCCCCCCCTCCCGCCGCCATCCGGTGCTTCTCCGGGCTCTCCCGTGCAAATCGGGGGCCCAGAGAATGAATCGTCCGGCGCACGATAGGAAGCATAAAGATGACTGGTGACCAGATGGTCAACAGTCATCTCTATGACCGTCAGGGGGTCCAGGCGTGATGTTATGACGTCACGCCCGGGTCCTCAGATGTAAACAAAGCTGCCATTGCGGCTAGTAAACATGAAATCAGTGTATTTTTTTTTCACAATCTCATGCTTTCCAGTCTGGAGGAGAGATGTGGGGTCTTATTGACCCCGCATCTCTCAATAAAGAGGACCTGTCACACACATTCCTATTACAAGGGATGTTTACATTCCTTGTAATAGGAATAAAAGTGTTAAAATATTTTTTTTTTTTTTTAAATAAGTGTAAAAAAAAATAAAAAATTATAAAAAAAAAGTCCCACCCACATATGTAAACGCTGTCCAAACCACATACGTTAGAGCGCGTGCAACAATTCTAGCACTAGACCTCCTCTGTAACTCTAACCTGGTAACCTGTAAAAAAAATTAAAGCGGCGCCTATGGAGATTTCTTAAGTACCGAAGTTTGGCGCCATTCCATGAGTGTGCGCAATTTTAAAGCGTGACATGTTAGGTATCTATTTACTCGGCGTAACATTATCTTTCATATTTTCCCCAAAAATTGGGCTAACTTTACTGTTTTGTTATTTTTTCATTCATGAAACCATTTTTTTCCCCCAAAAAAAAGGCGTTTGAAAAATTATTGCGCAAATACTGTGCAAGAAAAAAAGTTGCAATGACCGTCATTTTATTCCCTAGGGTGTCTGCTAAAAAAACATATATAATGTTTGGGGGTTCTGAGTAATTTTCTAGCAAAAGAATGATGATTTGTACATGTAGGAGAGAAGAGCCAGAATAGGCCCAGTATTGAGGTGGTAAAAAAAAAGCCTGGGGTTGAAGTGGTTAAAACAAACGGTACCTGCTATCCCCAGGTCTTTCTGAAGCTCTCCACAAGTGGTCCTTGGCTATTGGCCAACTCTTCTGATAATTCTTTTTGCTCCTCTGTCAGAAATCTTACGGTTTTGCAACAATAAGGTTGCGAAGGTCTTGAGAGCCCTTTGCTTTTACCCATCATGAGATGTTTCTTGTGTGACACCTTGGTAATGAGACACCTTTTTATAGGCCATCAGTTGAGACTGAACCAGGTGATATTAATTTGCACAGACAAGGGGCAGGATTGCTTTCTAATTACTGATAGATTTCAGCTGGTGTCACGGCTTTCCATGCCCTTTTGCCCCTCCGTTTCTTCATGTGTTCAATGCTTTTTCCCTGTGTCAATCCATTTTATTAGACATAACTTCATTTGTGAACTTATTTGTTTTATTTTGGTTCCTTTGTATGTATGAATTGCATGGGTTGGGTTGGTACATGTGGTGAAAATTTCATGCCATGTCAGCACCTTTAGAAATAGGTTTACCTAGAAAAATGGTGACGTGTTCAATACTTATTTTACCTGCTGTATGCATACAGTGCCTTGAAAAAGCATTCATACCCCTCAAAATTTTCCACATTGTCATGTTACGATCAAAAACATAAATGTATTTTATATGATAGATAAACACAAAGTGGCACATAAATGTGAAGTGGAAAAAAAAAAAGAAAAGATAAATGGTTTTCATTTTTTTTTTTACATACTCTGATACCCCTAAGTAAAATCTAGTGGAACCAATTGCCGTTAGAAGTCACGAAATTAGTAAGAGTCCACCTATGTGTAATTTAATCTCAGTATATTTACAGCTGTTCTGTGAAGCCCTCGTAGGTTTGTTAGAGAACCTTAGTGAACAAACAGCATAATGAAGGCCAAGGAACACACCAGACAGGTCAGGGATAAAGTATGGAGGAGTTTAAAGCAGGGTTAGGTTATAAAAAAATATCCCAAGCAATGAACATCTCACGGAGCACTGTTCAATCCATATTTCAAAAATGGAAAGAGTATGGCACAACTGCAAACCTACCAAGACATGGCCATCCACCTAAACTGACAGGCCGGGCAAGGAGAGCATTGATCAGAGAAGCAGCCAAGAGGCCCATGGTAACTCTGGAGGAGCTGCAGAGATCCATAGCTCAGGTGGGAGAATCTGTCCACAGGACAACTATTGGTTGTGCACTCCACAAATTTGGCCTTTATAGAAGAATGGCAGGAAGAAAATCATTGTTGAAAGAAAGCCATAAGAAGTCCCGTTCGCTGTTTGCGAGAAGCCATGTGGGGGACACAGCAAACATGTGGAAGAAGGTGCTCTGGTCAATTGAGACCAAAAAAAATGAAATTTTTGGCTTAAAAGCAAAATGCTATGTGTGGCAGAAAACTAACACTGCACATCACCCTAAACACACCATCCCCACCGTGAAACATGGCGGTGGCCGCATCATGTTGATGCTTTTCTTCAGCAGAGACAGGGAAGCTGGTCAGAGTGGATGGGAAGATGGATGAAAACCAAATACAGGGCAATCTTAACTGTTGCTAAGCTGTTCACAGACACACTCCATCCAATCTGACAGAGCTTGAGCTATTTTGCAGAGAAGAATGGGCAAAAACGTCACTTTCCAGATGTGCAAAGCTGGTAGAGACATCCCAAAAAGACTTGCAGCTGTAATTGTAGCGAAAGGTGGTTCTACAAAGTATTGATTCAGGATGGCTGAATACAAATGCACGCCACACTTTTCACATATTTGTAAAAAAAAGAAATTGAAATCCGTTTATCAATTTCCTTCCACTTCACAATTATATGCCACTTTGTGTTGGTCTATCACATAAAACACATTTACGTTTTTGGTTGTTACATGACAAAATATAGAAAACTTCAAGGGGTATGAATACTTTTTCCAGTGTATGTGTGTGTGTGTGTATATATATATATTTATTATATAAAAATTTAAATCTCACACACGCACACACACACAGTCTATTATACCCAAAATATGTGGTACCAGGTCTGTAGAAACACAAAGTTAAGTGAAGCCACCAAATGTATATAAAACCAAGGATTTTCCTTCTTGTGGTACCTGTATGTATAATCTAATCCAGTGATGGCGAACCTTGGCACCCCAGATGTTTTGGAACTACATTTCCCATGATGCTCAACTACACTGCAGAGTTCATGAGCATTATGGGAAATGTAGTTCCAAAACATCTGGGGTGCCAAGGTTCGCCATCACTGATCTAGACCCACAGAAACTACAGATCAAAGGTACTACCCATGCTAGGGTGCAAACATCCTCCTTAGGGGGTTTGAAGACATTCCCCATGGGATCCCCAGGTTACTTGCTGCCAGCTCTGATGTAAATCGCAATACAGTATATAATAGGCTCTGCAGCCCTGACGAAGCGGGTCAGCCTGCAAAACGCTATAAAAAGGATGTCAAGCCCAGGATAGCAGCATCCTGGACAAGCCAGTTTTTATTTTGTTTTTAAAAGAATGAACCCCCTTTTTTAGGAGACTGTATAAATACATTAAATAAAGCTATAGGAAAAATGATTTTAAATCCGTTTGTCAAGTTTTTATTGAACCCAAGGAGGTACATGTAAAGTCCCAACCTTTCTTTTGTGTACTTTTAGGAGTGTCTTTCCAGGGATAGTACCTTCTTAAGGCTTACTTATCAATTCACATTCTACCCCCACACACAAATATGTTTATTTATTCATCAGAATGTAGAAGTTCTAGTACAACCTACACTCTTGATATGTATACATGAAAATTAACACCAACACCAACACCAACTCAAATCCTACAGAGTTTCTACTGAGATCGATCTCACCATTGGCTTAGTTGGGGCCATGGCTTGCACTGTAACAAACAAATTCTTGCATCGCCCCAAATATGAAAGTAAACTAAAACTAAAGTGATATTAAACCATGTTAAAAAAAAAACAAAAAAAAAAACCTATCATATGATTTTTATCTATTACCAAGTAGGCAGCTTCATTATCTTTTAATCTTTCCTATGTTGCAGCCGATACTGCTGTCCCAGGATTCCTGTTTTATGGTGGCTCCCTTCCCTTCAACATCATTAGAAACCATCCTTGCATGCACAGAGTTGTGTTTCCCTACACCATGCGCATCAATAGAAACACACAGTCCTGTAGCCTAGGATGGCAGGGTACTCCACAGCATCTCCCTTTTCCAAGCTAACAGATTGGCTGCAGACTGCACTGTTCATTGTTAACACTTTCCTATGACGATTGGAAGTTCAGGGAAGCAGCACTGAGAGCACCGAAGTCAGCAGCATTGAAAGTTCTAAACTGCAAGTACTTTACTGGGGAAGGTTTACTTTATTGTGCTCAATATGTTATGGATCATAAGAACTAAGGGGAGTGATGACTTGTTCTGTAATGTACTCCAAGAAAAAGATTTGAAATAGTATGCCAAAAATCATATTTTTCTAAAATCATATTAAAAGGACACAGGATGATTGAAAATATATGGATGCCAAAAGCAATCCAATTGAGGGGTGAGCAACATGGCAAACAAAAGCGAACAGCTAAAGCTATTGAGGGATACAAAACAGAGGTGGCTTAACAGGACCAACAAAGCCGCCTGAAGAACCTTACGACCATAGCCGGCATCAGCTGAGGCCTAAACATCCAACCTGGTTAACAACCAGTTTTTTAAAATAACAAACATGCTCTGTACAGTGGTTTTGCACACAGCTGCCCTGATCCTCCTCTTCTTCTCCTTAGGACCCCCACTGGCACTCCTGGCTCCTCCCTCCTGCCCACAGAGCAAGCAGCTTGCAATGGGGGCCACCCAAGTAGGCACGCTCCTGAGCCACTGCTCTGCGTGCCCATTCAGACATAGAGCTGTGGCTCGGTTCGATTGACAGCAGCAGGAGCCAATCTCAGCCAATGAGGAGGGAGAGTCCTGGGAGAGCCAACGATCTCATGCACATCGCTGGATCGGGAGAGAGAGAGAGAGAGAGCAAGCTCAGGTAAGTATTTGGGGGAGCTGCTGCATGATGGTAAAAACCTTCAGCCTTTACAACCACTTTAAACCTAAAGAACATAACAAGACCAGATGGCAGTCTTGCAAATGCGAAAACAGATGTCTGCTGCTGAAAAACCCATGAAGCACCAATTGGTCTAGTGGATAAGCTTTTACAGGGAAAAGGGGGAGTCAAAAACTAAATAAGCCGTTGAATCCACCTAGCAATATGGGAGTGAGAGTCAGGCTGAGGCTGTTCCCTGTCTGACAGAGTCAGAATGTCAAAAGGGAGATGTAGCTGAGAGATAAAATCGACCAGAGTTTACAGTATCAAGAGAATAAGGAGAAATCTTCTTAGGTTGAATAGAAGCAGTACAGAGAGATGGTATAACAATGTCCTGCTTAAGGTGAAAGGAAGAAACCACTCTGAAAAAAAAATGCCCTGGGCCTCAAAACAACCTAAGAAAGGGTTCTTTATAGGTTAAGGCTGCCAACTCCTGTCCATCTCCAATAGGTTAAATGTGTGCTCTTTGAAGAGCTGAAAGAACCAGGCTGAGATTCAATGGAGAGTAAGAGTAATTTTAAAAGCAAAATAATGCAGATTTCTCTTGTCATCCATGGACTGACACAGCGTGTCTTATACACCTTTACACGTGGGTTATGTCCCTGCTTGCAGGAGAAGACCTAGGCAGAATGTGATATGTTATACATACATTCTAAACAGCCAGAGCTGAACAGCCCCGCCCAGGGGGGCGGTCCCTCCGGGCATAACCCTCCCACTGCAGTCAGCAGACCTCAGTTTTTTTCTGCCTAGCAGAAGGAGAAGACGTGGCTCTCTCAGGAGCCAGTCTCCTGACCTATTTTTATTCTTTTGGAAAAAAAATTCCTATTTTTTTTTTTTTTGAGATCTTCTATCAACTGTCGGCTGGGCAACAGGTTGGGTACAAGATATCCTCGTAGTCTTCCCTGTCCGACCATCGAGCGTGCTGATCCTCGCCTTGTGTGCGTGAGACTCAGTTCACGACATGCCCCACGACTCCAGGGGTGGCCGGGGGGCTTCCAGCTCCGCGGTCCTCTCAAGATAGAACAGTCCGGCTGTATCTTTCGCGGTGGACCGGGCCGACAGCTACTCAGTACCGCACTGTGATAGTTCTGTCAGAAACACACCAGCGGGTCCCTCAGGGGACGGGTAAGTAGTCTCTCCTGGCTGCAGGTGAGTACATGCTGTGTGTTTCTTGTGTGGGGGGATTTCCCTGTCTCCCCTGTGTTTTTAATGTCACTCTCTGTTCACTAGTGCTGGCGCTGTACTATGGGGGGTGCCTGGGGGCCATACTGTCCTGGGGGGGGGCTCATGCTGCTCTGCACTCGCTGGGGCTGTTTTGTTTTTGGAGGTGAGGGGCCTGGGCGCCGTTCGGCGCCATGTTTTGTGTGTGTGCTGATTTTTACATTGGCGGCCATCTTGCCGGGGCCCGCCGGAGCACATTGCGGCGGCCATTTTCTTGTAGCCGCACGTCTTTTCTGGCACTAGTTTGGCCTCTAGCGCCGCTGGAAACGGCGCGAATCTCCTCACACTCTCTCCTCTCAGCTCACTCACGCTGAGCAGCGCGGCGCAGTGAGACAGAGCGGCGAAACCGAGCGGTCCTGGTCAGGTTGGTGGGTTCCCTGGGCATTCCCCTACTTCAGTCAGCACGGCCTGTGGGTGGTCTGAGAGGGACATTATGGAGTCAGAGTCACCAGCTTCCCCTAACATGCCAGAGGCAGCAGCCAGTGCTCCAGCACCTGCGGTCCCTATGGACCAGTTGTCGGCAGTCCTGGAATCATTTCTGACCAGGATGGAAGCTGTGTGTGAGCACAAGGGAGCAAAAAAGCGCCCTCTCCCCACTTTATCTCCACAAGGGGAGTGCTCTGCTTCAGATATGGGCCTAGTTATTGCTGCTCAGGACCCTAGCTCTGAATATTTGGATGGTTTTGAACAGGACATTCCTTGTGAGGAAGACTCCAGTTCTGAGTCAGTAAATGACAGGGCGCTTGTTAGTGAACTCATTGATGCTGTGAGGGACACTCTCAAGCTAGATGCTGCGACCGCAGAACCTCAGGCGGATACAGTCTCCTTTGGTTCTTTTAAGACCAAGCCTTCTAAAAAGGTTTTTCCATATGTACCTTTCTTTGACCAGCTCATTGACCAGGTCTGGGAAAAGCCGCAGAAGACTTTTATGGTCCCGCGGCGTTTGTCTATTAGATACCCCTTTGAAGACGCCCTGCTTAAAAAGTGGGCTTCTCCCCCGGTGGTCGACCCTCCAGTCGCCCGTTTAAACAAGGCCACCACTCTCCCGATGGAGGGGACTCCTGCGTTTAAGGACCCCACTGACAGGAGGTCAGAAGTGGTGAGTAGAGCCATGTTCGCCTTGTTGGGATCCGCCCTACGGCCCGTAGTAGCGGCGACCCTTGTGTCTCAGACACTCACGGAATGGGCAAAAATTTTGCACCAAACTGTGCAGGAGTATAACCTTCCTCCAGACACTATTGCTCTGGCCCACCAGATGGTGCAGGGTCTGATATATGTGTGCGACGCCACGTTGGACGCGGCCCCTTTAATATCCAGGGCCTCTGTCTCGGCGGTGGTATTGCGTCGTCTCATCTGGTTGAAATGCTGGTCTGCTGACCTAGCCTCTAAGAAGCTCCTGACGGATCTACCTTTTAAGGGTGGTAGACTTTTTGGTGCTGCTCTGGATGACATCATCAAGGATGTCACGGGAGGTAAAAGCACTCTCCTTCCTAAAACTATCAAGGGTAAGGAGGCCCGACGTAAACCGGGTCCTTCCTTTCCAGCAAAGAAGGGTTTTTTTCGTCCGTCAGAGTCCACGGGTAAGCCATCCCAGACTGACAACAGTGCGGCTGGCGGGCACAAGCGCCCCTGGGTGCGTAAGCCGAACAAGCCGGCTCCCAAGCCCGCCTCCGCATGAAGTCTTGCCCCCGCCCGTCTCTGGGGTGGGGGGACGACTTCGCAGGTTCACGGATCGGTGGACCTCCCGGATCTCCGACCGGTGGGTGTGCGAGGTGGTCACCTCAGGATACAGAATAGAGTTCCGCTCCTGGCCCCCAGACAGATTCTTTCCATCAAATCTCCCTCTCCTTCCTGCCCGTCGGGCAGCCCTCTTGGGGGCTGTACAGGATTTGATCGGGTCCGGAGTAATTGTGCCGGTTCCGTCCCAGGAGAGGTTTCAGGGGTTCTACTCGAATCTGTTTGTTGTTCCAAAAAAGGACGGGGTTCGGCCGATCCTGGACCTCAAGGCCCTGAATGCCTTCGTGAAGGTGCAAAAATTCCGCATGGAATCCATTCGCACGGTGGTCGCTACACTCCGTCAAGGGGATTTTCTGGCATCCTTGGACATCAAGGACGCCTACTTGCATGTTCCGATCTGCGCAAGCCACCAGAAGTTTCTGCGCTTTGCGGTCGGCGAAGTCCACTATCAATTTGTGGCTCTTCCCTTCGGCCTGGCCTCGGCACCGAGGGTGTTCACCAAGGTGCTTGCTCCGGTCCTAGCTTTGCTGAGACAGTGAGGCATTGCTATCGTGGGCTATCTGGACGATTTCCTTCTAAGAGCAGACAGTGGCTCAGAATTGGAAGAAAGTGTGACTATCGTCAGTCAGACCCTCAGGGAGTCTGGGTGGATCCTGAACGTTCAGAAGTCGGTTCTAGTCCCGACTCAGCTTCTGGAGTATCTAGGTCTGATTCTGGACTCCTTGGAAGCAAGAGTCTTTCTACCTCCAGACAAACTACTGACACTTCAGTCTGCAGTACGGGTGCTGACGTCCCGAAAATGGTCGTCAATCCGCTTTTGCATGAGAGTCCTGGGACTCATGGTGGCCTCCTTCGAGGCCGTTCCTTATGCCCAAGCGCACACCAGGGCCTTACAGAAAGAGATCTTGTCCACTTGGGACAAATCCCAGTTGTCCTTGGATCTTCAGACGTGGTGGTTGAGGTCCCCGGCTCTTCGGTCCGGGAAGTCGTTCCTCCCCATCCAATGGACGGTGATCACGACGGGCTGGGGGGGAGTCTGGGGAGTCCTGTCGGCCCAAGGGCTTTGGACTCCGGACGAAGCCCTCTTACCGATCAATGTGCTGGAGATACGGGCAATCAGACTGTGCCTCTCCTCATGGTCGGAGAAACTACAGGGTCACTCCATCAGGATACAATCGGACAACGCCACAGCAGTGGCGTATGTCAACCATCAAGGGGGGACTCTGAGCTCAGCTGCGGCTTCCGAGGTCGCCCGCATCCTGAGGTGGGCCGAAAGAAGCGTGCTGGCTCTGTCGGCCGTCTACATTCCGGGCGTAGACAATTGGCAGGCGGACTATCTAAGTCGCCAGACGCTGGACCAGGGGGAGTGGTCCTTGCACCCGGAGGTCTTTCAACTTCTTTGCAGACGGTGGGGCACGCCGGATGTGGACCTGATGGCTTCTCGACTCAATCGCAAGGTGTCGAGGTTTGTGGCCAGATCCAGGGATCCCTGGGCGGATGCCTCGGATGCGTTGGTGGCCCCATGGAGTCAGTATCGCCTGATATACGTTTATCCTCCGCTGCAGTTGCTCCCTCGCCTGCTCCGCAGGGTAGCGACCGAGGGAATTCCGGTGATCCTCATTGCTCCAGATTGGCCTCGGCGTCACTGGTACGTGAATCTGGTACGTCTCGTCGCAGACGTTCCCTGGCGGTTACCGATACGGGGGGACCTTCTGTCTCAAGGTCCTATATTTCATCCTGCTTTACAGTCTCTGGTTTTAACGGCATGGTTATTGAAAGCCAGGTGCTGAGAGACCGAGGTCTCTCGGATTCGGTCATTTCGACCTTGTTAAGGGCACGGAAGTCTTCCTCCAGAAGGATCTGTCACCGTACTTGGAGAGCTTACATCGCCATGTGCGAAGAGCTGGACTGGCGCCCACGAACGTATTCCGTTCCCAGAATCCTGCATTTTCTGCAGCGTGGCGTGACCCAAAAGCTCGCTTTGAGTACCATTAAGGGTCAGATTTCGGCCTTGGCCATCTTCTTTCAGCGACCGCTGGCGGGTCATCCCTTGGTTAGCACCTTTGTGCAGGGGGTTCGCCATGTGCTCCCCCCTGTCAAGCCTCCTCTCCCCCCGTGGGATCTGAATTTGGTGCTCTCGGTCCTCCAGGAACCTCCCTTTGAAAATATTAGAGATATTCCCCTCTTGACTTTGTCTCAGAAGGTGGCCTTCTTGGTGGCCATTACTTCCATTAGACGAGTGTCTGAATGGCGGCCTTGTCCTGCAAGTCGCCCTTTTTGATCATCCATAAGGATAAGGCGGTGTTACGTCCGCGACCTTCCTTTCTGCCAAAGGTGGTCTCGGCCTTCCACTTAAACGAGGACATTGTCCTCCCGTCCTTGTGTCCTCACCCATCGCATCCCAGGGAGTTTGCGCTACACACTTTGGATGTGGTACGAGCCTTGCGGGTGTACCTGTCTGCTACTGCTTCTATTCGGAAGTCTGACTCACTATTTGTGGCTGTCTCTGGGCCAAAACAGGGCCAAGCGGTTTCGTCTGCCACCATTTCTAGTTGGATCAGACAAACCGTCATTCAAGCTTATGCTCTCAAGGGGCGGGCGCCTCCCTTTCCGGTTACGGCACATTCCACCAGGGCAATTGGTGCTTCCTGGGCTTTCCGACATCAAGCGTCGGTTGCACAAGTGTGCAAGGCGGCGACCTGGTCGTCTGTTCATACCTTTTCTAAGTTTTATAAGGTTGATGTGGCTGCATCTTCGGATGCTTCCTTCGGCTGCAAGGTGTTGCAGGCCGCTGTTTGATGTTGCAACTCCTCCGTTGAGGAGCTCTGCCTTGTTTGGAGTGAAGTTTTTGGTTTTCCATTTATACTGCTCCCATCCCTCTTGACACTGCTTTGGGACATCCCACGTGTAAAGGTGTATAAGACACGCTGTGTCAGTCCATGGATGACAAGAGAAAATAGGATTTTTGTACTCACCGTAAAATCCGTTTCTCTGGCATCCATGGACTGACACAGCACCCACCCTTCTTTTTAAGTTTGTACTGCTTTGTTACGAACTGAGGTCTGCTGACTGCAGTGGGAGGGTTATGCCCGGAGGGACCGCCCCCCTGGGCGGGGCTGTTCAGCTCTGGCTGTTTAGAATGTATGTATAACATATCACATTCTGCCTAGGTCTTCTCCTGCAAGCACGGACATAACCCACGTGTAAAGGTGTATAAGACACGCTGTGTCAGTCCATGGATGCCAGAGAAACGGATTTTACGGTGAGTACAAAAATCCTATTTTTACATGTATGCTAAAATAAAAATATTGCCTTGGTAGGAAAGTAGTTGATGTTGTGCAGCAATTTGCCAAAGGAGGCATTTTCCATCAAAGGGCATAACCAAGAGGCAATTCTTGCACTGATATTCTGCACACCAACATTTATGCCAAAGGGTCTTTTGCATATGTACTGAATAGAGGCATATTCTCATATTTGGCGTGTAATAATCACTAGCCTCTCAACACAATAGAGTAGGGCCACGGGCATGAGATCCAGTTACAAGAGGAGAGAGGGATAGGTCAGGATATATCCAGGATCCCGGGTGATACCCTTGGACCACACAGCTAAGGTCTGGCAGATGGACATGGTTGCAGTAGCAAGCTGAAAGGAAGGACCTGCAAGGGAGAATAAAGGTAAGCAAATCTTAATGCCTGAAACCAATTTTGCAACGTAAGCCGGCCATAGACAGTTTGAATCCCGGCCAGTTCAGCAGGAACTGGCCGAGATTCGAACCGTGTGTGGGCAGGCTGAATGTACCAAGATGATCAAGCGATCAACTTGGGTACAACCAGCCTGCTTGATTTACTTGCGATTATCGCTAGCGGCTGCCATCATCTCCTCCCCCACCAGGGGCAGACAATTGCTTGGCAGCACTGTCTCTGTTGATGGGGGGATCATGAGAATTTCTTTCCTGCAACATATCTCCACTGCACCAGAACCTGGCCTATCATTCTGCCTTTTTACCAATTCCAATACTTTTTTCAGTTTTTTTTTCCTGTACCGTCAAAACTGCAACAATTTCCACTTCATTTTTATACTTTACATCATCTCCCAAATACATTTGTCTTACTTGCCATATGCAAAGTTTAAAAAAACCTCTGCCTACACTTTCCTTCTTTTTTAATATGCTGTATTGATGTATGCATAAAAATAGGATTTTTTGTACTCACCGTAAAATCCTTTTCTCTGACATCCATGGACTGACACGGTGTCTCTTTACACTTTACACGTGGGTTATGTCCCTGCTTGCAGGAGAAGACCTAGGCAGAATGTGAAATGTTATACATACATTCTAAAAGCCAGAGCCGAACAGCCCCACCCAGGGGGCGGTCCCTCCGGACATAACCCTCCCACTACAGTCAGCAGACTTCAGTTCATAACAAAGCAGTACAAACTTAAAAGGAAGGGTGGGTGCCGTGTCAGTCCATGGATGTCAGAGAAAAGGATTTTACGGTGAGTACAAAAAATCCTATTTTCTCTTACCATCCATGGACTGACACAGTGTCTCTTTACACTTTACACGTGGGATGTCCCAAAGCAGTGTCAAGAGGGATGGGAGCAGTATAAATGGAAAAACCAAAACTTCACTCCAATAAGACAGAGCTCCTCAACGGAGGAGTCGCAACTTTAAACAGCGGCCTGCAGCACCCTGCGGCCGAAGGAAGCATCCGAAGATGCAGCCACATTAACCTTATAAAACTTAAAAGGCATGAACAGACGACCAGGTCGCCGCCTTGCACACTTGTGCAACCGACGCTTGATGTCGGGAAACCCAGGAAGCACCAATTGCCCTGGTGGAATGCGCCGTAACCGGAAAGGGAGGCTCCCGCCCTTTGAGAGCATAGGCTTGAATGACGGTTTGTCTGATTCCCCTAAAAATGGATGGCAGACGAAACCACTTGGCCCTGTTATGGACCAGAGACAGTCACAAACAGTGAGTCGGACTTCCGAATAGAAGCAGTAGCAGACAGGTACACCCGTAAGGCTCGTACCACCTCCAATATGTGCAGCGCAAACTCTCTGGGATGCGATGGGTGAGGACACAAGGACGGGAGGGCAATGTCCTCATGTAGGTGAAAGGTCGACACCACCTTTGGCAAAAAAGGAAGGTCGCGGATGCAACACCGCCTTATCCTTATGGATGACTAAATATGGCGACTTGCAGGACAAGGCCGCCAACTCAGACACTTGTCAAACAGAAGTGATTGCTACTAAAATGGCCACCTTCTGAGACAAGACAAGAGGGGAATATCCTGGATATTCCCAAAAGGAGGTTCCTGGAGGACCGAGAACACCAAATTCAGATCCCACGGTGGGAGAGGAGGCTTGACAGGAGGGAGCACATGGCGAACCCCCAACACAAGGTGCTAACCAAGAAAATGACCCGCTAGAGGTCGCTGAAAGAAGACGGCCAAGGACGAAATCTGATCCTTGATGGTACTCAAAGCAAGCTTTTGGGTCACTCCACACTGCAGAGGACGCAGGATTCTGGGGACGGAATACGTTCGAGGACGCCAGTCCAGCGCTTCGCACATGGCGATATAAGCTTTCCAGGCACGGTGATAGATCTGCCTGGAGGAAGACTTCTGTGTCCTTAACATGGTCAAAATGACCGAGTCCGAGAGACCTCAGTCCCTCAACACCTGGCTTTTAACAGCCCTGCCATTAAAGCCAGAGACTGTAAGCCGGATGAAACATAGGACCTTGAGACTGAAGGTCCTCCCTCATCGGCAACCGCCAGGGAACGTCCGCGACGAGACGTACCAGATCAGCGTACCAGTGATGCTGAGGCCAATCCGGAACAATTAGGATCGCCAGAGTTTATATCAGGCGATAAGGACCCTATGGGGCCACCAACGCATCCGAGGCATCGCCCAAGGATCCCTGGATCTGGCCACAACCTCGACCCTTGCGATTGAGTCGAGAGGCCATCAGGTCCACATCCGGCGTGCCCCACCGTCGGTAAAGGAGTTGAAATATGCAAGGACCACTCTTCTTGGTCCGGTGTCTGGCGATTGGCGACTCAGATAGTCCGCCTGCCCATTGTCTAGGCCCAGAATGTAAAATGGCCTACAGAGCCGGCACGTTTCTTCCGGCCCACTTCAGGATACGGACTACCTCGGAAGCCGCAGCTGAGCTCCGAGTTCCCCCTTGATGGTTTACATACGCCACCGCTGTGGCGGTGTCCGTCTGGCTCCTGATGGAGCGACCCCGTACTCTCCCCGACCTGAGGAGAGAGACAGTCCGATGGCCCATATTTCCAGAACAGTGATTGGTAAACGGGCTCGTCCGGAGTCCAAGGCCTGAGCCGACAGGACTCCCCAGACTCCACCCCAGCCCGTCAGGCTGGTGTCCGTCGTGAGTACCGTCCATTGGATGGGAGGGGAACGACTTTCCGGACCGAAGAGCCGAGGATCTCAACCACCATGTCAGGGGCGCCCTGACCAGGTGAATCACCTGGATCTGAAGATCCAAGGACAACGGGGATTTGTCCCAGGTGGACAAGATTTCCTTCTGCAATGCCCTGGTGTGTGATTGGGCATACGGAACGGCCGCGAAGGAGGCCACCACGAGTCTCGGGACTCTCATGCAAAAAACGGATTGACAACCATTTTTGGGATGTCAGCACCCGCACCGCAGACTGAAGTGTCAGCAACTTTTCCAGAGGTAGGATACCTTTGCCTCCAAGGAGTCCAGAATCAGAACTAGATACTCCAGACACTGAGTCGGGACCAGGACTGACTCCTGAATGTTCAGGAACCACCCGAGTCCCTGAGGGTCTAATTGACGATAGTTACCTTTCCTCTAAGTCTGATCCACTTTCTGCTCTTAGCAGAAGATCATCCAGATAGCCCACGACAGCAATGCCTCGCTGTAACAGAAGGCTAGAACCGGAGCAAGCACCTTGGTGAACACCCTTGGTGCCGAGACTAGGCCGAAAGGAAGAGCCACAATCGATAGTGGACTTCGCTGATCGCAAAGCGCAGAAACTTCTGGTGACTTGCGCAGATCGGAACATGCAAGTAGGCGTCCTTGAAGTCCAAGGATGCCAGAAGAAAATCCCTTTTGGTGGAGTATAGCGATCACCGTGCGAATGGATTCCATGCAGAATTTCTGCACCTTCTCGTGGGCATTCAGGGCCTTGAGGTCCAGGATAGGTCGAACCACGTCCTATTTTTGGGACGACAAACAGATTTGAGTAGAATCCCTGAAAAATCTCCTGTGACGGAACAGGCACAATCACTCCGGACCTGATCAAATCCTGTACAGCCCCCAAGAGGGCTGCCCGACAGGTAGGAAGGAGAGGAAGATTTGAGGGAAAGAATCTGTCTGGGGGCCAGGATCGGAATACTATCCTGTATCCTGAGGTGACCACCTCGCACACCCACCAGTCGGGAGATTCGGAAGGACCACCGATTCGTGACCTGCGAAGTCGTCCCCCCACCCCAGAGTCGGGCGGAGGCAAGACTTCACGCGGAGGCGGGCTTGGGAGCCGCTTGTTCGGCTTACGCACCCAGGTGCACTTGTGCCCACCAGCCGCACTGCCGTCAGTCTGAGAGGGCCTACCCGTGGACTCTGACTGACGAAAAAACCCCGTTTTGCTGGAAAGGAAGGCCCCTGTTTGCGGCGGGCCTCCTCACCCTTGCTAGTCTAAGGAAGAAGAGTGCTTTTACCTCCCATGACATCCATGACGATGTCATCCAGAGCAGCACCGAAAGGTCTACCACCTTTAAATGGTAGATCCGTCAGGAGCTTCCTAAGACTAGGTCAGCAGACCAGCACTTCAACCAGATAAGACGACGTAATACCACCGCCGAGACAGAGGCCCTGGATATTAAAGGGGCCGCGTCCAACGTGGCGTCGCACACATAAACCAGGCCCTGAACCAGTTGGTGGGCCAAAGCAACTGTGTCTGGAGGAAGATTATGCTCCTGTACAGCTAGGTGCAACATTTTTGCCCAACCTGTAAGTGTTTAAGACACAAGGGTCGCCGCTACCACAGGTCGTAGGGCGGATCCCAACAAGGCAAACATGGCTCTGCTCACCACTTCTGACCTCCTGTCAGTGGGGTCCTCAAATGCAGGAGTCCCCTCCATCGGGAGAGTGATGGCCTTGTTCAACCGGGCGACTGGAGGGTCGACCCTGGGGGAGAAGCCCACTTTTTAAGTAGGGCATCTTCAAGGGGTATCTGATAGACAAACGCCGCGGGACCATAAAAAAATTCTTCTGCGGCTTTTCCCAGACCTTATCAATGAGCTGGTCAAAGAAAGTACATATGGAAAAACCTCTTTAGAAGGCCTGGCCTTAAAAGAACCAAAGGAGACTGTATCCGCCTGAGGTTCTGCATCCGCAGCATTTTAGCTTGAGAGTGTCCCTCACCGCAGTCATGAGTACACTAACAAGCGCCCTGTCATTTACTGACTCAGAACTGGAGTTTTCCTCATAAGGAATGTCCTGTTCAAAACCATCCTATACATTCAGAACTAGTGTCCTGAGCGGTAGTGGCTAGGCCCATATCTGAATCAGCGCACTGCCCTCATGAAGTAAAGTGGGGAGAGGGTGCTTTTTTGCTCCCTTGCGCACAGCTCCCATCCTGGTCAGAAATGATTCCAGGACTGCCCACAACTGGTCCCTAGGGACCGCAGGTGCTGAAGCACTGCCTGTTGTCCACTGACATTTAGGGGAAGCTGGTGACAGAGACTCCATATTGCCCCCCTCTGAGACTCCTCAGATAAAAAGTCCACCCACAGGCTGTGCTGACTGAGGAGGGGGCGCCCAGGGGACTCACCAAACCGGACCAGGGACCGCTCAGTTCCGCTGTCTGTACCGCGCTGTGTCAGCACTGGTGAGCTGTGAGGAGATTGTGAGGAGATTTGCGCTGTTACAGCAGCGCTAGAGGCCAAAACTAGTGCTGAAGAGCGCGCGGGCTACAAGAAAATGGCCGCCGCACTTCACTGAGGCGATCTGCGGCAAGATGGCCGCCATGACTCAGCAAAAGTGGGAAAAAAAACAACAGCACACACACAGCGCCACTCGGCGCTCAGGCCCCAAAACACACAAAAAAAGGCCCCAAGCATATCTGCAGACCAGCCTTAGCCCCTCCAAGAACAGTGTGACCCCCAGGCACCCCACACAGTACAGCGCCAGCATTGGTGACAGAGAGTGACAATGAAATACAGGGGGAGACAGGGAAAATCCCCCACAGAGAAACACACAGCCTTTTGTACTCCCCTGCAGGCAGGAGAGACTACTTACCCATCCCCTGAGGGACCCACTGGTGTGTTTCTGACAGGACTATCACAGTGCAGTACTGAGTAGCTGTCGGCCCGGTCCACCGCGAAAGATACAGTCAGTCAGGAACTGTTCAGTCTTGAGAGGACCGTGGGAGCATGAAAGCAAACCTGGCCACCCCTGGAGTCATGGGGCCTGTCGTGAACTGAGTCTCACGCACACAAGGCGAGGATCAGCACGCTCGATGGTCGGACAGGGAAGACTACGAGGATATCTTGTACCCAACCTGTTGCCCAGCCGACAGTTGATAGAAAATTCTCAAAAATAAAATAAAAAAGAATTCCAGAAAAGGAATAAAAATAGGTCAGGAGACTGGCTCCTGAGAGAGCCACGTCTTCTCCTTCTGCTAGGCAGAAAAAAACTGAAGTCTGCTGACTGTAGTGGGAGGGTTATGTCCGGAGGGACTGCCCCCTGGGTGGGGCTGTTCAGCTCTGGCTTTTAGAATGTATGTATAACATTTCACATTCTGCCTAGGTCTTCTCCTGCAAGCAGGGACATAACCCACGTGTAAAGTGTAAAGAGACACGGTGTCAGTCCATGGATGGTAATAGAAATGGCAATTTCTTTTTCAAAACTGCACACAAAGCAACTTACCTGGAAGAAGAAAAAAGCCTGTCCAAACCAATAATGCATTATCGTGATTTCAGCAGCATCGTATTTCAAGATCTTCCAGATGAACATAGTGAAAATAAGCTGAATCATTAAGCAGAAAACCAGCACTGCAAGGTTGTGTGGTCTAAACAAAAGAGCTGCTAGCAAAATAAGTCCGCTGTAAATTTCCCATAAGCCAACAGCTTTAGCTTTTGAATCTGCATTTAGAACATGTGATGTCAAGAGGTCCTTTATACCAGTGATAAGAATTCCAAGGACAAATATGTAGACAAAACGAGCTTCTGTGATTCCCCTAAAAAAATTACATACAGAGTTAATATTTATAAAATACTAAAAACAAGCATATATAGCAAAGTGTGCCTGTTCTCTGAACAGCTAATTCAAAATGGTGTGTTTGGTGCGAGTGAGATGCCCCCACCCCCCCTGCGAACGCGGGGGTGCCCGGCAGTGTGCAAATTGACCTTGTCCTGGAAGGGTTTCTTCCTCACCTTCCTTGGTCCATTCACCTTGGATGATTCCTCTTTTTATGTACATATGATGTTCTGCAATTGCTATGTACTTGTATATGATGGTATGATACATTACGTTTGCCCTTGGTATAATCTGTAGGTTCTCCTTTCTTTAGGGTTACCTGCACGGCATTCAGTTCCTCCATCTATCTAAGCAGGTTATATTTCCCACGAAAAACGTCAAGGAGAATCCACTTGGTTGTTGTATTATTTAGGAGTAGGTGTCATGTGCGGATTATGGTACATGTTATGATGTTCTTGTACTGTTAGAGGGGTCCAGACATGTATTTGTAAGATTTTAAGATCTATGATCATACTTATTTTTTATTTTATTTTATTTTGGATGGTTAAAATGTAAATAGGGGTGCTTAATTTCCCCACGTTTTAAACTTTGTATGGTGTGACCTTTTTTCAGGGCACTTTAAAAGTCCATTATAACTAAAATGGGAGACCATGAACAGTAATTACTTTTAGGGTTCACTGAAACCCATGGGAACCATCAACAGTAACTACTTGTGGGGTTCACTGAAACATTAAAGTATACCTCAATGTGTGCAGCTCGAGACAAACAAAAAATATAATAGCTATACTGCCCTGTAGTGTAAAAATTGCAAAATCCTAATGGAACTTGTCTGAAGTTAATGCACAAAGAAATAGTTTGAATTACTTCAATTTACTTGACAATCTATATTAGGTAACTAACATTTCTGAAGATGAATGAAAAAATAACCTCACAAATACTTACTTTGTAATTTCTTTAGTACTTTGTTGCCATGGATATAAAACATGCCCTATAGCAGCTCGGTAACTGTACACCCCTAACAGTCCAAACATCAATGCAACTTTAGATACTACAGAGCATTTTCCTTGAATTAAAATAAATATCATAATTAGGCAGATAGCTACCAGAAATGACAGTTCAGCCTTGTGTTCAGAGCTGCGAAAAAGATAAAAAATAAATAAAAAATTACTGTACATATAAAGTTGACAACTAATATAATTACTGTTTGTGAAATTTTTACAATTTAATGTTGGAATCTTAATGTGGACCAAAGCATTTTATTTATTTTTTTATTTCTTTATTTTCACAGAAATCGTGTAACAATTTACAGAAACAAACATCTCACCAATGTAACATCACTTCTATTATAATGCCTGCCCATCTCTTAGCCAGTACAATTTTCTATTACAGATATTGAGGGCTACCTTATCTTTAAGGCCCCTTTCACACTGGGGCGAGAGGTGCGTCGGCAGTAAAGCGCTGCTACATTAAGCAGCACTTTACCGTCGGATTTGCGGCGCTATTCGGCCTCTAGCGGGGTTACCCGAGAAAGGGTTAAACCACCGCAAAGCGTCTCTGCAGAGGCGGTATAGCCGCGGTGCCCCATTGATTTCAATGGGCAGGAGCGGTATACACACCGCTCCTTCACCGCTCCAAAGATGCGGCTAGCAGGACTTTTTTTTACCGTCCTGCTAGCGTACCACTCCAGTGTGAAAGCCCTTGGGGCTTTCACACTGGAGGCACAGCATCGGCTGTTTTAGGTCGGTTTGCAGTAGGGCTGCAACTAACGATTATTTTCATAATCGATTAGTTGGCCGACTATTGTTTTGATTCATCGACTAATCGGTTAATGACCTAAAAAAAAAAAAACAAAAAAAAAAAGGTAATTTTGCTGTGATTTGCATTTTTACATTTTTTTTGGCCAATTTGTAGTTGGGCAGATTACAAAACACAAATTGCCGCAAAAACACATTACATGCTTTTCTGCAGCTTCTCAATTGAAGTATATTAAACCAAAAAACTAAAATAGCACCGTTTTGCGTTAAAAAAAGTCCTTGCCCTTTCCAAATATGCAGCAGCTGAAAAAATCATGGATGTGAACGTGTCCCATAGAAACCATGTAAATGAACTGTAGTGTGTTTCTGCAAAAAGCACCAAAAAACACGGAGGTGTGACCCAGGCCTGAGATGTTTAGTAACATGGGGTTAAAAAAACTAAAATGAGTACAAAAAGAGCAAATAGTCGCTACTGTAAGGGGTTAATTTTTTAATGTGGGACAGTGAAAGTAATATTTACAGTAGCAATTTGCTCTTTTTGTACTATAAAGGGTTAATTTTAGTTTTTTTTAACCTCATTATGTTACTGGCCGATTAATCGATTATGAAAATTGTAATCGATTAGTTGTCGATTAATCGATTAGTTGTTTCGGCCCTAGTTTGCAGGCGCAATAGCGCCTGCAAAACAACCCAGTGTGAAAGGGGTCCAAATATATATAAATTTGTCAACCTTTCTTTATAGTCAATCAAAAACAACACAATTTCTCTTTTTCTTTAACCACGGAGATCCCAGTTTAACAGATATAACAAAACAAAAAGAAGTACAAAAGAAACAGGAGAAATAGAAGAAAGAAAAAGAGATAATAAATAAAAAACCTTCCCAACCGACAACACAGCCACCCCTACCTCTATCCATTCTCCATTCAGTATCCTCATCTCAGAGACAATTAATGGATCACTCACTACTGAGAGGTTTGGAAAATCTGTTCCCTGTAAGCAATATAAGGGGCCCATATTTCTCATCCTGCTCTTTCAACATCATGGTAAGATTTTCCATTTGTTGAATTTCTGTAATTCTACCAAATAAATGTGCTCTAGTTGGGAGGATGTTACTCTTTCACAACACAGGGATACACGCCTTCGCTGCAGTGAGCAGATGTTTTAACAGTGAATTTTTTTATTTTTTAATAGACAGAGGGATATTGTGTAGTAAGAAAGCTGCTGGTTTTTCTCCAAGAGACATACCTGTGATTATTTTAATCGTTTCAGAGACCATCATCCAGAACTCTTTGAGCCCCGAGCATTCCCAAAATATATGTAACACAGTGCCCTCTGCCTCCTGACACCGCCAACACACATTTGATACCTGCGGAAATATCCGATGCAATACTCCCGGTGCTCTATACCATCTGGTAAGAATTTTATATCCTCCTTCCGGATACCTACTTGCCAAGGACGCCTTGTGAGCAAACAGTAAAGCCGTGTACACACGATTGATTTTACCGATGGACTGTTTTCATCGGACGAACAGATCGTGTATGGACCCCATCGGTCTTTTTTCCCGATAGCAAAATCCGATCGTCTGTGTGGAAATCCATCGGATAAAAAACCCACGCATGCTCAGAATCAAGTCGACGCATGCTCAGAAGCATTGAACTTCATTTTTCTCGGCTCATCGGAGTGTTTTACATCACTGCGTTTGAAACGGTACGTTTTTTGACTGATGGTGTGTGGGCAAGACTGATGGAAGACAGTTTCATCGGATTTCCGATGGAAAAAAACATCGGATTAGAATCCATAGGATATCCGATCGTGTGTACAGGGCTTTAGAGCCTATCCCTCTGCGCCTGAGAGAATGTAACCCCCAGATCTCTTTCCAATGCTTGTAGGAAGGCAAGTTCAAGTTCTAGTTCAGTCAGTACAGCATAAAGATGTGAAAGTGAGTCACTCAGTGGCTCCCCCGTTAATGAAATATCTCAAACCTAGAGGGTGCTCTTATTACAGTGTATGTAATTGACCTCGAACAAAGAAAAGCACTGAGCTGTTTCTGCCGAAGGAAATCTAGATCTAATGCAAAATCACGTTCGATATCCCTACTTGTCATCGGCAATTGTCTACTGAAAAATGAATGAGCCTACTTTTACACCGTCGCCGCAGAGTACTAAAACACGGATCGGTTAAACCTGGCTGGAAGGCCAGAGTGCCCAAGATTGGAATCACTGGGCTCGGATGTAACGACATAGCCCTATTTTTAAAGATCTTTAGGTGGCAACCACTGTTGGGTGTCTCCTCACGGCCTGTGGGATGTCTGCTACCGGTAGCCATACAAGCCCTTCTAAGGGAAGATCAATCGTCGCTTGTTCAATATGGACCCATGGTCCTCTCTTGAAGCACACACCAGTCTACTACCCGTGCCAGATGCGAGGCTTGACCAAAGCATTTTCAGGTTCCTGAAATGCCATCCACTTGTCTTGCAGCAGAAGTTTTTTTATTTTTTTTATTTAACCACTTCAGCCCCGGACCATTTGGCTGGCCAAAGACAAGAGCACTTTTTGCGATTCGGCACTGCGTCGCTTTAACTGACAATTGTGCGGTCGTGCGACGTGGCTCCCAAACAAAATTGACGTCCTTTTTTTCAGACAAATAGAGCTTTCTTTTGGTGGCATTTGATCCCCTCTGCGGTTTTTATTTTTTGCGCTATAAACAAAAAAAGTGACAATTTTGAAAAAAAACAAACAATATTTTTTACTTTTTACTATAATTAATATCCCCAATTTGTTTTAAAAAGAGCTAATTTTTTTTTCAATTTAGGCCAATATGTATTCTTCTACATATGTTTGGTAAAAAAAAAAAAATATCACAATAAGCATATATTGATTGGTTTGCGCAAAAGTTACAGAGTCTACAAAATAGGGGATAGTTTTATGGCATTTTTATTATTAATTTATATTCTACTAGTAATGGCGGCGATCTGTGATTTTTGTCATGACTGCGACATTATGGCGGACACATCGGACACCTTTGACACATTTTTGGGACCATTGTAATTTTTACAGCGATCAGTGCTATAAAATTGCACTGATTACTGTGAAAATTTCACTGGCAGTGAAGGGGTTAACCACTAGGTGGCGCTGAAGGGGTAAAGTTTGTCCTAGGGCGTGATTCTAACTGTTAGGGGGAGGAGCTACCAGTGACACGTCACTGATCACTGTTCCCGATCACCGGGAACAGTAGATCACTGACATGTCACTAGGCAGAACAGGGGAATGCCTTGTTTACAAAGGCACCCCCCTGTTCTGCCTTTGCCGAATGCAATTGCGGGCCGCCCGGGAACATCGAGTTCCCGAGGCTCGCGGCGCACCCACTGGGCAGCAAATTTGACGGGACGTACAGGTATGCCCATTTGCCTGCCCGTGCGTCGACGTACATCGTTGTGCGACGGTTGGCAAGTGGTTAAAGCATGTCTATGGTCAAATTTTTTTATCAAATGATAATTTTACATTGTATTTCAATTATTTCTAGTCTACGCCTATTAAACCGAACAATTTTTAAGTTTATAAATGTACTTTATGAAGATCCCCACACGTTTACTTCCTTGAACTTTCTGACATGTATTCACTATGGCCTGTGAGTTGGCACTGCTGTGTCACACATTTAATAGAAAGTATACATATTCGTCAGCACACCATTAGGGTCCTTTCACACAGGGCGGATCCGTGCAGATCCGCCCCGTGAAGCTCCGCTTGCTCAGCGGGGATCGCTCCGTTGATCCCCGCTGAGCCGACGGATGACTGGGCGGTCCCCGCACACTGTGCAGGGACCCCCCTGTCAGAGCGCCGCTCTCCCCTATGGGGAATCGGATGACGACGGACCGTAGAGTCCGTTGTCATCCGATCCGCTCCGCCGACGGAAGGAAAAATAGGGTTTTCCTCTGTCACACTTTGGCGGAGCGGAGCGGATGTCAGCGGACATGTCACCGCTGACATTTGTGCTTCCATAGGGCTACATGGAGGATCCGTTTCAGGTCCGCCTAAAAAAACTGACAGGCGGATCTGAACGGACCTCCGTGTGAAAGAGCCCTTAATCTAAAATCACTGTCCAAAGGCCTTTATTGCAGAGAGATCACAAGTGCAATGTTTCAGAGTCAGGCAGGACCCCTTCGTCAGGCATGTGGCAGTCACATGCCTGACAAAGGGGCCCTGCACAAAACCAAAACATTGCACTTGTGTTTGTGATGTGAGTTCTCTGCAATAAAAGCCTTTGGACGGTGATTGTAGATCCATGGTGTGCTGGCGAATATGTACACTTTCTTAATGTCTCCAGGATCCAGCTGGTAATCGCTGCAGCACCCACCATTGATGAGCCTTGTTTTCCAGGAACGTGTGCAATAGGAATATAGACAGAGGGGCTGAGTAGAGGAATTTGAGGAGGTTGAGTCAGTACAGAAATCGCTGCTTGCAGGCAAGGTACCATGGGACACATAGTCCTTAGAAACTGAAAGTAAACAAAAGTGGAGAAGCTGCAAAGCATGCATGGAATCCAGGAAGTTGTGGAAAGAGATGGCCAGCAAACAGGCAGGCCTCTCAACATGAAAGGAGAATATTAAAAGTAAATATATATTGGATTGTCAAATATAACTTTTGTTTATATTGCCATTATAATGCGGACGTTATAAAATGATAGTGTACAAAAAAAAAGTGGCAACCATCCCAACCCAAACAAAAGATTTCTCAGCACAATTACCGGCCAACACGCAAAACAACCAAATTGGCCCTGTCTAAAAGTTTACAATAAAAAGAGGTTTGTGTTTATGCACATTTACAAATCAATGAGTAAGCTGCAGTGCTCATGCCAAGGGACCTCTGTATATACTGCGGTTCTAACTGTAAGGCCCCATGCACACAAAACGCCGGTGCAAACTCTGCTGAACGCATGTTTTTGAAGGCTGAAACCGGCGTTTAGAAACGCCCGTTTTGCCGCGATTGCAGCCGCGTTTAACCGCATTTACGTCTATAAGCGTTTAGTTAAGAATCATCATGAGACGCTCCCTAAGCTCAAAAAACAGTATTATTTAATAATTTCAGCCATTTTGTGAGACCAGAGTGAGTAGCAGCAGCTGAGAGAGCAGCAGTGTACTTGTATTTAGCGTGTCACTTGCCACATCACCTGCCACAAGCTGTGGATTGTCCACTTGCCATGTCACCTGCCACAAGTTGTGGATTGTCCACTTGCCACAAGTTGTGGATTGTACACTGGCTGCGTCACCTGCCACAAGTTGTGGATTGTCCACTTGCCACGTCACCTGGCCACATCGCCTGCCACAAGTTGTGAATTGTCCACTTGCCACGTCACCTGCCACAAGTTGTGGATTGTCCACTTGCCACGTCACCTGCCACAAGTTGTGGATTGTCCACTTGCCACGTCACCTGCCACAAGTTGTGGATTGTCCACTTGCCATGTCACCTGGCCACTTCACCTGCCACAAGTTGTGGATTGTCCACTGGCTACGTCACCTGCCACAAGTTGTGGATTGTCCACTTGCCACGTCACCTGCCACAAGTTGTGGATTGTCCACTGGCCACGTCACCTGCCACAAGTTGTGGATTGTCCACTGGCCACGTCACCTGCCACAAGTTGTGGATTGTCCACTTGCCACGTCACCTGCCACAAGTTGTGGATTGTCCACTGGCCACGTCACCTGCCACAAGTTGTGGATTGTCCACCTGCCACAAGTTGTGGATTGTCCACTGGCCACGTCACCTGCCACAAGTTGTGGATTGTCCACTGGCCACGTCACCTGGCCACAAGTTGTGGATTGTCCACTTGCCACGTCACCTGGCCACAAGTTGTGGATTGTCCACTTGCCATGTCACCTGCCACAAGTTGTGGATTGTCCACTGGCCACGTCACCTGCCACAAGTTGTGGATTGTCCACCTGCCACAAGTTGTGGATTGTCCACTGGCCACGTCACCTGCCACAAGTTGTGGATTGTCCACTGGCCACGTCACCTGCCACAAGTTGTGGATTGTCCACTGGCCACGTCACCTGGCCACAAGTTGTGGATTGTCCACTTGCCACGTGACCTGGCCACAAGTTGTGGATTGTCCACTTGCCACGTCACCTGGCCATGTCACCTGCCACAAGTTGTGGATTGTCCACTTGCCACAAGTTGTGGATTGTCCACTTGCCACGTCACCTGCCACAAGTTGTGGATTGTCCACTTGCGACGTCACCTGCCACAAGTTGTGGATTGTCCACTTGCCACGTCACCTGCCACAAGTTGTGGATTGTCCACACTGCAATGCAAAGCAATTCGTTTTTATTATATTTTTTAATGGTTTTTCATCATTTGCCATCATTTTTGAGATTTCTAATGTAAAAAAATGGGTCACCTTTAAAAACGCTTATAAACAAAATCGCGTCTGAACCCATTTTTTGCTTTCAGAAAAACGAGGTTAAAGCGCAACTCCATATAAAAACGGCAATAAACGAGACTGTGTATATGGTCACATAGGATAACATTGAATTCGTTCAGGGGCAGTTGAAAAAAGTGTCCAACTGCATGGGGCCTAAGGCCTGGTTCACACCTATTGTTTGTTCCACATTATTCCAGTGTTGTGCCAGCTGCACTGGTTTGAGCATTATTAACCACGGATTGTTTACGTCACAGCTACATCCAATCATCCATGACCCTACGGTCCTTTGAAGCGCTTCAGGATATTTTGTTTCTGGTTCACACCCATTCAGTTTGCTTTTAAAACATTTCTGCAGTGCTTTTTGTGGTGCGTTTTCCGTTTTTGCAGACACGTTTTTTACGTGTTTTTTTATGCTTTTTTGGCCAATTTGTTGCTGGTCAGATTAAAAATACAAAACCTGGCAAAAGTGCACTACATGCTTTTCTGTAGCTTCTCCATTAAAGTCTATTGAACCAAAAATGCCCCATTTTGCATTTAAAAAAGTCCCTGACCCTTTCCAAAAATGCAGCGGCTGAAAAAAAACAGATGTGAACGTGTCCCATAGGAAACCACATGAAATGAACTGTAGTGCGTTTCTCCGAAAAGCACCAAAAAACACATAGGCGTGAACCAGGCCTTAATTTCCAGAGCCTCCATACTAGGGCTGAAACAACTAATCGATTATGAAAATAGTTGTCAACTATTTTCATAATCGATTAATCGGCCAGCCGATTAGTTGGCCTGCTTGTTTGTGGGTAATAAAAAAAAATCACTTTAACCACTTGCCGACCGCCGCACGAACATTTACGTCGGCAGAATGGCATGGACAGGCAAATGGGCGTATATACACGTCCCTCTAAATTTGCCGCCCCTGCCGCGAGCTCCGTGATCGTACCCCGCGGACTCGATGTCCGCCGGTGTCCTGCGATCGTGTGTCACGGAGCTACAGAATGGGGGATGCCTGTGTAAACAAGCATCTCCCTGTTCTGCCTAGTGACAGGACACTGATCGTCTGCTCCTTCTCATCGGGAGCAGCGGTCAGTGTTGTGTCTCAGTAAGTCCCGCCCCCACACAGTTAGAACACATCCCTAGGACACACTTAACCCCTTCCTAGCCCCCTAGTGGGTATCCCCTTCACTGCCAGTCACATTTACACAGTAATCAGTGCATTTTTATAGCACTGATCGCTGTATAAACGTGAATGGTCCCAAAATAGTGCCAAAAGTGTCCGATGTGTCCGCCATAATGTTGCAGTCACGATAAAAGTCGCTGATCGCCGCCATTAATAGTAAAAAAAAAAAAATGCCATAAAACGATCCCCCATTTTGTAGACGCTATAACTTTTGCGCAAAGCAATCAATAAACACTTATTGCGTTTTTTTTTGTTAACCAAAAATATGTAGAAGAATACGTAATCGGCCTAAACTGAGGAAATTTTTTTTTTTTTTTTAATATATATTTTTTGGGGATATTTATTATAGCAAAAAGTCAAAAATCATTTTTTTTTCTCAAAATTGTCGCTCTATTTTTGTTTATAGCGCAAAAAATTAAAAAAACGCAGAGGTGATCAAATACCACCAAAAGAAAGCTCTATTTGTGGGAATAAAGCACAACAATTTTGTTTGGGAGCCACGTCGCACAACCACGCAATTGTCAGTTAAAGCGACGCAGTGCCGAATCCCAAAAAGTGCTCTGGTCTTTGGCCAGCCAAATGGTCCGGGGTTGAAGTAGTTAAAGACTGTGTGCAGGGAAGATCAGTATCTGAACCCAGAGAAGGTGGAGGTCGATAGACTGGAGGTAATAGAAGGCATTACAATTACATTTAGGCTGCTTTCACACTGAGCAGCGCTAGGCGTCGGCGGTAAAGCGCCATTTTTAGCGGCGCTTTACCGTCGTTTCTGCTGTGCTTTTCGGCCGCTAGCGGGGCACTTTTAACCCCCGCTAGCAGCCGGAAAAGGGTTAAAACTGCCCGCCCGGCGGTGCTAATCATTGATTTCAATGGGCAGGGGCACTCCACCGCTCCTACAGCGCCTCAAAGATGCGGCTAGCAGGACTTTTTTTTACCAACCTGCCCTCGGGCTTTCACATTGGAGTGAAAGAAGAGGCTCTTTCAAGGCGCTATTTTTAGCTCTATAGCACTTGCAAAGCGCCTCAGTGTGAAAGCAGCCTTAAAGTAAACTTAAAGTAAACTTTTACCAGTATTGTGCATTATATATAAAATTATCATATCCAAAAAAAGTCTCAGCTTTTAGTAATACTTTAATATAAAAGATTTATAGCTCCCTTCCACCCTTCATATAGCTTCATGTCTGACTCCTAGTTAAAATGCTCATATATCGTGCGCGTGTGCAGAAACGCGCTACAGTTCATGTAACATGGTTTCCTATGGGACACGTTCACATATATGCTTTTTTTTCAGCGGCTGCGTATTTGGAAAAGGTCAGGGACTTTTTTCAAACACAAAATGGTGCTTTTTTTGGTTCAATAGACTTCAATGGAGAAGCTGCGGAAAAGCATGTTTTTTAATCTGCCCAACAACAAATCGTTAATATAATCACACACATAGGTTGGACTTGATGGACTTGTGTATTTTTTTCAACCTTACCCACTATGTAACTATATGTATGTAAATTGGCCAAAAAAATGCATAAATGCAAGACACAATTTGCAGCAAAATCGCGTGTGCAAAAAACGCAAATCCAGCAAAAAGCACTGCAGATCGGAACAAAGACAAACTGCATAGGTGTGAACCGAGCCTTATGCTGGCCATACACGTATCGATTTTTGGACAAGAATATTTGTAATACGTTTGAAAATTTCACTTGCTTTTAACATTGTTTTAAAATGAATGCGATTTATAAACGAAAACTGCATAAACTGTCTGAAAATTCCTTTGACCAAGAAGTTTTCTATTTTACTCCTTCAAATTTTCCCGTCATTGTGGTCAAACGAATGTCTATTTGACCCCACTAACGATTAGAAAATCAATGAACGTTCTTAATTTTTTATTTTTTTTGAAGACATTGTTTTTGTATGGCCAGCATAAGTGACAGCAGACGCAGGAAGCTTTTATCAAGCCACCTGCCTATGACAAGGGGAGTCTGTCATACATAATATATTACAGTTCAGTCTAATCCGCAAAACAGTCTTAAAAATAAATCTCATTACTGTAGGCTTGTTCTTCTATGTTTCCAACACATTTCGCAGGATATAGCCAGACAGTGTACTATATCAAGAAAACACCATGTTTGGTGTTCCTTTTTTGATGAAGCTACTTTTCATTGGCCTGCCCATAAACCTAGCACAACATTTTATTTTTTTGGCTGGAGCTACACTTAAAAAAAACGTACCTGTTCCGACTTGCATATGCAACTTAAAAGGAAAAAATAAATAAAAAATAATAAGTCATACTTGCCTCCTCTCTGCAGTTGGTTTTGCACAAAGTGGCCCTGATCCTCCAACTCTGGGGTCCTTCAGCGGCACTCCTGGCTCCTCCTCTTCTCGAGTGCCCCATCAGAGAAGCGCTCTCCCTTGGGACACCCGTGCGGGCGCTCTCCTGTATCCTGCTGCTGTGGCCATTAACACAGACAGCAGGACTCGGCTCCACCCCCCGGCTCCAGCGTCATTGGATTTTATTGACAGCAGCAGAAGCCAATGGCTGCGCTGCTATCAATCTATCCAATCAGGACCAGAGACGGCGGCTGGAGCGTGTGTGCTCGTCCCCGGCGCAGGGACGATCGGGCTCAGTTAAGTAAAAGGGGGACTCTGGGGGGCTGGTGCACTACAAGAGGGTTTTCACCTCAATGAATAGAATGCACTGAGGTGAAAAAACGCAAGGGTTTACAACCCCTTTAAGAACAAACCTACAGACTCTGTCTTGTTTGTAACCCGGGGACTGCCTGTACTATGGAAAAGAAAAAAATAAATAAACGAGCACCACAGAAAATATTTGGGAAATGGGACAAAAAATGTAAATGACATGAAGTATCAAAAAAATATAAATGGACCGCAGCCACTCAATTTTTGGTGAACCCAAAAAAGATGTGCAAGAATAGAAAATAGAGGGGGCGTGTCCGGATGTAGAAGGAGCAGGACGTGTTTCAGAGGAGCTCCATTGATCCGGCTGACAATCCTCATTCATCCTGCTATACAGCGTGCCTAGAGAATTCCCAGGCTAGCCTACTTCTTAGCTGGGCATCATCTGTACCCATACAGCTATCTATCGTGGAGCGGGGTGGCGTGATCAGGGCTGCACAGGCCTGTGACAGGCTCCTTTTTGTGGAGGTCCGCCGCCATCTTGGATCCCTGCGGCCTGCATCCTTCTTAAAGCTCTGGAGCCGCGATTGGAAGGGCGGCGCTGCACTACCCGTCAGCAGCGGCGGCCCCTGGAGAGCTTCGGCAGGTGAGGGAGGCTGAGGGGACTGCGGGAGGTGATCGGCTCCCCCCGGCACGCCGCTATCTTGCGGCCGGGAGCTCCGGTTCGGTCAGGTCATTGCTGAGACCTGTGGGGACTCTGAGGGATCCCTGACTCTCCCTGGGGCCATCCGAGCGCCCGGATCATTTATTCCAACGGCCGGGGAGGAAGTGATTGGCTGAGTGCACTGCTCGGGGCCGCGGCTGGCTCCCTGCTGCAGGGACACACCACACCACAGACTGAGGCCTACTGCATGCCCGCAAGCCTGGGGCTGGATTACTGAGCTCCCGGGTCTGTGAAACCTTGCCTGTTGCCTGGAGCCCCTGGGTGGAGGTTGGCCTGGGGGTGTTTGGGGTATAGCTGGGAGATCCCTGGTGAGGGACTGCGGGTGCCATCCTGAGGCCTATCCCTGCCTGATTCACCCCCCCCCTCCTCATCAGGATACTGTGTACTGGCATCTTCCTCCCTGCACCCCTGGGACAGCGGCACTATCCTCTCTGATTCACCCTCAATGCCCAGAGACACTGCCCTGCCTTCCCTGTGCCTCTCCACATACTAAATAAGGTGGGCTGTTGAGAATTGGATACTACGTAAGAAGCCCTTGTACTACTGTGGGTTGCATAAATAGAGCTCCTGGGAGCTGCAGCATCAGCCTGAGCAGGGGGGCCTCTGGACATGCGGAAGGGGGCCTCTAGAGCCGGTCATCGGAACGCCAAACAGCAACGCCAAACGCGCTCCTCCAAAGGTCCGGACGCGGGACTTGCCGCTGCCATCTTACCCACCACTCCTTCTGCCAAGCGGTCGGGGCGTCAAGCAAAGAACATGGCTGCGCCCGAAAAAGACATACATGAGGCGGATGCCGCCGAGTCCAGATCAAATTCTCCTGCACCAGTCGATGCACAAGATGCGATCACTCGCCCGATCTTGGAAGCAATTGCAGCAAGCAAGGCCGCAGTTATGGTGCGCATTGATCATCTAACAACCGAATGCACATTCATCAGACATGATTTAGATAAGATCAGGGGCCGGCTCACTGTGACGGAAGAAAGAATATCCGAAGTAGAAGATGTTTCACATATACAAGGCAATCAGTTGTCTGAATTGCATACTATGGTAAAAGCGTTGCACAGCCGCGCAGATGATGCCGAGGACAGACAGAGGAGGAACAATGTGCGGGTGGTGGGATTGCCGGAGGGAGCGGAGGGGTCCAATACAACCACCTTTGCGGAAGATTTCTTTAAACACCTGCTATCTCTAGGGGACCGGCCGCCAACATATGTGGTGGAGCGTGCGCACAGGGTCCCAACAGGAGGGCGTCCTCCGGGTAACTACCCTAGGCCGTTTCTAGTGCGTTTCATGAATTTCAGAGACCGAGACATGATTTTAGCAGCCTCCAGGAAAATCCCAGAGCTCAGATATGACAACACGAAAGTGATGCTGTTTCCGGATTTTTCAGCTGAAACGCAGCGCAAACAGAGATCTTTCACTGAGGTGCGGAAGAAATTGCGGGAGAAAAATATCCAATATAGTATGCTATACCCTAGCAGGCTGCGTATTCAACATCAGGGCGCGGTTAAATTTTTTGAGACACCACAGGAGGCCTGTGACTGGCTGGACAGGAATCCGTAAACCAGACGCAAGTGTGAGCTGCATTTTGTTTTTCTGTTTTTCTGTTGCACCGGTTGTGCCTCACTAGGCCTGAAGCTTACTCCTAGTCTAGTTTGCTCGGGGAGGATGGACTGGCGCTCTCTACAGCTGGATGGTCGTGAGCAGTGGCTGCCTACACATTATTTTTACTGTTGACTTTTACAATGCTTTTATGTTTTAGTTAGGTGGGCATATGGTCACTAAAACCTGACGCCACTAGATGGCGGCACAGTACTACCTAAGCCGGTTATAATCCTTTTTGGCATATACTTGCCTAAATTTCATTGCAACATGTTTCAACTATACAGTTTAAACTGGAGCTCCTCGGAACAATTTAGATAAGAACTAGTAGTCTTGCTGGACTTATTTTTTTACGTCGGGAGACCTAGCAACAATTTTTCTTTTTTGATTGTTTTGCAAGTTCGGAAAAACAAGCTGCATACTGGACGATGGCATTTTTTGAAGTTTTTTTTCCATGGGTTCTTTTTTTTTTCTTTTTCTATTTTGCTAGTTAGTTCTGGTATGACAGCAGGGGGGGGGGGGGGGGGGGGGGTTTGTTATTGTAATGTTTATAGAAAGGGGGGTTTTACTCAGTTCCCGTCCTCCAACTACTGATGGTAGTTATTTACCTGGGGGAGAAGGTATTTGTTAAAAAGTTACAGGTAACCCTACATTCCGAATTCACCCTACTGCTAATCATTTTACAGGATTATGGCTAACACGGTTAAATTGCTGTCCTGGAATGTTCGAGGACTGAATGATAAATTCAAACGGGCTGCAATGTTTCAGTATTTGAAGGTGGTCAGGCCGCATATCGTCTTCTTGCAGGAGACTCACCTGGACGGTAGTAAAATTCTAGCACTACGCAGATCCTGGATTCAAAAGGCATTTCATGCCACGTACTCCACCTTTGCGAGGGGGGTCTCCATATTGATAAGTAAAGCAGTCCCGTGCACGATCCAACAGGTGATCTCCGATCCGGGGGGACGGTATGTGGCTCTGATTGTAGATATATGTAATTGCACACTGCTTCTGGTGAATGTGTATGTTCCACCTCCTTTCACAGTACAATTATTATATGATTTAATGGCGAAGCTAGCCCCTCACATGAACCTTCCACTCCTACTGATGGGGGATTTCAATGCCACGCTGGAGGCCAGAGACTCCTCTAATCCTGGGAGAGGGGGATCAATTGATTTGAAGTCTTGGGCTGCAGTGGCGGATTTGACTGAGATATGGAGATTGAGGAATCCGGATGGAATTTGTTATTCTCATCTATCTCTGTATCACCGCTCTTCAGCTAGGATTGATCTAGCTTTTGGTAGCCGCACTATGCTGTCCTATGTGAGGGGGATAGACTACATGGCAGGGGGCTTATCTGATCATAATCCCCTCTGTATCTCCCTGTGTTTACAGTCAAGGAAAGGGTCAAGAGGGTGGAGGCTGGCCCCAGGCTGGTTGCAGGAGGAGCAGGTGTCTTCTCACCTTCTTGCTGCGACTGCTGAATATTGGGCCACTAATAATGAGACAGCGGACTCTCCAGTTGTGTGGGATGCCTTTAAAGCAGTGATCCGGGGAGAATGTATAACGGCTATCAAGGGAGTGAGGGTGGATCAAAACGCGGAAATCCAGCGGTTGCAGGATAGGGAAAGGGAGTGTGCAAGGTTGCATGCGACGGCCCCCTCGGATCCCGGCTACAATGCGTTGCTGGAGGCCAGGAGGCACCTTTCCCTGCATTGCAATGATCTGGCACATACTGAGGCAAAACATCTAGCTAACTCTCTCTTTGCAGAAGGGGATAAAAATGGGAAGTTACTGGCTAGGCTGGTAGCAGACAGCAATCAGAGTACTCACATCCCAATCATTAAGGGCCACAATGGTGAGTTACTAAAAGACCCGATAGACATATTCGCTGAATTTAAAACATATTTCTCAACATTATATACACCGGGTAGACAATATGATAAAGAAGGATTGGAGAACATGTTAGATGGCCTGTCCCTCCCTATGCTTTCGGAAGACGACAGACTCACATTAGAAGCTGAAATTACAAAAAAGGAAGTGATAGCAGCCATTTTTGCATTTCCACCCAATAAAGCCCCTGGTCCAGACGGGTTCCCAGCAGATTTCTATAAGACATATGCAGGCCAACTGGCCCCGAGACTTACGACATTGCTAGCATACTGTTTACAACAAAAGAAATTACCGGACTCGATGTTAGATGCCTATATGATCCTATTGCTTAAGCCGGGTAAGGACCCTTTAGAATGCTCTTCATACCGACCTATTGCTCTGTTAAATATGGACCTTAAAATTCTGACTAAGGTCCTGGCAAAGCGATTGGCAGCGGTAGTCTCCTCTCTGGTTGATGTGGACCAGACGGGATTCATGCCGGGCAAATCAACAGATACCAACCTGAGGAGGCTGTTCACTCACCTACAACTTCCTAACTTAGACTCATCCTATAGAATCGTTGTCTCGATTGATATTGAAAAAGCCTTTGATTCGGTGGACTGGCGCTTTATGCATGCAGTGCTTGAGCGTATGGGTTTCGGCCCTTGCTTCCGTCAATGGGTATCTCTCCTATATAGTGCACCATGTACGGCCATCCGCACAGGCACACACACATCTGAATACTTTACAGTAGGTAGGGATACGCGTCAGGGGTGCCCTCTATCGACATTTTTGTTTGCGCTCATGATGGAGCCGGTGGCGGTGGCACTACGAGCGTCAGCAAGGGTCAAAGCGATCAGGGTGGGCAATATAGAAGAGGGATTGGCATTATATGCCGATGACCTTCTGTTATTTCTGCAGGACCCGGCGGACTCACTGGAAGCAGCTCTGGATCTAATGGACACTTTTGCTGGCTACTCGGGTCTGAGGGTTAACTGGGCCAAGTCCTCTATCTTAACTTTAGATGAGGGAGCAAGGGCTAGAGCGAATCCGAACTTGCCCTTGAAATGGGTCAATCAGATTACATATCTTGGAATAAAGGTGACGACGAAGGTGTCAGATTACATGCCCCTGAACCTGGAGTCCCTAATTACCTTCTTTAAACAAAAGACGCAAACGTGGCAAAGGCTTCCGTTATCCTTGCTGGGTAGGATTAGCCTAATAAAAATGAAAAAATTCTCCCGGTCATTTTATATTTCTTGAGAAATGCTCCGGTGTGGGTACCAAAGTCCTATTTCAAGAAACTGGATGGGATCACTAGCTCATTTCTGTGGGCCCCTAAAAGGCCTAAAATAGGCCTGAAAGTGCTGCAAGAACCATGGGGACAGGGAGGGTTGGCTCTACATAGTACTACATAGCGGGCCAATTGGCTTTTGTAAACAGATGGTTGGTGTCGGACGGGGGTGACTCAGCAACAATTCTTGAGGCAGCCCACCTAGGATCATATGAATCCCTTCGTTTAGCCATTCACAGAGGCCTAAAAAGCGAACTCCCCCTCACTGATTCTATGAAAGCCACCATAAAAGCGTGGGAGGAGGCGGTGACACTGGCGTGCCCTAGTTTTCAGGGAATTTCTCCGATGACTCCGCTATGGATGAATCCCAAACTGAAACAATTCTATAACATGGAAGACTCAACTGGGTGGGCGAGTAAGGGAATCAGACTATTGAAAGATATCACAAGAGACGGTGAACTCTTGCCCTTCAATGACCTCAAAGCTAGACATGACCTTCACAACTCCCAGTTCTTCAGATACTTGCAGTTACGACATGCCTTTCAAACACAATTTAGAGGGATGAGGGTGGAATCCTTCCCCTCTACTCAGGAGGACACGCTCATGACGGAGGACCTAGCAAAGACATTATCAGTCACATATAAAGAACTGTTTAAAACTAGTCCCAAGGCTCTAACTAAATGTAGAGAAAGATGGACGGCGGAGGTACCAGGCATACAGGGAGAGGACTGGGATGATATGTGGGAACAACCATTTCGGAATTTAGTGGCAGCAAGGGATAGGCTTATTCAGTTTAAATTCCTACACAGAATATATTATACCCCCGGCTAGATTAGCCGTGATATACCCATCCGTTTCTTCTGAGTGCTGGCGGTGCTCAGCGGCTTCGGCAGACGCACAACATGTGTTCTGGGGCTGCCCCCTGATCAGCCAGTTCTGGTCAGGGGTCACCTCCTGTATAGTAGGGATACTGCAGGTTCCGGTACCAATGACTATAGAGGTATGTCTTCTTGGTTTGGTGGACGAGGTGGTCCCATCGAAGGCACTCAGAACCTTACTAACAATACTTTTATTTTATGGAAAGAAGGCCATATTGCTAAAATGGAAAAAAATGGGAGCCCCTGAGATAACTTTTTGGAAAGGATTGGTGAACGCAATGCTTCCATTCTACAAGGCCGCGTATAGTGCTCGAGGGTGTAAAACAAAATTTGATAAAGTCTGGAGAGCATGGTACGAGTCTGATCTAACAGTGTGACGGTTTAAAAAGTAGGATATAAGGGTAGAAGGGCCAGGCGTATAGTCTACGGGTAATATACTCCGGAGGAGGCCTGCTACAGACCAAACAATGTATTTTGGGTGACTAGTAAGGTTTATATCCTGCATCCCAAATATGGAGCCAATTTGGGTTGGGGGACTGGGAACTGAGTATCGGGAGGGGGGTAGGGGGTTATACGTGTTGTAGCTGTAAATTGGATGGCATAGTTGTGGTTGATGGACTTACCGGCCATGTTGGCTGACTGTTAGTTTGGTGTTGTGCCAAGATATGTATGTTTTATGTCTCAAAATCTCAATAAAAAGAATTTACAAAAAAAGAAGAATAGAAAATAGAAAAGCAGCGCTGGTCCCAATAACGCTGTATCTAATCTCTAAATATACCACCAATTAATAAAGTAATAAATCAACGATCATTCTGTTATGTGTATAAAACCCAGCAATATACCATGGATATATGAACATGATATAAATGCAAACAATCCGATATTACCAATGTGCAACTATGCATCAAAAATAAAATGAAATATGGTGCAAATTATAAAAAGTCAGTGCAAACTAAATAAAAAAAAGGAATTGAAAAAGTCAGTGCAAATAAACTCCATAAAAAGAGTCCATAAAGTGATCCAAAACGACTTTGTGTGGTGATATCTGAATGATGCCTGCAGCTACAGATACAGATATCACTGTATTCTGCCAACGATTCTGTGCACAATAAGAATGATCATAGCGGCAGTTCCACCGCTTGATCGTTCTTATAGGCGGCGGGAGGGGACGTCCCCCCCCTCTCGCCGCCATCCGGTGTTTCTCCAGGCTCTCCCGTGCCATAGGGGGCCCGGAGAACGAATCGTCTGGCGCCGGCTCACGACCCCACATCTCTCCAAAAAGGAGGACCTGTCACAATGATTCATATTACAAGGGATTTTTACATTCCTTGTAATAGGAATAAAAGTGATCCAAAAAAAAAAAGTGTACATTTTTTTTTTAAAACGCCCCTGTCCCCGGTAGCTCGCACTCCGAAGCGAACGCGCTTGCAAGTCCCGCCCACATATGTAAACGCCGTTCAAACCCCACATGTGAGGTATTGCTGCGTGCGTTAGAGCATGTGCAACAATTCTAGCACTAGACCTCCTCTATAACTCGAAATTAGTAACCTGTAAAAAAAATTCAAGCGTCGCCTATGGAGATTTTTAAGTACCGAAGTTTGGCGCCATTCCATGAGTGTGTGCAATTTTATAATGTGACATTTTTAGGTATCTATTTACTCGGCATATCATCTTTCATATTATTCCAAAAAATTGGGCTAACTTTACTGTTTTGCTATTTTTTAATTCATGAAACCGTTTTTTTCCCCAAAAAAGGCGTTTGAAAAATTATTGCGCAAATACCGTGCGATATAAAAAGTTGCACTGACCGCCATTTTATTCCCTAGGGTGTCCGCTAAAAAAAAAAAAAAAATATATAAATATATATAATGTTTGGGGGGTTTCCGATTAATTTTCTAGCAAAAAAAATAGGATTTTTACATGAAGGAGAGAAGTGCCAGAATAGGCCCGGTGGAGAAGTGGTTAAAAGGTGACTCTTTATGCCTTTAAGTGTGCCACCCAGTGTGATTCTCCACCATCCACACTAAATTAACTCACCAGAGTTAATGGCTGGTAATATTATAAACCAGCAGCTGCGCCTCTGAACACTCTCTTTCAAAGATCCACAGAAATGACTCCACTGCAGATTCTCTCACTAAGCCACTCATACAGGTCCCAGTTGTACATGCAGAATGGAAGAAGGAAAACTGCCTTAGTGTGATAACATTTAAAAATACCTTTAAACAAAACACAGTTTCATAGTGTCTAACCCGACACTAGGGAAGCAACGCTTAATCGTATTCCAGAACATCTCCGACTGCGGATACAAGCCGAGAGAACGATCCTTGCTTGCTGGGTGACGTCAGCGTTCTTGCCCCGTTACTTTGCACTTTATTTTTGATGCATAGTAACATAGCATAACATCGGATTGTTTGCATTTATATCCATGGTATATTGCTGGGTTTGGTACACATGACACATTGATTGTTAATCAATGTGTTACTTTATTAATTGGGGGTATACCTTGCAAAAGTCTTCACCCCCTTTGCTTTTTACCTATTTTGCTACATTACAGCCTTTAGTTTTTTTAATCTGAATTATATGTGATGGATCAGAACACAATAGTCTAAGTTGGTGAAGTAAAAATTAGAAAAATATATACTGTACATAAAACTATTTTTCAGAAAAAACTGATAAATTGCCATTTGCGTATATATTCACCCCTTTTTGTTATGAAGCCCATAAAAAGCTCTGGTGTAACCAATTACCTTCAGAAGTCACATAATTAGTGAAATTATGTCCACCTGTGTGCAATCTAAGTGTCACATGATCTGTCATTACATATACACACCTTTTTGAAAGGCCCCAGAGGCTGCAACACCTAAGGAAGAAGAGGCACCACTAACCAAACACTGCCATGAAGACCAAGGAACTCTCCAAACAAGTAAGCGACAATGTTGTTGACAAGTACAAGTCAGGGTTCGGTTATAAAAAAAATATCCAAATCTTTGATGATCCCTAGGAGCACCATCAAATCTATCATATCCAAATGGAAAGAACATGGCACAACAGCAAACCTGCCAAGAGATGGCCGCACACAAAAACTCACGGACCCGGCAAGGAGGGCATTAATCAGAGAGGCAGCACAGAGACCTAAGGTAACCCTGGAGGAGCTGCAGAGTTCCACAGCAGAGACTGGAGTATCTGTACATAGGACGACAATAAGCCACATGCTCCATAGGAGTTGGGCTTTATGGCAAAGTGGCCAGAAGAAAGCCATTACTTTCAGCAAAAAACAAAATGGCACATTTTGAGTTTGCGAAAAGGCATGTGGGAGACTCCCAAAATGTATGGAGGAAGGTGCTCTAATCTGATGAAACTAAAATTGCACTATTTTGGCCATCAAAGAAAATGCTATGTCTGGCGCAAACCCAACACATCACATCACCCAAAGAACACCATGTTTTTCAGCAGTTGGGACTGGGAAACTGGTCAGAGTTGAGGGAAAGATGGATGGTGCTAAATACAAGAATATTCTTGAGCAAAACCTGTACCACTCTGTGTGTGATTTGAGGCTAGGAAGGAGGTTCACCTTCCAGCAGGACAATGACCCCAAACACACTGCTAAAGCAACACTTGAGTGGTTTAAGGGGAAACATGTAAATGTGTTGGAATGGCCTAGTCAAAGCCCAGACCTCAATCCAATAGAAAATCGGTGGTCAGACTTAAAGATTGCTGTTCACAGGCGCAAACCATCCAACTTGAAGGAGCTGGAGCAGTTTTGCAAGGAGGAATGGGCAAAAATCCCAGTGGTCAGATTTGGCAAGCTCATAGAGACTTATCCAAAGCCACTTGGAGCTGTGATGGCCGCAAAAGGTGGCTCTACAAATTATTGATTTTAGGGGGGTGAATAGTTATGCACATTGACTTTTTCTGTTATTTTGTCATATTTGTTGTTTGCTTCACAATAAAAAAAAAGAAAATAAAAAAAAACACATCTTCAAAGTTGTGGGCATGTTCTGTAAATTAAATGATGCAAATCCTCAAACAATCCATGTTAATTCCAGGTTGTGAGGCAACAAAACATGAAAAATGCCAAGGGGGGTGAATACTTTTGCAAGGCACTGTATTTAAAGATTGGACACAGAGTTATTTGGCCCAGCGCTGCTTTTCTTTGCTTTTACAGTATACCATGCACTCAATACGGTGTGGAGGCTATCAGCCTGTGGCACTGCTGAGGCGTTATGGAAGCCCAGGTTGCTTTGATAGCGCCCCTCAGCTCATCTGCATTGTTGGGCCTGGTGTCTCCCATCTTCCTCTTGACAATACCTAACATATTCTCTATGGGGTTTAGGTCAGGCGAGCTTGCTGGCCAATCAAGCACAGTTATGCCATGATCATTAAATCAGGTATTGGTACTTTTGGCAGTGTGGGCAGGTGCCAAGTCCTGCTGGAAAATGAAACCAGCATCTCCATGAAGCTGGTCAGCAGAGGGAAGCATAAAAGGGTTTTAGAATTCCCTGGCAGAGGGCTGTGCTGACTTTGGACTTGATAAAAACACAGTTGACCAACACCAGCAGATGACATGGCTCCCCAAATCATAACTGACTATGAAAACTTCACACTGGACCTCATGCAACTTGGATTCTGTGCCTCTCCACTCTTCCTCTAGACTTTGGGACTTTTATTTCCAAATGAAATGCAAAATTTGGACCACTAAGCAACAGTCCAGTACTTTTCCTCCTTAGCACAGGTAAGATGCTTTAGTTCAGGAGTGGATTGACACAAGGAATGCGACAGTTGTAGCCCATGTCCTGGATACGTCTGTGTGTGTGGTGGCTCAAGCACTGACACCAGCCCTAGTCCTCTCCTTGTGAATTCTCTCCCAAATTCTTGAATGGCCTTTGCTTCACAATCCTCTCAAGGCTGCAGTTATCCCTGTTGCTTGTGCACCTTTTTCTACCACACTTTTTCCTTCCACTCAACTATCCATCAATATGCTTGGATACAGCACCCTGTGAACAGCCAGTTTCTTTAACAATGACCTTTTGTGACTTACCCTCCTTGTGGAGGGTGTCAATAACTGTCTTCTGGACAACTGTCGAGTCAGCAGTCTTCCCCCATGATTGTTTAACCTACTGAACCAGACAGAGACCATTTAAAGGCTCAGGAAACCTTTACAGATGTTTTGAGTTAATTAGCAGATTAGAGTGTGACACCATGAGTCTACAATATTGAACTTTTTCACAATATTCTAGTTGTTTTCTAAAATACTGAATTTTGTGTTTTTACTAGCTGCAAGCTATAATCAAAATTAAAAGAAAGAAATGCTTGAAATTAGGGCTGCAACTAACGATTATTTTCATAATCGATTAGTTGGCCGATTATTGTTTCGATTAATCGACTAATCGGTTATGGGCAGATTACAAAACACAAATTGCCGCAAAAACACATTACATGCTTTTCTGCAGATTCTCCATTGAAGTATATTAAACCAAAAAACTAAAATAGCACCGTTTTGCGTTAAAAAAAAGTCTTTGCCCTTTCCAAATACGCAGCAGGTGAAAAAATCATGAATGTGAACGTGTCCCATAGAAACCATGTAAATGAACTGTAGTGTGTTTCTGCAAAAAGCACCAAAAAACACGGAGGTGTGACCCAGGCCTGAGATGTTTAGTAACATGGGGTTAAAAAAACTAAAATTAGTACAAAAAGAGCAAATAATCGCTACTGTAAGGGGTTCATTTTTTACTGTGGGACAGTGAAAGTTATATTTACAGTAGCAATTTGCTCTTTTTGTACTATAAAAGGTTATTTTTTTGTTTATTTTTAACCTCATTATGTTACTGGCCGATTAATCGATTATGAAAAGTGTAATCGATTAATTTCATAATCGATTAGTTGTCGATTAATCGATTAGTTGTTTCGGCCCTACTTGAAATATATCACTCTGTGTGTAATGAATCTATATCAAATATAGGTTTCACATTTTGAATTGAATTACTGGAATAAATTAACTTTCTGATGACAATCTAACTTTTTAGAGTACTACATAAGCACAATTTAAAATTTCTAAAGTCACAGAAAATCTCTGGAGTTCAGTTTGTACTAAATTTTTGTTCAACTTTTGTATCAAAAATCAGGTTCAGCTGACTTTGCTTATCATGATAATAGCCTATCTGGATTACCTTTTAATCTAGGCCTGGCAACTCTAAAATGAGAAACATATGGTGCAAGCCTCATGTCAATCCACTGTAAAGCAGATCAGCATAATCCTAGGAAATTCAGCCACATATAGCCTGCCTATTACTAACAAATTAAAGCAGTATTAAACCCAAAAGCAAACATTATATTGCAGCGTATCAAATTTTAGATGGGATGGCTGCATTTGTTTCCTTCCCTTAAGGTTTCCTTCTTTTATTTTCATCTGGTGATTCGGCCAGTTTCAATGGAAATGCTCTTTTGCAGGGTAGGGATGGGACAAACCATTTAACAGTGACAGGGGTGCTTAAAATTATCAGCTTTTATGTAAAACCTTTATCCCAAAAGAAACAAAAATATTTGCTGTAACCGATTATAAAAGTATTAGCTGGGCTTCAATATGTTAGTGTATTTAAATCTGCTAGTACATCAAACACTCACCTCAACCCAAACGGACAATGCTGCTGTCCAAATGTGCCCCTTGTGCTCCTTCATCCAGAGTGGAGGCACTCTAATATAAGAGGTGTGTTACTGGCCAGATCACCAGGTAAAAAGCCTAAAAAAGAAAGCCAATACAGCCACCACAGCTATTAATTGGTAAGCTGCAAAACATTACATTCTTAGTTTTGGGTTTAATATCGCTTTAACTGCATATCTCCCATAGTACCAGAACAAAGAGACCTAGATCAACTAGGAGGATATCAAATCTACATACTATCCCAGAAAACATTAACCCGAGTAAGAAACACCCATTACCTTGTCAACCAATGGCCAAAATCTTGTCTATGAATCCACTGAACTCCTGTCTGATTGAGGGGACGTAGTAATCGACAACAAATAAGGATAAGGCCCGGACTCGATAACGCAATCCATTTTTCATTGTTTTTTATAAACCGAGTTATAATTGTTAACTTTTCCTCTTGTAACTCTTTTTTATGGGCATCATAAATCTCATTAATGTATGCATCTTCTCCCTCTGCTTGATTTAAAACTGCAGGGTCTGATAAATTTCCTTTTTTTACAAGAAAGTACTTCCGACACATTTCCTGGGATAGAGCCAGACACAGTGTACTAACAAGAAAATACCATGTTTGGTGTTCTTCCTCGATGAAACTACTTGATCCCATACTAATCACATGACCCAGAGTCCCTACCAAAAGGAGGATGTCCAGCTCTGACCAGGACTGCATGCCAGAGTTTGTTACCTGGGGGGAATGGTTAACAAAAGGAGGTTAGTATAATTTCTTGCATTTGTTCATCACAATATACAAATGCATAGCACAAACATACCATCGATAATGGATGTATACGTAGCGGCACAACATTATGTCTTTCAGCTACTTTGGGTCATTCTCTCCCCCCCACCAATCGGAAAAAGGTGATACTTAGGGTTGCACTGATACCGGTATCAGTGGCAATACTAAGCATTTGCACGCGAGTACTTGTGCAAATGCTCCGATAATTTGTGGTGCAACTTGAGCCCATACAAAATGAATGGGCTCAGATCTCACTGCAAAGAATCGCGTGATTCCTGTCCAATTCACATGCGATTTTCCCCACCGCTCCTGTGTGAACCCAGACTTTTCATAGCGACTTCAGCCTGCGTTCACACAGGAGCGGTGTAGTAAACCGCATGCAGTTTGTACAGGAATTGTACTGCATTCCTGTTCAAATCGCATGCGATTGCTTTGCAAGCTTTTAATGCCAATAAGGATATTATTCCAATTTTTTGGATAAACTCTTTGCAAACGTGGCAGATCCTTAACTATACTATGGGGAAGAGCGATGGGTCCAAGTTATGTGTGCAGTCAGTATTAGGCGAGGACCACAAGGAGTCCCAGCACTCGGAGTCATTATACAAAGTGGTCTTTCTCAGAGCTACAACAGAAAATACATGGCCAGGTTTAATTAATATGTCTTCCTTTCTTAGTCGCACTGAAAGCCTAAAGCCTCGTACACACGCTTGGATTTCCCGACGGGAATTGTGTAATGGCAGGCTGTTGTTGGAAAATCCGACCGTTTGTATGCTCCATCGGACAATTGTTGTCGGAATTTCCGCCAACAAATGTGGGATAGCATGCTTTATAAATTTTCTGTCAACAAATGTGTGTTGTCGGATTATCCGATCGTGTGTACAGAAGTCCGTCGGAAAAAAATCCAAAGTACAAACACGCATGCTCAGAAGCAATGCTAACCATTAACACAACATTAGCAGAAGTTGCCCGAAGGGTGGTGCTAAAGAGCAGAAAAAACAAGTAGTTTCGCATTTGTTGGGCAACAATTCTTTGCCGTTTGTATGCAATACAAGTTAACGGCCAACGCCTTCGGACAAAAGTCCTATGCTTTGTCGATGGAAATCCAATCGTGTGAACGAGGCTTTACTTTCAGCACAGGTAAACTTGAGTCCTTTTGTCTTTTTTCCTATGCCCATCTGTCGAGATCTGGCTGTGGGACCTCCTACGTACCACATAGCTTCTTGTCAGAATCTTTTCCATCAGGCCTGCATATGTACACTGCAATTTTCATTCAATTATATTGAAAGGTCACGCTCCAAACTCAAAAGAGAAAGGCAGTTCAAAGTAGAAATTCATGTATCAAGACAGAAAAGACTATCTCAGCAGAGAGACACAGGACCATCACTTACAGACACAAGCAAAAAAAAAACTGAGACAATGCTGGAACTGAGGTATAGGAGGTTATGCTGGGCAGTATCAAGCTTTGCTATTTGTTGGTGACCAATCACCTGGTGGTAGAGCATAAATCACAAGGAATTCACGCTCCTGGGATGTATGGCTAAAAATATACAGCAAAAAAATGTATTCTGACCACTCTCTATTAGGGATGATGTTATATTGCATCAGTGGTCATTAAATCAACTTCAGCAAATCTGTCTGACACTGCAAATAAATGTTGCATATAAATAAATACATAGGATTTAACTTCAGTTATTTTACTTACCTCATTTGATGGTTTTAGACGCAATATAATTTGGCCAAAAATCGATAAAATAATGCAGAAAAGTGCAGAGATGAGTACCATAATCCCAATCGCCAACAGCCATGATATGCTGCAGAAAAAGCATGTGTTTTCTGAAGATGTGCATACAATAACATGGACAGCAGCCAGCACTAGGCATGTCAAGTAGAAAAACAGTGAGAAAAGTGGCGATGCCAGCGGCAAATCAAACTCTGCTTTGTTTCCAAGAGCATTTGGAACACTCAGCAAAAGTAGGAATAAAATCTGCAAAAGATAAAGTAAATGTTTTATTAATTTACACAATTAATTATTTTGTGAAAAAAAAAAAAATTTACACAATTAACAACCAGCTTCAAGCTAAAATTTTATTTATATGCTTTGGAAGAATAAATATTTCTGTCTAGTTTTCACAGCTATCTTTGCCGTTTGGAAAGTTTTCATTGCACTCTGTCCCTGTGACAACCTGGGGTTGATTTACTAAAACGGGAGAGTGCAAAGTGCAAAACTTGGTGCAGCTCTGCATAGACACCAATCAGCTTTCAGTTTTTTTTTTTTGTCAAAGCTTAATTGAACAAGCTGAAGTTAGAAGCCGATTGGCTACCATGCACAGCTGCACCAGATTTTGCTATCTAAAGCCCTGTACACACGATCGGTTTTACAGATGAAAAAACAGTCCGATGGACTTTTTTCATCGGACAAACTGATCGTGTATGGGCCCCATTGGTCTTTTTTCCATCGGTTTTAAAAAATAGAACATGTTTTAAATTTTTCCGATGGATCAAAAACCGATAGCAAATTCCGATCGTCTATGGGCAAGTCCATCAGATAAAAAACCCACGCATGCTCAGAATCAAGTCGACGCATGCTCAGAAGCATTGAACTTAAATTTTTCTCGGCTCATCGGAGTGTTTTACGTCACCGCGTTTGGAACGGTCGGTTTTTTGACTGACGGTGTGTAGGCAAGACTGATGGAAGTCCGCTTCATCGGATTTCCGATGGACAAAACCATCGGATTAGAATCCATAGGATATCCGATCGTGTGTACGAGGCTTTACAGTTTTAGTAAATCAACCTCACTGCTGGCAGGACAATAAATTTCACCAAGACAGGAAAACAAACACATCACAGATGTTCTAACCATTCCCCATTTTACCAAAAAAGTATTTTGTCACAGTCTGTGTCCCCACTGGACGGATTTCCTGCCCTGACAGGAAATGCTCCCAATAGGGTCGCTGGACTCAACCCCTGACAAAAAAAAAGCTTGGACTTTGAATCGGGCTTTAAAGCAAACTCTAAAGACTACATGGATCAGCAAAGGGAAGAAATGTGCATTAAAGGGTTAGTTCGCCTTTACCAAAAACTGCCTATGTACGCAAGGAGTGCCTGTAGGTTAAAAACAAATTGTGCAGCTTAGGTGTAGGTACCTCCCAAAGCCTGTCCGAAAAGCTTCTAGAGACAGCATCACCCCCTCCTGCCTTGTTGCCAAGACACTCCCAGCCATTAGTGCTCATCTACATTTTTACAGGACTGAGCTCTCAAACCCACATATACGTGTGGTTCACTATTTCCTTGGTCACAGCATTGCTGAGCTCAGAGCTACTGCAACAGAGGAGAGAGAGAGCACATGTGAAAGGGTTTGAATCAACTGGGAGGGTCTTACTAGCAACAAGGCAGGATGGAATTATGCCATCTCTGGAAGTATTGCAGTCAGACTTCAGGAGGTTCATAAATAGCCTACACCTATAGTAAGGGCATTATTCAATTTTGGTCAAAGCTGAACTATTTGATTTGATCTACAAGCGCCCCTTCCTTGTTTGGGCAGTTTTTGGTAAAGGTGAACAAAGCCTTTAGAAAATGTTTACTTACAAAACTGTATTTGTAAATTTAATATAAAATCAGCTTGGTCAGGTCACATAATTCTGATGATCTGTTTCCTATTACAAAAAAATAAGAATTCCTAAAAAAGGTGTGATCGCTGAATATGCTCAAGTTGGTGTCACATGACACTAAAAATGGCTCAGAAGACATGACGCAGGAAAAATAATATGCTGTCATTTAAAAAAAAAAAAAAAAGAAAAAAGGCAGATTGAGTATATACTGTGAGAGCACTGAAAAGCTGTAATTTTTCTTGAAGGGTCAGTATTAAAACAAATATGAACTGTTTCTCAGATTGGGGATTTAGTGCCTAACATACCAAGAATGCTGCCTGTAAATCAATAAAAGGTTGGTGATCACGCATTCCTATTTCCAAGCAGACAAATAATACCTTAGAAAACAGTTTCATTAAAACATAAGATTTTGTAAATGTGATGTCAATCCTTACCTCTAAAGTTATGATAGCTCCAACAGTCATTGAATATATATCGTACTCCGCCACCTGTTTGCTTAATGTAGAACTCAACATTTTCAGTGCTTCCAAATACTGCTTGAGAACTTTTCGGCCAAGGTTAGTAAGGGTTTCAGATGTATTTCCTTCCAAGTACAGCTTGATCCAATTTTCGTGATATTTTTCTGCTTTCTTAAATAGCTCTAAGCCTTCATCTATTAATATTAATACAAACAATTCTATGTACAGGCAGTCAAAACCATTAAAGCCATTAAAGCCATTATTTTCCAATACAGCTGATGAACTCTCCTATACCCATCATGGTTTCCAAAATAAATAGAAAAACTCTTAAGCCCCATACACACTATCAGTTTTCTTGCAGGTTTTTGTCTTCAGGTTTACCAAAACCATGTAGTACAAGGGCCTGCCTGATTGCATACACATTTAAACTCTTAAGGTTTGACCTCATATTAGGTGGTTTTGGTAAACCTGAAGACAAAAACCTGCAGGAAAACTGATAGTGTGTATGGGGCTTTAGACTAAGCTCTAACGAGCAAAGCCGATTCCTCCTGTATTGAATTTTATTGTAACAGGCACATGGGCGGAGTCTGACTGAGCAGACATACCAGCTTAGAGCTCTGCTCCTGAAGGGATGTTTCTGCCATATTATAGCGTGTCCCAGGCTTCACCTAGTAAATATTGTTACTCGGCCTGCTAATAACCCCTGCAACTTAATGTAGCGGTTCGCGAGAGTTCTCATCTGAAAATGAAGCCAAAAAAGAACAAAGCAGCGCTGCCTCAGGTTTCAGTCAGAATGGCACTAGTTTCATTCCCTCCACCGTTACCCCACACTCAGTGAAATCCTCTCAGCGCTCTAAGGTGTCTGTGGCAACCCAGGGGGAATATGATTCAGATATACCATTTTCCCCAAATGAAATCTTTTACAGACCCTGGTCATTCTTCTGTTCTGAGACAATTTGAAAAAATGCTTCAGCAACTCCTGTCCCCAGGACCCACTGACAGGGAAGATTTTAAGTATAAGGCCTCATGCCCACGGACGTTTTTACAGCTGCGTTTTTTACAGCTTAAAAACGCCTGTGCATGTTATTGTATATATTTATTTATTTTTGAAAAAAAAAAAAAAAAAACAAGAAAAAAAAAAACAACGCAGAGCTGAAAAACGCAATCGCTGCGTTTTTGCGCGTTTTTTGACGCTCGCGTTTTTTTCTGCCTAATTCTGACGCTGAGGACTGCACTGGTCCTGGTTTTTTTTTACAGCTTAAAAATGTCTATGCTATTTGCAGCTCAAAAACGTCTAGGTGGGCATGAAGCTATAGACTAACATGGACAGGCGTTTTTAAGTTGTAAAAAACGCTCAAAAATGCGGCTGTAAAAACGTCCGTGGGCATGAGGCCTTACCTTGGGGAGATGCAGACTAGAATATTGCAATCACTGAGCAGCAAATGATATCACCTGTGATGTATTTCAGTTATCTTGCAAACCTGGCCTGTTAGTGGGTCCTGAGGACTGGAGTTGAGAACCCCTGCCTTAAACAAACCTGAGATCATATAACAAACAGTCTGACTAGGGAAATCAAAGAACTGGGCCAACGCAATGCAAATCTTGAACTGCGGGTTGATAGACTTGAAAACAACACCCAGACCTATGCAGTTGAATTTGAAAACCTCAAAAGAGGAAAAAAAACGTAGTCCGTCAATCTCATTTAGAAGATTAAAGAAAAAGGGCCCGGCGTTCCAATACCCGTATACGTGGAATACCCGAATCTGTCACCGATTTGCAAGCCACTATGCTATCCCCATTTCAAGAACTAGAGCCTTCCATACCAGTTGAACGAATGGAGATGGACAGGGTTCACAGAGCCCTCACACCTCGCAAAGCTGATGGACCACTGCGCGATACTAAAAGCGCCAAAATTCACTAATTTCCGTACCAAGTAACAACTTCTAGCTGCAACTAGAGCAAAAGATTTTGTGATTTTCCCGGTACTATCAACTTTTTGCTGATCTATCTCAGCTCACCATCTCCAAGCATTGGGCTTTGAAGCCACTTCAAGATTTACTGCGACACCAAATCACCTATCAATGGGGCTTTTCCCTTTTCCATTCGCTTCACTTACCAAGGATCTAAATATGTCTGATGTTCTTCTGAAGAACTCCAATCCTCTTTACAAAACATTTAGCTTCTATAATGCCCTCTCAACTAAAGCAACACAAAATCGAATGGTTACCCATTTCCTGCAAAAATCAGCTGATGCTGAAAGAAATAAAAAGTTGCTAGGGGCAATCAAAAGCGTGGTCATTTTTCTTCTCCTAAGCCAACTTTTGAGGACTCTATGGACTGACTTTTTTCTTTTTGTTTGAATCGTCAGGTATTCTTATATCTTGAACTTCCAACTAACTAGATGTTTGGTAAACTTATTTTTTTTGTCTTATCAGTTTAGAACTTACTCGATGCAAACTATTCTATTGTTAACTTATTTTTCTGCTGGTCTTTTTTTTTTTTTTCGCTGACAGCAGTCAGTTGTTTGCCTCGTGCTATTATTCATTTTTAGAATGTTTTCTGTGATGTTTTTTGTATACACCTTACCCCATCCCTTCCATCCTTTTTCATATGCTTTCTCATGACACAATGATGGGTATGGAACTTTTTGGGACAATGGTATAATTTCTATATTACTTTTTATTGTTGACAGTGTTTCCTTTGGTGGCGTTTTTTGCTCCTCCAGTTTGCTCACCTCGGATCCCCATTATTATGTGGGCTTCTGACGGTAGCTCTTTGGCCTCTGGTGGACCATTTGTCGCTCCCCTAGTACGCCGTTCTGTTGAGCTATTAGCTCTCTTTATTATTTTACAAATCTTAGTAATATCTGCTCGACGAGAGCCAATTCCCTTCCTTTTCTTCCAGCCTTTCCTTTTTCCTACCCCCTATACTGAAATGTATGCAATCCTACTGTCAGAACTTAAAGTTTATATTATGCAACTCCTTATTTTACCAATATGGCCCCCTTAAACATTTTGACCCTAAATGTCCAAGGTCTTAAAGTGGTTGTAAACCCACTTTTTCAACTTGCACCTACAGGTAAGCCTAGATTAAGGCCTACCTGTAGGTGCAAGAAATATCTCCTAAACCTACACGGTTTAGGAGATATTTACTAAAAATGACAGGCGCCACTGTCTACGGCGCATGCGCGCCGTAGACAACGGCGCATTCATGGGGTTAATCCCATTCACAAAATCGGCTACTTCCCAGCAATAGCTGGGCGTAGCCGATTGTGACGGCTCTCACGCGCATGCGCAGAGTGACGTTTCCGCCGCTTCGGCCAATCACAGCGCCGGAGCGGCGCTGTGATTGGCTGGTGCGGCGATACCCGGAAGTAACCTTCCGGCTATTGCCGCAGCGATGGATGCGGCTGAAGAGGGAGACGAGGACGGCTTTGGGGGCCCCGATCTAAGGTAAGTGATGCATAATGAGCTATTATGCCTTTCTCTTACAGGTGGTTATGGGGAAAAAAAAAAAAAAATATAGGGTTTACAACCACTTTAATATATCACAAAAACACACTAAAGCATTCCGTTCATTAGCCACAGCTAAAATCCACATTCTTTGCCTACAGGAGACCCTCTTATCCACAGGTATATACAGCCTCAGCAACTACTAAACAACGAGGTGTTCTTATAGCCATTCACCGTACAACCCCATTTGTACTTTCATCTGAAATTAAAGATCCTGAAGGCCGCTACCTCATTCTTATTAGGCACATTTCTGATGTTGCTGTAACCATTGTATCATATTATGCTCCTAATAAAACATCCATTATCATTTCTTTCCCATCCTTTTAATGCAATTGATTCACAGAAGTTAGGTACAGTGATTTTATGTGGAGACTCGAACCAAAAGTTATTTTTCCCTTCTTGGATAAATCTCCCCCTTCTCCCTCCTCCTGTTCCCCTAAGCTTTCATTTCAGCAACTTATCTCCAAGCATAACATGTTAGGCTCTTGGCGGGAGCTCAATCGAGCTCATAAATGCTTTACATATTACTCCCATCCACACAAATCATTTTCTAGGATTGATCATATCTTCCTAAGTGTTGGCATGGCCCCAGAGATCCTATCATCAGTTATTATGCCCTTTACTTGGTCCGTTCATAGTGCAGTTTGTACTACCATCTCCTCCCCTACACCGAGATCCCAGGACTCGTCTTGGTGCATTAATGATTCCATTTTAATCCACCTGTCCTATTGTCTAGATTATAAACATGCTCATAATGTCTATATCATTAATAGCACTTATACAGATATTTCTCCTCTAAATCTTTGGGGAGCCCATAAACCTGTAATTCGAGTTATGCTTATCCAGCAAGTATCATTTCTCAAACGTGAGCGCAAGCTCATTCACCAAAAATTAGAAAAAGGACTTCAATCTGTGTCACAATGCATTCCAAAATTCTCCCTTACCCTTCTACTAAAGTGAAGCTTGATAGAGCCTTAGAATTTGACCCGTTTCTCACTGACTCTGCAGATAAATTAATACGTAAATCACAAAACCTTTATTACCTCAAAGCAAACAAACCAGATACCCCATTAGCTCAAACTTTATGCTCACTGCAAAAACCTACAACATCTGTGCGACTCAAACTAAACCTCGACTCATACATCTGTAACCCTGTCAAAATTTTACACACATTCCACTCAAATCTTGCTAAAATTATATTCGTCCAACCATAATTTTGACCATAATGCTGCCGATTCCCTTTTTTCAAAAATGATCCTTCCAACACTCTCACAAACCCACCGTGATCGACTCGAGTGTCCCATCCCTGCAACATAAGTCATTGTGGCTATTAAGGCTTTAAAACGTAATAAACGTCCCGGCCCAGATGGATTTTCTGCTTCCTACTACAAGAAATTTTCTGATATATTATCACCTATCCTAACGGAGGCCTTCAATATGTTGTTGAGGGGACACTCTTTTCGTTCAGAACCCTAATGGCCATAATTCCATGCTTCCCAAATCTAAAACTCATACAACCTCTTGGACAAATTACCGTCCGATTTCGCTTCTTAATATTGACATTAAACTTTTAGCTAAAATACTTGCGACCCACTTGAATCAAGTAATAGGCAAACTTGTTCATCAAGATCAAGTTGGGTTGATCCCCTTGCGCCAAACAAGTGATAATATTCGTAGAGCTTCGTAACTCGCCCATGTCGCTAAATCCAGAGGTCTACCTGCGTGTTTTTTATCGCTCAATATAAGAAAAGCATTCAACACTGTCTCATGGCCATACTCGCAATATATTCTTCAAAAATGGGGGTTTGGACCTCATTTTTTTAAGTGGATTTCTTCCTTATACGACAAGCCGAATGCATTTTTCAAATATTCAAGTTTTAAATCAGACCCTTTCCCTATTAGAAGAGGCAACCATCAAGCATGTTCTCTCTCCCCCCTCCTATTTGCACTCCTCATTGAACCCTTGGCCCATTTGATTAGATCTGATCAAAACATAAAAAGGTATTGAATTAGCTGGATGTCTTCATGTCATCTCCCTATATATGTAATGTGTATGTAATGTATTTTCTATGTTGGAAGGTGATAACATGTGGAATCCCACAATGTTTATAATCTAATAAATCACCACTTTCTTTCTACCCTCTTCTCTCCATCTACTCCTGTTTTTTGTTTTCTACCTTTCTTTTCATATTGTGCGGTACATAAACAGATTATCTCTTCTGTTTTTAATATATACCTATTAGATTGATCTCCTTGTTACTGCTCTTGCAAAATGAACCAAAAGAATATAATTTTATAATGCTTTCAATGTAATACCTTATTGGTTTATTTGTTGCTCTACTCCTTACATATTTACATTGTTATATACACATCCTGTTCATAAATCCATATGTTTAGCTCTATTGCTGAATATTGTACCACCATCCTTATATGTAATCAATTTGTCAATCTTTGTTATATTTAGAAAATAATAAACAAATTTTACGAGAATTGCATTGTAACTGTACTGTCTGCCCTCTTGTTGTAAAGCGCTGTACAAACTGCTGGCGCTAAAGAAGGCTGGGTTCACACTTACACGAATTGGATGCAAATTTTTCCACATCCAATTCACATGACAGGAGACTGTGACCGGCTCTCAATGGAGCCGGTTCACACATCTCCAGGGTGGCTGCGGAGCGAAATGCATAGGGGGCCTGTGCGTCTTTGGCTGTTTCAATCCGAATTCAGGGAAAAATCTGGGCCCGATTCGTCCCTGAAACGGAGAACAGCCGCATCCATTTTAAGTGCGAACCCAGCCTTAATCCTGTATAATTATAATAACATCAGAAAGACTGATTAACTACAGGCACATAAGATAACTTGCAGTATTAGTTTTCATACACGTAAGCTACGCTTCTGTTTTTTTTTTTCCCTTTGTTAGTAATATACCTTTTTCATGAGCTTCCGAGTTCTCCTTCAGAAGTTTACATAACTGATGACCATTTAAATGAAGGAATCTCAATTGTTCTCTCATTGTCTTGTGGTCTACAATGGCAGTTATAAGTTTTCCTAAGCTGCTTCTTGAAATTGGCAGCCCAAGGCCCAGAGCCAGGGTTGGAGCCACATCAGTCTGTTGGATCGTCTCTGGTACTGTAAACTGACCTAAAGAAAAAGCTAATTATTTCAGGGGTAACCATTTCAAGATCTACCACCTTACGTCTACATTATAAAAACAACAATGACATGGATGTTTTCACATATGGTGAAAGAGCAGCATAGCTTCAAATTCAGTTACGCAGTCAAAAAGTTTAGAGATCGTACCCAAGGAGCTGTGCAGCTCAATTAAAGGTGACAGCTGTGGCCAAGATTAAGTACTTGTATATATCAAAAGACTAGGCCTCTACCACACCATTCAAGATCTTTAGATTTTGCTAAGCTCCTCTAAAGTAGATACAGGTCATCAAACAGCAACGTTTTTTTTTTTTTTTTTGTGCAGGATGAATGAGAAGGCCATTAGGTGAAAGCAAACATGACAAAACGATCAGTCTATGAGAACATCTACAGTCTTCTCCTTATGACTGGTTGCAAAAGCTATTATTCCCCATTTGCAGGATTACTTTACACTGCATCTAGAACCACATGGGTCTCATTAGCATAACCTGTTACCCCAAACCTGCAGATTGAATGTCCAAAAAGTAAAACAGCAGTAGCTGGTTAACCATTATTCCACCCCACCTTACCCCAAATCTTCATTAGTTTAGTAGTATTCAATGTGGCTTGGAAATCATTACATTTTAATCTTTGTCACCATTCCAATTAAAAGCTGTTCCATTTAAGTTATAGCAATAGAGTAACTTGCAAAATTCCTGTAATTGGGTAATCAATGGTTACCCAACAACATTTGGGTCAATGATGAGGTCTATAATTGTTTGATCTGTCATGATCCTGAGTATCATTCCAATGCACCCTTCATATTTCTTTCCAAAAGGTACTTACAAGGGAAAAGTATTTTCAAAGAGTCAAACCTATTCTGAAAAAATGTCAACACATTTTAATTCTGCATTTTCAGTTAAAAAAAAAGACCGGTTATAGTCTAAGATATACAACATACCAGCTTTGTTTTGAAATGCTGAACTTATTAAAACCAGTGGAGTCTGTACTTCTTCTTCAGAAGACCCCCCATGACTGCCCACTTCAGACATACCATGGTCACCACAGACAACAATTAAACTTGGAACAGAATCTTCATCCTATAATTTAGCAAATAAAACAGACTCTGAAATGTGCTTCAAATGAGAAAGTCTGAGACAAAAATAAGTCAAAATGAGAAAGAAAGTGAGAAAGAGAAAGAAAAAGAGAGAAAGAGAAAGAGAGAGAAAGAGACCTCCAAGCATACAAAGAAGTAAAAAACTAAATATTACAGATTTGATCTCCATCATAGCCACCACTGCAAAGTCAAACAAGGAGAGGAGGAGTCTCTCTTTTGATTCAGTTGTGCGTGTACATTTTAGCTTCATCTACTGAGTTCTGTAAACAGGCTTGTTAAGCAGGACACACAAGACTAGTCTGGCAAACACATTAAAAACTCTGCCTGCTGGCTGGATATGAAATTGTAAATATGAATATACATTGTTAAATATTTACCTGATCATTTTTCATTTCATTTTAAGTGCTGACCATTATAAGTAAAGACCTATGTAAAAACCATTATACATTTATTTTAAAGGGTTTACAAATATGTTCATGTATAAAAACACACCTAAGTAGATGATCAACACAACTAATTTTTTAGGTTAACTTACTCAACCTGTATTATATGGGTTGAAGGCCTCAGCTGCAGAGAATGTGCAGTGTGTTTTAGTGCATTTTATTTAACTCGCAGACACTGCGGCAGCCCTGAGAGTTAATTGCATACGTCCGATCGATGCTGCAGTGCTATACAGTGTTTGAGCATTACTTCCTTGTCTTACAATGCAAGTCTAATGCCGCGTACACACGGTCGGAATTTCCGACAACAAATGTTCGATGGGAGCTTGTTGTCGGAAATTCCGACAGTGTGTAGGCTCCATCGGACATTCACTGTCGGAATTTCCGACCATGAAAATTTGAGAGCTGGTTCTCAAATTTTCCGACAACAAAACTTGTCGGAAATTCCGACCGTGTGTACACAATTCCGACGCACAAAATTCCATGCATGCTCGGAATCAAGCAGAAGAGCCGCACTGGCTATTGAACGTAATTTTTCTCAGCTCTTCGCACGTGTTGTACGTCACCGCGTTCTTGACGTTCGATTATATATATTATATATACACATATACACACACACACACACACACACACAGTCAGGTCCATAAATATTGGGACATCAACACAATTCTAATCTTTTTGGCCCTATACACCACCACAATGGATTTGAAACTAAATTAACAAGATGTTCTTTAACTGCAGACTTTCAGCTTTAATTTGAGGATATTTACATCCAAATCAGGTGAACGGTGTAGGAATTACAACAGTTTGTATATGTGCCTCCCACTTTTTAAGGGACCAAAAGTAATGGGACAATTGGCTGCTCAGCTGTTCCATGGCCAGGTGTGTGTTATTCCCTCATTATCCCATTTACAAGGAGCAGATAAAAGGTCCAGAGTTCATTTCAAGTGTGCGATTTGCATTTGGAATCTGTTGCTGTCAACTCTCAATATGAGATCCAAAGAGCTGTCACTATCAGTGAAGCAAGCCATCATTAGGCTGAAAAAACAAAACAAATCCATCAGAGAGATAGCAAAAACATTAGGTGTAGCCAAATCAACTGTTTGGAACATCCTTAAAAAGAAAGAACGCACTGGTGACCTCAGCAACACCAAAAGACGCGGAAGACCACGGAAAACAACTGTGTTGGATGACCGAAGAATTCTTTCCCTGGTGAAGAAAACACCCTTCACAACAGTTGGCCAGATCAAGAACACTCTCCAGGAGGTAGGTGTATGTGTGTCAAAGGCAACAATCAAGAGAAGACTTCACCAGAGTGAACACAGAGGGTTCACCACAAGATGTAAACCATTGGTGAGCCTCAAAAACAGGAAGGCCAGATTAGAGTTTGCCAAACAACATCTAAAAAAGCCTTCACAGTTCTGGAACAACATCCTATGGACAGATGAGACCAAGATCAACTTGTACCAGAGTGATGGGAAGAGAAGAGTATGGAGAAGGAAAGGAACTGCTCATGATCCAAAGCATACCACCTCATCAGTGAAGCAAGGTGGTGGTAGTGTCATGGCGTAGGCATGTATGGCTGCCAATGGAACTGGTTCTCTTGTATTTATTGATGATGTGACTGCTGACAAAAGCAGCAGGATGAATTCTGAAGTGTTTCGGGCAATATTATCTGCTGTGGCAGAGCGTCCCAGAGAGAGCTTGGGAAAGTCCTGTTCGGGGTTTATACATCTCCCAGGCTCCTCTCATATACATTCAGGGATCTCTGAGCCAGGATCCACTTCAGGTGTTGGTTCTCTCCACCAGCTTAATTAAAAGCTCACCTGAGCAGACAGCCTTTGCTCAGCCTGGGGAACACAGACAGCATTGGTCTGTGAGAGCAAGAAGGTTTGTAAAACTGGTTACTCTGTGAATGTGGAAGCTGACAAGCGTTAGGCTTGTTCAGCCTAGTAGTGAGGGCTTGTAAATACCGTATAGTTAGAGCCGAGACACGGCTAGGCTTTTGTTGAGCTATTTTTTCTTCTGTTTGTTTTCAGCCCACTGTACAGCACCTGTCAGACTTTGTATATAGCACCAATAAACAACACTGTGTTTTCACTGATCCAATGGACTTGGTATCTGTGCCTGCTCATCCCAGGGAGCTTTTGTACCCGCTACCTGCCCCCCAGGTTACACTGCTCATATTCAGCCAAATGCTTCAGAACTCATTGGACGGCACTTCACAGTGCAGATTGACAATGAATCGAAGCATACTGCGAAAGCAACCAAAGAGTTTTTTAAAGGGAAAGAAGTGGAATGTTATACAATGGCCAAGTCAATCACCTGACCTGAATCCGATTGAGCATGCATTTCACTTGCGGAAGACAAAACTGAAGGGAAAATGCCCAAAAAACAAGCAGGAACTGAAGACAGTTGCAGTAGAGGCCTGGCAGAGAATCACCAGGGATGAAAAGCGTCTGGTGATGTCTATGCGTTCCACACTTCAGGCTGTAATTCAAGGCTTGACAAATTTGCTTGGAATCTAGGAGCCAGCTAAAAAAGTTAGGAGCCAGGAACGCGGCCTGTCCCGCCGAGCTTGTGCGCAGAAGCGAACGCATACGTGAGTAGCGCCCGCATATGAAAGCGGTGTTCAAACCACACGTGAGGTATCGCCGCGATCAGTAGAGCGAGAGCAATAATTCTAGCCCTAGACCTCCTCTGTAACTCAAAACATGCAACCTGTAGAATTTTTTAAACGTCGCCTATGGAGATTTTAAAGGGTAAAAGTTAGTCGCCATTCCACGAGCAGACGCAATTTTGAAGCGTGACATGTTGGGTATCAATTTACTCAGCCTAACATTGTCTTTCACAATATAAAAAAAAAAAATCTGGGCTAACTTTACTGTTGTCTTATTTTTTTATTTAAAAAAATGTATTTTTTCCCAAAAAAGTGCGCTTGTAAGACCGCTGCGCAAATACAGTGTGACAGAAAGTATTGCAACGACCGCCATTTTATTCTCTAGGGTGTTAGAATAAAAAATATATATAATGTTTGGGGGTTCTAATTAGAGCAGTGGTTCTCAACTCCTGTCCTCAGGACCCACTAACAGGCCAGATTTTAAGTATTACCTTGGTGAGATGCAGTCTAGAATACTGCAATCCCTGAGCAGCAAATTATATCACCTGTGATGCATTCCAGTTATCTTGCAAACCTGGCCTGTTGGTGGGCCCTGAGGACTGGAGTTGAGAACCACTGAATTAGAGGGAAGGAGATGGCAGGGAAAACAGACCGGGAAAACAGACCGGGAAACTCAATTAGCATTGCTGGTTGTCATACCAACGGCCACCACAAGATGGCGCTAGACCACAGAAGGAAGCATAGGCCTGCAGAAGGCCGCAAAGCCGCGGCCTCAATTACCGGCCGGCGCGGCCCGACGCGATCCCGAGGTGCGGAGGGGGCACGGAGACACAGGATACCCCAGCTGTGCTGCCCCAGGCGCCAGGTCGCTAATTCTAGTCGCAATGGCGACCTGGCGCCCGGGGTTTGTCGAGCCCTGCTGTAATTGACTGCAAAGGATTTGCAACCAAGAATTAAAAAGTGAAAGTTTGATTTAGGATTGTTAATCTGTCCCATTACTTTTGGTCCCTTAAAAAGTGGGAGGCACATATACAAACTGTTGTAATTCCTACACCGTTCACGTGATTTAGATGTAAATACCCTCAAATTACAGCTGAAAGTCTGCAGCATACATACATACATATACTCTATCTATTCACATAAATATTTTAAACACTACAATATTAACCCAAAATGTGTGCCCATTGATAATACTTTCCTTCTAAAGGATTCGTTCATCTTTGGGAATATGTAACATGTTCCCACTCCTGCAGCCGCTGCCCACTCTACTGCCTCTAGTAATAGCAAGTGGTGGATCTTCTCTCCCCACTCGCTGTCACGGTCACTCGCATCATTCATTCACAGAGTTCTGTGAATGGGATACTACAAGTACCGACAACCTGTCGGCTTGTAGTTCTCACAGAACTACAATGGCGCTGTTGAGCATGTAGTTCAAAGTAGGGCTGCAACTAACGATTATTTTCATAATCGATTAGTTGGCCGATTGTTTCGATTAATCGGTTAATAACTGTAAAAAAAAAAAAAAGGTAATTTTGCTGCGATTTGCATCTTTTCATTTTTTTTTGGCCAATTTGTTGTTGGGCAGATTAAAAAAAAAAAACACAAATTGCTGCAAAACACATTATTACATGCTTTTCTGCAGCTTCTCCATTGAAGTATAGTGAACCAAAAAAACTAAATAGCACCGTTTTGCGTTAAAAAAAGTCCTTGACCTTTCCAAATACGCAGCAGCTGAAAAATAGGATTTTTATAACAGCTTACCTGTAAAATCCTTTTCTTGGAGTACATCACGGGACACAGAGCGGCATAGTCATTACTATGTGGGTTATATAGTTTACCTTCAGGTGCTGGCACTGGCAACTTCCAAACCGGAAGTACCCTCCCCTATATAAGCCCCTCCCATCCGGGAGCACCTCAGTTTTGTAGCAAAGCAATAAGTGTCCCCAAAGAGGGGTGGGAGCTCTGTGTCCCGTGATGTACTCCAAGAAAAGGATTTTACAGGTAAGCTGTTATAAAAATCCTATTTTCTTTCTCGTACATCACGGGACACAGAGCGGCATAGTCATTACTATGTGGGACGTCCCAAAGCAATGCCCAATGAAGGGGGGGGATACACCATACATAAGCTGGGCGCTATCTTAGACATGAGGATCTTTTGCGGCCTGCAACACACTGCGCCCAAAGGCGACATCCTCCTGACTTCTAACGTCCACCTGGTAGAACCTAGTAAACGTGTGTACTGAAGACCATGTTGCGGCCTTACAGATTTGAGCCAGGGAGGCCTGGTGATGCACTGCCCATGAAGTTCCAACTGCTCTCGTGGAGTGCGCCCTAACTTTGAACGGAGGCGGTCTCCTTCTCAAGCCATAGGCTTGCATTATGACCTGTCGAATCCACTTGGCTAAAGTAGATTTTGACGCTGCCTGACCCTTTCTGGGGCCTTCCGGCAGAATAAACAAAGTATCCGTTCTACGAATCTGAGCAGTGGCTTTTAGATAAGCTTTAACTGCTCTTACTACATCCAAAGAATGTAATAACTTTTCCTCTACCGAACTAGGTTTGGGGAAAAAGGAAGGAAGAACCACATCTTGGTTCAAATGAAACCTCGATACCACCTTAGGAAGAAAGGCTGGATGAGGACGTAACACTACTCTGTCCTTATGGATAACCAGATATGGCTCTTTACAGGACATAGCGGCCAATTCCGACACTCTTTTAGCCGAACAAATGGCTACTAGAAAAATCAATTTCCTGGTGAGAAGAACCAAGGAAATGTGCTGTAATGGTTCAAATGGTTGTTTCTGTAGAACCGACAGAACCAGGTTTAAGTCCCATGGACATATGGGAATATTAACCGGAGGGCTAATACGCATCACTCCTTGTATAAAGGCTTTGACTAGTGAATGCGAAGCCAAGGGCCTTTGAAAAAATATTGACAAGGCCGAAATCTGACCCTTGATAGTACTCAAGGCAAGCTTCCTATCTACAGCCCACTGTAGGAAGTCCAGAATCCTACCTATTACGTACTTACGTGGATGCCATTTCTTGGCCTCACACCAAGCGATGTACGCCTTCCAGATTCTATAGTAGATCTGCCTGGATACCGGCTTCCTGGCATTGATCATGGTAGATACCACAGGATTAGAGAGACCTCTCTTTTTTAGAATGTGGGCTTCAATAGCCAGGCCGTCAAACCTAGGGCTGGTAAGGAAGGGTGGTATATCGGTCCTTGTGAAAAGCAGGTCCGGATGATGTGGGAGGGTCCAAGGACTCCCCACAGACATTTTTACAATCTCCGCGTACCATGCTCTTCGGGGCCACGCTGGAGCCACCAGAATCACTGGTTTCTTTTCTACCCTGATTCTGCGGAGTAATCGAGGTAACAATTGTGGCGGTGGGAATGCATATATCAGCTTGAACTGATCCCAAGGGAACACTAGGGCATCCGAGCCGCAAGCTAGGGGATCCCTTGTCCGAGAGACAAATCTGTCCACCTTTGCGTTGAATCTGGATGCTAGCAGATCTACATCCGGTGTTCCCCACCGCTGACATATTGTCCGGAAAACCTCGGGGTGAAGGGACCATTCCCCTGGGCATAATTGTTGGCGACTTAGAAAGTCCGCCTTCCAATTCTCCACTCCTGGAATGAATACCGCGGATATGGCTGGGACATATCTTTCTGCCCATTTCAGGATGCAATTTACTTCCCTCTGGGCTGCACGACTCCTGGTGCCACCCTGATGATTGATATATGCCACTGCCGTGGCATTGTCTGATTGAATTCTGACAGGGGACCCTTGCAGTTTGGATGTCCATGCTACTAGGGCATACCGGGCTGCTCGTATCTCTAAGAGATTGATGGGCAGGGCCTTTTCTGCATCCAACCATCTGCCCTGGAGAGACCATTGCTCCAGTACTACTCCCCAGCCTATAAGGCTGGCATCTGTAGTGACCACCTTCCAAGAAATCGGACTGAAGGATTTCCCTTTTTCCAGATTCTGGGGAACCAACCACCATCGGAGGCTTTTGCGAATGGAAGGGGACAAGGACATTGGTAAGTCTAGGGCCTGAACTTTTTTGTTCCAGGCTGACAGTATGGCCCTTTGCAAATTCCTTGAATGGAATTGACCGTAGGGTACTGCTTCGAATGATGCCACCATTTTTCCCAGCAGCCTCATGCACAGGCGTATGGACGGCTGTCTTTTTGTACCCACTAGGTGGATCAAATCTCTCAAAGACGACACCTTTTCTTGAGGCAAGAAAATTTTTCTCTGGTCTGAATCCAGCCTTAGCCCCAAGTATTCCAGACTTTTGACTGGTTTTAGGGCTGACTTGTCTCGGTTGATAATCCAACCGTGAGATTCCAGATACTCGATTGTCTCGTGAACAACCACTTCTAGTTTTTCCACTGAGTGGTCTATCAGCAACAAGTTGTCTAGATATGCCATTATCGTTACACCTTGTGTTCTTATATTGGCCAATAATGGGGCCAGAATTTTTGTGAACACTCGTGGTGCTGTGGCCAGACCGAAGGGTAAGGCTCTGAACTGAAAATGGCGCCCTTCTACTGCAAAGCGTAGAAATTTTTGGTGAACTGGAAAGATGGGAATGTGCAAATAAGCATATTTGATGTCGATCGAGGCTAGCCATTCCTCCCCTTGTAGGGCAGTGGTCACCAATCGGATCGACTCCATCCTGAAAGTTCTGATATGTAGGAATTTGTTTAGCCCTTTTAGATTTAATATGGGCCTCACGTCCCCGTTTGGTTTCGGGACTGTAAAGAGGTTTGAGTAAAACCCGAACCCGCATTCTTCCAGGGGAACCTCCATAATTACTCCTTGGAGCAATAGTTGTTCTAGTGCCAACAGGAGGGATCCTCTCTTCCGGGGATCCCTTGGCACGTTCGACCTTATAAAATGGGAAGGAGGAGAGTCTTTTAACTCCAATTTGTATCCCAGACTTACTGCGGAGAGCACCCATCTGTCTCTGATCGTGTCCCGCCAGGTCTCTGCGAACAACTGAAGTCTTCCCCCCACCCGATTGAGTGGGGGCAACCCTTCATGCATTTGATTTTGGGGGAGGTTTTGTACCTCTCCTGACCCAGGGTTTCTTGTTACCCTGCGACTGTCCCTGATTTTTACCCCCGGGATTTGACCGAGGAGGCCGACGGAACTGTTTCACAGCCGATGTCCCAGGGACTGGAGAAGCAGGCCTCTTAAAAGAGGGACCTCTAACTCTGTTTTTAACCGGCAAGAGTGTACTTTTACTGCTGGAAATTTTCTGGATATATTTGTCCAGGTCTTCCCCGAATAAGCGTTCACCATGAAATGGGAAGCTAACGAGCAATTTTTTACAGGGAGCTTCCGCAGACCAGTTTTTGAGCCATAGAAGCCTACGCATATGTACTACAGACAGCGTAAGGCGGGAGGGCCTGATGGATTGAATCCTTTATGGCGTCAACCGCAAAGCATAAGGCTCTAGGTAGATCGGCAAGGGCCTGCTGGTCTGGCAGGTCCCTTAAGACCTGTTTCAACTGATCCTTCACTGCTTGGCAGACCCCAATAGCTGCCACTGCTGGTTGTGTCACCAAGCCTGCTGTAGAGAAAGCAGATTTTAATAAGGACTCCAATTTTTTATCTATTGGGTCCTTGAACATTTGGACATTATCTACTGGACATGTCAGTGATTTATTCACACAAGAGATGGCTGCGTCCACTGTAGGGACCCTCCATTTTTTGATGAACTTATCCTCCATGGGATAGACCACCGGAAATCTCTTGGGAGGAGTAAATATTTTATCAGGATGTTCCCAATCCTGGTAAATGAGCCCTTCCAGTAAAGGATGGATTGGAAAGGAACAAACAGTCTGGGGAGCTTTTAGCGACCCCAACGAGGAGACAGAAGAGGATGATGGCTCCACAAGGGGCATTTTAAATGCTGATCGAACCATGTTAGTCAGGGACTGAACCCATAATCTTTCAGCATGTGATGCGGAGAATGGCTCTTCCACTGTTGATTCCTCTACAACAGAATCAACCTCATCCTGATCCCCTTCAGGTAGGTCGATCCCTGTATGGGACTGTTGCTCTGCTAACAGGTACTCTGAGGGAGGAGACGGAGATCGGGTGCGCTTTACCTCTGACAGGGAAGCAGCGATCAATGTTGTCAATCTCTCTTCCAGTCCTCCCAGAGCTGAGGAAAAAACCTCCTCTGTTACATACACAGGTGAACTGAGGACAGCCACAGTACCAGGTACTCCTGAGGGTGCTCTACGGTCACTAACCTCTGATTTTTCAGGGGAGATTGGTGCAGCCGAAGCATGCCCAAGATCCTCAGAGCCCGACGGAGACCCCCTTTGCTTCCTGGGATTCTTAGTCCCGGAGACTTTAGACGGCATATTCCTAAGCCCAAAGCTGAGGTATTCCAGCCGAAATACACCACTTACTGACAATAGTCTAGCACAATTGCTGCTATATAAACAGTTGGTGTCTACTAATGTGCCTTTCTATGGGGATGCCTGCATCAACCGCCTGCTGTATGCCTTTCTAAATGTTGCCAGCTCTGTTTCTGCCTTCCATAACCAGCTGACAACACCTAATTGTGCTTTTTAACATGCTGGGACGCCCGCACATGCGCAGAAGCGCTGCGGCGCGCACAGAGCGTCATCCACCAAGCTCCGCCCCTTTTTCCAGCTCAGCTCTATAAATAGAGGCGCGTGCACGCGCACGGGCACGTGCGCCTTCGGCGCTCTTTTTTGAAAGGAACTAGGGACAGAAGCCAGGGCCCTGTTTGCCACAGGGCTGGGGGATGGACGAGCATTGCAACATGGCAGAGGAAACGGTTTCCCATTCAGAGAACTCACCATCTGCCTGGATTTTGACTTGGAAAGAAAAAATCCACATGACAAGAAAACAACGTTCCACAGCGGCCTCTAGTGGTTTAACACAGGTACCGCGGTTTAACCATTTTTTTTTTTTTTTTCTTGACCACTCTTAAAAATTATTACATTTTTTAGTAGTTACAGGCATGCACAGATATTTAGCGGGAATACCGTTAGGTAACAGGCAGAAAGACATATTAGGCTTGGGGGTCCCCCAATAGAACCAAGTTCCTGAGGGGCCCCCACTTACCTTTTCCCCGCCGCAGGACTCTGTTTGGTCCACAGAAGCCCAAACTTCACCTCTCACGGCAGGCATTGTAATTAAACCTTCAGGGACCGGGTTCCCAAGGATTCCACTCCCCTGGACCTGTATAGCACCCTGCACAGAAAACATCTTGGTCGTGGGTATGACCAGAGCTCTGGATCCCAGGGTCCAGCCCTCCTAAGAGAAGCATTACAGGCAAAACCTTGCTCTTCTCTGCAAGGCCCGGGTACCGACCGTTTAGCTATGAAGCTTTTTTTGGTCGGATCCGGAATAGCTTACTGAGGCCCAAAAGAACCTGTACGCAAGCTCAGTGGAAAACACATGTTACTTCTTGGCCAACACCTTAGACACTGGCAAAAAACTGAGGTGCTCCCGGATGGGAGGGGCTTATATAGGGGAGGGTACTTCCGGTTTGGAAGTTGCCAGTGCCAGCACCTGAAGGTAAACTATATAACCCACATAGTAATGACTATGCCGCTCTGTGTCCCGTGATGTACGAGAAAGAAAAAATCATGGATGTGAACGTGTCCCATAGGAAACCATGTAAATGAACTGTAGTGTGTTTCTTCAAAAAGCACCAAAAAACCCACAGAGGTGTGACCCAGGCCTGAGATGTTTAGTAACATAATGGGGTTAAAAAAGCTAAAATTAGTACAAAAAGAGCAAATAATCGCTGTAAGGGGTTCATTTTTTACTAGGGACAGTGAAAGTCATGTTTTGGGTAGCGATTTGCTCTTTTTGTACTATAAAGGGCTCATTTTAGTTTTTTTTAACCCCATTATGTTACTGGCCGATTAATCGATTATGAAAATAGTAATCGATTAATTTCATAATCGATTAGTTGTTTCGGCCCTAGTTAAAAGTCTCTTCCAGTCAGTGTGTACCTGTCTGCCCATATGAGGTATGACAAGTCTGCAGGAGTCCTGTATGGCACTTGCGATCTGCTGATCACGGGTGCAATGCTTTACAGGCTCCAAGTAAAGAAAATAATAAATGCACATTTTTTTACCTGCAAAAAGGTGCATTTATTTATTTTTTAAAAAGGTGGACTTATCCTTTAAAGCAACTTTGATCAGGGTCTCACCTTTAACAAGAGAGCAGAGTGGATTTTTTTTAAGACGATGTCCATTTCATAAAGTTTTGGTCCAATTAAATGACTGTGTGGTCCAGTCAGATGTCCAATGTGATCTAGTCCAAGATAGTGAAGAATCAACATATCCCAATCATTTCTCTTTAAAACATCATCCAAGTGTCTGGTTACATTCTTGTCAACCTAGAGAAAAACGGAACAACTAGGTATACAAATATGAAAACAAAATTACAAATTCCTGTTCTGAAAAAATAAGTATTCACTATTTTTTGAAAATGCTATTTCCTGCATTGTAATGCAGCTCCAAACACGTTATTATCCCCTAAGGCAGGCCATACAGGGTTGAAGGAAAAATCAATAGCTTGATTTCCCCATTAACACTGTCAGAATACAATAGCACAGCAGAAGGTTTTCCAGCCATCAGAATATGATGATCACTCCTGGCAGCTATAGCCACTGACAGAGATCGAACAGAAAAAAAAAAAAAAAAAAAACCTTGAAAGGCTGGTTGTACTGAAGTCGATCCACATAATAATAACTTTAGTACAACCAGTCTGCCCATAGATGGATAAAATTTGGCCAGTTCCTGCTGCGGCTCGGGAGCCCCCATAGCAAGCTGCTTGCTGTGGGGGCACTCAACAGGAGGGAGGGGCCAGAAGCACCAAAGAGGGACCAGAGAAGGAGGATATGGGCTGCTCTGTGCAAAACCACTGCACAGAGCAGGTAAGTATAATCGGTTTGTTATTTTTAACGAAAAAAAAAATAGGATTTTTTACTCACCGTAAAATCCTTTTCTCTGAGTTCATGGACGGACATAGCTTCCTATTGACAAGTGGGTATTATCCTTCATTTAGGAGTGACTAGGCAAAAAAATTGTATAAAGTGTTAACACACCACACCCTCTACAGCACCGTCCAGGGGGCGGACCCTCTGGGTATAATCCCTCTCTCTGCACCTCGCAGATCAGTTCGTCAAAAAGCAGTACAAACTTAAAAACGAGGGGTGGGTGCTGTATCCGTCCATGAACTCAGAGAAAAGGATTTTACGGTGAGTAGAAAAAATCCTATTTACTCTTTCGTTCATGGACGGACACAGCTTCCTATTGACAAGTGGGACGTCCCAAAGCAGTGTCAAAAGCGAGGGGTGGGAACAGCATTAAAACAACTTCGGTCAGCTCTGCCTATGGGACGAGCGTGGCGGCATGCAGGAGGTCAGTGCTGCTGGCTCGGTACCAGACAGGATTCCTGATGCCCGCCAGGTTCCTTTCTGATGGTCAACCTACCAAGTTCCAGCCGCCCGTCAAGCCAGTGTTTTGTAGATAAGAAAGGGCTGCAGGAATCTTCGAGAAGGTTCTTGAGCCCAGAATTTATACCCACCCGATGCAGGAAAGATCCACTTTATTTTCAGATTGAAAGGGATGACATGATTGAAAGATGAAGAACCTTCAACATTCCAGAATTCTAAGTAGGAAGCATTCATGCTGTGACCATGTCCGATCCCCATGCAGGGGGAAAACTCCACAGATTTGTGGGGCTTTGTATCCAGAGGTCAGGAAAAGGACTCGGCGCCACCTTTGTTCTCCGAAATGTGATTGAGGGACAAGGTGTTGAGATGAGATATGACCTGTACAGTCCTCGGAAGCATGAAATTCTGAAACTGGAGAAGAGACTGGACAGCAACCTGATGTATCTGCGTGACGCACTCCCTGAATACAGCAAGTTTGATGTCGACATGAAGCCAGTCATGTTACTGGGCTCTGAAGTTCCTGTCAACACAATACAGGTGAAGATGAAGCCCCGGCCGTGGTCCAAACGCTGGGAGCAGGAAAAGTTCAACATTAAAGGCATTCGGTTTGAACAATATCTGCTGGAGAAACACATCAAGAGAGCCAAGAAGTCTGCTATACCTTGGGAAGAGTTTGATATGCTGAAGGAATATGATACAACCAAGATCGAGCAAGACATACTGCAAGAATTATAGCAGAAAATGGCAAAATCTAAAGCCAAATTGGATGCTAACCAATAGGACTATGATGCTGAGGACAGTTACAAAAAATAAAAAAAGCTTAATTATGGTATTTGTAATTTACTGCTATATGAATACATGACAAATTTTTTTTTTTTTTTTTTAGCAAAAATAATATTAACAACTTCACCCCAAAACAAAACAGTTGCAACTTTGAACAGCCGCCTGCAATACCTTGCAGCCGAAAGAAGCATCCGAAGATGCACACACATAAACGTAAAGTTTAGTGAAAGTGTGAACGGACGAGCAGGTCGCCGCCTTACGCACCTGGTGAAACAGATGCTTGATGCTCTCAGAGCTCGGACAGCGTCCAAAAAATACAACGTCTCCTCCTAGGATTCGATGGATGAGAACACAAGGATGGCAGTACAATGTCTTCCTTGAGATGGAAGGTTGAACGACTTTAGGTAGAAAAGAAGGCTGTGGACGCAGATCAGGAGCCTTGGAAGACAAGGCTGCCGGCTCAGAAAACCGTCTTAACTGACGTAAACCAAGAGGCACCTCTTGCCCTGGTTGAATGCGCTGGGAAAGGGAGGCGCCTGACCCTTCATGGCGTAAGCCTGATCACGATCTGTCGGATCCACCTAGAGATGGTGGCCGATGAGACCGCTGGGCCCTACTTGGGACCAGCCACCAAAACAAACAGTGAGCCTGGACTCTGGAACGTAGCAGTACCAGACAAGCATTCTCTCAGAGTTTGGACAACATCCAAAGAATGCAAAGTCGTCTCCTTAGGATTCGACGGATGAGGACACAAGGATGGCAGTACAATGTCTTCCTTGAGATGGAAGGTCGAAACACGACCTTAGGAAGAAAAGAAGGCTGCGGACGCAGCACCACCTTATCCTCGTGCAAGATCAGATAGGGAGGCTTGCACGACAAGGCTGCCCACTCAGAAACCTGTCTTACTGGCATAACAACCACCAAAGGGACCACTTTCTGAGAAAGTGTCAACAAGGGAATCTCCCTGATGTTCTCAACGGTGGTTTCTGAGGCACTTAGAGGCCATGCCATTAAAGCCATTGACTGCAAGCAGGGTGGCATATGGGACCCTGCGACAGCAGGTCCTCTCGTAGTGGTAGATGCCAAAAGGACGTCTGCTACACAAGTCCCATGGAGGTAGTGGAGGGTGGACCGGAGGGGCCGCCTGCCGAACCCACGGTACAAAACGTTCTGACTAGAGAGTGAGCCACCAGGGGTCGCTGAAAAAGACAGCCAGGGCAGACACCTGCCCCCTAATTGTACTTAAAGTAAAAATTTTGGCCCGTTCCCTGCTGAGAACAGCAGGACTCTGGAACCAAATAAGTACACGGATGCCAATGGATATGCAGGTCTTCCAAGTGCGATGGTAATCTTCCTAGGGGATGATTTCTGAGCACTCCTCATGGTAGAGATCACCGAGTCTGACAGGCCCCCGCTCTCTTAGCACCTGGCTCTCAAGCCATGCCGTTAAGCCAGTGGCTGTAAAAAAACAGGATGGCGTATGGGACCTTGCAACAGCAGGTCCTTCTAGCGGTAGATGTCAAAAGGCTTCTGCTACCAGACGCACTAGATCGGCGTACCAAGGACACCGAGGCCAATTCAGAGCAAATGGGACCATTGTAATCCTCTCTGCCTCCAGTCTGCGAAGCAGATGAGGAAGGAGCTTCCGAGGAGGAAAGGTATAGATTAGCCGGTACTGACTCCACAGTGCCATCAACGCATCTGTCGTGTTTGACCATGGGTCTCTTGACCTGGCCACAAACCTCAATACCTTCCGATTGAGTCGAGAAGCCAGAAGATATACGACTGGCGTGCTTCCCCTCTGGTAAAGGAGCTGAAACGCCTCCGGGTGTAAAGACCATTCTCCTTGGTCCAGCATCTGGCAACTCAGGTAGTTCGCCTGCCAGTTTCCCACACCCAGAATGTATATGGCCGACAGGCCTGGTATGCTCTTTTCTGCCCCCCTTAGAAGGTGAGCGACCTCCGATGCTGCAGCAGAGCTGCTTGTTCCTCCTAGAAGATTGACATACGCCACCACTGTGGTGTTTGTCTGACTGGATTCTGACTGGACGCCCTTGTAGCCTCTGAGACCATGTGGAGAGGCAAAGCCAGATCGCCCGGATTTCAGGGCAATGATCTGCAAGTGGGATTCCTCCGGAGTCCAGCGACCCAGGTAGACTGAGCTCCTCAGACTCCTCTGCAACCGGGAAGACAGGCGTCTGCCATGACCCCCATCCAGTAAAAAAGGAAGGAACGACTTCCCAGACAGAAATGCCGGTGATGTCGGCCAACAACTAGGGAGGTCCAGATTAGGTGGCTCACCCGGATTTTGATAATCCAGGGATGAAGGGCACTTGACTCTTCAGGACAGAGTTACCTTCTGTAACACTTGCGTGTGAAATAGTGTCTATGGTACCGCCTTGAAGGGGGCTACCATGAGGCCCTGGACTCGCCTGCAAAAGTGGCATGACAACCATCTTTGGGATGTCAACTGCCGCACCGCAGCCCTAAGGGTCTGCAACTTTCCCATAGGGAGAAAAAAAAACAAAAAAAACTTTCGCCTCTGAGGAGTCCAGAATCAACCCTAGATACACTAGGAGTTGGGACGGTACCAATACTGACTTCTGGGTGTTCAGCACCCAACCAAGTATCGGCGGGTCTGACAGGTTATAGACACGCTCACTTCTAATTTTGAGTTTGAAGTGACCCTCAGAAGAAGATGGTCCAAGTTGCCCATGATAGCGATGCCACGCTGTCTTAGTAGGGCCAGAATCTGGCCAAGCACCTTGGTGAACACCCTTCGTGCCGATGCCAGGCCAAAGGGGAGAGCCACCAAAATGGTAGTGGTCTTCCCCGGCTGCCAACGCAGACATCTCTGATGCCTAGTGCATATAGAGACATGCAAGCATGCGTTCTTGCACTCCGAGCAGATTTGAGTAGAACCCCTGAACCCGTTCCTGTACTAAGACAGGAAGGCCCACCGTGCGTATCAGCAGGTCTTGGACCGCCCCATATAGGGCTTCCCGACAAGTCGGCTGAAGCTGGCGGTTTAGGAGGGAAAAAATCTGTTCGGTAGGCAAGCAAGGTTGGGCTTGCAAACCCAGGGACACTTTTGTCCCTCAGCAGGCGCTTTATCGGCCTGGGGTCGTTTACCTGCCGCACTAGGCGGACGAAAGGACCGCTTGTGCGCGGTGAAGGAGGGCCCTTGCCTATGGCGTGGCTCCTTCCCTTTTTTGGATTGCGGAAGCAACTTGCTCTTACCTCCTGGGGCATCTTTAATGATGTCATCCAGAGAGGCCCCAAAAAGTCTGTCGCCTTAAAAGGGCAGATCCAACAGGGCCTTCTTGGAAGATTGGTCCGCAGACCAGCACCTTAGCCAGATCAGGCAGCGTATCGCCACCGCCTAAACCGAGGCCTAAGACAGCAAGGGGATAGTATCTATGTTTGACTCACAGACAGACTTAAGGCCCTGTACCAACTGGTCGGCCAGAGCTACCTCGTTTGGAGGAGTCTCCCTTGCTTTTAACCCCTGGAGTAGCATCTTTGCCTACTCAGTAAGTGTCTGAGACATCAGAAAACCCCAGCCAATGCTGGACGCACCGCTGAGCCCCCCACTGTATATAGGTAGCGAGTGTCCCTGAAGACAGGAGCCCATTCCACTGAATTTGTGGTAACTTGTTAAGTCTGGACACAGGGGGGTGCACTATCGGGGGAGAGGTCAATTTTTTCAGGAAACTCTCCTCAAAGGGGTACCGCACCGCAAAATTCTTTGGGGCTGCAAAGACCCTCAGTGGGTTTTCCCACTCCTTGTACAAAAGCTTATCAGGATAAGACACACAAGGAAACACCTTAGCAGTGCGGGCTGGTTTACGGAACCCAAAGGGGACCGGTGTCTGCTGCTTCTGCAGCATTCTCCAATTTTAGCCTATCCCGCACTGCAGTGATAAGGTCAGATACCAAAGCCTTTTCGTGTTGACCTGGAGTCAGTCTCACTGTCCGATCGGTCACGGTCTGCAGTCTCTGCAGCATCAAAATCCGGGCCATGAGCCACAGCTGGGCATGGTTCTGCATCAGAATTATCCCCAGAAGATGGCAGGGGACGGGGGCGTTTACCACCCTCCGTGTTCCCATGTGCCGCTTCCACCTTGGCAACCAAAGCCTCCAGGATTGCCGACATAGCGTCCACAGATACATCAGGGGCACCAGTTGCTAACTCAGGTGTTTCAGGGAAGAAGACATCTGCTTCTGACCCACGCGCCTGACACCCACAGGGACTCCAGGCAAGGTATCAATAGGCCACCCTCCTAGCTGCTACAGAGATGCAGGGTCTCCCAGAGGACTCACCACCCTTAGAAACGGTACCACTAACGCTGCCGTCTGCTCCCACCTGAGATGCTCTCCCACCGCTGCCTGTGTCAGTCTGATCCTTATCAGCGTTTCTCTGTATGATTTTGCGCCAGTGAAATGCACCCTAGAGGCCAAAGCCTTCCGCAAAATGGCCGCCAAGCGGCCGTACTGAAAACCAGTGTGGGCCATAAGAAAATGGCCGCCGAGCCGTCAATAGAGGCAAAAGCGGCCGCGGACCACAAAAAGATGTCCGCCGAGCGGCGGTCTATACATACAGTGGGGATCGAAAGTTTGGGCACCCCAGGTAAAAGTGTGTATTAATGTGCATAACGAAGCCAAGGAAAGATGGAAAAATCTCCAAATGGCATCAAATTACAGATTAGACATTCTTATAATATGTCAAAAAAAAAGTTAGATTTTATTTCCATCATTTACACTTTCAAAATAACAGAAAACAAAAAAAATGGCGTCCACAAAAGTTTGGGCACCCTGCAGAGTTAACATCTTGTACTGCCCCCTTTGGCAAGTATCACAGCTTGTAAACGCTTTTTGTAGCCAGCCAAGAGTCTTTCAATTCTTGTTTGAGGTATCTTTGCCCATTCTTCCTTACAAAAGTCTTCCAGTTCTTTGAGATTTCTGGGCTGTCTGTCACGCACTGCTCTTTTAAGGTCTATCCATAGGTTTTCAATAATGTTGAGGTCAGGAGATTGTGAAGGCCATGGCAAAACCTTCAGCTTACGCCTCTTGATGTAATCCCCCGTGGATTTTGAGGTGTGTTTAAGATCATTATCCATTTGTAGAAGCCATCCTCTTTAACTTCAGCTTTTTCACAGATGGTGTCATGTACCTGGTGGTGACGAGCCCGGTTAGCAGAGGGAGGCCTCCCTTACGGCTCCCACCAGCGGCCCCTGATGGTAAAACAGGAGGCACATAGGTGGAAGGGGTACGAGTGCCTGGCAGGATCAAGGAGAACCGCAGGTGATCAGGAACCAGCAGGTGAGAAGACAGGAACCAGGAACCACAGCAGATGACCCAGACCGGGAGGCACAGCAGGTAGACTGGAACTACTGAGCAGCAGCAGGTGAGCAGGAACCAGCAGAGGAGTAGGCAGGAACCAGGAACTACAGCAGATGAGCAGACAGGAACCAGGAACTACAGCAGATGAGCAGACAGGAACCACAGCAGATGACCCGGACCGGAAGGCACAGCAGGTAGACTGGAACCACTGAGCAGCAGCAGGTGACCAGGAACCAGCAGATGAGCAGACGGGAACCAGGAACCACAGCAGGTGAGTAAACAGGAACCAGGAACTACGGCAGGTGGCCCGGACCGGGAGGCACAGCAGGTGGACTGGAACCACTGAACAGCAGCGGGTGAACAGAGCCTGGATCAGGCAGGATCAACAGACAAGCCGGGGTCGGGTAAACTGGTGGGCAGCGAGGTACAGAAGGATCAGGCAATACCGAAGTCAGAAACAGGCCGATGGTCAAGTACAGGTAGATAGCAGGAAGGTCTCAGGAAGCCGGGTCAGATACAGGTGATTTGAGCAGATCAGGTCACTTGGGGTGAACGCTGTAGAGCAGACAGCAGGGACTGTCTGCAAGTGAGGAGTTTAAATAGCCCTTCCAGCGTCACCTGCGGGGGGCGCGCGCGCAAACGGGAACCAGGAAGTCCAGGGCGTCTGTTCCTGGCAGGGTTTCCATGACATTGCCCCCCCCCCCAAGGGGCAGCCTCCGGATGCCCCTAGGGGTAAACTTCTCGGGGTGAGACCTCCTGAAGGCCTGTATCAGGTCTTTGGCGTGAATGTTCTCTTCCGGTTCCCAAGAGTTCTCCTCTGGTCCGTAACCCTTCCATTTTATTAAAAATTGACTCTGGCTATTTCTTTTTCGTGCGTCCAGAATAGCTTCTACCTCGAATTCCTGTTCCCCGTCTATGATGACGGGATCAGGGCGAGTCGGGGTCCGACCTGGGAATGGGTTGGAGACTGATGGTTTCAGCAGAGAAACGTGAAAAACAGGGTGGACCCTCAGGGAGTCGGGGAGCTCCAGCTCGTAGGCCACCTCGTTAATTTTCCTTTTGACAGGAAATGGCCCTAGAAACTTGGGGCCCAATTTCCTGGACGGACAAGCCAATCTTAGATTGATGGTAGAAAGCCATACTTGGTTGCCTGGTGCCAGCACTAATTCACCCCGTCTCCTCCTGTCGTAGACCATCTTGTTATACTCCTGAGTTCTTGCCATGGTTTCGCGTAGAAGTTGGTTGTTAGAAGAGAAGAAATTCACCTTTTCCAGAACTGCGGGCACCGAGCACTCAGGGAGAGAGTTGGGCAGAAATGTGGGGTGAAACCCGAAGTTTGCAAAAAATGGGGTCTGGTTAGTTGCGGAGTGGATGGAGTTATTGTAAGAGAACACCGCTAGCGGAAGCAGGGAGAGCCAGTCATTCTGAGCAAAGGAGGAAAAACAAACGCAAATATTGCTCGAGAGTCTGATTTGTTCTCTCCGTCTGTCCGTTGGTTTGAGGGTGGTAAGCCGAAGAGAATGATAGCTCTATTCCCAGGGTCTTGCAGAGGGACCTCCAGAACCGGGAGGTAAATTGTACCCCCCGATCGGAGACTATATTAGCGGGTACCCCGTGGAGCCTGACGACTTCTTTAATGAACATTTGTGCAGTTTCCGAGGCCGAGGGGGTCCCTCTCATAGGGACAAAATGTGCCATCTTGGACAGGCGGTCCACAATCACAAAGATGGTGGTGTGGTTCTCAGCCGGGGGCAGCTTGACTATGAAGTCGATAGACCGTGGAAAATGCTTTCTATCTGGACTGGGTAAGGGCTTCAGTAGTCCCCAGGCTTTGGATCTGGACCCCTTATTCCGGGCACATGTAGTACAGGACTCCACGAACCTCCTGCAGTCCTCGCGTAGTCGAGGCCACCAGAAGGTACGTTGTACCAACTCAGTGGTCTTAGCCACGCCAAAGTGCCCAGCAAGGGCGTGATCGTGGCAGAGCTCAAGCACGGCTATCTTTAGTTCTTCTGGTACGATTATCCTGTCTTGATGCCAGCGTAATCCATCCTTGGTTTGCAGATCCAGTTCAGAAGAGGGTTCCTGTCTGGTGGTGGCTTGTCTGATCCGGGTGAGTAGGTCCTCCTGAAGTAGAAGAAAGTTCCCAGGAGCGAGGATTTTATCGGGTGAGGAGAGTTCTTTGGATCCATGAAACATTCGGGACAAGGCGTCAGGTTTAGTGTTCTTGGCACCGGGGCGGTATGTCACATGGAAGGAGAACCGGGAAAAAAACAGGGCCCATCTGGCTTGTCGTGGTTTAAGTCTTTTTGCAGTTTTCAGGTACTCTAAGTTCTTATGGTCGGTGAATACTAAGATCGGGTGAGCAGCACCTTCAAGTAAATACCTCCATTCCTCCAGGGCGGACTTGATCGCCAAGAGTTCCCGGTCTCCCACATCATAATTTTTTTCTGCCGCAGATAATTTGCGAGAAAAGAAAGCCACCGGATGAAGCAAAGCCTTGGTTCCTTGCCTCTGTGACAATATTGCTCCTACTGCAACCTCCGAAGCATCTACCTCAAGCACAAATGGTAGGGAGGAATCAGGGTGTTTTAAGATGGATGCAGAGGTGAAGAGCCCTTTGAGATCCTCAAAGGCCTTTTGGGCCTCAGGGGACCAGTGGAAATGGGTACCTTGCTTGGTTAGCTGGGTAATGGGAGCAATGATGGCGGAGAACCCCCGGATAAATTTACGGTAAAGTTGGCGAATCCAATGAACCGTTGGATTCCCTTCTTATCCACTGGCGCTGGCCAGTCCAAGATTGCGGTGATCTTCTGTGGGTCCATCCTGATGCCTTCGCCAGAGATGATTAATCCCAGAAATGCTATGCTCTTTCGCTCAAACTCGCATTTCTCAGCCTTCGCATATAGACTATGCTGTCGAAGCCGGTCTAACACACTTCTGACATGCCTGCGATGGGAGTCAAGGGAGAAAGAGAAGATTAGTATGTCATCTAAATAAGCAATCACAAAGAGATCTAAAAAGTCCCGAAGTACATCATTAATAAAATACTGGAAGGTGGCAGGGGCATTGCACAGCCCGAAGGGCATCACTAAATACTCGAAATGTCCGAACCGGGAGCGGAAGGCAGTTTTCCACTCATCGCCCTCCTTGATTCGAACCAGGTTATAGGCCCCCCGGAGGTCGAGTTTAGTAAAAATGACGGCAGTTCCCAATCTTTGGAATAACTCTGGTACCAGAGGGAGAGGATAGCGATTTTTAATGGTGACCTTGTTTAGTTCACGGTAGTCCACACATGGCCTGAGGGTGTGGTCCTTCTTCTCCACAAAGAAAATGCCTGCGCCTGCTGGCGACGTAGAGGGGCGAATGAACCCCTTTAAAAGGTTCTCATTGATGTAATCCTTCAGGGCCCCCTGTTCTACCTCCGTTAAAGGGAAAATCCTACCGAAAGGAATAGCTGCTCCGGGGAGTAGATCAATGGGACAGTCGTAGGCTCGGTGGGGTGGTAGTGTCTCTGCCCCCTGTTTACTAAACACATCGAGAAAGTCCAGGTAAGCGTCAGGGATGGCCTGACGTATTCCGGCCTCAGTGTCGGTACACATTAAGGTGGCAGGCCCAGGGGGTTTGTGTGAGCCACAGGAACGTTGGCAGTAGGAGGAAGGAAAAGTGACCACCCCTGTGACCCAGTTGATGGTAGGATTATGGGCTTGTAGCCAGGGCATACCGAGAATTATGGGGAACAGTGGAGAGGAGATAATGTCCAGCCGTAGATATTCTCGGTGCTCCCCGGTAGAGGTGGAGACAGTGACGGGTATGGGAGCCGTCTCTTCGACTACGGGCCCCGACTTGATAATGGACCCATCAGCCAGGTGAACCCGTAGGCCATGGGTCTTGGGAAGTAGAGGAATCAGTAAAGAGGATCTGTCATGCTTATTTATATTACAAAAAATGTTTACATTCCTTGTAATAAGAATAAAAGTGATCAAAAAAAAAAAAAAAAAGGGGAAAAAAAAAAAATGTAAAAATAAAGAAAAACTTTTTTTTTTTAAACCACTTCCATACTGGGCACTTATACAGCTTCCTGCCCAGACCAATTTTCAGCATTCTGCGCTGTTGCACTTTGAATGACAATTGCGCGGTTGTGCTACACTGTACCCAAAGGCAGCACGGATGGGCACAGATAGGCGGCACGGATGGGCACCGATAGGCGGCACGGATGGGCACCGATAGGTGGCACGGATGGGCACCGATAGGCGGCACGAATGGGCATGGATGGGCACTGTTAGGTGGCATGGATGGGCACTGATGGGTAGCACTGTACTGTAATGTGTTACTAATGGATGCCAATCAGTGCCAAACAATAATGCCTGCCAATCAGTGATGCCCATTGTGGGCACTGAATGGCATCCCTGGTGGTCTAGGGAGGCAAACCTGGTGGTGGGCATCCCTGGTGGTATCCCTGGTGGTCCAGTGGCATCCCTGGTGGTCCAGTGTGGGCATCCTCGGGGGGGCTGTGCTGATAATCGATCAGCACAAACCCCCCCTGTCAGAGGAGCAGCCGATCGGCTCTCCTCTACTCGCGTCTGACAGACGCGAGTGAGGAAAAGCCGATGACCGGCTTTTCCTGTTTACATCGTGATCAGCCGTGATTGGACACGGCTGATCACGTGGTAAAGAGTCTCCGTCGGAGACTCTTTACCTAGATCGGTGTTGCGGGGTGTCAGACTGACACCCTGCAACAACGATGGGCGCGCAGCGGCTCAAAATCCTGATCACGTCATATGACGTCCAGTCAGGAATTTGAAACCACTTTGCCGCCGTCAATCCGCTATAGGGCGGGCGGCAAGTGGTTAAAGCGCCCTATCCCTCTGTGCTTGTATGCAGAGGCCAACGCATATGAAAGCCGCGCCCATATAAGTAAAACAGTGTTAAAACCACACACAGTTATCGCCGCGATCGTTAGAGCGAGAGCAATAATTCTAGCACTAGACCTCCACTGTAACTCTAAACAGGTAGCCTGTAAAAAAAATTAAGTGGCGCCTATGGAGATTTTTAAGTACCGCAGTTTGTCACCATTCCACAAGTGTGCGCAATTTTAAATCATGATATGTTAGGTATCTATTTACTTGGCGTAACATCATCTTTCACATTATACAAAAAAAGTAGGTAACTATTGTGGTTTTTTTCCCCTTTTTTTTTTTATTAAAGTGTATTTTTCCCCACAAAATTGTGTTTGAAAGACCGCTGCACAAATACAATGGGACATAAAATATTGCAACGATCGCCATTTTATTCTCTAGGGTCTCCACTAATATATATATATATATATATATATATATGTTTGTGGGTTCCAAGTAATTTTCTTTAAAAAAAAATACCAATTTAAACTTGTAAACAAAAAGTTTCAGAAAAGGCCTCGGTCAGCAAGTGGTTATAACTGGATTAACATGTATAGGTAATAATACCAGGGATTGTTGATCCAGAGAATATCCAATTGCCTCCTGGGGGGGGGGGGGGGGGGGTCAGGAAATATTTTTTTTCCCACTGGAGCAAATTGGATCATGCTTTATTGTTCGTTTTTTGGGGGTTTTTTTTGCCTTCCTCTCGGTCAACTGTGGGTATAGACTTCTTAATATGGTGGTTTTCTATCTGTTTTTTTTTATTTTTTTATTATCGGTTGAACTACATGGACTTCTGTATTTTTCCAACCCAATTATGTAATAGACTGATAAAAATCACTACATCCAAAATGAAAATAAAAACGTTCCGCCAAATTATTATTTTTTTTAAAAGTCAGCAGCTACAAATACTGCAGCTGCTGACTTTTAAAATAAGGACACTTACCTGTCCAGGGTGCCCACGAAGCCGGCACCCGAAGCGAATCTGTCCCTCGGCTCTCAGGTGGAGGCACCGCCATCTTCGGTAAGAGAATCAGAAAGTGAAGCCTTGCGGCTTCATAGCCTGGTTCCGTACCGAGCATGCGCAACTCACGCTGCGCGATCCCACTGGTCCCCCGCTGTCTTCTGGGACCTGTGTGTCTCCCAAAAGACAGCGGGGGCACGGAGGAGGCACCCGACGTGAAGTAGATAGCCGCGTGTGGCTTGGCTATTTATGCCTGAGTGCTCCCCGCTGAAAGTTGCCAAATGTGACACCCGGGGGGGGGGGGGGGATTCCGTTTTTTTTTTTGGAAGTCTATTTTTGGGTGGAACTCCGCTTTAAAATTTGTTTAACCACTTACCGACGGCTCACTGTATATATACGTCGACAGAATGGCACCGACAGGCACAATCACGTAGAGCATACGTGATTGCCTTTGTATAGTTGGGGGGTCCAATCGGACCCCCCTCCTATACAGTGAGCGGTGGCTAAGTGTCCGGGAGCGTTCCGGGATGAGGGGGCAGCCATTCGTTTCTGGCCACCCCCTCGCGATCGCTCCCGGCGAATGGAAATGCCCCCTCTGTCTGTGTCAGACAGAGGGAGCAGGAGGAAGTGATGTCATCTCTGGTGCGGCGCTCACATATACCGAGCGCCGTACAAGAGAAGACATCAGGTCAGTGCACACAACACTACACTGACACCAGGACACATAGGCACATAAATCGCCCCCCCAGGCCCCCCCAGATCACCCCCCCAGCCCCCAGTCACAGTGTCACTGATTGCAGTGACCATTTATTTAGTGATCACTGCAATCAGTGACATTTGTGACTGTAAAAGTGTCACCAAAGTTTAGTCTTAGGTCCAGTGTAGCCCCCTAACCCCCCCTAATAAAGGTTTAACCCCCTGATCACCCCCCAGATAACCCTTTCACCGCCTATCACCACTGTCGCTTAGCGATCATTTTTCTGATCGCCGTCTTAGCGTCAGTGATGCCGATCGGCAGCCAGTAATTTTTTTTTAGGTTCGCCGCAGGTTTTTATAGCGTCAGGTACCCCAATATATTATCTAATAAAGGTTTAACCCCCTTGATCGCCCCCCAGGTAACCCTTTCACCCCCTATCACCACTGTCGCTAAGCAATTGTTTTTCTAAACGCTGTCTTAGTGTCGGTGATGCAGATCGTAGCCAGTAATTTTTTTTAGGTTCGCCGCATGTTTTTATAGCGTCAGGTACCCCAATATATTATCTAATAAAGGTTTAACCCCCTTGATTGCCCCTCAGGTAACCCTTTCACCCCCTATCACCACTGTCGCTAAGCAATTGTTTTTCTAAACGCTGTCTTAGTGTCGGTGATGCAGATCGTAGCCAGTAATTTTTTTTAGGTTCGCCGCATGTTTTTATAGGGTCAGGTACCCCAATATATTATCTAATAAAGGTTTTAACCCCCTGATTGCCCCTAGTTAACCCTTTCACCAGTGATCACCATATAAGTGTTACGGGTGACGCTGGTTAGTTAGTTTGCTTTTTATAGTGTCAGGGCACCCGCCGTGTATATAACCCAATAAAGGTTTAACCCCCTGATCGCCCGGCGGGTGATATCAATTAGGTTTTAGCGTCAGAGAGGGTCTGAGTCACACCCCAGGCAGCGTCAGGTTAGTGCCAGTAACGCTAACACCCACGCGTGAAGCATACACCCCCCTTAGTGGTATAGTATCTGAACAGATCAATATCTGATCTGATCAGATCTATACTAGCGTCCCCAGCAATTTAGGGTTCCCAAAAACGCAGTGTTAGCGGAATCAGCCCAGATACCTGCTGGCACCTGCGTTTTGCCCCTCCGTCCAGCCCAGGCCACCCAAGTGCAGTATCGATCGATCACTGTCACTTACAAAACAAAAACACACATAACTGCAGCGTTCGCACAGACAGGCCTGATCCCTGCGACTCCAGTGCTGTAGGAGGTGATTTCACCACCACAGTTAAAAAAAAAAAGCAAATATGCCGAAGCATTGGGGCAGCAGGGGCGGAGGAGCGATTTTGCTCCTAATGCCGCGTACATACGGTCGAAATTCCGACGGAGGCTTGCCCGTGGAAAAGTCCGACCATGTGTGTGCGGCATAACTTTTTTGCGGGAGGATGCCCCCATGCTTCGGCATATATAAATGGTGCGTGTATGCCCATCATTGGAAGTGGGTGGATGAAGGGCGGTATTCTAATGGTGGGCATACCCACCGATCAATCTCTTTTTTCGTTCAGCCAACTGGCTGCATGAAATAAAAAGATTACAATACATGTCCAACAAGGACCAGCAACGTACTGGTATGTTGCTGGACTTTGAATGTTTATACCAGAATGATGCCTGCGGGTTTAGGTATCATCTTGGTATCATTCTTTTCAGCCTGCGGCCGGCTTTCATGTAAAAGCAATCCTAGCGGCTAATTAGCCTCTGGACTGCTTTTACAAGCAGTGGGAGGGAATGCCCCCCCCCCCCGGATATAAAAAGCGCCATTGGGAAATTGGGAAAGCATTTTATCACACCGATCTTGGTGTGGTCAGATGCTTTGAGGGCAGAGGAAAAATCTAGGGTCTAGAAGACCCCAGTTTTTTCAAAAAAAGAGTACCTGTCACTACCTATTGCTATCATAGGGGATATTTACATTCCCTGAGATAACAATAAAAATGATAAAAAAAATAATACTTGGAAGGAACAATTTAAAAATAAAATAAAAAAGCAAAATTAATAATAAAAAAAAAAAAAAAATGAAATAAAAAAAAAAAAAGCACCCCTGTCCTGCTCTGCTCTTGCCCAATGGCGAACGCAAGCGTCGGTCTGGCGTCATATGTAAACAGCAATTGCACCATGCATGTGAGGTATCACCGCGAAGGTCAGATCGAGGGCAATCATTTTAGCAGTAGACCTCCTCTGTAAATCTACTGGGGTAACCTGTAAAGGCTTTTAAAGGCTTTTAAAAATGTATGTAGTTTGTCGCCAATGCGCGTTTGTGCGAAATTTTAAAGCATGTCGTGTTTGGTATCTATGTACTCGGCCTAAGATCATCTTTTTTATTTCATCAAACATTTGGGCAATATAGTGTGTTTTAGTGCATTAAAATTAAAAAAAGTGTATTTTTTAACCCAAAAAATGCGTTTGAAAAATCGCTGCGCAAATACTGTGTAGAAAAAAAAAAATGCAACACCCACCATTTTAATCTGTAGGGCCTTTGCTTTAAAAATATATATATTAAAAATATATATAATGTTTGGGGGTTCAACATAATTTTCTTGCAAAAAAAAAATGTTTTCATGTAAACAAAAAGTGTCAAAAAGGGCTTTGTCTTGTGTATAAAATGCCAGAACAGTTCAAACCCCCCCCAAATGACCCCATTTTGGAAAGTAGACACCCCAAGCTATATACTGAGAGGCATGTCGAGTCCATGGAATATTTTATATGTTGACACAAGTTGCGGAAAAACGACAATTTTTTATTTTTTTTGCACAAAGTTGTCACGAAATGATATATTGCTCAAACATGCCATGGGCATATGTGGAATTACACCCCAAAATACATTCTGTTGCTTCTCCTGAGTACGGGGATACCACATGTGTGAGACTTTTTGGGAGCCTAGCCACGTACGGGACCCCAAAAACCAAGCACCGCCTTCAGGCTTTCTAAGGGTGTAAATTTTTGATTTCACTTCTCACTGCCTATCACAGTTTCGGAGGCCATGGAATGCCCAGATAGCACAAAACCCCCCCAAATGACCCCATTTTGGAAAGTAGACACCCCAAGCTATTTGCTGAGAGGTATTGTGAGTATTTTGCAGATCTCGCTTTTTGTCACAAAGTTTTGAAAATTGAAAAAAAATAAAAATATATATATATATATATATATATATATATATATTTTCTTTCTTCATTTTCAAAAACAAATGAGAGCTGTAAAATACTCGCCATTCCTCTCAGCAAATAGCTTGGGGTGTCTATATTCCAAAATGGGGTCATTTGGGGGGGGTTTTGTGCGATTTTGGCATTTTATGGCCTTCGAAACTGTGATAGGTAGTGAGGAGTGAAATCAAAAATTTGTGCCTAGAAATCCTGAAGGCAGTGCTTGGTTTTCGGGGCCCCGTACGCGGCTAGGCTCCTAAAAAGTCCCACACATGTGGTATCCCCGTACTCAGAAGCAGCAAAATGTATTTTGGGGTGAAATTCCACATATAACCATGGCATGTGTGAGCAATATATCATTTAGTGACAACTTTTTGTAATTTTTTTTTTTTTAGTCATTATTCAATCACTTGGGACAAAAAATAAAAAATTCAATGGGCTCAACATGCCTCTCAGCAATTTCCTTGGGGTGTCTACTTTCCAAAATGGGGTCATTTGGGGGGGTTTTGTACTGCCCTGTCATTTTAGCACCTCAAGAAATGAGATAGGCAGTCATAAATTTAAAGCTGTGTAAATTTCAGAAAATGTACCCTAGTTTGTAAACTCTATAACTTTTGCGCAAACCAATAAATATACGCTTATTGACATTTTTTTTACTAAAAACATGTGGCTGAATACATTTTGGCCTAAATGTATGACTACAATTGAGTTTATTCGATTTTTCTTATAACAAAAAGTAGAAAATATCATTTTTTTTCAAAATTTTCGGTCTTTTTCCGTTTATATCGCAAAAAATAAAAATCGCAGAGGCAATCAAATACCATTAAAAGAAAGCTCTATTTGTGGGAAGAAAAGGACGCAAATTTCGTTTGGGTACAACATTGCATGTCCGCACAATTTACAGTTAAAGCAGCGCAGTGCAAAATTCTGAATTCACCTCTGGTCCTCTAGCTACCAAATGGTCCGGGGCTTAAGTGGTTAATCTTAGAAACTTAGCTTACGTATAAATAGTTTTACTGGAACAACCAACATACCTCAGTAAAATCTGACACAAAGAAGGATGTTGTTCCATCATACTCCACAAAATGTTTTGGGAAAAGTTTTATCCAAGTATCATCACCATAAAATATTATTCTTTTCCCTGCTTGCTTAGCTTGCCATATCAAATTGTCTTCCTGCAGTTCTTGTGAGTTGAGGTTCATGACAATGTCAATAAACCCAGGTATGGTGCCAGTCATCAGAGCCTGCGATCATAGAATTGGTTAGATTCAATAAAATTCAAGAGAAGCAATTGATACATGTATTCACATCAAATAATACATTTTAAAAGTAGCTTAAAATTCCTTCCTAAAGACAGGCCTTATGATCCTATTTCAAGTGGTTGTAAACTCTTACATATTCCCAGAAAAGTGACTTTTCTCAGGTGATACACAGGGATTAAACAAATCCTCCTACATACATTGTACTTGTTTATCTGCAGTCTTCCCTATAGCCATTCAAAGTGCAGATTTTTTCTACAGCTTGTCTCAGCTGTCCGAAAACAGGGGGCAGAGAGCTAAAATTACACTCTGCAGAGCTCAGTGAGAGCCAGTTGGAGAGAAGGGACACCCCCCTTCACACAGGAACACAGATGGAGATCCCTCCCCTGTCACCTTTTCTACCTCTTGGTGTCAAGGCCCTTTTGGGAGGAGATTTCTCCAGGTTTATCTTCCTCCCTTATATGGTAATTTCTCACTTTATTCTTTCATGTGGTGTTCCAGAAGATAATTTGTGAAATCCAGAATTACTTACCAGGTATTACTTATTTCCAGGACAGCAGGATTCCTGCCCTTGTGTTTTATGGGGTTTTCTTGTTTGCTTTTTTCTGTTCTTATGTTTTTCATTATATTACATCCTTTGGGTCTCGTTTACTATTGACCAGTTGGGCATAAGGACTTCTTTTTTTTTTTTTTATGTGTTTTTGATGAAGCGTTCCTGTTGGATGGTGTGCCTGTCTTTCTTATGTGCTGTCCTGGAAGACACCTGGAAATGGAGTAACTCTGGATTTTTTATTTGTAAAAATCTTTATGCTTGATCAGTGTGCCGTTTACATTATTGCTGTGTAGCTATAGTCACATGGCACTACGCTTAATGACAACATAGTGCTTGTTTTCATTTCTGTGGTCTGTTATGCATAGCAAATCTTTTCCCAATGTCATGACACTACATCACATGTTACCATGTACAGCCAATAATCCCTAGACTGCATCTTTTGAAATGGTTGTAAACTTCAGACATGAAATATGAACAAAAACATATCCCTCTATATTGTGTAGTTGGCTCAATCCAGAGCACAAGTGTCATTTCTGTCTGCTGCTTCATTCCTCTTTCTGCAGGAGTCACTTCTGGAGAAATCTCCTCCCAAAAGGGCCGACCATGAATATTACAGATGGCACTACCAGGTATAGTAACCCCGCAACAGAGAGATACAAAAAAAAAAAAGGCAGGTGACCTAAACTGTAGAGAAAAGCCAGTTCAACAGAAGTAAATTCTTAGGCCCCTTTCACATTGAGGCGCTTTGCAGGCGCTATTGCACTAAAAATAGCGCCTGCAATGCGCCCCAAAAAAGCCGCTCAACAGTATCCAATGTGAAAGCCCGAGGGCTTTCACACTGGAGCGTTGCGCTTGCAGGAGGGAAAAAAAAATTGCTGCAAGCCGCATCTTTGAGGCGCAATAGGAGCGCTAAAAATAGCGCTCCTATAGCGCCCCTGCCCATTGAAATCAATGGGGTAGCGCCTCCAAAACGATCGTAAAACGCTGCAAAGAGGCGTTATTGCAAGCGTTTTTAACCCTTTTTCGGTCGCTAGCGGGGGTTAAAATCCCCCCCGCTCGCGCCCGCAAATCGCGGCAAAAACGACGGTATGGCGGCGCTAAAAATAGCGCCGCTATACCGCCAGCGCATCCAGCGCCTCAGTGTGAAAGTAGCCTTAGACCCCCTTTCACACTGGAGGCGTTTTTCGCGCTAAAAATAGTGCCTGTAAAGCGCCTGAAAAACATCTTCCATGCCTCCCCAGTGTGAAAGCCTGAGTGCTTTCACACTGGGGCGCTGCGCAGGCAGGACGTTAAAAAAGCTTCTTCTTTCGGGTGGAGGAGGAGCAGTGTATACGCCCAGGGACGTACCTACAGCATTTGGCACCCGGGGCGGATCCTATAGCTGGCAAACCCCTCCCCAGGCGGTGCACATTGGTGTGCTGGCGTCAGTGTCAAGTGACGTCACGTGTAGCTCCTCCGTTCACTGCGGCCCAGGACCCTGAAGAATCCTCCACCCTCTGCTCACCCGGGGAGGCCAGGCCCCTCCTCTGCAAAAACGGTGCTGACTGACCTGAGGATTGTCACCGGGTGGCTAGTGCCAGACAGGAATACATGTAACTGGCATCAGCACACTTACTATGTGCTACTGCCAGTGGTGTCACTAGGGTTGGTGTCACCTACGGTGAAGTAAAACATAGTGTTACCCTCCCCCAAAAAATATTTTCCTGTTTTCTCTACACAGCACCCATATCTCTGAACCCCTTTACATTACACAGCTACCATACCTCTGAGCCCCTTTACATTACACAGCTCCCATTCCTCTGGCGTTTCTCGCACTGCATTCAAAATGCACTCCAGTTTTGATCTGCAGTTGGTGTCAATGTTAACTTAATGACACCATAAATGCAGGTCCCAAATGTAATGCGTATACCTGCATTGGATCGTATGGTACAGTAGTACCATGCAATCCAGTTCCTGTGCATCTTATAACTCTTGGTGTGGTCCAGCACAATTTCAGCCCATTCTAATGAAATTGTACTGCACCTGGAAAACGTGTGAATTGCGAAGGAACGCAGTGTGATTCATCGTGTGAACCGGCTAGGAGTCCTGGAGCCAAGTGATGGAAAAAGTTCCGCCACATGGCTCCACTGACTTACCTGGCAGGGGTGCAATAGTGTTGTCACCTGGCTGGGGCGATTGTCCTGCATGTCTAGAGGGGTGCCCTGATTGTCCCCTGCATAGCAGCCAGCATCTCTTTGAATCAGGGGTAGGGGAGAGGGTACTGCATGTGCTAGGAGACACTTTGGGAGGACGTGTGCTGGGGGGGTGGGGCAGATTTTCCTAAAACGCCCCCTAGCACATGCAGTTCCCTCTCCCCCCACGGCTCACACAAATCAGTGCAAGTAATCGTATTCATGTATATCTGCTTCCCCGGCGCAAGTGTCATCTATAGTGTGTGTGACTGTGATAGAAACAGACCTTTAGATGAGACAGCACAGCAGCGTCTCGCCTCCTCCCCGGCTCCTCCTCCTGTCTGTGTACACAGACGATGTCAGAGCAGAGGAGGCGTGGTAGGGGCGGGTTCATCGGCATTGCACTCTGTGCATTGCCAGTGAGAGAGGCAGACGGTGGGAAGCGATTTCGCCTGCCATGAAGAGTTGGGCCGAGATCGCGTGGGACAGCAAACACTCCGCACAAGCTGCAGGGTGTGTGCGCCCAAATTAGCGTGCCCATAGGGAAGTCACTGACTGTAGCAGTGCTACATGCGAACGCGGCCGATCACGGAGGTATGGTTGCTCCGGCATGCTGACACCCCCCAAAGGTGTGGCACCCGGGGCGGAACGCCCCCCCCGCCCCACCATTAGTACGCCACTGTATACGCCGCTTCTAAACCGCCCCTGCCCATTGAAATTAATGGGTGCTGAAGCGCCTGCAAAGAACTTCGGCAGCTGCGCTTTTTAGGGTACATTTAACCCTTTCTTCGGCTGCTAGCAGGGGTTAAAAACGCCCCGTTGTGGTCGAATAGTGCCGCTAGAAACGACAGTAAAGTGCAGCCAAATCTAGCAGCACTTTACCGCTAACGCGGCCCGATATGAAAGGGCTCTTAAAGTGGATGTACACCCTTACATATAACCAGTGAAGTGAATAGCCTCAGATGATACAAAAAGATGAAAAAAAAACCTCCTACATAAGTTTTACATCCATACCTGCTAGAGCTGGGCAATTTTCTTCCCCTCAAAAAAATCTGAGATTTTTTTTATTAAAAAAACTCAATTTACGATTCGATCCCCCCCCCCCATTTAAAAACAAAATAACTGCGAACTGTAAATATATTTTAAAATTATATATTTATTGTATTTAATTAAAGTGCATCAACATAAACAAAATTGCAAAGGCAGGTGTAGAGCGCTGCGCTGCTGGGAGCGTGCTACGGAAACCCTTTTCGTTCCTTTGCCTACCCAGGAGAGGCTAAAAAGGCTGGCGGGGCATCGGAGGGTGTGTTGAAATGTCTGCACCCGGAAAATGATGGACACCGCGCTGGTCCTGAGGAGCTGCGGGCAGGAGTTTTTAGGCGAGGCTGCGGCTTCGGTCTAGTCTGCGGCGTCCGGCCTCACAGCCCTTTCCCAGGATCGCGGATGACTGACTTCTCCCCTGCACACCCCGGAGAGGCTATCAAGACAGGAGGGACACAGGAGGCTCATTTGTGAGGGTCTGCACACGGTAATAGGAGGATTCTTAGCGCCGGTCCTGGGGAGCTCAGACACACACGTCTGCTCCCAGTGCCATTCCGGACACGCCCCCTGCTAGGAAACCCTGAAGGAAGATTTGGCGAATGCAAAAGTATCGTACACTATACTGAAGAGGGGGAGAAAAAAAATATAGATTTTTTGAAAACATGAATCGATTTGACCTACCAACTCGATTTTTAAATCAAATCGATTTTTTCCCCAGCCCTAACATCTGCTGTCTTCAGCTTTATATACTGTTTAGAAAGTGCAGATGGTGTTAGAATTTTCACTTAATTCTGCACTGTGAGTGAAGTCTTGGATTACACTGAGACAGCCGATTGGAGGAAAGGCACACACCCCCCTCCAGATACAGTAGGCAGAGACTTTCTGCTAATCTATTTATAGCACCCTCCCTGACACAAAATTCAGCCTGGTTTCATCACGTGTCGGAGAACTTGTCAAAAGTTATCATGCTAACAGAAGAACCGAGCAGAAGAAAGCCACGGGACTTAGTGCTTTGAAGAAAGATAAGAAAACACTGCAGACATATGTGCCCAGCTCAAACTTCATGAATCAGGTTTACATCCACTTTAAGCTGGCCATTATACAATTTTCTTAGTCAATTTCCTTTTGATTTACATTCAACTATTTATTGCAAGAGCATACCTGATTGCATACAAATTGAAAGTATTTAGGTTTGACCTCATATTATATGGTAAACCTAAAAGGAAAATTATACAAGAAAAAGTTGTATAATGTATGGCCAGCCTTAGAGTGACTTCTGCCGAATGGACATGCTGGAAAACAAATGCCGACCAGCAGCTGCAGCCAACCGGAAATGCTAGGTGATAGCGCAATCCCCTAGGAATTATTCCCCAATTCCAGCACCTGTAACAGTGGGGGAGTATACCGATACGATTGAGGTCACTGCCTGTGCAAGTAGCAATCCTTAGTATTAGTATCTACTTGTAGATAGACAATAAATCATGTTATGGAGGTATGTACTAAATTGCGAACACATTATTACAACATAAAAAGAATAATTACAGTGCAACTAAGCACCCTGTGACAATTATTTTACCTGGCTAAAAAGGGAAAAAGGAGGGAAGGGAGAAAGCATGAAAAGAGGGGGGCCTCCACCCCCCTCCCACGTCACTTTCCCTTCCTCTTCCCCCCTTTCACCTTCCATCCTTTTCTTCCCGCCACCCATCCTTTCCCCTCTGCCCGCCCCTCTTTTAATGCCCTCTCCCTTCCCTCCTTTTCCCCCTCCCTTCACCCCTACCCCTACCCCTCCCTTCTTCATTCCTAATTCTTTTTCCTCCCCTTCCCCCCCCCAACCCCCTTTCCCACTCTTCCCTCCCCTTTCTCCTTTCCCTGTTCCCATCCCTCCACCCACACCCCCACACCATTCTTCCACTTATTCTTATCACTTGCACACAGTGACCACGTGTGTTTGCACCCCCAATTAGCCTTAAGGTATGGGTTCTAGATATCAATTATTATTCAATTCATATATTTAGGAAGTAGGTCCATTCACATGAATGTCCCCCCTGGTCGCCGCGGGAGACCCCGTTTGGTGACCCCCGTTGTCCTCGACTGGTGGGGCCCTTTAGGTAAAACAGCTGAGCCCTTGCTCCCCAATTCACACATTGTTGCTCTTGTTAATTGTATAATCATTGATTGCTTGTCAACCTAATTTTAGATATCCTTCTGATGAAGCGGCACTGGCCGCAAAACTAGTTGAGAGAGAGAGGATTGTCATGACCCTCAAACCCAATGTGATTCTTTCCCCCCTTGGGGATCATTATACTGGTGTTGTGTATGGTTTGTCACCATTTTAAAATTGTACATTTTTCTGTGTTTTATTGTTGTTGTACTCAATAAAAAAAAAATAAAAAAAAAATTTGTTTACATTACATTTTACCTACTCACCGGTACCGCAATAGTCCAATCGCCCCTCCTTTCTTTGGCTCTTTGGTTTGGGGACCTTAGACCCGATTTCTTTATACTCAAATTTCTGGATGATGGTACTACTAATTACAGTGTTTATGTAATTCACTTTAGAGGCTATACTTTATTTATACAGGTAACAAGCTGAGATTAGGAGCACTCCCTTTAAGAGAGTGCTCCTAAATCTCAGCTCATTATCTTTATAGAAGACACATGGGAGCCAGAAATCTTGCTGATTGAGAAGGGATCAAATACTTATTTCACTCATAAAAATGCAAATCAATTCATAACTTTTTTTAAATGCGTTTTTATGGATATGTTTGTTGTTATTGTCTCTCACTGTTAAAATAAACCTATCATTAAATTTATAGACTGATCATTTCTTTGTCAGTGGGCAAACGTACAAAATCAGCAGGGGATCAAATACTTTTTTCCCTCACTGTATGTGCAAACATGCAAATATGCATGTATGCCACACTCCCTTGGAAAAAAAAAAAAAAAAAAAAAGTTAGAATATATTTTACACATGCTATACAGCCCATCCTTGTAGTTTTTAGGAGTATCTGATATTCATACATCAGTACTGACTGCAAGTACAAAATAGTGTAAATGTGAAAACAACATCTATCCCCTTCTCCTGTTTCTTTATGCCAGGCTGCTGAAGAAACCACAGGTCACAATTATTAGCTTAAAATTAGCTTATTAGAATGTGGAACCAAGAGTCAAAGTTTGCAGAGGTACAAAATCTAAAAAGGTGTGATTGTACTTCAAACCATATAATTTATAATGAAGTCCCTACCCTGGTACAAACCTTAATCCGTGGCATGGTAACCGTTGGTGCAGTTGCTGTTGCTATAAAGCTGTGTGTTGTTCCTTTCTGAATAAGTTGTGTAATATAAGACATGTGCTCTTTGCCTTTTATTCCAAATACAAAGTCCTGTCTCAAGCCATCTATGAGAAAAATTACAACCCTCTTGAAAAGAGGATGTGGAGGCTGAGTCCAGTTGGATGACAAGCCTGTAAAAGATTACAAATAAAGTACCGGTATATTATCAGACAGCACAATTAAAAATAATTGAAAAAAGGTATAATAAATCCATTCAGTTACAGTGACCACACTGCAAGGTGGAAAAAAATCATGAAAATTCAATTTAATTATGTTGCATGTAATGGCAAGAAATATCTTTCAAATTTCTTCAACATTACAAGTAGCTTGGCAGAGTGTGTTTTTAAAAAATAAAAATAAAAATACAGTTTAGTTCTTTAATCTCCCTTATTATAAATTCCCTGTGTTGGATTTTAACATTGTTTGTATTTTTTATAAGACACTACAAAGGAAAAAAAATGAATAAATATTATTATTAATAATGATAATAATAATAATAATAATAAGGAAATAAAACACTTTTAAAAAGCCACCTTTCTTTTTCGTACATCACGGGACACAGAGCGACTTAGTCATTACTAATGGGTTATATAGATTACCTTCAGGTGTTGGCACTGGCCAATTCCAAACCGGAAGTACCCTCCCCTATATAAGCCCCTCCCACCCGGGAGCACCTCAGTTTTTTGCCAGTGTCTAAGGTGTTGGCCAAAGAGTAACATGTGTTTTCACTGGGCTTGCGTACAGGTTCTTTTGGGCCTTAGTAAGCTGTTCTGGATCCCACCAAAAAAGCTTCATAGCTAAACGGTCGGTACCCGGGCCTTGCAGCAGAAGAGCAAGGTTTTGCCTGTAATGCTTCTCTTAGGAGGGCTGGACCCTGGGATCCAGAGCTCTGGTCATACCCACGACCAAGATGTTGTCTGTGCAGGGTGCTATACAGGTCCAGGGGAGTGGAATCCTTGGGAACCCGGTCCCTGAAGGTTTAATTACAATGCCTGCCGTGATAGGTGAAGTTTGGACTTCTGTGGACCAAACAAAGTCCTGCGGCGGGGATCAGGTAAGTGGGGGCCCCCAGGAACTTGGTTCTATTGGGGGACCCCCAAGCCTAATTTGTCTTTCTGTCTGTTACCTAACGGTATTCCCGCTAAATATCTGTGTTTGCCTATAACTACTGAAAATGTAAAATTTTAAATAGTAGTCAAGAAAAAAAAAAAAAAAAAAAAAACAGGGACCGCGGTACCTGTGTTAAACCACTAGAGGCCGCTGTAGTCCATTTTTCTTGTCATGTGGATCTTTGGTTTTCTCAAGTCAAAAGATCCAGGCAGCTGGTAAGTTTCTCTGTGGGAAGCCACTTCCTCTGCCCTGTTGCTGCGCTCATCCACCGCACAGGCCCTCCGGCAAAAAGGGCCCTGGCTCCTAGTCCCCTGTTTGATTTCGAAAAGGGCGCCAATGGCGCACGGGCGCGCGGGCGCGTGCACGCGCCTCCTATGAAAAAAAGGGGCGGGGCGGGTGGATGACGCTCGATGCGCGCCGCGGCGCTTCTGCGCATGTGCGGGCGTCCCAGCATGGTTAAAAGACACAGTACAAGTGTCAGCTGCATGCAAACAGAGCTAGCAACAAACAGTGGCACACAGAGGCGGTTGATGCAGGCATCCCCATAGAAAGGCACTTTAGTGGACACCAGCTGGTATATAGCAGCACCTGTGTTAGACTATTACCAGCAAAATTGGTGTATGACGACGGGAATACCTCAGCTTTGTGCTTAAAGGATATGTCGTCCAGACGCTCCGGAAATAGATCTTCCAGGAAGCCAAAGGGGTCTCCATCGGGCTCTGAGGATATTGGGCATGCTTGTACTGCACCAATCTCCCCTGAGAATTCAGAGGTCAGTAGCCGTAGAAACCCCGCAGGAATGCCTGGTGCTGCGGCTGTCCCCAGTCCACCTGCTCCTGTATATATTACAGAGGAGGTTTTATCCTCAACTCTGGGAGGATTGGAAGAGAGATTAACAGCATTGATCGCTGCTTCCCTGTCTCAGGAAAAGCGCGTCCGATCTCCGTCTCCTCCTTCAGAGTGCCTGTTAGTGGAGGAACAGCCCCACACAGAGATCGACCTACCTGAAGGGGATCAGGATGAGGTTGATTCAGTTATGGAGGAATCAACAGTGGAAGAACCTTTCTCAGCTTCTCAGGCTGAAAGATTATGGGTTCAGTCTCTGACTAATATGGTCCGATCAGCATTTAAAATGCCTCTGGCGGAACCACAATCCACTACGGTTTCCTCGCTGGGGTCGCTAAAAGCTCCCCAGGCTGTCTGTTCCTTCCCAATCCACCCTTTATTAGAAGGGCTTATTTACCAGGATTGGGAGCATCCTGATAAAATATTTGCTCCCCCCAAGAGATTTCCGGTGATCTATCCCATGGAGGATAAGTTCATAAGAAAATGGAGGGTCCCTACAGTGGACGCAGCCATCTCTTCTGTTAACAAATCACTGACATGTCCAGTAGATAATGTTCCAATGTTCAAAGACCCAATAGATAAAAAATTGGAGTCTTTACTAAAATCTGCTTTCTCTACAGCAAGTATGGTGACACAACCTGCGGTAGCAGCGATTGGAGTCTGCCAAGCAGTGAAAGATCAGTTGAAACAAGTCTTAAGGGACTTACCAGATCAGCAGGCTCTTGCCCTAGCTGACCTGCCTAGAGCCTTGTGTTTTGCGGTGGACGCCATAAAGGATACAATCCAACAGGCCTCCCGCTTTACGCTGTCTATAGTACATATGCGTAGGCTTCTGTGGCTCAAAAACTGGTCTGCTGAAGCTCCCTGTAAAAAACTGCTGGTTAGCTTCCCATTTCATGGAGAACGCTTATTTGGAGAAGATCTGGACAAATATATCCAGAAAATTTCTGCCGGTAAAAGTTCACTCTTACCGGTTAAGAACAAGGGTAGAAGTCCTTCTTTTAAGAGGCCTACTTCTCCAGTCCCGGGCACATCGGCTGTGAAGCAGTTCCGACGGCCTCCGCGGTCAAATTCAGGGGGCAGAAATCAGGGACAATCACAGGGTAACAAGAAGCCCTGGATCAAGAGAGGTACAAAACCTCCCCCCAAGGCATGAAGCGTTGCCCCCACTCAATCGGGTGGGGGGAAGACTTCAGTTGTTCACAGAGACCTGGCGGGACACCATCAGAGACAGATGGGTGCTCTCCGCAGTAAGTCTGGGATACAAGCTGGAGTTAAAAGGCACTCCTCCTGCCCAATTTATGAGGTCAAACGTGCCAAGAGATCCCCAAAAGAGAGGATCCCTCCTTCTGGCACTAGAACAACTATTGCTCCAAGGTGTAATCATGAAGGTTCCCCTGGAAGAAAGCGGATTCGGGTTTTACTCGAACCTTTTCACAGTCCCCAAACCAAATGGGGACGTGAGGCCCATATTAAATCTAAAAGGGCTAAACAAGTTCCTAAATATCAGGACTTTTCGGATGGAGTCGATCCGATCGGTGGCCACCGCCCTACAAGGGCAGGAATGGCTAGCCTCGATCGACATAAAGGATGCTTATCTGCATATTCCCATCTTTCCGGCCCACCAGAAATTTCTACGCTTTGCAGTAGAAGGGCGCCATTTTCAGTTCAGAGCCTTACCTTTCGGTCTGGCCACAGCACCACGAGTGTTCACAAAAATTCTGGCCCCATTATTGGCCAATCTAAGAACACAGGGTGTAACGATAATGGCATATCTAGACGACCTGCTACTAATAGACCACTCAGTGGAAAAGCTGGAAGTAGCTATTCACAAGACAATCGAGTATCTGGAATATCACGGTTGGATTATCAACCGGGACAAGTCAGCTCTAAGACCAGTCAAAAGTCTGGAATACTTAGGGCTAAGGCTGGATTCAAATCAGAGAAAGATTTTCTTACCTCCAGAGAAGGTGTCGTCTTTAAAAGATTTGACCCACTTAGTGGGTACAAAAAGAAAACCATCCATACGCCTCTGCATGAGGCTGCTGGGAAAGATGGTGGCTTCATTCGAAGCGGTACCCTACGGTCAATTCCATTCAAGGAATTTGCAAAGGGCCATACTGTCAGCCTGGAACAAAAAAGTTCAGGCTTTAGACTTACCAATGTCCCTGTCCCCTTCCGTTCGCAAGAGCCTCCATTGGTGGTTGGTGCCCCAGAATCTGGAAAGAGGGAAACCCTTCAGTCCGGTTTCTTGGAAGGTGGTCACTACAGATGCCAGCCTCATAGGCTGGGGGGCAGTACTGGAGCAATGGTCTCTCCAGGGCAAGTGGTCAGAAGCAGAAAAGGCCCTGCCCATCAATCTCTTAGAGATACGAGCAGCCCGGTATGCCCTAGTAGCATGGACATCCAAACTCCAAGGGTCCCCTGTCAGAATTCAATCAGACAATGCCACGGCAGTGGCATATATCAATCACCAGGGTGGCACCAAGAGTCGTGCAGCCCAGAGGGAAGCAAATTGCATCCTGGAATGGGCAGAAAAATATGTCCCAGCCATATCCGCGGTTTTCATCCCAGGAGTGGAAAATTGGAGAGCGGACTTTCTAAGTCGCCAACAATTATGCCCGGGGGAATGGTCTCTTCACCCCGAGGTTTTCCAGGCAATATGCCAGCGGTGGGGAACACCGGATGTAGATCTGCTAGCATCCAGATTCAACGCAAAAGTGGACAGATTTGTGTCTCGCACAAGGGATCCCCTAGCTTGCGGCTCGGATGCCCTAGTGTTCCCTTGGGATCAGTTCGAGCTGATATATGCATTCCCACCGCCACAATTGTTACCGCGATTACTCCGCAGAATCAGGGTAGAAAAGAAACCAGTGATTCTGGTGGCTCCAGCGTGGCCCCGTAGGGCATGGTACGCGGAGATTGTAAAAATGTCAGTGAGGAGTCCTTGGACCCTCCCACATCGTCCGGACCTGCTGTCGCAGGGACCGATATACCACCCTTCCTTACCAGCCCTAGGTTTGACGGCCTGGCTATTGAAGCCCACATTCTGAAAAAGAGAGGGCTCTCTAATTCTGTGGTATCTACCATGATCAATGCCAGGAAACCGGTATCCAGGCAGATCTATTATAGGATCTGGAAAGCGTACATTACGTGGTGTGAGGCCAGGAAATGGCATCCACGTAAGTACGTGATAGGGAGGATTTTGGACTTCCTACAGTGGGCTGTAGATAGGAAGCTTGCCTTGAGTACTATCAAGGGTCAGATTTCGGCCTTGTCAATATTTTTTCAAAGGCCCTTGGCTTCGCATTCACTAGTCAAAGCCTTTATACAAGCAGTGATGCGTATTAGCCCTCCGGTTAGTATTCCCATATGTCCTTGGGACTTAAACCTGGTTCTGTCGGTTCTACAGAAACAACCGTTTGAACCATTACAACACATTTCCTTGGTTCTTCTCACCAGGAAATTGATTTTCTTAGTAGCCGTTTGTTCGGCTAAAAGAGTATCGGAATTAGCCGCCTTGTCCTGTAAGGAGCCATATCTGGTTGTCCATAAGGACAGAGTAGTATTACGTCCTCATCCAGCCTTTCTTCCTAAGGTGGTATCGAGGTTTCATTTGAACCAAGATGTGGTTCTTCCTTCTTTTTTCCCCAAACCTAGCTCGGTAGAGGAAAAGTTATTACATTCTTTGGATGTAGTAAGAGCAGTTAAAGCTTATCTAAAAGCCACTGCTCAGATTCGCAGAACGGATTCTTTATTTGTTCTGCCGGAAGGCCCCAGAAAGGGTCAGGCAGCATCAAAATCTACTTTAACCAAGTGGATTCGACAGGTCATAATACAAGCCTATGGCTTGAGAAAGAGACCGCCTCCGTTCAAAGTTAGGGCGCACTCCACAAGAGCAGTTGGAACTTCATGGGCAGTGCATCACCAGGCCTCCCTGGCTCAAGTATGTAAGGCCGCAACATGGTCTTCGGTACACACGTTTACTAGGTTCTACCAGGTAGACGTTAGAAGTCAGGAGGATGTCGCCTTTGGGCGCAGTATGTTGCAGGCCGCAAAAGATCCTCATGCCTGATGGCGCCCAGCTTATGTATCCCTCCCCTCATTTGGCATTGCTTTGGGACGTCCCATTAGTAATGACTAAGTCGCTCTGTGTCCCGTGATGTACGAAAAAGAAAAAGGGATTTTTATAACAGCTTACCTGTAAAATCCTTTTCTTGGAGTACATCACGGGACACAGAGCTCCCACCCCTCTTTTTGGGACACTTATTGCTTGGCTACAAAACTGAGGTGCTCCCGGGTGGGAGGGGCTTATATAGGGGAGGGTACTTCCGGTTTGGAATTGGCCAGTGCCAACACCTGAAGGTAATCTATATAACCCATTAGTAATGACTAAGTCGCTCTGTGTCCCGTGATGTACTCCAAGAAAAGGATTTTACAGGTGAGCTGTTATAAAAATCCCTTTTTTTGTAATAAATAGAAAAAATGTGTGTGTGTGTGTAAAACAAATAGTAAAATGTACTAAAATAATAATAAAAAAAAAAAATGCGATGTCTAGTTACAATTTTGTTTATCTTTTAGCCAGTTCACGCGTACAAATACCGTATAACACGCACCTTAGGCCTCATGCCCACGGACGTTTTTACAGCCGCGTTTTTGAGCGTTTTTTACAGCTTAAAAACGCCTGTCCATGTTAGTCTATAGCTTCATGCCCACCTAGACGTTTTTGAGCTGCAAATAGCATAGACGTTTTTAAGCTGTAAAAAAAACCCAGGACCAGTGCGTTCCTCAGCGTCAGAATTAGGCAGAAAAAAAACGCGCACTAACGCGCGGCCGCGTTTTTAGCTCCGACGTTTTTTTTTTTTGTTCTGTAAAAACGCCAGTGGGCATGAGGCCTTAATTTTAAGAGGGAAGAAGTTTCAGGAAACAAACTTAAATTTTAAATAAAGAACTTTGAAGCAAAATAAGCCTCACCGCTGCCCATCAATGCAGCCTCACAATTGCCCATTAAAAGAAGAAGTCCAGCCTGAGCGCATTCGGTTGGACTTCTCCTATGGATCACAGAAGTGCAATTCGTTTTGCACTCCTGTGGCCTATTTTCAGCAGAGAGCGGTCTGAAGTCAGCTCTCTGCTGACGTCACCAAGATCAGCCCAGGCACCATGTCATCCCGACTCTGGGAGTCTGGATCCGCCAGGTGCCTGGACCGATGGGCATCTCAACCTCAGAGAGCCGTTGAGGTTGCCACTCCCCGCCCCTCCACAGCTCAGCGCTCCAATGATTGACAGGCAGCAGCTCTCTGCTCGGGGAGATGAGAGAACCGAGCCATTGGCGGTGTTCGGTGGCTCGGTTCTCAGTGAAGAGGCGGCGGGGGACAGATGCAGCATAGGCAAGTATTATTATGGGACAAAAAAATCCCATACTTCTCTTTTAATGCAGCCTGATCTGTGCATATTAATGCAGCCTCACCATTGCCCATCATTGCAGCCTGATCAGTGCTGGATTACACAGAGGGATCTGCTGTTTACTCAGCACTCGCAGTAACAGTTCCGTCTCCTGGAGCGGCCCCTATGATAGACAGAACACTGGTCCAATGCCGGGACATGTCGCATCTATCCTAGGAGCCGGTCCAGGAGGTGGGACTATGTGTGACTGCGAGCGCAGAGTAAACAGGAAATCCTGGCTCTGTGTAAGGCAGCCCAGGTAAATTACTGGCGTATAACACGTAAACATGATTTACCCTCTATTTTCAGAGGTTAAAAGTGCGCGTTATATGCCGATAAATACGGTAATTTTGAGCCTAGAAGTATTATTATTTATTATTAAGTCAGCACAGTCTTATCTTTAAAGATAAAGTTCCCAATTGTCCTCCTGTTCACTAATGTCATCACAAGCCAATTGATGAACTACACCCATTGTACTGGAATACGCTAAATGTCTAGAAATCTAAAATAAGCACGACACTGACATATGTATCCAAGCTTGCACATATTTGGGTTCCCTGTATTTGGAATAAATAGGAGAGTATAATGAAGCGAAAATAATTGGATTATGTGTAGCGTGTGTCAAATTTAGAGGGACATATCTGGGCCATAGATGGCCCAGATACATTGATTTTTGGAATTTATGGACACTTGAGTGTGGGAGGTATGAATGGTGTCATGGTCCCTAGGTGGCGCTGTCACCTGGGACCGGGGTTGAACTGCCATTCTAGCGCCGTGCCCTTTGTGTCCTCTCGCTGCAGTAGTACGGCGGGGCAGGGGAACCCGCTGTGCCTGCTGGGAGAGGATATAAGGGGGCGGACATCTTGCGCACAAGTTCCATTCCCCAGGCATCTTCAGCCTGGGGGCTGCTGGGGTTCGTCTGTGCCCAGGCGCCCTTGGCCTGGGCGCGTGGAGTCGAGTTCCATCCCAGGCACCTTCAGCCTGGGGTGAGGTACTTTGCAAGGAGGCCTGGGGCCCAGTACCTTTGACTGGGTCCCGCAAGGGAGAAGCATTCCTAAGGTGCCCCCCAGTATTGGGTGCCTGAATCCAGGGCGTAAGGGACCGGAGACGTGACCCTCCCGTAGAGCCGGTGCAGCATTTGGCCGGTGCCGGTGTGGGCCTCTGGTGACCGTCCGGATGGATGTCTTCCCCTGACAGGGGTCGTTTGTCCTATCGGAGGTATTTCGTGTTCTTATGGTCTGTGGCAGAGACCCATCTTCATCAGGTCAGTGGCAGGCCTCCTCTAGGGCCTGTGGCAGAGGCCTCAACGTTCACCCAGGTCAGTGGCAGGGACCAAATTCACAGTCGGTGGCAGCGACTGTGTGCCAAGCCTGTTTGCACTAAACGGAACAGGAGAGACTTTATTCATTGAGTGTGCCTGGACCTACTCTTTCCCACACCCTGTCTGTTCTCTTAAAGCTCAACCAGCCTACCTATTGATCAAAGCAAATAAAACAGTGTTGGACTTTTTATGGTGTGGAACTCGTGTTACTGGCAGCCAAGTGTCCCTGTCTGTGACAGTGACAATCATCCTCCACAGGAGAAGCTGAGGCTCAGGCCTAAAACGGAGACCCGAAGGTAAGCGGTTTTGCTCACATCTCTGCATCCTACATCAGAGAGCCGAGCTGGTGGTGTACATCTTCCCCCTTCTCCCAGATACCCCTAGACGAGTCACGCAGCCATAAAGAGAGGGGAGAAGGCGGGTGAGGGCGCTACATATGATTATTATACAAAATATGTTACACATTAAATGAGAACTGCAAAAAAATTAAAAATAAATTACAGGATTCCCAAAGTGCAACCAATGTAATATCTTAATAAAAAAATAAAAATAAAAAAATGACAGTGAATTATTGTTATTTTTTTAATTTTTTTTTACAAAAAGTAGAATATGCCTTCAAGATCAGTCAAGCGTCAGCAAAACAAACGGGGAGAGTTTGCCATGGCTTTCAGTTAAAATGGAACTAAACCCTCTTATGCTAAACACAGCCAAGAAAGCAGCCATCTTGGCCTGTTTTATCTGCAGTTGCCATGGTGTTGCACATGTGATCAGTTAGTTATGGCACCAGCCATTTGATAGCTTGACAGTTCTGCTGAAAGCACAAGCAACTTTGACCGTTATCATTTGTGGCATATCTTGTAACTATTTTTTCTCCTGCAGACTCTTCCTCTCTCTATGTACCGAGCTACGGGCTTTGCGTTAGAGTGCAATCACAATTATGTTCTATTGAGAACTACAAGTCTTATAGTTCTTTCTGTGAATGAACGATACAGCCCTGCATGGCAGCGCAAAGTTCCAAAGTGACAGCGGCTACGGAGGAGAAAAAAAAGTCAGGTCCCAGTTGCACTATGATACACTGCAGGGTGTATGTGCAAGTACAGGGGTAACAAGTAAAATGGTGCAAAAGGTGGACTTGACCTTTAAAATGGAAGAAACGCTTAACTGTAACTATTCTTAAAAATATTTCTTCCTTTCTCCTCTTACCTATCCTGCCCAAACAATATTAAAATAAAAAAAAAAAAAAAAACAGGATTTTTATAACAGCGTACCTGTAAAAATAATTTTCTTGGAGTACACCACGGGACACAGAGCCAGTCATTACATAATGGGTAAAGGGTCACCAGCGGTGATTGGACACTGGCACAACCAATTGAAGATGGTTCCCCTCCATATAACCCCCTCCCATCAGGGAAGTACCTCAGTTTTGTAGCAAGCAATTAGGTTCCCATAAGAAGGGGGGGACCTCTATGTCCCGTGATGTACTCCAAGAAAAGGATTTTACAGGTAAGCTGTTATAAAAATCCTGTTTTCTTTATTGTACACCATGGGACACAGAGTCTTAATCATTACATAGTGGGACATCCCAGAGCAATGCTCACTATGAAGGGTGGGAGACCCAGATGAAGCAGGCCACTTGCGGACAAGAAGCCCTATACTGCTGCCTGCAGCACACTACGCCCGAAGGCAGAATCTTCATGTCCTTTCACATCTATTAGATAGAATTGGGAAAATGTGTGGACTGAAGACCAAGTAGCAGCTTTACAGATCCGAGTCATCGAAGCCTGGTGATGCACTGCCCATGAAGCACTTATCGCCCTTGTGGAGTGCGCCTTAACAGAAAAAGGAGGAGTCCTGTTCTTTAAACTATAAGCTTGAATAATTATTTGTCGAATCCACCTAGAGATCGTGGATTTCGATGCCACATGGCCCTTCTTGGGACCATCTGGCAAAATAAACAAAACATCTGTTTTATGTATTTGAGCGGTTGCTTGCAGATACACCTTTACTGCTCTCACTAGATCTAGAGAGTGCAATAACTTTTCCCCCGCTGTCCGCGGATTCGGAAAAAAGGAAGGCAGAACAATGTCCTGATTCAAATAAAAAACGACACCACCTTAGGTAAAAAAGGCAGGATGGGATCGTAGTACAATTTTGTCTGTGACAAATTAAATAAGGCTCTTTACAAGAAAGAGCTGCTAATTCAGATATTCTAGTAGAAGAGATAGCAATCAAAAAGGCCAATTTCCTGCTTAAAAGAGTTAAAGGAATATGGTGAATAGGTTCAAAAGGTTGCTTTTGCAACACTGACAATACCAGATTCAAATCCTATGGGCACAAGGGAGACTTGACTGACGGATTTATCCGCAGTACCCCCTGAATGAACGCCCGAACTAAGGAATGAGATGCCAGTGGTCTTTGAAAGAAGACTGATAGAGCCGATATTTGACCCTTCATGGTATTAAGGGCTAATTTCATATCCACTCCTAACTGGCAAAAAGCAAGAATTCTGCTTATTTCATATTTCTGAGGATTCCATCCTCTGGATTCACACCAGGAAACATGTTTTCCAGACTCTATAGTAGATGAGTTTGGAGGCTGTCTTTCGAGCATTAATGAGCGTAGAAAGAGCTGGACCAGAGACCCCTCGTTTTTTCAAAATGTGGGTCTCAGCAGCCAGACCGTCAAATTTAGCTTTTGTAAGGAAGGCTGGAACACTGGATCCTGCGACAGCAGGTCGTGTCAAAGCGGAAACTTCCAGGGCCTTCCTACCACCATCTTTACGATTTCGGCGTACCAAGGCCTCCTGGGCCAATTTGGGGCCACTAGGATTACTGGTATTCCCTCCTTTTTGATCCTGCGAAGTAGTCTTTGTAAGAGAGGGATCAGGGGGGAAAGCATAGATCAGTAAGAACTGATTCCAGGGAATTATTAGAGCATCCGTTCCGTAGGCTAGAGGATCTCTTGTCCTGGACACAAAGTTGTCCAACCTCTTGTTGAACCTGGAAGCTAGCAGATCTACATCCGGGGTCCCCCATCTCTGGCATATGGCCTGAAAAACATCGGGGTGGAGAGACCACTCTCCTGGTGATAGCTGCTGGCAACTCAGATAGTCCGCTTGCCAGTTTTCTATCCCTGGGATGAAGATTGCCGAGAGGCAAGGAACATGATCTTCTGCCCAAGCCAGAATCCGATTCACCTCCTGAGCACCCTGGCTGTGGGTGCCTGCCTCCTTGGCGATTGATGTAAGCTACTGCAGTAGAGTTGTCAGATTGAATCCGAATAGGGTGGCCCTGTAACCTGTATGTTCAGGTCTTGAGGGCTAGATATACTGCCCGAATCTCCAGTATGTTGATGGGCAGGCTCTTTTGGGTCTTGGCCCAGGTTCCCTGGGCTGAGGCTTCTTCGAACACTGCTCCCCAGCCCAATAGGCTGGCATCCGTAGACACCACCTTCCAGGTAACTGGGAGAAAGGATCTTCCTTTCCGCAAGTTTTCGGTCTTTAACCACCAATTAAGGCTTTGGCACACCTGCGGAGACAGGCGCATGGGTAAATCCAGGGCTTGGATTTTCCTGTTCCCGGCGGCAAAGATACTGCTTTGAAGTAGTCTCGAATGAAATTGGGCGTAAGGGACAGCCTCGAATGAGGCCACCATCTTTCCTAATAGCCTCATGCAAAGGCGAATAGACGGCCCTTTCTTTGCCCTGACCTTGTGGATCAGGTCTTTCCGAGACTGCATCTTTGGCTCTGGCAGGAATACCCTGCTTTGGGCTGTATCTATGATCATGCCCAGATACTCTACTCTTCTTTGGGCTCGTAGAGAGGATTTTTGTAGGTTTACAATCCATCCTAAATGCTCCATGTATTCTACCGTAGTGAGCACAACGTGATCTAATCCTGCCACTGACTGATCTATCACAAGCAGATCGTCTAGATAGGCTGTTACCCATATGCCTAGTGTCCTCAGATTTGACAACAGAGGAGCTAGCACCTTTGTAAATACAATGGGCGCGGTAGCCACATCAAAGGGCAGGGCCACAAATTGGAAGTGGCGATGTTCTACCGCAAACCTTAGGAATCTTTGGTGAGCGGGATGGATAGGTACATGTAAATATGCGTCCTTGATGTCTATGGACGCCATGAATTCTCCTCCTTGTAGGGTAGCGACCACGGATAGCCATTTCCGAATGGAAACGATTCAAATGTTCAGAAACAGATTTAGAGATCTTAGATCCAGGATGGGTCTGACGTCTCCATTTGATTTTGGAATCACAAAGAGGTTTGAATAAAAACCTGAACCTTGCTCTTTTAGGGGTACTTCTGTAACCACCCCCTGAGACAGCAAGTGATCCAAACCTTTGAAGAAGGATCCTCTTTTTTGTGGGTCTTTGGAGAGTCTTGAACTTCGAAACTGAGAAGATGGGATCTCTCGAAATTCCAGTTTGTACCCTGAGGATACTACCCACTTGTGCTGGATTTCTGTCTGCCATGCCGCTGAAAACTGACGAAGCCGTCCCCCCAGTCGGCCGAGCAGGGGCACCCCTTCAGAGAGACTTTGGGGTCTTGCTTGTTAGCTCTGGAACCCCACGGCTTCTTGTTCTTCTGAGCCTGATTTCCTTTGGCTTTTGTGGCTGGCTGAAAATGCCGTCGCCACTGAACTGGGGAAAAAAAAAACGTTTAAAACAAGGCCGCATGTTTTTCTTTTTCTCAGGTAAAAAAGTGGTTTTACCGCTCGAGATCTTTTGGATATATTTTTCCAGATCTTCCCCAAAGAGGCGTTCACCATGGAAGGGGAAACTGGCCAAAAGTTTTTTGCATGAATCTTCTGCTGACCAATGCTTTAACCAAAGAACTCTGCGCATATGCACCAGCTGGAGAGTAAGGCACGATGCCTGAAGAACAGAATCTCCAATGGCATCCACTGTAAAACATAAAGCTTTAGGCAAATTTTCCCAAAATTTGGCTTGTTCCGGAGGCAGATCCTTCAGCCCTTGTTTTACCTGTTGCTTGATGACTTGACACATCCCCACTGCTGCTACAGCAGGTTGGGTAACTGAACCGGCCAAAATAAATGAGGATTTTAGTAAAGATTGGGGTTGCAGGAAAGAACCTGAGGTTGCAGAAAGGAAATTTGCACCGTGTATGGCCTGCCTTAGTACGCCAATCTCTCCATACAACCTCACCACCCCACCTTGGTCTCTGCTGTACTTACCTCTGTGGGTGATGAGCTGTCAGTGCTGGTACAGCTGTCCAGGTATCTGAAATCCCTGTTCTCCTGAAATCCATAGCTCCCAACTGTCCCCGATTTGGGATCGACTGTCCCTGATTAGGAGGAACTGTCCCTGATTTGGAGGAACTGTCCCCGATTTGGAACCAAGTTCCTCTGTCCCTCATACGGTCATACCTCATTATTTTTCCCTCATTTTGGTTTGATCTATAGAGTTGTATATAAAATGCACTTTGTATCTATCAAAAAGTGTTTCCCAGTGCTAAACCTTTCATCTAATTTGTAAATTCCAAAAGCCAATATAAAGGAATAGTAGTGGTAAAAAAAAGCACTTGTGGGTTTAACCAATCTTGTTTTTTGTACAATTCTCCTTTAAGGGGGCGTAGCAAGGGGTGTGTCCTATGCCTGCATGCTCTTGCTGATAGGTGTCCCTCATTCCCATCTCAGGAAGTTGGGAGGTATGCGAATCTCTGCAGAATGAAAAGGAAGAAGAGTGAGGATTTCACATGGACTGCTACACTAGCTGTGTGGGCACTGACAGCTAGTCATCCATGGGGGGGGGGGGGGTGTATACAGTGTACATTTTTTCTGAAAAGATGCACTAACACTTTAAAAATGATGATGGCTTGTCATGGCCCAGTTATGACATAATCTTACATCTTTGTGGGCAGAGCTAGGTAAATGCTTAAATTCGAATTCTTAGCAGCCTTTGCCTCTCTCTCTCCTTCATTATACAGCACCATGATTGTATGTAGCACTACAAACCCAGAGGCGTGCTGGGAGGGAGGTGTGCATGTCCGCTCACCTGTGGCCGATGGTTCTGCAGGTACGTCAGAGGCGCTGCTTCTCCTGGACTGAGAGCGGACAGGGACCGGGAAGAACCCCCGCAGGAATAGAGCCAGACCCACCACTTGGACAAGCAGGCAGCAGCAAGCAAGCACCGACGAGCCGATCTTCATGGCTCCCCTGTCACTGTCCCCCCCGGCTACCAGCTAAGCTGAACTACAACATCTGAATGGGAAGACAGCGACACTTCCGCATTACGGTGTCTGTGTGGGGACAAAGCAGTGAGAACTCGCTCTACCGTGTATACTCACATGATCTGAGGGATCTACCAATCACCAAAAGAAGCGGGAAGTGTAGCACTCACAATAGCACCATACTGGAGAGGAGCATCGCAGTGCGTTGTCGTCTGTAGTGTGGTAAGGACTGCTTTCCTTATTCTGTGTGGAGTTCATGTATCCTAATAGATTCTATATACTGGGGAATTCACAAGGCCCACATTGGGTACCATTATTCTTTAACCACTTCAATACCGGGCACTTTCACCCCCTTCCTGCCCAGGGTATTTTTTCAGCGCTTTCGCAATTTTTGAATGAGAATTACGCGGTCATGCAACACTGTACCCAAATGATTTTTTAATCATTTTCTTCACACAAATAGAACTTTATTTTGGTGGAAGTTAATCACTGCTGGGGTTTTTTTTTCGTTTTTTAAAAAGACCGAAAATGTAACTAATAAAAATTTCATCAGTTTCCGTCAGTAAATTTTGTAAATAAGTAATTTTTCTTCTTCACTGATGAGGTGACACTATTATGCTGCACTGATAGGCTGCACGGATTGGTGGCACTGATTGGAATTGCTTTGCAGACACTGATGGGCACTGATTTGTGGCACTTCTGGGGCTTTCCTGTAGTCAGGGCACTGATAATCAGGGCACTGATTACATGCCCTGTGCTCCCATGTGAGGAGATGCCGCTGATCGGCTTTCCTTGCCGCACACTCTGTCACTGTGAGGCGATGAGAGATGATTACCGCCACTTCCTGTATTTACATGTGACCGTCAGCGGCTCTTTAAAGAGATCAGCGTCGCGTCGTGCTGCCTGCCCATTCGGGTGCGCCGTCATATGACGTCCACCCAGAACGAGAGCCGCACTGTTCTTCTGTCATTTGACAATGGGTGGGCGGCAAGTGGTTAATGGCAACCTAGACCCGATGCAATTGTCACCCAAAATGGAGCATGAGCTTCTTTTCCAGTGACAAATGTGCATAGGGCAGCCCATGAAGTCAAATGCAAAATCGTGTGCAAATCGCTCAACCAAAAAACCGAGCAGGAATGCTTATTCCCGCTACATAAAAACAGATCCTATTCCCTTAAAGCATGTTATACAGCACAGTGCTTGTGCTGTGAAATTGGGTCCCCTGTAACACCTTGCCAGTTTCTACCCTCCCATTTGTAAACTGACCACGGTTCATCGTGGCTGCTTAGCCCTGACACCGTGGTCAGTTTATGTGCCTCTGTCATCTGCATCTCTGCTCCTGTGTCCCCCTCCCTGCCTCTCTGCCCCTGTGTCAGTGCCCGCCCCTCCTGCTGCTCTCATAATAACAATAATAATCTTCTATAATGCTGCTTGAGTCTTAATTACAGGAGCTCCTGTCTGTGTTTTATAAAATGCCTTATTTACCGTATTTCACAGCGTTTCCCCACGATCACGTGACCAATCGGATCTCGCCACCTTTCATCCTGGCTGACGTCAGTGGGGAAATCTTGGCCCCGCCCGCTGCATCTGTCAGCTGGGCAGAGGAGAAAGCCAGGGGTCACGTGATCGCTGTGAAATACGGTATTTGTTTTATAAAACACACAGACAGGAGCTCCTGTCATTAAGAAACAAGCAGCATTATAGAAGATTTATAATAGATTAATAATAGTACATACTGTACAACCCATGTACAAACAAGTAATATCATCAAAGGGCCCGACAGGAGTCCTGGTGGAATTGTACACATTTACCTGAGTGTATATATAGTTATTACCTACTTCAATACCAGGCACTTTTACCCCCTTCCTGCCCAGGCCAGCTTTCAGCGCTGTCGCACTTTGGATGACAATTGCACGGTCTTGCAACCCTACCCAAATGAAATTTGTATAATTTTGTTCACACAAATAGAGCTTTCTTTTGGTGCTATTTTAATCACCACTGGGTTTTTAGTTTTTTGCTAAATAAATGAAAAGAAGTGTGAAAATTTTGAAAAAAAACAATTTTCTTTGTTTCGGTTATAAAATGTTGTAAATTAAATAATCTTTCTTCATGAAAGAAGGCAAAAACATGTTCTGCTACATTTCTTTGGTGAAAATAACTCAAATCTGTGTATATTATTTAGTCCCTATTCACACTGGGGCGGTGCAGGTGTTAGCGGTAAAGCGCTGCTAGTTTTAGCGGTGCATTTCGGCCGCTAGAGGTCACTTTTAACCACCTCCTAGGGGCTGAATAAAGGGTTAATAGCGCCCATGTTGCGGCTTCATTTCAGTGGCAGTGGAGGAGCGGTGTATACACCGCTCCACCCCAAAGATGCTGCTTGCAGGACTTTTTTTTCCTGTCCTGCAAGCGCACTGCTCCAGTGTGAAAGCACTCTGGCTTTCACACTGGGGTGGCTTGAGAGGCGCGTTTCAGGTGCTATTTTTAGTGCTAAAACGCCTGAAAAGCACCAGTGTGAAAGCGGTCTTAGTCTGTAGGAAAGTAATAGAGTCCACAAATTATGGTGTATATATCCGAAAATGTATCAATCCTGACAGGACAGTACAAATGCCCTCCAATTTACAATTTTTGGAATGTAGACAGCCCAAGGTATTTAGTATAACAGGTGTGGCGGTGATCAGGGACACTGACTGGTGACTAGAAAAAAATAAAAGTTTATATATAAATATGTGTATGTAGCGGGTACCCCAAAATTGGGGTATCGCTATGTTCTAAATTTAGGGATAGTATGAGCCATAGTTGGCTCGGGTTCTCTAATTTGTTAAAGGGGTTGCTCCACCGGAAAAAAAAAATTAAAAGCCAGCAGCTACAGCTACAGCAGCTGCTGGCTTTTAATATTTGGACACTTACCTGTCCTGGAGTCCAGCGACGTCCGCAGCAGAGGACGAGCGACCGCTCGTCGCTCTGCTGCTCCCTCCGCCATCCTCGCTGAGGGAACCAGGAAGTGAAGCCCTGCGGCTTCATGCCCGGTTCCCTACGGCGCATGCGCGAGTCGCGCTGCGCCGTTCTGATTGGTGCTCCTGTGTTCTGGGAGCCGAGTGTCTCCCAGAACACCAAGGGAAGTCTGCGGGAAGTGACGTAACTCCCGCAGATTCCCGGAGAAAGGACTCCCGGATGTGGGTGAAAATACCTGTCTTAGACAGGTATCTTCACCCCCCTCCCCCCTGAAAGGTGTCAATTGTGACACCGGAGGGGGGGAGGGTTCCAAATAGCAAAAGTTGCTATTTAGGGTGGAGCTCCACTTTAAGTACTGGACTCTGCTCTGCTGTGTTGTCTGGTGTACAGTTCCCCTTTGGCCTGTAGGTGACACTGTTGCCAAAGGCCTAGGGTCGAACCTCAGGTGACACGATAGCGTGATTGTGTGTCCTCTCTCGGCTACCGTACAGTGTCGGGAGTCAAGGGAGCTACACCACAATAGTGTGAAAAAGCTGAAGAGGAATATTCAACTATAATTCCTCAATTCAGCAGCAAAACACCATCACCTCATTAGTAATTAGCCATGAGGTGTGTCTCTAGATCCAAAAAGCAGCATATATAGAACATGGATAAGAATCCAAAGTGTATCTTCAAAGAGAAACAACTGGTGATAGAAAAACACTTTATTGAAAAGAACAAAATTCAAATTCAACAATTAGATAAAATTGCACCTCCACCACATACGTTTAAAATTTGACAACGTTGTCAAGATACAGGTACCTACCTCATTCATTCAAACTTCACACACTCATCCTAAACAACTAGATAGAAATAGACTTATGATAAAGTTGATATCTGTTATATTGCAAGAGCAACCACCCAAATAGAATAGGGCACAGCCCAGTATATTATACGACACAGTCGTTGTAAAGGTTTGTTTTTTATTTTATAAATCGGTTCCTTTAAGCTAGTGCATTGTTGGTTCACTTACCTTTTTCCTTTTGATTTCCCTTTTAAATGTATTTTTTTTCTTTGTCTGAATTTCTCACTTCCTGTTCCTCAGTAAGCTTGCCCCCATCATCTGAGCTGTTCTGGCTGGGGGTTAGTCAGCGTGCTCGCCCCCTCCCTTGAGACTACATCCCTGCGTGGGAGACGCTCTGAATGTTCACAGCGTCTCCCCGCAGGGATGTAGTCCCAAGGGAGGGGGGCGAGCACGCTGACTAACCCCCAGCCAGAACGGCGTTCACAGCGTCTCCCCGCAGGGATGTAGTTCCAAGGGAGGGGCGAGCACGCTGACTAACCCCCAGCCAGAACGGCGTTCACAGCGTCTCCCCGCAGGGATGTAGTTCCAAGGGAGGGGGCGAGCACGCTGACTAACCCCCAGCCAGAACGGCTCGGATGATGGGGGCAAGCTTACTGAGGAGGAACAGGAAGTGAGAAATTCAGACAAAGAAAAGAATACATTTAGAAGGGAAATCGAAGGAAAAGGTAAGTGAACCAACAATGCACTAGCTTAAAGGAACCGATTTTATAAAATAAAAAACGAACCTTTACAACCCCTTTTAAGTCTTCATTGTAGGATAGTGATCCAATATTGGACATTTGATCAATCTGAGGTTAAGTTATTCCTCAGAGCAAAGTCCCTGTGCTGAGGCAATATGGGATCCTCCTAATGTGTATCGAGCGCTGTAGTAATTGCAGATAGTGCCTACTCCCTTTTGAGAGACAAACCTAGTCCTTGGCGTTTACCGCAATCAGCAGGTAGTAAAGTGGTATATGTCCGGATAGTGTTTGTGGTGGTAGAGAAATCAAGTTCTAATAAATCGCAGGAACACGAAAAAAGAAAAGCTCACCACTCTACAGACGTCCAATCTGTCATGCCGGGATGAAAACGATGTCCTCACTGAATGAAAGAGGGAGGGGGGGGGAGGAGGAAAGACTTCTCACTCCCAGGCTTGCACTGCTGGTGTATCACACGGCGATTGCCGCTCTCATCAATGGGATCGCCACTAAGCCGCAATTGGCATCCAGGGATATCAAAGTGGAGGAATGTCCGTGGTAGTCAAGCTGTATCCCTACTACACAGGGTGTGGTGGCGTCATGCTGACACGTTTCACTCAGATCCTGAGTTTCTTCAGAGCAAGGAATGATGGGCATATTTAAATATCCTAGACAATTAGGTAAATTGACATCCCTGGGAGTAGCCCAGCATCCATATATTTCCAATTAGCAAGCCGGAAAACACACTTATTCAAATGGACATCCTATCTCTCAGCGCAGCAGCCAGTGTTTAAACATAAAAAACAAATGAAACAGATACTACAGATCCAGGTTTGCATATATTAAGTTGGCACCAAAGTCCCCTATTAAGAGGAAGCGATCATATCATTATGTACATTTCTATTTCCCAACATATGGATAATAAAGCAAAGCATATCCTAAACAATATAGAAACAGGATTATACCCCAGACACTGTCAAGATCACAACAGATCAAGCAAAATATGGATCCTGCAAGTAACAAAAATAAAATCGTTGCAGAACACCAAAGGAATAAGTATAGATACCAGAAAACACCATGTGTGGAAATATGTTCCATTGTCTCCATAGTGTTATAACAGTGAGATAAGGTTAAGAGAGAAATACACAGTGTTTCATCTTTGTATAGCGCGGGGAAGGGGTTTATAGTTCTACAAGATAACTTTAGCTCTGGGAAACAATTTCTCTCCCGCTTATAGATAATACCAGGGAGGATGAGAACCTCCTCTAAGCTTATGGTTCGATGCACCCGCTATTCCTAGAAAAGGACTGTTAGACAGTCTTCGGTATGTAGTTACATCCGACTAAGAATAGCGGGTGCACTGAAACATAAGCTCAACCTAGCACATGAAGCTGGATTGGTTACTAAAAAGGAATTAAACTATCTAAAATGTAATGAGTTAAATGCACCCACTTTCTATACTATTCCCAAACTTCATAAATCTCTGGTTAACCCCCCTGGCAGGCCTATAGTATTTGCTATTAAGGGCCCCCTGGAACGATTGGGTAAATTCTACGATGCCCTTATCAAGGAGCTCGTTTAGGGATCTGCCTTCTTTGTACAGGACACTAGAGATGTCCTGCAACGACTGGATTCCATTGTGTTTCCAAGAGGAGCCCTCATCATTGGGATTGACGTGGAATCATTGTACACGACAATCCCTCAAGAATGGGGACTACTAGCAGTTTAACATTTTTTGTATAAGAAATTCCCCCTCCTAGGTTCTCAGAATGAGTTCATAGTTGAGATCCTGCAGTTTATGTTGGAAGATGGTTAATTCCCAAGAATTGGAAGCAGTTATCAGCAGATTAGGGGGACTTCGATGGGAGCCCCCTGGGCCCCATCTTATGCATGCTTACATTTGAGTTTCTGGGAGGAGGAGGTCTATTCATCACAACTGTACCTCAGCCACAGCAGGATGTGGCTGAGGTACATTGATGACGTACTTATGATTTTGGGGGGGGCACTACTGTCAGAAACCATGAATCAGACCGAGACAGAAGTACAGTTTAAATCACACTTGTTAAATAATAATAAAAAGATAAACAAAATAAGCGTAGTCAAAACATAGCGAAAGTTCATGAACCGGATAGGATAGTCAGCTAAGCCAAATATCAAAGAGCCAGCGATATACATAGTAGAACAGCAAGCAGGATCTGGAGCCAGAAGGAACGTCAGCCAAGCAAGTCTTCAACAGGAATGCAGGAGATAGTCTCTGTGATGTTGGCCAAGGTGAAGGCAGAGAGCAACTGAGCTGGATGGCTTAAGTAGGCAGGACTGACGAGCAGGATCATCAACAGGTGAGTCACTGTGGAGAGATAGGAGCTGGCAATTAGCCGACAGCTGAGCGGCCAGCTCAGAGAAGGAAGGGGCTGAGCCCAGCCCTGACAACTACCGAACAACTATCGGATTTCATGGAGGAACCTAATTCCAACAATAGAAATATTAAACTCGCATATACCTCCCATCATGAAACTTTGCCCTTTCTGGATCTTATCGTGGGGACATGTGGAGATCATATTGTCACTAAATCTTACCGGAAGGAGACAGCGGCAAACACGCTCCTTGAGGCAACCAGTGACCACCCACGTTCACTTATCCAAGGAATTCCAGTGGGACAGTTCCTGAGGATCAAAAGGAACTGTACACTGGATAAAGACTTATCTACTGAGGCAACCAATATGTACGATCGGTTCAGAGAAAGGGGATGCTCATACAAATGTATCAGGCGAGTTAAACGGGCCCACAACTTTGACAGACACAAACTTTTAGACACACCAGGTCCCAAACATGATGATCTACATAGTGCCCCAATCAGGATCATTACCATATTTGGGGCACAATGGGACCAGGTATAGAGAGTGCTTAAAATAACCACTGGCATATCCTATCTGGATCGCTGATCCTGGGTGAAATAGTGGGTGATCGCCCTCTCCTAACATCACGTAGATCCCCCTAATCTTGGAGACAGTCTAACCCACTCTGAGTATCAGAGATCATCGGTCACTAACTGGTTAACGGACCTTCCACCTATCAAAGGTATGCATCCCTGTGGGAGATGTATGATCTGTAAATTTGTAGACAGAACGGGTGTGTTCACCAGTTTTGATTAGGGAAGAAGAGCTTTATTAACTGCTCAACCACACGGACAATATACATGTTGACTTGTCCGTGTGGCAAGATCTATGTGGGGAAAAACCAAGAGACCGCTAAAAATCTGAATTGGTGAACACATTCAAAGTATTCAAAAGAAGGATGATGACCGCCCCCTAGCACAACATTTCATTGAGGTGATCCATGAAACTTTGCCTCCCCCAGAGAAGGGGGGATTTTGATAGAATACCGCTACAGAAGGAAAAAATTTGGATCTTCAATTTGGGGAGTCTCCACCCCTCAGGGTTGAATACAGAGTGTAATCTATCAGTCTTTCTGGAGCAGTAACTTCTTTATCCACTGACATCCATTGCTTGGGAAGAAGATACTATTCTCTAATAAAAAGAGTGTGAAAACTATTTTCCAGTTTGAGTGATCATCTGGAACTACAATTCCCTTCCCCACTCATATTAATTGCTGTATATTATCTGATTTACTTGTGTTTAGCATCTGGGTGTTGGAGAACCTACTCTACTCAACAGCGTGGGATAAATTATTTCCCAGTGCTGGGGTTATCTTTTGGCAAATCACATTGTTTTCAATGGTGCCAGTTCATATCGGTGCGACTCTGCATTTTCCAGATAACAATTATGAATTATGTAATGTTTTTTCTTTGTGTTGTATTGCACTTGTAAACCAACATTGTACATTGTTTATACATTCATTTTATTTTATTTATTTATGTTACAGTTTTTGAAATCAGTCTACTGGGATGGAATCTGACAATACATTCACTTATAATTACATGCGCATCAAAAGGCAAAGGATTGAAAATAACATTTTAGGTGATAAGAGTGGTGAGAAAGATGATTATAAAGCTCCATCTATGTTAAAAGGTAGGTCAGGTGTATTATTCATATTCAGCCTTTCACATTGCTTTAGCACACAGCTCTAGGTTTCCATGCAGTCCCACCTCTTCACTTTCAGGTTTCAGCACTCCATCATTGCCAACCAAAATATACTTTAGAAAAGACACACATGCAGCCCTCCAGTCTTCTCCATTTAAGTTATTATTCCAAGGAAAAAAGGGGGGTGTAGATTGCCCAATTCACTGTAGGGTAACAATATTAGATACAACCAAAAGATGATTCGTTTGTAAAAACGGGATCCTCCTAACCATATATTCTGTTTTATAGGAAATAGGGAGCAGCTCAGGTGGGTGATAGGAGCTCCTTGGAATAATAGGAAATAGGGAAAATTTAAAGGGAAAAGGGGACTGGACTGGACTGGGGGGGAAGGGAAATGTTGGGAAAATTCCCAGCTACGGTTAAATGGAGATTCAGCTACCATTAGAATGGTAGCTGAATCTCCATTTAACCTCAGCTGGGAATTTTCCCAACATTTCCCTTCCCCCCCCCCCCCCCCCCCAGTCCAGTCCCCTTTTCCCTTTAAATTTTCCCTATTTCCTATTATTCCAAGGAGCTCCTATCACCCACCTGAGCTGCTCCCTCAAATGTATTTTACCGTCCATTTGGACTTGGACCCCTTTCACACTGGAGGTGTTTTTCATGCGCTTTAGCGCGAAAAATAGCGCCTGTAAAGCACCTGAAAAATGCCTCATCTGCAATCCGTGTGAAAGCCCGAGGCTTTCACACTGGGGCACTGCACTGGCAGGACGTTAAAAAAAAAAAAAAGTCCTGCAAGCAGCTTCTTTGGGGCACTTTAGGAGCGGTGTATACACCGCTCCTAAAAAGCACCTCCTGCCCATTGCCCGCCTTGCGGACGCTTTTTAATTCTTTTTTTTTGTCCGCTTTATCTAATGGATTAGAGCAGTTTTTTTTTTATTTCTTTTTTTTGGTTTTGTGTACCCTGTGTCCTAATTGGAGAGATTCTTCAAATTTTCAAGGTCACGTGACCTAAAAAAAAAAGGAGAAAAGGCCAGTTTTGCAGCGCTTTCAAATCACTTTTAAGGCGCGTTGGAAGCGCTACCTATTCATTTAAATGGGCAGGGGTATTTTGGGAGTGCTATTTATAGCGCTCCCAACCCGCCCCCAAAGATGCTTCTTGCAGGACTTTTTCTAATGTCCCGCAAGCGCACCGGCCAAATATGAAAGCACACATTGCAATGAATAGGAGGCAGTTTTCAGAGGCTATTTCTAGCACTAAAATGCCTGAAAACTGCCTCAGTGTGAAAGGGGGTCTCAGTGAAAGGAAATGTGAAAATAAAAGTGAGAGTGAATCTCTTCGCTTAGGCTACATTTACACTAGCCTGCTTGGTAAAATGCAGCTTTTTACTGTGCATGCAAGTTGAAAGCAAGCTCCAGCGGGGGAGCATTTTGTTATGCGTTTTAGAGCATTGCACTTACTGCTTGTGGGATTTTTTATTTTATTTTTTTACTTCACCTTTTTAAAATGATACAACTGACTCAGCTTTTAACTATAAACAAAGGCATGATCATGTTGGATGAAGAGGTTATAAATAATGTACAACCCCAATTCCCAAAAAGTTGGGACGCTGTGTAAAATCTACATAAAAACAGAATACAATGTTTTGCAAAACTCAAACCCACATTTTATTCACAATAAGTGCCGGTTCACACTACCGCGACTTGGGATCCGACTTGTGTCGCCCCAAGTCGCGCGACATGAGAAATTACATGTTGGTCAATGAGAGCCGTCTTAATGTACACTACTGAAGTCGCTCCGACTTCAGAAAAGGTTCCTGTACTACTTCAAGGCGACTTGTACCCATTGATTTCAATGGAAGTCGCCTCCAAGTCGGATCCCCCGTCTTAACTGAAGCAACTTTCCAGAAAGTAAAAATTGTTTTCTAAGGCAAACCCCTCCCTCCCACAGAGCAGATTATTATGTGATTGGCCACTGGCAAAGTCGCCTGTCCTGGAGGCGACTTGAAGTCGCGTTGTAAGTCGCTCCAAGTCGCGCTGGAAGTCGTGTTGCCCCAGTGTGAACCGGCACTAAAAAATCGCAAACATATCAAATGGTTAAACTGAGAAAATGGACCATTTTAATAAAAAAAAAATGAAAGTAATTTTAATAAGGTAAACCACCCAAATCCGATTCAAGATGGCAGTACAGGAGGAGACATGCGGGGGAAGAGCAGTGGGTAATAAAGGACAACACAGGATTCCTGGGCTTGTGAAAATGTTTATCCTGCAAATAGCAGCAAAGCTAAGTGGCATATGGAAAGTAAAATTCATGGACAGGGCTGAAGTTCCTCTTTAAGGGCTTGTTCACTCTATGTGTGGTGACCTGTGTTTTTCAACACTAAATAAACGCAGGTCACCATTAGGGTACACCAATCGTTTTCTAGGTGCCCTTTTCACACCATAATGCTGGTCTGATGTGTGGTGCATTGTAGTGTGGAAAAAGTATGACACTTCAAATTTTATTTTTTTTTTTATATTATTTCTTACAAGTTTTTTTTAACCTGTGTTTTGCTATGTATTGTGTTGTCTATTATTTATATATCTCTTCTTCAGTAGAAGCTTGCCCATAGGGGCTCCTGCGCCCCACCAGTTTGCAGGAAAAATAAATAAAAATTCACTATATAATTTATTTTTTCTGTTGAGTTTTTAACTTTGTAATAGTTTCTCCACGTTTACTGGCTGCCTGCCAGTCCCCTATTTTGTTTAATGGGAGTTATTAGGGCAGGCCGAAATACCGACCTGACCTGCCTTTTGACGTCCCTAATTTGCTCCCTACACCAGGGGGTGGAGATCTGGAAAGTCCAGCTTCCAGGATAGGACATAAAGGGTGGTCTTCATCCTGGGACGTGGACAGTGTACACAGCGTGAAGCTGGGAGCGGAACACCGGGAATGGGAGCCCGCTGAGCATGTTGTCACTGCAACAGTTCACCAGTGGTCGAACAGAAGAATGAAACATACTGTGAAAATTCACCCTGTCTCAGTGAGATTAGTGCTATAATATTCTCATATTTTATCCTCAATGCAAATTGCAGCAATTTTAAAGCATCCAATTAGAAAATAATTTATGGATGACAATGCAAGACCAGAGGAAGATGGATTCTGATTGGTTGGGTACTGCTTTACCTATTGTATTGTTTTATTAAATAGACCTGAATCTCAACCATTCCAGGGGAGAAGAACTACCTGCCCATCACCGCCACCAACAGGGTAAGAGCGATATAGAAATGTGCATGGTCCACTAACATTGTTCAGTGTGATATAGTACAGTGTTGTCGCCTCTTATAGTACTGTACCAGCTTCATTACTATATATAGTGTCGGCTTCTCTCCTATAGTATAGTGTATATAATATAGTATTACTGGTGACAGGATGGGGCTGAGACTTGTAACTCCCCATACTGTGTGCAGGAACTTGTACATGATGGGGGGGGTACAGTCAGCAGATGAGATGCCAGCCAGTGTATTCAGTACGGACACTTTCCCGCCGGTGTTGTACAGTATTGCTCCCTGTCAGTCACTATGGTGCCTGACTGGCTAGATCCTAACTGCTGCCCCCTGACAGTGATCACCGTCTCATCCTGCGCTTATCAGTGCAGTGCACAGTGATCAGTTCGTCTCCTCTGTCACTGCACAGCTGAGCTCGCAGTGACCGGTGAAGCGGAGAGGACAGCTGTGTACCGAATAGAAGCGGACACGAGGCTCCCTCCCGGAGATGATCCCAACCGATCACTGCACCTCCAGCCAATCGAGGGGCTCTCACATCCCAATCGTAAGCAGTCAGCTGTTCAGTCATGAAGGCTGGGTCTGGTTGTTGCTATGAGTTAGTTTTATCACTATAGGTTACATCACTATTGCTATGGGTGGAAGCAAGTGGAGTACAGGGGACAGAGTTGGTGGTGTCTATAAGGCGTGGGGCTTATGAGAAGTGGGATGGGCCAAATGGAAGGGCGGGGTCTGGCACCCCACCATCTTAAAACTTCACCAGCCGCCACTGCTCTTCTTCCAAACTTCATAATAAAAGGAATATTCTAAATGTAAAAAAAAATAGAAGTTTTTGTATTGTCTTTAGGGAGATCAATCACCTTTGAATAGTAGCCTGCATTTGGTAAATTTTTCTTTTTTCTTTTAGGAACTTGTTTTGTACAGCTGCATGCCCACCAAGAAATATTCCAGTCTGAAAAGTGGAAGCCCAATGGCAGCACCCTATATCACCCACTTTCATCACACCTTTTAGTAAACTTTGAAAAATATGATCAGATCAGCTTTGATGAAGGACTGTTTTTTATTGGAGATGAAACAGGGGGATGTTTGCAAAAAGAACAAGGTAAGGTTGCTGGGAGGGACAGTTCACCAGAAAATAGATGTCAAGTTTGACTATCCTTCATTTAAAAATATTCTTGCTCGGTTTTTCCTGCCCTAAGTAATAGTCACTTGCTTTGTCAAGGATCGGCATATGCCTGTCTCTCATACATACTGTTTGCAATGGTTATATTTGCCTCTGATGTATGCTTTTCTGCAATTGACCACTTTTCAGAGGTGTTTGACAGGTGGTGAAGGGTTGATATATCTCCTCATCACCTGTTTTAATATTGTAAATGTTACATCACTGGGTGCAATTACATGCAGCTGCAAGGTGGGTGAGGCACAGCCCCATTCACACAAATGGGTTATGTTGGGCAGTAGTACTGCCCATCGAATGAGATGGGGCGAAATAATTTTTGCTGCGGCATGTTTACACCTGTGTTCCGGCTGCTTTTGCAGCATAAAAATGCAGCTCAGCCATCTGTTTTTGCATTCATAACTATGTAATCCTTTCCAAATCCGAGGTTACCAGCTGGGCCTCCTCAGGGGGAAATTGACTTCTGAAAGCATGGAAAAGTTGTAAATATCTGAAAAGATACACTGGGGGAACATTGTGGTTAGAGCCAAAGGGGTGGAGTGATAGATCTGACATGACATTTTTCATTAATTTGATGTTAAATTTAGTCCAGGCTGCTGGGCTCGTTTTCGACACTGGAACGATCAGGTTCAGGTAAAAAAAAAGGGGGGATCTGGGGGGGTTGCTACAGCACAGAAGTTTTTTCACCATAGAATGCAATTAAGGTTAAAAAACCTTGAGACTTTACAACTCCTTTAAGATCTTTGTATAATGCTTCTAAACAGAAGCTGAAGGGTGCTTTAGGCTAGGCTCACACCTATGCATCTTGCAGTGTGGTTTCAGTTCTGCAGAGACGCAGTACAGTAATTTGACCATGATTTCCTATGGGTCGCATCTGTGCGTTTTCAACATGTGCGTTTTTTGGAAAGGGTCAGGGACTTTTTTGGTTAAACAGAAATGCCTCAAAAACGTAGTGCTTGCGTTTTTTGAGGTGTTTTTGCTGGTTTGTCCTGCATGACAACAGACACATCCCAAAAACCGCAAAATGCATCAAACACACGCCAGGAAAACGCATCAACAGCAACCTGCATAGGTGTGAACCCAGCCTTAAAGGACTGGAGAAAACTGCTGGAAGTTTTGTAAAAGCTTGCTGTTCACACTGCTGCTATACAGTAGAAGCTAAAGCCTGTGTCTAAAACAGAAGATAATCAGTTTGTGATTTTGTATAACTTTTCAAAATCCTTTATCTATTTTCGTTGGATAGGACATGTCATTCATTGTTGGAGATTTGATGACAACGAGAAGACCCTTTTCATAGCCATGTCATATTTGTTTACAAATTATTGTGTAAGTAAAGAATGAATATGTTACAATTTTCTTATTGTTTCCATTTAAATTGAAAGCATTGCTATTGCATTGAATATTTCTCTTGTTCTTGTAGGTATTTCAAGAAATTGTCAACCGACTCAATTATGCATGAAAGCATATGCCTTCTGACAAATGTTGCTGTACACAAGTTTGGTTTAATGCTTGCTAATCTAATGCTGCTCATGTATGCAGACATGTTATACGTTTTACAGCAACAGCTGCAAAACTAAGCATTATTACCGTATATACTCGAGTATAAGCCGACCCGAGTATAAGCCGAGGTACCTAATTTTACCACAAAAAACTGGGAAAGCTTACTGACTCGAGTATAAGCCGAGGGTGAGAATGCAGCAGCAACTGTAAGTGGAACAATGCTCATTTGCACGCCTCACTGTGCCCATTGCAACCTCACTAAGCCAATTGTCACTGTGCCCAACCTCACTCTGCCCATTGCCACCTTACTGTGCCCATCCTCACTGTGCCCCTAAAATTGAAATTGTACCTGAAATTGAGAGGCTGCGGGCGTCCATTCATTGTTTAAAACTTGCGGTCTCTTCCTGGTCCCTTCCGTGATAGGCGTTTCTAAGCAGACACAGTTCCGCCTATCACGAACGTTCTCTCATCCTCAGTTTCCCAGCAGACACTGTGTTCAGTGTTCCGCCAATCACGGGCGTCCTCTTGTCCGAGGATGAAAAGGCGTCCGTGATTGGCCGAACACAGTGTCTGCTGGGATGGGTAGGGATGAGAGAACGTTCGTGATAGGCGATTGTCAGCAGACACAGTTCCGCCTATCACGGAAGAGACCAGGAGGAGACCGCGAGATTTAAACGATGGACGCCCGCAGCCTCTCAATATTTTCAGGTACACTGACTCGAGTATAAGCCGAGGGGGGCACTTTCAGACGAAAAAAAAGGGGCTGAAATCTCGGCTTATACTCAAGTATATACGGTAGTTTTAAAGATTAAGACCGTTCCTAATTACCTTAGTCAAAAAGGTTTATTAAGGAACAATGCTGATAAGTAAGATTTTGAAGAAATTTAAGATACAGTTTTTTTAAAGAGTATACAGCATTTCTCAGTTTAATCATTTAAACCATTCCACAATTTAAAGTTTGATGAATAAGTACTGGGTAAGTAGGCATACTCTTGATTCATGAAAAATTGTAGGCATTTGGGGGGGACACACACACACGGGCTGTTACTGATTACAATTTTCGTGTTCGATAAATCAATTTTATTTAATTTTTTAATCGACTAATTTCGATCAATTATAACGCACATACCGTTTTTTTTTTTTTTTAAATCTCCCCCCACTGTAATGTCCACATCTCCACCACTGTATAAGATTGTCTGCTCTTACCAGAAACAACAGCAGGCAGACCCGTCCGCAGACGGGTGATGACGTCAGCGTGCCGCTACTAGGCCGCCGCCGGGCATACCAAGATTAACGCCGCTCCGGAGCTAGGCCGAAGCCGCGGCCTTTCCTATGGGCGAGACAACGGAGGTCAATCCGCGGATCGTACCGGTCAAAATAATTTTAATCGATCAAAGAAATTAACGATTAATCGAGGAATTTGTTAATTTCCGCAGCCCTAATAAATGTGTGTGTGTGTATATACCAACTGGGTTCCAACTGTCTGCAGTCTGAGACTGAAGATAAATGAGGATCCTAACTATTTACTATGTTGCCATACTTTACATCTTTGATTGTATGCTTGTGTGGGCAGGGTCCTTTTTATCCTTGTGTCCCCACCTTACTTTTTTGTCCGTTGTATTTTGTTTGTATTTGTTTTATTAAAAAACAAGAATGTAACTGCTTGCATGGTTTTTCAATACTGGTTAAATGGATAACCACAACTCTTCCCTGTACCCAGTAGAGATAAAAAAAAAACAAAGCAGTCACCTTATCAGTGGATACTTGTCAGTCTTTAATCTATAGATTAATTTTGTATTATCTGCTTTAGGTTTTTAGGTTGCAGAGTAAATGTCTCAAAAGCCCAATTGAAGTCCCCTACCCTTTTCTCTCTTAAAACCTGGTACACACTACTAGTCTTTTTAAAAACAAAAAAAACGGACAGCTCTGGTCGGAGCCGCTGTACAATTCAATGTTTAGTAGAGCAAACTCCCCTGCTGTGCTATTGTGTTCTGCGAGAACACTCCGGTAGGCTCTCTCAGCCATTGGCTGAGGGCACAGATCGAGAGATGGTCGGCAGACCTTTTTCGGCTATGACCCTTTTTCAGGGTAGGCTAGGCACGTTTATCGCTTGAGCGTTAATTCATTTCAATGGCCAGAGTAAATTATAATTATCACCAATAAAATTACTGCTTAACCGCACCTAAAAGCTTGTAAAATGCACCTAAAAGCTTTTTTCCTGCCAAAACTCTGCTGCCAGGAGGAAAGGCTTCTAGGAGAGTTTGCGAAATGTCCTGTGTACATGAGACCATGCCCCCACATGTTATGATTTGTGCTTGGAAATGCTTTTAGGGCCAGTTCACACCAGACGCAGTTCCATGCGCATTTTTTTTTCTGCACAAAATGCATGCACAGTGTTTTCCATGTATTCCAAAGGCTCTAGTTCACACCATGCAGTCAGTTTCCGGTCAGATGCTGCATCGGAAACTGACTGCATGGTGTGAACTAGAGCCATTGGAATACATGGAAAACACTGTGCATGCATTTTTAGTGCAGAAAAAAAGCGCACGGAACTGCATCTGGTGAGAACTAGCATATATCCATCAAAAGTGTCAGTAAAAAGGTGCTTACTGTCCTTAAATTTCAGTGCTCCATGCTGACATACTGTAGCTAAGTAACAAGACAAACCCCTCATCCCAAGTGTTCTCACTTAAAGTGGAATCACTTTAGGCTGGCCCCTTTTGCAGTTATAGCTATGTAAAACTATTAATACGTTAAAAATAAGTACCTATACTGTTTAAAATCCAGTAATACTGTCTCACCTTGCTCTGCACATGCTCAGTTGCTCTCGATTTTTAGGCACTGGGCTGAATTCGGACCTGAAACGGACCCAAAAAAAAAAAGTATTTCCTGCAAAACGCACCGGACCTGCTGCGGAGATATGTGAAGGGACTCCATAGAGAGCCAGTCACATTCTCCTGCTATGCGAATTGGATGCGGAGAAACCCAGCCTTAGGCTGCATTCACACCTGAGCGTTTTCAGCTTGTAAAACGCCCAACAAGCAAAATTTAAATGGCCCCTTTTCACATCTGAGCATTTTGTAGCCTGAAGCTCAAAAAAAGTACATGAGCTTCTTTTTGGGCAGATTATAGGCGTTTTTCTGCTTTTTACATTGGTGACCTTTTGACCTGTGCAAAATCCCGGCAAAAAAAAAAAAAACTCGCTAAAAATCACGGTAAAAAATAGTGACTTTCTGCCTGAAAACAAAATGCTCAGGTTTGAATGCTGCCTTTAAATGGAATTAAACCCTCCTATGGTTTACAGCCAAGGAAGCTGCTTCTGTTTGATCTGAAACTGCCGAGGTGCTGCACGTGATCAGTTATGACACCGGCCATTTCATGGTTTGACAGTTTGGTCACAAGGACACAAGCAAATGTGACAGTTGGCAATCCCAGCATTCCAGGAATGTCACTTTAAAAAAAAAATGTAATTGATGGTTTTAGTTCCTCTTTATGATTTACTGCTGTTCAGGGGCTCTGGGGTCCAGAAAAATTGCAGCCTCTAGCAAGAAGAATCAGGAGCAATGCTGGAGGCAATTTACAGCACACACTAATATTGGTAGCAGAATTAGTAATGTGGAATGTATGTTCCTAGCTAAAGAACATTTTTTTGTTTTTGGTAAAGTTTTTACTTTAAAACATGTTTTGCAGAAGAAGAGTAGGGGGTATGTTAGACCAGTTATTTTAGTGGATGCTGACTGCTGTCATTGTAATTGGGCTTAAAACCGTTTTTTGTAATTCTGTGTATCCCTGGCCCCTTTAACCACTTGCTGCCCGCCCACCGTCAAATGACGGCTGGGCCGTACGACTCTCATTCTGGGTGGACGTCATATGACGGCCGCCCAGAACGACCGCTCTCGCGCACCCCCGGGGGCATGGAGCGTGGCGATCGTGCCGTGTTGCTAAGACACGGCGCGATGCCGATCTGTGGTTGGCTCTTTAACCAGGTTTTCTTTATCATACATCACGGGACACAGAGCGGCATAGTAATTACTATGTGGGTTATAGAGCTTACCTTCAGGTGATGGACACTGGCACACCCAAGACAGGAAGTCCCCTCCCTATATAACCCCTCCCATATCGGGAGTACCTGAGTTTTTTTTTTAACAGTGTCTAAAGGTGTTGGTCACGGTTAAGCATGTATTCAAGTTAGCTCTGCGTATGGTCTTTGAGGCCTAAAGGCGAGCTATTCCGGATCCGTCCAAAGTGCTTCAATGCCAAAATGGACGGTACCCGGGCCTCGGGGAAGATGATGTGGACCATCTACGAGGTTTGGCCTGTAATGCCTCTCTTAGGAGGGCTGGACCCTGGGATCCAGTACTCTGGTCAGACCCAATACCAAGAGGTTTTCTGGCAGGGTGCTATACGGGTCCAGGGGAGTGGTGTTCCTTTCAGTAGGACCCCGGTTCCTGAAGGTCAAATGACGTTGCTCGCCAAAGGGGCGAAGTTTGGGCTGTCTGTTCCGAACAGGGTCCTGCGGCGGGGACAGGTAAGTGAGGGTCCCGATGAACTTGGTCCAGCAGGGACCCTTCAAAACTAATGTGTTTGCCTGTATTTTACCTACATGGTATATTTCCCACTGTACCTGATGCCTAAAATATCTTTGATAAACCTGAAATGTATTTTCTTATGGTTCTATCCATGCTGCCCATCCATGCCGCCTATCTGTGCCCACCAGTGCCACCCATCAGTGCTCATCAGTGCCCATAAGTGCGGCATATTCGTGACACGTCATCAGTGCCCATTAGTGCAGCCTATCAGTACCGCCTCATCAGCACCCATCAGCGAAGGAGAAAAATTACTTATTTGCAAAATTTACTGACAGAAACTAAAACTTTTTCTCTTTCGTCCATGGACGGACACAGCTCCTTTAGTCTTGACAAGTGGGTTATGTTCCGTCTATTAGGAGAGGACTAGGCAGACATGTTAGATATACAAAAACATGTAATTATACCAAAGCTGAACAGCCCCGCCCAGGGGGCGGTCCCTCTAGTAATTACCCCTCACCCTGCACTCAGCAGCTCAGTTTTTTTTCTGCCTAGTGTAGAAGGACCTGGCTCCCTAGGGGCCCATTGGTCCTGGAGAACTTTTTTATTTTCAATTTTGTATCCTGAGATCTACTATCAACTGCCGGCTGGGTGACAGGCTGGATAATAAAGATCCTTGTAGTCTCCATCGAGCGTGAGCAGGCCTTTAGCTACACACTGGGTCGGCCGTTTTGCTCCAGGGGTGGCCGGTGAGCTATATGCTCCGGGGCCCACATATGACCGGGCTACTGCTGTCCAGTCACAGTGGGCCGTGGCCAACAGCCACTCCGTCCTGCATGGTTATGGGTCTGTCAGGAATGCGTCCAGCAGTAAGGTTCCTCCTGTCTTGGCAGGATGGAACAGCTGGGCATTCCTGGGGAGGTCGATTAGGGGGTCTCTAGTCCTCCCTTTCCTCTCTCCCCATCCATCCCTCCTCCCCATGCTTTGCTGGGCCTGCTGTGTACCTCACCAAGGGGTCCCTGAGGGGGGCTCCGGGTCCTGGGTGGGGGCCACGCGGTGTGTCCGGGTCCGCTCTAGTGTGGGTGGGTCTGTCTTGTGGGGGGCCTCCGCTTGGAGACCCAGTGTTTTTGCGGCCTTTTATTTTAATTTTTTTACCTCAAAGCCGCGCTGTTCCTAATGCTAATACAGCTGGCGGCCATTTTCTTGTAGCCGCGCTGTTTCTATAGCTAATAAAGCCGTCTGCCATTTTCTTGTTTTTTCTTTTTTTTTTTTTCCCTGAGGTAACCGTCTGCCTTCTTTGTGGGGATTTTTACATTGGCTGGTTTGTCATTCTGAACGGTGCGAACGGCAGCTAACCTTAGAGACACCTCAGGCACACACTGTGCAGGAGTTTAGAGTGGACGGCAGCGCTAAAGCAGTGCCTGGGTCAGGGCGGTGAGTCCTTAGGGAATACCCCTCGGTCTGGGCAGCTAGGAGGGTGGGCCTTTTTTCTTGTACCTTGACTTGTTCCCTGAGTGGCTGTCAAGTGTGTGGGTCAGCATGGCGTCAGAAGCTGGCGTTTCTTCCCCAGACATTCCGGTGGTAGCAACTGGTGCCCCTGCGGACTCTTTGTCGGCGGTCCTGGAATCATTTGTTGCCAGGGTGGAAGTGGTGTGCGGGCGCAAGGGGGGTAAAAAATGCCCCCTCCCCCCACCATCTTCTGGGGAAAGCTCTGACTCAAATTTGGGCCTGGCTGTGAAACAGGACCACTGTTCTGAAGGGTAAGAGTGTGCACCAGGACCATTCGGACAGTGAGGAAGACCCCGTGTCCGTACCAGCGCAGGACAAGGCGCTTGTTGAAGCACTTATCACCGCAGTGCGGGAAACCCTCAGACTGGAGGATGCGGCTGGGACGTCTGCTTATCTGCTTTTTCGGTCCCAAAACGCATGGCAGCCCGTTACCCTTTTGAGGAGAGCCTTCTGAAAAAATGGGCATCTCCCCCGGTTGTGGTCCCCCCCCCCCCCAGTATCCTGGTTAAACAAAGTAACCACTATTACGGTTGAGAGGACCACTGCATTTAAGGACCCTGCGGATAGGAGGTCCGAGGTGGTGGCCCAGTCCATGTTTACCATGCTGAGATCTGCATTACGGACAGTTTTGGCTGCGGCTCTGGTGTCACAGACACTTACAGAATGGGCTAAAATTTTGCACCAGGAGTTGGAAAGACAACAGGTTTCCTCGGTCTGCGTAGATATGGCTGACCAGTTGGTGCATGGCCTCAAATATGTCTGCGATGCAGCCCTGGACACAGCTCCCCTGCTTTCTAGAGCCTCAGTATCTGCTGTGGTACTGTGTAGCCTGATTTGGCTAAAATGCTGGCCAGCGGACCAGACTTGCAAGAAGGCTCTGGCTGATTTGCCTTTTCGGGGTGGAAGGTTATTTGGAGCCTCGCTGGATGACATTATTAAGGATGTCAATGGGGGTAAGAGCACACTGCTCCCACAATCCAGAAAAGGTAAGGAGCCGCAGGCCTGGTCCCTCCTTTTCCGCTCAGAAGCGTTTTTTTTTTTCCGTCAGTCCGGGCCCGCAGGTAAGCGTTCCCAGGCCGACAAGGGGCCAGCTGAGGGACAAAAGCATCCCTGGGTTCGCAAGCCAAACAAGCCCGCGTACAAATCTGCTACTGCATGAAGGTTTTGTCCCCCCGCCTGACTCTCGGGTGGGGGGGGGTCGCCTTCGCGAGTTTGTAGCTCGGTGGACCTCCCTGCTTTCCGACCAGTGGGTTTGCGAAGTGGTTTCATCAGGGTACAAGATAGAATTTCTTACTTGTCCACCAGATTTTTTTCCCTCAAACCTTCATCTTACCCCAGCTCGTCGGAACACCCTGTTTGGGGCAGTGCAGGACCTGCTGATGCGCGGGGTAATAGTACCTGTGCCGCTGCCGGAAAGGTTTCAGGGATTTTACTCCAATCTGTTTGTAGTCCCAAAGAAGGACGGGGTCCGTCCAATCCTGGAACTCAAGGCCCTCAACAACCTTTTGTAAAGGTGCAAAGGTTCAGGATGGAATTGGTTCACTCTGTGGTCGCTGCACTCCATCCGGGGGATTTTCTAGCGTCCTTGGACATCAAGGACGTATACTTGCATGTCCCCATATGCATCAGATTTCTGCGTTTTTGCAGTCGGGGACGATCACTACCAATTTGTGGCTCTCCCTTTTGGCCTAGCATCGGCACCAAGGGTTTTCACCAAGGTGCTCGCCCCGATTCTGGCCTTGCTGAGACAGCGAAGTATCGCTATCGTGGGCTACCTGGACGACCTCCTTCTGAGAGCTGCTTCAGACTCAGAATTAGAGGAGGCTGTAACGATTGCCAGTCAGACCCTTCAAGAATTTGGTTGGGTACTGAACCTCCAGAAGTCTGTATTTGTGCCAACTCAGCACCTGAAATACCTGGGCTTGATCCTGGACTCCTCGGAGGCGAAAGTTTTTTTTTTCCCTTTAGAAAAATTGGCCTCCTTCGAGGCGGTACCGTATGCTCAATTCCACACTCGAGTCTTGCAGAAGGAGATCCTGTCCAAGTGGGACAAGTCTCGGTTGTCCCTGGATTGTCAAATCTGGGTGAGCCAACTAGTCAGGACTTCCCTGGCCTGGTGGCTGACATCTCCGGCCCTTCAGTCCGGAAAGTCGTTCCTTCCCTTTCACTGGACGGTGATCACGACGGACGCCAGCCTGACCGGTTGGGGGGGGGGTGTTTGGGGGGGTCCAGTCGACACAAGGTCGCTGAACACAGGAAGAATCCCGCCTGCCGATCAATGTACTGGAACTTCGGGCGATCAGGCAGTGCCTCTCCACATGGTCACAGAGGCTACAGGGTCATCCAGTCGGACAATGCCACGGCGGTAGCGTATGTCAACCATCAAGGAGGAACAAGGAGCTTGGCTGCAGCATCGGAGGTCGCTCACATCCTTTGGCGGGCAGAAAGGAGCGTGCCGGCTCTGTCGGCCGTATACATTCCGGGCGTAGAAAACTACCTAAGTCGCCAGATGCTGGACCAAGGAGAATGGTTGCTACACCTGGACGTGTTTCAACTCCTTTGCCTAAAATGGGGCACGCCAGACTTGGATCTCCTGGCTTCTCGACTCAATCGGAAGGTATTGAGGTTTGTGGCCAGGTCAAAAGATCCCTGGGCAGACGCAACGGATGCGTTGGTGGCCCCGTGGGTACAGTATCGGCTGATCCATGCTTTTCCCCCGCTGAAACTTCCTCGTCTGCTCCGCAGAGTGCAGACCGAGGGGATTCCGGTGGTCCCTGGTAAGCCGGCCTGGTGGCGGATGCCCCTTGGCGACTGCCGATGCGGGAGGACCTTTTGTCGCAAGGTCCCATACTTCATCCTGCTTTACAGTCGCTGGCTTTAACGGCATGGCTATTGAAAGCCAGGTACTAAGGGACCGAGGCCTGTCGGATTCAGTAATTTCCAGTATGCTGAGGGCACGGAAGTCATCTTCTCGGAAGATCTACCATCGCACGTGGAAGGCATACATCTCTGTGTAAGGAGATGGAGTGGCGTCCACGGCATATTCGGTTTCCAGGATCCTGCTGTTTCTGCAGCGTGGAGTGGATCAGAAACTTGCCTTAAATGGGTTGTAAAGGTTCGTTTTTTTATTTTCTAAATAGGTTCCTTTTTAAGCTAGTGCATTGTTGGTTCACTTACCTTTTTCCTTCGATTTCCCTTCTAAATGTTTTTTTTCTTTGTCTGTCTGAATTTCTCACTTCCTGTTTCTCCTCCAGTAAACTTCACACCATCATCCGAGCAGTGTTTAGTCAGCCAAAACAGCTTACTGAACAGCTTACTGAGGAGGAACAGGAAGTAAGAAATTCAGACAAAGGAAAAAAAAACATTTAGAAGGGAAATCGAAGGAAAAGGTAAGTGAACCAACAATGCACTAGCTTAAAGGAACCTATTTAAAAAATAAAAAACAAACCTTTACAACCCCTTTAACCACTTGAGACCCGCGCTATAGACAAAAGACGTCTGCAGCGCGGCTCTCAAGTGCTGAGTGGACGTCTATGGACGTCCTGCTGTTTCTCTCCCCCTGCGCGCCGCCGAGGGCGCGCGGCGGGGGAACAGCTGTGCCCGCCGCGGTCACGTGATGCCGATGCGCGTGCCTGGCGGCCGCGATGTCCGCCAGGCACCCGCGATCGGCTGTGACAGAGGCAGGACGTGGATCTCTGTGTGTAAACACAGAGATCCATGTCCTGTCAGGGAGAGAGGAGACCGATGCTGTGTCCCTTGTACATAGGGACACAGATCGGTCTCCTCCCCCTGTCAGTCCCCTCCCCCCACAGTAAGAATCACAAATAGGGAACATAGTTAACCCCTTCCTCGCCCCCTAGTGTTAACCCCTTCCATGCCAGTCACATTTATACAGTAATCAGTGCATTTTTATAGCACTGTTCGCTGTATAAATGTGAATGGTCCCAAAATAGTGTCAAAAGTGTCCGATATGTCCACCGCAATATTGCAGGCCTGACAAAAATCGCAGATCGCCGCCATTACTATTAAAAAAAATATATATAATAAAAATGTCATAATTCTATCCCCTATTTTGTAGGTGCTATAACTTTTTCGCAAACCAATCACTATACGCTTATTGCAATTTTTTTTTTTACCAAAAAAATATAGAAGAATACGTATCGGCCTAAACTGAGAAAAAAAAATAGTTTTTTTAAAAAAATTGGGATAATATTATAACAAAAAGTAAAAAAAGTGTTTTTCTTTTCAACATTTTCTGTCCTTTTTTTTTTTTGTTTATAGCGCAAAAAATAAAAACCGCAGAGGTGATCAAATACCACCAAAAGAAAGCTCTATTTGTGGGGAAAAAATGATAAAAATATCATTTGGGTACAGTGTTGTATAACTGCTCAATTGTCATTCAAAGTGCGTCAGCACTAAAAGCTAAAAATTGGTCCGGGCACGAAGGGGGTTTAGTGCCCAGTTGTCAAGTGGTTAAGCACCATTTAACCACTTAAGCCCCGGATTAATACGCAGCTTAAAGACCAGAGGTGTTTTCACAATTTGGCACTGCGCTGCTTTAACTGGTAATTGCGCGGACATGCAATGTTGTACCCAAACTAAATTTGCGTCCTTTTCTTCCCACAAATAGAGCTTTCTTTTAATGGTATTTGATTGGCTCTGCGATTTTTATTTTTTGCGATATAAATGGAAAAAGACTGAAAATTTTGAAAAAAAATATAGATTTTCTACTTTTTGTTTATAAGAAAAATCGAATAAACTCAATTTTAGTCATACATTTAGGCCAAAATGTATTTAGCCACATGTCTTTTTAGTAAAAAAAATGTCAATAAATGTATATTTATTGGTTTGCGCAAAAGTTATAGCGTTAACAAACTAGGGTACATTTTATGGAATTTACACAGCTTTTAATTTATGTCTGCCTATCTAATTTCTTGAGGTGCTAAAATGGCAGGGCAGTAAACCCCCCCCCCCCCCAAAGGCCCCCATTTTGGAAAGTAGACACCCCAAGGAAATTGCTGAGAGGCACGTTGAGCCCATTGACTATTTTTTTTATTTTTTTTGTCCCAAGTGATTGAATAATGACAAAAAAAAAAATTACAAAAAGTTGTCACTAAATGATATATTGCTCACACATGCCATAGGCATATGTGAAATTACACCCCAAAATACATTCTGCTGCTTCTCCTGAGTACGGGGATACCGCATGTGTGGGTCTATTTGGGAGCCTTGCCGCGTACGGGACCCCAAAAACCAAGCACCGCCTTCAAGATTTCTAAGGGCATACATTTTTGATTTCACCCCTCACTACCTATCACAGCTTTGAAGGCCATAAAATGCCAAGATGGCACAAACCCCCCCAAATGGCCCCATTTTGGAAAGTAGACACCCCAAGCTAGTAGACACCCCAAGAGAGGCATGTTGAGCCCATTGAATATATATATGTGTATATGTGTGTGTGTGTATGTATGTACCGTATTTATCGGCGTATAACACGCATCGGCATATAACACGCACCCCAAGTTTAGGAGGAAATTTTAGGGAAAAAAACTTTTAGGAGGGAAGTTTAAGGAAAAATAACTCAGCCTTGTCAGTGTCCATTGCAGCCTTGTCACAGTGCAGCCTTGTCAGTGTCCATTGCAGCCTTGTCACAGTGCAGCCTTGTCAGTGTCCATTGCAGCCTTGTCGCCGTGCAGCCTTGCCCCAGAGTCGCCGTGCAGCCTTGCCCCAGAGTCGCCGTGCAGCCTTGCCCCAGAGTCGCCTTGCCCCAGAGTCGCCTTGCAGCATTTTAAAATTGGCGCCGAGACTGTGCGGACGCCGCCGAGAACGCCGGGGACGCAGGGACTGGGCGGAGCCGCCGCCGAGATACACATAGCCGAGTGTACTCGGCTTTTCTCGGCTCCGCTCACAGTCACGCCGAGTCCCGCCCTATGATGGACATAACACAGGTCCAATGGCGGGACTGGGCGTGACTGTGAGCGGAGCCGAGAAAAGCCGAGTATAGCCGAGTACATTCGGCTATGTGTATCTCGCTCCGCTCCGCTCCCAGTCAGCGGAGACAGCTCAGGGATGTGGATATCGGCGTATAACACGCACCCACGATTTTCCCCTGATTTTCAGGGGAAAAAAGTGCGTGTTATACGCCGATAAATACGGTATGTGTGTGTGTGTGTGTGTATGTATGTATGTGTATGTATGTATGTATGTGTGTGTATATGTGTGTGTATATATATATATATATATATATATATATATATATATATATATATATTAGGGCTGTGGAAATTAACTATTAATTCCTCAATCGATTAATTGTTTTGATCGGTCAAAATTCTTTGGGCTTGCCGTGTCCATCTGAAGGGCTCCTTTGCTGTGCCTTCATATCTGCATGCCGGCGGGACCTTACTATCTGCCACACGCAAGGGCTGTTACACTTCCCTCTATCAACCTGGGATTCTACAGCCATCCACTGGGAGTTGTGATGGTTCCCTTCACGGGACATCTACATGCCGATGGACTGATGTTAGCCCCTCCTCATCTGGATTCAGCAGTGGTATCGTTGTACACATTTTTATACCAGTATCATACTTAGCTACATATTTTTATGACTGCTTTTGCTACCGTTTGGTATTACTCGCACTATTTTTACAGTTTATGTAGTGTGACAGCAGGAAGGTAAAGTCACCTGGTTGCATCCAGGGGGGTAGATATATTTCGCCCAGATTCAGGCTTTACGCCGACTTATACCACTAGGTGGAGAGTTGTATAAGGCTAGTGGGCTCATGGATGACTCATACCTCTAGGGAGAGGGCTGGGCGTCGTGCAGACAGGGAGTTGATGAGGCCAGCTGAAGCTTGTCAGCTCATTTAGGCCTCTATAAAAAACTCCTAGATTCATTAGATGTTAGCTCATGCCTGGAACCAGACCTGTGTGGACTGTCTAGGGAGAGTGAACCCCTGTGCGGTGAGAAAAAGCCTGTGTGGCTATTTGCTTGGACATTTAAAACCAGGGACTAGGACAGCACTAGGCTGATCCCAGTTGTTAGTTAGGAAACCTGTATGTTTAGTCAGAGGTCAACTTGACCAGGATTTATTTTGGTTATGTTTCTTTTGCTTTGCTGTGTTTTGTCACTGTAAATAGAAAATAAACCGCACCTTTTTGATTTTGAAAACCACAACCTCCGTTTGCTGGGCCTGTTTTGTGTGGGGAGCCCATCCCGGGGGTCACACACACCCGCTGTCGAGCTAACCCCCTCACAGTAGCTACATCGATTTTATCTCCAGTGCAATATTTATTTTTTTACCTACTTGAAGACTATAAAAGCTTTAATGCTATTCTCATCGAACGCTGCCTTTTGTGTGTTTTTTATATCCTGCTATCGGTTTTTCCAGTGGTTGGTAGCTGCACTGGGAATCGGCCTGCAAGGAGATCAGCTAAAAGTAGTTGGATCTGTATGTGCGTTTATAATTAATCAAAATTAGTCGATTAATCAAACACGAAAATTTTAATCAGTAACAGCCCTAATTTATATATATATATATATATACATACACACACACACACACACACACACACACACACACACACACACACACACACACACACATATATACACACACACACACACACACATATATATATATATATATATATATATATATATATATATATATATATATATATATATATATATATATATATATATATATATAATTTTTTTTTTTTTTTTTGTCCCAAGTGATTGAATAATGAAAAAAATAAATAAAAAAATAAAAAGTTGTCACTAAATGATATATTGCTCACACATGCCATAGTTATATGTGAAATTGCACCCCAAAATACATTTTGCTGCTTCTCCTGAGTATGGGGATACCACATGTGTGGGACTTTTTGAGAGCCTAGCCGCGTACGGGGCCCCAAAAACCCCCACACACCGCCTTCAGGATTTCTAAGGGTGTAAATTTTTGATTTCACTCCTCACTACCCATCACAGTTTTGAAGGCCATAAAATGCCAAGATGGCACAAAACTCCCCCCAAATGACCCCATTTTGGAAAGTAGACACCCCAAGCTATTTTGCTGAGAGGCATGGTGAGTATTTTACAGCTCTCATTTGTTTTTGAAAATGAAGAAAGAAAATTTTTTTTTTTCAATTTTCAAAACTTTGTGACAAAAAGCGAGATCTGCAAAATACTCACAATACCTCTCGGCAAATAGCTTGGGGTGTCTACTTTCCAAAATGGGGTCATTTGGGGGGGTTTTGTGCCATCTGGGCATTCCATGGCCTCCGAAACTGTGCTAGGCAGTGAGGAGTGAAATCAAAAATTTACACCCTTAGCCTGAAGGCGGTGCTTGGTTTCGGGGTCCTGTACGCGGCTAGGCTCCCAAAATGTCTCACATGTGGTATCCCCATACTCAGGAGAAGCAACAGAATGTATTTTGGGGTACAATTCCACATACAGGTATAACCATGGCATGTTTGAGCAATATATCATTTAGTGACAACTTTTTGTACATTTTTATTTTATTTTTGTCATTATTCAATCACTTGGGACAAAAAAAAAATATTCAATGGGCTCAAGATGCCTCTAAGCAAATAGCTTGGGGTGTCTACTTTCCAAAATGGGGTCATTTGGGGGGGGTTTTGAACTGTCCTGGCATTTTATGCACAACATTAGGAAGCTTATGTCACACATCATCCACACATGAAAACATATATTTTTTTTTTTTTTGCAAGAAAATCACGTTGAACCCCAAACATATATTTTTTTAAAGCAAAGGCCCTACAGATTAAAATAGTGGGTGTTGCATTTTTTTTTCCACACAGTATTTGCGCAGCGATTTTTCAAACGCATTTTTTGGGGAAAAAACACACTTTTATTTTTAATGCACTAAAACACACGATATTGCCCAAATGTTTGATGAAATAAAAAAGATGATCTTAGGTCGAGTACATGGATACCAAACACGACATGCTTTAAAATTGCGCACAAACGCGCAGTGGTGACAAACTACATACATTTTTAAAAGCCTTTGCAGGTTACCACATTAGATTTACAGAGGAGGTCTACTGCTAAAATTACTGCCCTCGATCTGACCTTCGCGGTGACGCCTCACATGCATGGTGCAATTGCTGTTTACATATGACGCTAGACCAGGGCTTAAAATTTCATGTCTAGACCTACTAGCCAGGCAAAAACCTTACTCTCCACCAGTTACCCCACCAAACCTTTCCCAGGTCCGTGCCCCAATCCCGCCCCCTTAAAGCCCCGCCCCCCTTAAAGCTTATGAAATTAAATTTTTCATAAGAATAAAGAATCCAAAATATAAAAAAATGCAAATATAACATAGCTTTATTCAATTTAAACATAACAGCAATAGCGTTAACATCAGGGTCCCCAGAGAGCCCCCCCATACATCAGGGTCCCCAGAGAGCCCCCCCCATACATCAGGGTCCCCAGAGAGCCCCCCCCCATACATCAGGGTCCCCAGAGAGCCCCCCCCCATACATCAGGGTCCCCAGAGAGCCCCCCCCCATACATCAGGGTCCCCAGAGAGCCCCCCCCCATACATCAGGGTCCCCAGAGAGCCCCCCCATACATCAGGGTCCCCAGAGAGCCCCCCCCATACATTAGTGTCCCCCAGAGACCCCCCCCATACATTAGTGTCCCCCAGAGAGCCCCCCCCTTACATTAGTGTCCCCCAGAGGGCCTCCCTCTAAATAAGTGTCCTCAGATGGCTCCCCATCTTACCTTTAGCTGGTGGGTGTAGGGATGTGCACCGTTGGCAGGCGACCTCTCCTCGTGCCCCCCGCGGCGGTGGAGAGCGGACCTCTCCTTGTTTCTCCCTCAGCGGTGGAGAGCGGAACTTTTCTGCACCTGTCCCCTGTAATGGCGCTGCCGAAGAAGAAGCCGCAAACCGGAAGTCGGCTTCAAAATGAGGTTTGGAGCGCAAATGCACAGCAAATCGATCCTCGTTGCGCTCTGTTACTGCCAGGGGCGTAACTAGAGCATTTGGCACCCGGGGCGGAACCTATATCTGCCCCCCCCCCCCACCTTAAAATGTAAAAACACCCCACTGTGCCCCCTGCATACCTCTGCATCCTTCAATATTTTTTGTCACTACTGTGTACCCCCTCTCCACAACTGCACCTCTGGACCCCTTTACATTTCACAACCCTTGTACCTCTAAACCCCTTTACATTACACTGCACCTCTGGACCCCTTTACATTACACTGCACCTCTGGACCCCTTTACATTACACAGCCCTTGTAACTCTGGACCCCTTTACATTACACAGCACCCTGCACCTCTAGACCCCTTTACATTACACAGCCCCCCACAGCTCTGGACCCCTTTACATTACACTGCACCTCTGGACCCCTTCACATTACGCAGCCCTTGTACCTCTGAGCCTCTTTACATTACACAGCACCCTGCACCCCTTTACATTACACAGCCCTTGTAACGCTGGACCCCTTTACATTACACGGCACCCTGCACCTCTAGACCCCTTTACATTACACAGCCCCCCACAGCTCTGGACCCCTTTACATTACACAGTACCCTGCACCTCTAGATGCCTGTATGTTACACAGACACCCCCCTCAACAGTTCTGGACCCCCTGCATGTTACACAGACCCCCGCTACAGTACAGGCCCCCCTACAATGCAGACCCCCGCTACAGTACAGGCCCCCCCTACAATGCAGACCCCCCTACAGTTAAGACCCCAGCTACAGTGCAGACCCCCCTACAGTGCACAGACCCCCTAATAATACAGACCACAGACCCCCTCTACACTCCCATATCGTACCTCAGAACTGACAGAGAGCCAGAGGTAGTGGCTTTGCAGGGAGAGGGGGTGCGAGCCACACCCGAGCCAGTCGGCACATCTGGGACCGGCTCAACGATCCCCTTCTCTCAAGGCTCTGATCAGTCTCGGCAGCGGCGAGTGCATTTTTCAAGCCCTGCGCTAGACTGACGCTTGCGTTCACCTTTGCGCAAGAGCAGGGGGGGACAGGGGTGTTTTTTTTTTTTTTCTTTTTTTTTTTTTTAAACTGTTCCTTCCATTTTTTTTTTTTTTTTTTTTTTTTTTTTTTTTTTTACCATTTTTATTGTTATCTCAGGGAATGTAAATATCCCCTATGATAGCAATAGGTAGTGACAGGTACTCCTTTTTAAAAAATAAATAAAATTGGGGGGTTAGACCCTAGATCTTTCCTCTGCCCTCAAAGCATCTGACCACCCCAAGATCGGTGTGATAAAATGCTTTCCCAATGGCGCTGTTTATATCCGGGGGAGGGGACATTCCCTCCTACTGCTTGTAAAAGCAGTCTAGAGACTAATTATCTGCTAGGATTGCTTTTACATGAAAGCCGACTGCTGGCTGAAAAGAATCGATGCCAAGATGATACCTAAACCCACAGGCATCATTCTGGAATAACCATTCAAAGTCCAGCAACATACCAGTACGTTGCTGGTCCTTGTTGGACATGTATTGTAATCTTTTTTTTTTTCATGCAGCCTGTTGGCTGAACGAAAAAACAGATTGATCGGTGGCTATGCCCACCACTAGAATCCCTCCCTTCATCCACCCACTTATAATGATGGGCATACATGCACCATTTATATATGCCGAAGCATGGGGGCATCCTCCCGCAAAAAAGTTATGCTGCATACACGCGGTCAGACTTTTCCACAGGCAAGCCTCTGTCGGAATTTCGACCGTATGTACGCGGCATTAGGAGCAAAATCGCTCCTCCGCCCCTGCTGCCCCCATGCTTCGGCATATATGCTTTTTTTTTTTTAACTGTGGTGGTGAAATCACCTCCTACAGCACTGGAGTCACGGCTTTATGTATCGTGGGAGCAAACGCTGTTGCTGTCAAGATAAATAATTCCGTGCTGCAGCTGAATGGCGCACCTGAAAACAAAAAATTACATACCTGAAAAGCAAGCATGATAAAACATTGCAGAATAGAATACAGTAAAAAAGAGCAGAACAATAGAGAGAGAGAACAATAAAACGACAACTATTTTTGTTTTTTTTATTTTATATATATATATATATATATATATATATATATATATATATAATAATTATTTTTTTTAAACTTTAACAACTGTAACGATTCGGGTCTCTCAAAATGCGATGACATCTTGGGAGACCCTGTGTAAGTGTGTCCTAGTCTGTGAAATGCTGTACCCTACGCTAAAAGAGTGGACAAAAATAACGGGTGTCACGCCTAAATCCGCGCTTGCTGCAGACACATCTTTTTTGGGGGGCTCGTTGGGTAGGGGTACTCTCGAGGACATTCGGAAAATGCCTCTCATGCAGCCAGCTTACTGCATTTGGTTGGGGATGGTGAGGTGCAGAACCGCCTGGATACAGGAGGTCTGTGACTATCTCATCCTGGAATTTTAGGAAGGATAAAGTCCCGCCTGAAGCTCTGTATAGCACATGAGCGTTCAGCAAAGCCAATTGAAATAAGGATAGAGACACTTTTTTGTACCAGCGTCTCGCCTTACGGCCAATGTGATACAGCGCCAACAACTGGTCGTTGAGGTCCACCCCTCCCATATTTTGGTTATATTCGTGGACACAGAGGGGTTTCTCCAACACCAGTCGTGTCTGCGTGAAGGGAGGTAAGAAGGAAAACATTCTTATTATCCCTCCACTTCACAGCGAGCAAATTATTACACCTTAAACAGGCTCTCTCCCCCAGCCTAAGACGGGCAACTACAAGCCCCTGGGGAAAGCCCCGGTATGACCTTCACCTGACGGGCGGGTGCTGATATTCAATTAGCCTGAAAAGGACTCAAAACATGGAAAAAATAAATCAAAAAAGCGCAACCCAATGTGATTGTTTCAGAGATTCACTGTTATCAATGTGAAATTCCAACCGATATCCCAACCGATATCTCAAAGCTGGAATATAAGTGAAACAAACATATATATATATATATATATATATGGAAAAAGATAAATTGATCAAATTTTTTTTAAAATAAAATAAAACATTTGACATAAAACTCTCAATTGATAAAAGTCCATATGATGTAATATCTATGGGAGACTAGTCCAGAGATGACATATATAGGATTGTTGCCGTGAAGGGATTCCTATGTGGCAGAAAGCGTAATACTCAGACAGGTTGATAGTATGAGCTTCACATCTAATAGTAAATAAATGGCTTGCTTACCAGATATAAGATGATATTGGGCTCAGGACTAGGCCGACCTGCCTTCACACGATCTTTTTTCGGTGTTCACCACACATGGATCGATTGGGAAATCCGGAGGCGGTCACTTTGGCGCTGAATCCCACAGACTGCGAGCACTTCAAAAATCTTTCGCTTGACGTATGGTGAGTGTTGTGTTTTATATAACTCACATTTTCCACATACAGCAAGTGGAGATCAGCATCCAGAAGTCAGCAGTCAATTACCAAAGAGAAAGAAGAAGAAAAGATCCTCATGGTGCAGTATTTCTTCATAAAAAACGTATTTATTGCACAGGCTTCATAAAACACTGACATCCATGGAACAGAGACAAATTTTCAAAAACAGCCATGGTTGGCACCAGCTGGCTGGAACGTGATGGTGTCAGAGACTTGTGGCTCCACCCTACATGTTTCCCCGTACAAGGATTCTACTGGGAACGGTGGCTTATTTTTTCCAATATATGGGGGTACCTGACGATATATAAAAACCTGACGGGTAACCTAAATAACTAACTAACTGGCTAACCAGTGTCACCAGTGAAACTTATACGGTGATCACTGCTGAAAGGGTTAACTCTAGGGGCAATCAGGGGGTTAAAATAATATATGAGGGTACCTGACGCTATAAAAACCTGCGGCGAACCTAAAAAAAAATTACTGGCTACCTAGGGGCACCACCGACACTAATACAGCGATCGGAAAAACTATCACTTAGTGACGCTGGCGATATGGGGTGAAAGGGTTACCTGGGGGGCGATCGAAGGGTTAAACCTTTATTAGGGGGGGTTAGGGGGCTACCCTGGACCTAAAGGGGCCTAAACCTAACTGCCCTGCAACTGTTTACTGTCACAAATGACACTGATTGCAGTGGTCATTTTTTTACTGATCACTGCAAACGGTGACACTGACTGGGGGGTGTAAGTGTGCCTACGTGTACTGGTGTCAGTGTAGTGTTGGTGCACCTACTGTGAGATGTCTTCTCTCCTCGCGCCGGACCGAAAAGACCGCCGCATGGAGAGATGACATCACTTCCTCTGCCTGTGTTTACATTACACAGGCAGAGGAAGCATCCCATTCGCCGGGAGCGACCGCGAGGGGGTGGCCAGAAACCAATGGCCGCCCCCTCATCCTGGATCGCTCCCGCACGGAAAACCACCGCTCCATGTACTGGAGGGGGGTCCGATCGGACCCCCCACCCATACGAAGGCAGTCACGTACAGGTACGTGATTGTGCCTGTCCGTGCCATTTTGCTGACGTATATGTACATGGGGCGATCGTTAAGTGGTTAAGGGGCAGATTTCAGCCTTGGCTGTTTTCTTTCAACGACCCCTGGTGGCTCATTCACTGGTGAGTACGTTTGTGCAAGGGGTCCGACATGTGGCTCCTCCGGTTCGACCACCACTACCACCGTGGGATTTGCATCTGGTGCTCTCGGTACTTCAGAAACCTCCCTTTGAGAACATCAGAGAGATTGCTCTTTTGACACTCTCTCAGAAAGTTGCCTTTCTGGTGGCCATTACATCTGTCAGGAGGGTTTCTGAGTTGGCGGCCTTGTCTTGCAAGTCCACCTACTTGATCCTCCATAAGGATAAAGCGGTGCTGCGCCCGCAGCCTTCGTTTCTTCTGAAGGTGGTTTCGGCTTTTCATCTGAATGAGGACATTGTACTTCCATCCTTGTGTCCTCGGTTGTCACATCCCAAAGAGGTTGCGTTACACCCGCAGAGCACGTACCACGTCTAAGGAATGTATCTGTCTGCTACGGCTCCTTTTCGGAGGTCAGACTCAATGTTTGTGTCGGTGACTGGTCCAAAGAAAGGCCTGGCGGTCTCGTCGGCCACCATTTCTCGGTGGATCAGACAGATTGTGATTCAGACTTATGCCCTTAAAGGGCAGGCGCCTCCCTTTCCTGTCACGGCGCATTCGACCAGGGCGATTGGTGCCTCCTGGGCTTTTTGACATCAAGCGTCTGTCCCACAGGTGTGTAAGGCGGCGACCTGGTCGTCCATTTACACCTTCACTAAATTTTACAAGGTTGACGTGCATGCATCTGCGGATGCTTGCTTCGGCCGCAAGGTTTTGCAGGCGGCTGTTTAAGGTTGCAACTCCTCCGTTTGTTTGGGGTGAAGTTTGTTTGCTTGCTGTTCCCACCCCTCGTTTATTTGACACTGCTTGGGGACATCCCACTTGTCAAGACTAAAGGAGCTGTGTCCGTTAATGGATGAAAGAGAAAATAGGATTTTTGTACTCACTGTAAAATCCTTTTCTCTTAAGTCCATGGATGGACACAGCACTCAACCCTCCTGTTTGAGTTTGTACTGCTTTTTGACAAACTGAGCTGCTGAGTGCAGGGTGAGGGGTTATGACCAGAGGGACTGCCCCCTGGACGGGGCTGTTCAGCTTTGGTATAATTACGTGTTTTTGTATATCTAACATGTCTGCCTAGTCCTCTCCTAATAGACGGAACATAACTCACTTGTCAAGACTAAAGGAGCTGTGTCCGTCCATGGACTTCAGAGAAAAGGATTTTACGGCGAGTACAAAAATCCTATTTTTTATTTATTTTTTTGGAAATAAAAAAATCTAGGAATGATTAAATACCACCAAAAGAAAGCTCTATATGTGTGAAGAAAATGATAGGAATTTCACATATTTAAAGTGTAGCATGACAGCGCAATTGTCATTCAAAATGTGACAGCGCTGAAAGCTCAAAAATGGCTTGGGCAGGAAGGGGGTTTAAGTGCCTGGTATTGAGGTGGTTAAATAGGAAGTACTGTAAACTGATTTTTATTTTTTTCTTCCCTGCAAAGTAAAGGCATAATTTGCTAGTATGCATTTCATACTAACACATTATGTGACACTTACCTGCAAATGAAGCCCCCGTCGTGACCGCATTTAATCTTCTTCCTACCGGGTCTGCAGACTTTTCCCGCGTACACACGATCATTTTTCCCGTCGGGAAAAGTTACTACTTTTTTTTTTAACAAGAAAAATGACCGTGTGTGGGCTTTTTGTAATTTTTCCCGACGGGAAAAACGGCATTAATCACGACGAGAAAAATTAGAACATGCTCTAATTTTTCTCGTCGTGATTCCCGTCGTTTTTTTCCGCTGCATTTTTCCCATAGGGAAACACTGCCACGGAGCCCACACACGGTCGTTTTTCTCGAACAAACAAAAAATGTCGGGAAAAACGGACGTGTGTAGGGAACCAAGCCGTTCCCTCGTTTTTCCCGTCGATTTTCTCGACGGTGTTTTCACCGTCGAGAAAATCGATCGTGTGTACGCGGCATTAGGCTGTGTGACTTTCGACAGCAGCATTGTCAGTCTGGGGGAGGGTGTGTTAGATGTGCTAGCAGATTTAAATTCACTAACAAATTGAAGACAAACTACCGTAAACCCCCCCCCTCCATCGCGGGGGTTACGTTCCAGACCCACCCGCAATAAGTGAAACTCCGCGAAATAGAAATACCCTATTTAAATACACACTAGGCATGTTTTTTATAACTTTCACTGTACTTTAAAAGCATTTTAAGGTCTTTAAACACACTTTTAAAACAATAGAAACACATTTAAACACATAAAAGATACTGAGAGACATAGCAAGAGCAATGGAAAACACAAAAATATTAAATTAACAAGGATTTAATCAATAAAATAATGTTAATAGGTCTTACAGAAAAAAACGCAATATACCGGGACCGCGAAAACTGAACCGCGATATAACGGGGGTTTACTGTATAGCTAAAACTTTATAAGCAGTTACAGAAACTTTTTTTTTTTTCTTTTGGAATAAAGCTTTTACGGAAATAAATAAAAGATCATAGTAGGCACCCCTGTCAATGATGAATGGTTTGTCTCATCTCTGCAACTGATGCATTCTGCTGGAGAATTTGTTCTTTTGAAAAACACTGGCTGGATAACCAAGTGAAAATATAAAAAAGAAAGCCTAAAAAGGAAAACTAATGCAGCCATCACATCTAAGAATTGGTAAGCTGCAATATAATAAATGTTTGCTTTTGAGTTTAATACCACTGTAAGGCAACCTATTTATTTGAATAAGCTGCTGAACATTCCAAAAATTTGCATGTACTATTTTTTTGTAAAGCTGTGCACCACAATACATAGTCCATTACCTTATGTTTTAATGTGCTGAAAGCATGTTTGTTGTCAGGGTGTGGTGAAGTACTATTAAGAATGCATGACAGTGCAGCTCCGCAATATATATTGGTTAAATGCACGTAGCATAACAGTGTGAACTCAGACTAAGGCTTCATGTACACTGCAGCTGCTCAACTCACGTTTAGGAGAAGCTGGGCATTTTTTTTTTTCAGCAGCCCCGGAACTGTCCTCTGTTATCTTTATGTGTACGTTAGGGATGAGCTTCGAGTTGAACTCATGTTCGACTCGAACATTGCCTGTTCGCCCGTTCGCCGAACAGCGAACAAATTGGGGTGTTCGCGGCAAATTCGAAAAATCTATGGGAGAAATCTAAAGTGCTAATTATAAAGGCTTATATGCAAGTTATTGTCCTAAAAAGTGTTTGGGGACCCGGGTCCTGCCCCAGGGGACATGTATCAATGCAAAAAGAAGTTTTAAAAACGGCCGTTTTTTCGGGAGCAGTGATTTTAATAATGCTTAAAATGAAAAAATAAAAGTGAAATATTCCTTTAAATTTCGTACCTGGGGGGTGTGTATGATATGCATGTGAAGTGGCGCATGTTTCCCGTGCTTAGAACTGTCCCTGCAAAAAATGTCATTTTTGAAAGAAAAAAATGCATTTAAAACTCACTCGCGGCTATTAATGAATTGTCGGCTCCCGGCAATACATACAAAAGTCATTGATAAAAAAAAAAAAAAAAAAAAAAGCGTGGGGGTTCCCCAGAATTCAATTACCAGGCCCTTCAGGTCTGGAATGGATATTAAGGGGAACCTCGCCGCAAATTTAAAAAAAAATTGACGTGGGGTTCCCCCAAATATCCATTCCAGGCCCTTCAGATCTGGCATGGATTTTAAGGGGAACTCCACCCCAAATTAAAAAAAAAAATGGCGTGGAGTCTCCCTAAAAATCCATACCAGACCCCTTATCTGAGCACGCAACCTGGCCGGCCGCAGGGGAAAAGGGGGGGGACGAGAGAGCGGCCCCCCTCCCTCCTGAACCGTACCAGGCCACATGCCCTCAACATGGGGAGGATGTCCCCATGTTGATGGGGACAAGGGCCTCATCCCCACAACCCTTGCCCGGTGGTTGTGGGGGTCTGCGGGCGGGGGGCTTATCGGAATCTGGAAGACCCCTTTAACAAAGGGGACCCCCAGATCCCGGCCCCCCCCCCCTATGTGAATTGGTAAGGGGTACATTGTACCCCTACCATTTCACGAAGAAAGCGCAAAAAAATGTTTAAAAAAAAACACACAAACACCTTGAAAAAGTCCTTTTATTTAAAAAAATAAAATAAAAAAACATTCCAGCGGTGAAATCCAGTATCCTGCGGCGATCCCGATGTCCAGCGCTGTCCTTCATTGGTTGTGCCTGAGCGGACCTGATGGGGAACTCCCTCTCAGTATTTTAAATGTATAGACCCGCCCCTTCTAAAGTTCCCCATCAGGTCCGCTCAGCGGACGAGATGCGGAACATGAGAAGGGGCGGGTCTATACATGTATTACACAGTGAGAGAAGTTCCCCATCAGGTCCGCCCCCTCGGTATGTCGGACCCGCCTACGTCATTGGCTTGAGCGGGGAACTTCCTTCACTATGTAAATTTAAATTACACAGTGAAGGAAGTTCCCCGCTCAAGCCAATGACGTAGGCGGGTCCGACATACCGAGGGGGCGGACCTGATGGGGAACTGCTCTCACTTTGGTAATACATGTATAGACCCGCCCCTTCTCATGTTCCGCATCTCGTCCGCTGAGCGGACCTGATGGGGAACTTTAGAAGGGGCGGGTCTATACACTTAAAATACTGAGAGGGAGTTCCCCATCAGGTCCGCTCAGGCACAACCAATGAAGGACAGCGCTGGACATCGGATCACCGCGGGACACTGGATTTCACCGCTGGAATGTTTTTTTTTTTTAAATAAAGGACTTTTTCAAGGTGTTTGTGTGTTTTTTTTAAACATTTTTTTACGCTTTCTTCGTGAAATGGTAGGGGTACAATGTACCCCTTACCAATTCACATAGGGGGGGCGGGATCTGGGGGTCCCCTTTGTTAAAGGGGTCTTCCAGATTCCGATAAGCCCCCCGCCCGCAGACCCCCACAACCACCGGGCAAGGGTTGTGGGGATGAGGCCCTTGTCCCCATCAACATGGGGACATCCTCCCCATGTTGAGGGCATGTGGCTTGGTACGGTTCAGGAGGGAGGGGGGGCCGCTCTCTCGTCCCCCCTTTTCCCCTGCGGCCGGCCAGGTTGCGTGCTCGGATAAGGGGTCTGGTATGGATTTTAAGGGGGACTCCACGCCATTTTTTTTTTAAATTTGGGGTGGAGTTCCCCTTAAAATCCATGCCAGATCTGAAGGGCCTGGAATGGATATTTGGGGGAACCCCACGTCAATTTTTTTTTTTAATTTGCGGCGGGGTTCCCCTTAATATCTATTCCAGACCTGAAGGGCCTGGTAATTGAATTCTGGGGAACCCCCACGCTTTTTTTTTTTTTTTTATCAATGACTTTTGTATGTATTGCCGGGAGCCGACAATAAATTAATAGCCGCGAGTGAGTTTTAAATGCATTTTTTTCTTTCAAAAATGACATTTTTTGCAGGGACAGTTCTAAGCACGGGAAACATGCGCCACTTCACATGCATATCATACACACCCCCCAGGTACGAAATTTAAAGGAATATTTCACTTTTATTTTTTCATTTTAAGCATTATTAAAATCACTGCTCCCGAAAAAACGGCCGTTTTTAAAACTTATTTTTGCATTGATACATGTCCCCTGGGGCAGGACCCCGGTCCCCAAACACTTTTTAGGACAATAACTTGCATATTAGCCTTTATAATTAACTCTTTAGATTTCGAACGTTCGAGTCCATTGTATTTAATAGGGTTCTAAAGTTTACACGAACATTTTGTCTGTTCGCATTTTCTGGTGCGAACCGAACAGGGGGGTGTGAGGCTCATCCCTGGTGTACGTGTTCACTCAGTCGTAAAAAAACGGCATGGCCCCGAAGATATGCTCCTTCAAGCCGATCCTCCAATGCGCATGGTATCTCAGCTTTATTCCCTCTTGCTTTTTACCCTGATCCCCCCCCCCCACCCTATACAAGGGCTTGGGAAGAACTACGACACTCCGTCTCCCTCCTTGATTGGCAATTATTTTTTTTATCCCGATGCACAAACTCTCTCTAGCTACTAAAACTCAAGCAAAGGGGTTCAAATTGGTGACGAGATGGTATAGATGCCCTTCGACTATGCATCATATCAACCCAACAACACCTGATACCTGCCGATGGTGTCTAATCTCCAGGGGTACCATGCTCCACGTTTGGGATTGCCCTCCCATACAGAAATTCTGGCAAAAGATCTTCCAACTATACTGCAAACTGATGGCGACTTCTCTTTCTCTCTCTCTCTCCCCTACACCTGAGGTAGCTCTTTTATCCATGCTCCCGGGAACGTTCAAGTCCATTAAAAAATGTATTGCGTCACTTTTTTGCTGCGGCCAGAATAGTAATTCCACATTACTGAAGATGAATGATTGTACCTTCCTTGGAGTAGTGGGCTACTGAAGTGGACCGTTTTATTGACCTTGAACGTCTGTTGGCTGAGGAATCTAATAAAGACGAACAGTTCGGAGCATGCAGGCAGGAAAGGGGGTACAAGAGCGTGCTTCTCCCCCCTCCTGAACCATACCAGGCCACAATCCCTCAACCTGGGGGGTGTGGGTGCTTTTGTGGCAGGGGGGGGCTCAACCTCCCCCAACCCAAAGCACCTGTGTCCACATGTTGATGGGGACAAGGGCCTCTTTCCGACAACCCTGGGCAGTGGTTGTGGGGGTCTGCGGGCAGGGTGCTTATCGGAATCTGAAGGCCCCTTTTAACAAGGGCGCCCCCAGATCCCGCCCCCCCAATGTGAATGAGTATGGGGTACATTGTACCCTTACCTATTCACCCCAAAAGGCAGTGTAGTGTAAAAAAAAACGAGACAGTTTTCACAAGTCCTTTTATTAAAAATCTTCCTCCGTGCTGTCTTTTCCGCCAGCGACCCGGTTCTCCTCTGACGCTGTCTCCGGTCATTGTGCCAGCCCCGCTCTCTGCCGGTTCTTAAACAGACATGGGGCGTGGCCATCCAGTGACATCCCTGTGAGGCCCTGTCTGTCCCCTTGTGATGTCACAAGGTGCAGGGTCTCACTGACATCACCGGATGGCCACGCCCCATGGCTTTATAACAACCGGCAGAGAGTGAAGCTGGCACAATGACGGGAGACAGTGTCAGAGGAGAACCGGGTCGCTGGCGGTGAACACAGCAGCAAGGGAGAACACCGGAGGTAGATATTTAATAAAGTACTTGTGAAAACCGTCTCTTGTTTTTATTTACACCACACCACACTGCCTTTTTTTGGGGGTGAATGGGTAGGGGTACAATGTACCCCATACTCATTCATGGGGGGGGCGGTTAAAGGGGCCTCCAGATTCCAACAAGTCCTCTGCCTGCAGACCCCCACAACCACTGCCCAGGGTTGTCAGGAAGAGGCCCTTGTCCCCATCATGGGTGGGGGTGCAAAGCCCTCTCTGCCCCAAAGCACCCACATCCCCATGTTGAAGGGGTGTGGCTCGCTTGCTCGTCCCCCCATTTTCCTGAACTGCATGCTCGGATAAGGGTCTGATAAGGAATTTGGGGGGAGCTTCACAACGTTTTTTTTCCAATTTGGCATGGGGTTCCCTTTTAAGATTCATACCAGACTCAAAGGGCCTAGTATGGATCTTGGGGGGGGGGGACCCCACGCTGTGTTTTTTTTTTTTTTTCTAATTTTGGCATGGGGTTCCCCTTCAAGATCCTCAGAGCACTTGTGGTGCGACTTGTGAAATCAACTTCTATTCAAATCAATACGCTGAAAGTCAGATGAGTTAAGACGGCTCTCATTGGCAACCACAGATTTTTGAAGACCGGCAGAGAAACGCTGCTTAAAGCTAACGCGCATTAACTCCAATGCAAAAAGCTACTAAAAGCGTGTTTTTCCAGCTGCTTTTTCCTTGCGTTGGTAGTGGCGTTGTAGCACATTTTTTTCTAACGCCCCGTGTGCATGAAGCCTTAAAGAAATTTTATACTGTGTAATATATTTAGGCTGCCATTGCTTGCCTTTTTGCAAAAATATTAGTTGCCAAAATGTCGTCATAACTTACCGTATATACTCGAGTATAAGCCGAGTTTTTCAGCTCATTTTTTTTTTGTGCCGAAAATGCCCCCCTCGGCTTATACTCGAGTCACAAACTTGGCACACATGCAGCCCCACTCTTCCTCCAAAAGTGTGCAAAGTTTGTTGTCTGGGGGACCTATAGCCGGGGAGCTCTGATTTTTTTTTAAAGCCGGGCACCCCTTCCATAGACTCCCATGTTAAACGTCAGTCTAGTCATGGGCACAGTGAGGCATGCAGATGGACACCCTAGGCTTCTACTCGAGTCAATACGTTTTCCCGTTTTTTTTTGTGGTAAAATTAGATGCCTCGGCTTATATTCGGGTCGGCTTATACTCAAGAATATATGGTAACTTGTTTGGATACTTTTAAGCTGTTGACCTAAAACAAGAATGCAATCGGTTACATCAGAGTCAATTCCGACTTCCTGATCTGCATACTTGTTTTAGATCAGTGACTTCTAAAGTATTAAAACCACTGAATCAGAAAATCAGGTAGTTGGCAATGGCAGCTTACATCCTGTATTTCTCTCATTAAAACTTTCTGTATGAGCCAGTGGGGCTGACCTAAAAATCCTAAAGTAAATAATCCCAGCACCGTAAGTGAAAGTTATTGTTCAACATACCAGAATGATTACATGCTTCTATATCTATCCCATATATGTGCACAGAGAATTGAATTACTGACCAATAGTGAACATAAGCTACTCCCTACCAACATTCAGTCAAAGAATGAATACAACGCTATAATCAGCATACTGTATACTAAAATCACTATTTTATAGTGCTCCACCTGAAAAATAAATACGTTTTCAAAATCAAGTCATATGCACTGCCCCAACTGTATGATGTTTCTTTGCACCTGTCTGCTAAAAAACACAACAATACTAAAAGTGGATTAAAAAAAATAAAAAATAAAAAAAATTAAAATAAACTTTTATCATCCCTTGTTGCATCTCAGTGTTTCTGATCTCCTGCAGTCTCATTAGAGCCACTTCATATCTACATGCATGCGCTCCATCCACGGCTGCATGGCATTTCTCAGGGCATGTCTAAGGCTCATTGCACACTGGCTTAAAAATCGCTGCTTCTACAGGAGTTTTGTGCTCTGCCTGTAGAAGCAGCTCAGTGTTCTGTGTCCATACACATTTAGGACGATTACAGGCATATTTTAAGCTCAATGTTTGGAGGCAGGAAAAAAAAACCTTCTGGTTTGCATTTCTGATTGGAGCTTACTGGCAGAAAAAATGCAAAACGCTCATAAACTTGTCTAAACTTTGTACAAAAAATGCTCTATATGAGCCTTTTTTTCTGCCAAGGGAACTGGCATTTTTTTAAGCCTTGTGTGCATGGAGCCTTCATGTGTGTTGAAAAGGCCACTTGTAGTCTCCATTAGAGAAAACCTGCAGCCTTGCACGGTGCTGGATCGATACAGGAGTTAGGTAAGTGTTACAGTAGAAGGTTTTCACCTTTTTAAAGCAGAGTTTCACCCAGAAATGGAACTTCCGCTGAAATGATTCCTCCCCCCTGCAGTGCCACATTTGGCACCTTTCAGGGGGAGGGGGAAGCAGATACCTGTCAAATCCAGGTATCTGCTCCCACTTCCGGGCATAGATGCTACACTTTGTGCTGCGAACTACGCCATGTCTGGCCCCTCCTCCTTGCCCCCGCTGCCTTCTGGGAGACACACAGGTCCCAGAAGACAGCAGGGACCATTCAGATCACGCAGCGAAACTGTCTCAGATCGCGCAGTAGGAAACAGGCTGTGAAGCCGCATTAGTAAGAATGTCAGCGCCTGTACCTCCACCTGAGAGCCGAGGGACAGGTTGGCTTTGGGTGAGGACATAGCGGGCTCCCTGGAGAGGTAAGTGTCCTTATATTAAAAGTCAGCAGCTGCAGTATTTGTAGCAGCTGACTTTTATTTAATTTTTTTTCCCATGCGGAAGAGAAGTATTGGATTTCTATTTTATTTTAGAATCCTACTTACCTAGGTGGATGCAACATTGGTCCGATGCTGCATCTGCCCCCTGCCAGCTCTAAGGCTGGGAAACAAGCAATTCCCTCAACCCCCCACCTCACTCACTGGAACGCTAGGCTGTGGAAGGGAAGGGAGCGGCCGGTTCAGGCTTTCAGTGGCTTACTGACCTGGGTGCCGGTCCTGGCATGTGGGCCGATCCCGAGGATTCCCGACATTATGGTTGGGATCTTTCCTGAGCCTTGACCGGCTCTGTGATGTCAGCCAGCGGATTGTGTGGTAAAACCCACCACTGTCACAAAAAAAAAAAGAAAGCCAAAAGGGTTAATGCATAGAATGCATTAAGGTGAAAAAAAAAACCTGAGCCTTTGCACCCACTTTAAAGTGGTAGTAAACTCAAAAGCAAACATTTATTATATTGCAGCTTACAAATTCTTCGATGTGGTGGCTGTATTAAATTTTAATAAACCTGATGATCCGGCCAGTAAACCTGTTGCTTTTTAACAGAACATCCTGTCCTGCAGATGTAGCAGTAAGAGGGTCAAGAGAAATCATTTACCACTGACTGGGGTGCTTACAATGATCAACTTGTATTTAGTTATGTAAAACCTTTATCCCAAAAAAAAAACTGTTTGCTATAACTGATTAAAAAGTGAGTTGGAGTTTGGCTTAAATTTGTTAGTGTATTTAAATTTGATTATACATTTAACACTACCCAACATCCAGACTGACAATGCTGTTGTTCCTCCTGTTCTTATTCCTCCAGAGTTGTGTCTCACTACTGTAGAAGGTGTGTAAGTGGGCAGACCACCAGGTGAAAAGGGAAAATGCCTAAACAAGAAAACAAATTCAGCCACACATCTAATGATTGGTAAGCTACAATGCAGGGTTTATTTACTAAAGCTGGAAGTGCAAAATCAGGCTCAATTCTGCAAAGAAACCATAACCAAATAGAATCGGATTCCAGGTTTTATTGCCAAAGTTTAATTGAACAAGCTGAGGTTAGAAGCGGATTTTTTTTTCTATGCAGGGAGTCTGATTTTGCACTCTCCAGCTTTAATAAATAAACCGCTATGTTACATTTTTGGTTTTAGGTTTTGTCACAGCCCCCCCCCCCCATATATCCTCTCTTTCCCTCTCACCCTCCCCCAGATCAAAGCAGGGTGCCAGTGAGCTGCCCACTGCCGAGGGCTCCCTGTTGTTATCCCAGCTGCGTGCCAGGCAGTCTGCCTCCCCCGCTGTGACCTGTTGCCACTGGCTCCCCCCTCCCTGTCTCAGCGGGCATGGAGTGGCCCTCTATTCCCGCCAGGGACAAAGGCCATGCTCCCTGTGCGGGACTGGCGCGTAGGGGGCGGGGCCTGTTAACAGGGTAACCCAACGCTGAAGCTTGGGTTACCTGGGCACCGCAAATGCGCCCAACTGGAGGATAAACTCCTGTAGCGGTGCCTGGGGGTGTTGCCTTTTTGCTTGCTGTCCCCCTCACTGCTCTGCTGAACCGTGTGTGGTCCTGAGCTGCGGCCAGACCTCACAGCACCTGTCCTGGAGCCCAGAACCCTTGTTCTGCCTGTGCTGAGGAATTAACCCCTGCGTTGCCATGTGTGCTGGCCCAACCCTCTCCTGCCTGGATCTCTACCTGTTTGCTGGACTTACCCTGTGTGCTGACTTAACCCTTACCCACTCCTGTTCTGCCCATGTGTCAAAGACTTAATCCCCTCTGTCCTATTTGCGCTGAGGACTTACATCTCTGCCGTGCCATCCCGGGTTCTACCTGTGTGCCAAGGACCTAAACACCTGGGCTGAGGACTTACATCTCTGTTGGGCCACTCCTGTTCTGCCAAGGACCTAATCCCCTGTGCCTTACCTGCACTGAGGACTTGCATCCCTGTTGGGCCAAGCCTATTCTACCCATGTGCCAAGGCCCTACTCCCTGTCATATTAAACCCTGCCCTGTGGACTATCACCTCTTTGACTGTCCCATATTGCTGCCCTGAGGACCCTCTCCATTGCTGTGTCTTCAGTTTGTTCTGTGGACTAGTTTTCCTACTGTCTGTACCCCAAGCACCCCAATAAATGCCAACCTGTCAAGTTTCATGTGCTATGTTTTGTGTGCTCTCTCTCTGTGCTCCTAGTTCACTACATGTTTAATACTGCTTTACCTGAACAAGCTGAAGATAGAATCTGACTGGTTACTATGCACAGCTCCTCCAGTTCTGATGAATCCCCAGGAGTGGATCTAGCCTGTCTGAATTGGGGGTGCAGTAAAAAAAAAAGTGAAGGTAGCATACTGTCAACACATCCACATTTTATCCTGTCCAGCTAGCTGTCCCTGTTTTTTTGTCTCTCTGGCTGTGTATGGATCACTGACAGTCTGTCACACAGTGTGACAGATGTGCAGAGAACCATTTATTCATTGTTCACTCGGCACACTTCTGGGTAGTGCAGAGGTGGCTGCAGGTGTGAACAGTAAACGCTAGTTCCATGTACCTCCACATGCCTGTGACAAACTGCACATATTAGGCCAGTGTTTCTCAACCCCTTTATAGTCATGACAATGTTTAAAAGTCTGAAAATTCACCCCAGTCCTAAACTGTATCTGTTAGGCTAAAGGACACTGACATCTGCACTGTACCAGTAGCTAGGGACCAACAAACTCAGACTTGAAAAATACGAAAGTCCATCCAGCGCGTGTGCTGCTGTGAAAGAAAGCCAACTAAATCTGTAGTTGAAGAATGTATAATGAACAAAGGAAAAGCACACCAAGTTCAGGAATGTGTGGTTATAGAGTTAGGGTTAGGGTTCTCCCTTTAAGAACAAGGCTAGGACCCAGGCTCTTGAACAGAGACCTCCCCCAGAGGTCAAAAGTCAGAGGGCGGGGAATGAACAAGTCGGGGTAAGCGTAGTCGTAATTCATGGTATAATAAATGTTCTGCTGCCACTGCTAGGCCTGTGTGTCTGTGTCTCCAAAGGACTGATGAGAATTGGATATCAAACCCACATGTCAAATGTCCTTGTTCACCCATAGATAACTTAATGAGAATTGAATCAAAATGAAAAGGTGCAGTTCCAGGAAGTATTTCCCATTCAAAAAACCAAGTGTTTATAAACCTCAAAGGTTTCCACTTTAATAGAAAACAATGACAAACATGAAATCCACTTGCATAAGGAAGAAAGGTGGACTCTCCAAACCATCCACCAGGTGGTGCTGTGATGTTTTGTTGCTCTATGTCCCATAATTTATGGCCAATCAAGATGAGGTGTCCTGCTGCACTGTCAGCAAAAAGTAAATGATTCGGCAAGTACTGGTCAGGCTCCAGGTACTGATCGGACCAATATACTCTCACAGGAACCGGAAGTGATGTCACCACCAATACTCCAAGTGGTTTCCAGGTGATGGGGAATGTCTACTCGTCTCCAGGATAATGTGTTTCAAGATGCCTCTTTGTCAAGCCCTGTCCTGTTCTCCCACAGGCCTGTCTATTCCTGAAGTAAGACAATAAATGAGACCATCGCCTATTTCAAGGTCATGCTGGATACATTTGCCTCTTTCTACACACGAGCCAAGCCAAGCCTCACTCTCTGATGCCCATCCGAGGAAATCTGAATGCAAAGCTTGGCTCCTGCTGTCAGAGCGAAAATCAGCTAACTGCAGCCTAAAGCCTTCAATTGACTGATGTCACACAGCCACTCCAGATATAATGTCGGGATCCACCCAGATGCCTAAGCGGCAGGTGGCTCAGCCTCTGATTGCAACGCTGAGAGCCAGCTGCTCCCGCTCCTTCCCCAGCCTGGCGCTCCAGTGAGTGCTGGAGGGGCAGAGCAGAAAGCCGGTGACTGACAGTCACCTCTCTGCTCAGAGAAGACCAATAACTAATCTAGTGCTTACTCAGTTCTCCGATATAGAGCAAGCGGGGGACAACTGCAGCATCACAGCGATGCTGCAGCATAGAAGTTGAGTATATATATTATTTTTTTATATTGTATTTATTTTATATTCCTATGCTTCACCTTTTAATGCGGTAGTAAATTCTGCTTTTGAACTTGTACCTACAAATAAGCCTATAATAAGGCTTTATCTGTAGGTAAAGAGAATATCTCTTAAACTTCTAAAGTTTAGGAAATATTCATCCTGGATGCAGCCCATAAGTGTGTGCAGCCTATGGCATTAGGGTGTGCACATCAAAGCCTAAAGCCACGGCGAATGGTGGTTGTTTCCAAATTGCACTTACAGTGGGAGGGGCTTAAAAAAAGCCTTCTTGCACCCATAAAATGTGCTTTTGGTCCTCCCTCCCCATAGTAGGGCACTTTCACACTGAGGTGGTGCGGTTTTCCCACACCATGGGTGCACTGCAGTATACCTGTGGTTTTCGTGACGGTTAGCTGTGGTTTGCCATAGACTTCTATTATGACTCACAGTTTCGGTGTGCTTTCTGAAACACAAAACCGAAAGCATGGTTTTGGTGCACTTTCAGAAAGTGCATCAAAACCGTGGGTTATAATAGAAGTCTATTGCAAAGTGCAGCTTACCTACATGAAAACCACTCTACACCCATGGTGTGGGAAAACCGCACTGCATTAGTCTGAAATACAAGCTGACTGTTAAAGCGGAGTTCCGCCTGGGTAAAAAAATGTTTAAAGTCAGCGGTTACAAATACTGTAGCTGCTGACTTTTAATATAAGTACACTTATATTAAGTGTCCTGGGCACCCGAAGCCAACCCATCCCTTGGCTCCGGGTGCAGGCTCTGGTATCATTACTAAGGGAAACAGGAAGTGACTGTCTTATGGCTTCACAGCCTGTTTCCTACTGCACATGTGTGAGTCGTGCTGCACTTTCTGAATGGTCCCTGCTGTCTTCTGGGACCTGTGTGTCTCGCAGAAGGCAGCGGGGGGAGGAGGAGGGGCTGGACATTACGTAGTTCGCTGCACAATATGTGGCGAGCTTACCTCAGAAGTGTGGGCAGATACCTGGATTTGGCACCTTTCGGGGGGGGGGATCTGATCAGCGGAAGTTCCATTTATAGGTGGAACTCCACTTTAATGACTACTGACCTCCGAACTCTCTGTTAATTACTAGTGACCCTGGAACTCTTCTTCACTTTTTACTGACCTCTGAGTCACTTCTGAGCTCTGCTTTACTTACTACAGAGGTCAGTGCTAAGTGACCCAGAGTGCAGTAGTGACTGTGGTTCACCTCTGCACTGTTTACTTCTGTGCTCCTTGTCCCTGGACTCTTCACAGTACTCTGGATACTGCAACTCCAACTTTTCTCCTCCTTCTCCAACTCCGTCCAGTAGGCAGGAGCTAAATTACAGCTACTTATAGCCCCAGCCACTGTACTGTGAAGAGTCCCAGGAAGAACAGCAGACATAAGTGAATCCTCTTTCTGTGTCTCCCCTACAGCTGTGCTTGTTACAAGCAGCTACAGAGAAAATGCTGTTTGTTTATGCCAGGGAGGGGGTGGGTGCTAAAGGACGGCATGGTGAGTAGGGGCTGGGGCTATGATTTGCTTGTAGCCCCGCTCCCACTGCATTGCCGGCCTTTAGCACCCTGTGAATGGTGCTGTGCGGTTATAAGTGAAGAGCAATATTGGATCGGTGATCAGATAAAAATACAGCTCATATGCATGGTGTTAAAACAAATCCACATACATATCTAAAAAAAACAGTGAAAAGATCCAAAAAGGTGCAATAAAACAAATAACAGTGGTGCAATATTGCATGACAAAACAAGTCCTAAGTGACAGTATATTGCTGTCAGGAACCATGCATCAGATTGAGACAGAAGTACAGTAAAAATCACACTATTTAATAAAATGGTATAAACAGAGCAAACGTAGTCAAAAACATAGCCAGAGTTCCGTAACTAGGACGGGTAGTCAGAGCAAGCCAGAGAAACAGGAAGCCAGAAATCAGCAAAGTCAGGTGCAGCAAACGGGATCAGAAACCAGAAGGGAAGTCAGCCAAGCAAAAGTCTTTCACAGAAAAACACAGCAGATAGAGTCTGAATATGTTGACCAAGGCGAAGGCACAGAAGATCTGATTCATGCAGTTTAAATAGCTAGCTGACAAGCAGGAAATGAAGACCAGGTGAGTCACTGTGAAATGAAGATCAGGTGAGTCACTGTGGAATGAAGAGTGCTGGCAATTAACCGACAGCTGAGCACAGAGCTCTGAGAAGGAAGGGCTGAGCCCAGCCCTGACAATTCCCTCTTTCACTCTTGTGCAAAGTAAAACAATAAAGGTGGGCATCTTTTCTTTTGTGTGTAGTGATACCTAAGCACAGGGTGGCCTCTCACCTTATGGCTGTAAGGTAACAGCATATGGATACTATTGAAGATTCTGGATGGTATGATCACTCTCGCTGCATGCTTCCGTGAATGGGTGCAAACGATTTCCTCTAGGGCAGTGGTTTTAACCTGGGGATCGAATGATGATTTGCCAGTGGTCACCAAATCCTGGACTGTTCCTGTAGCCTGCACCGCTCTCTCAGCAGGGCTGTGGCTGACCAGCTGGGCTGTTCCTGGAGCCCATGGCCGCCCATTCAGCCTCTTCGCAGCCGCCCATTCAGTTCACTGCATGGCTGGGGGGCAGAGACTAGAGGTCAGCTGACTGGTGAGGAATGTGAAGTGGGAGGAGCTGGAGGAGACCCTGTCTCCTGATTTCGGCATCGATGCTACGAGGCACCACAAAGTCGGAGACACGGTGAGTAACACTACCTGTGATTATAGTTGCCATTAAAAGTCCACACTACAGTTCTCAGATCAGCTGATAACCTTGATCAAGAGCACCTAAGCTGGCTGATCAGAACTACCCCCAGCATTGCCACTCATCCCATTCCCCCCACTAAGGAGTAATGCCTAGTACACACGAGCGGGTTTTCTGTTGGATAATAAACCGACGGTTTTCCCGACAGAATTCCTCTCAGGCTGCCTTGCATACACACGCTCAGACAAAAGTCCACCCATCCAAAGCGCGGTGACGTACAACACATACGACAGCACTATAAAGGGGAAGTTCCATTCCAACTGCGCCACCCTTTGGGCTGCTTTTGCTGATCCTCGTGTTAGTAAAAGTTTGGTGAGAGACGATTCGCGCTTTTCAGTCTTCGTGCTTTTCAGTCCGTTACAGCGTGACGAATGTGATATCTCCATTACGAACGCTAGTTTTACCAGAAAGAGTGCTCCCGTCTCATACTTGATTCTGACCATGCGCGGTTTTCTGCCCGTCGGAAAACCATACAGACGAACTGATTTACCGCTAGGATTTTTGGCCTGACGGAAAAAAAGAGATCCTGATCTGTTTTTTTCATCTGGCAGTTTTCCCGTCGTAAAAACTGCGATGTAGCATACACATGGTCGGGATTCCCAACGGAAAGTTCTCATAGCAGTTTTCCCGGCGGAAAAAACGCTCGTGTGTACGAGGCATAAGAGAAGGAATGAAAATAGAGAATACGTGGAAGGGAGAGGAAAAGAGGGGGAGGAGAGGGATGGGGGAAAAATAACAAGAAATTTAGGATAGAGAGAGATAAAAGGGAAAGAAAGGAGAACAAAGAGAGTGGTACATCCCAAAATGTACCATAAGGGGTTTTAATACTGTACGAGTGGAAAGGACATTAAATGTCCTTGGGTTAGGGGTGCAAATTACTTGTCTTGCCTTGGGTGCTGACAACCCACATTATTTTTTTTTTTTACTGTTAGGGGTCCCCACAACTTGGGAAATTTTATCAAGGGGATTGAGAACCACCGCTCTAGGGGGCCTTATCTTCCTGGTAGATGATTGCCATTCACATTCAAATGGATATATCAAGTATACTAATATGGAGCGTGTAAGGGCACCCCAATCTCAAGGGGTATTAACGCCGTTTACGATGTTCCCTCTCCTAGGCACACATCCACTCGCTACCGATATCCACAGCTAAACGACCCTTTCCTATAGGACCCGACCCCTCTGGAAGAAGACGAGACGCACTCTGTCTCTTCTGTAGTAGGAAATGAATTTATTATTGACAAACATTGTAACTTTATACACAATTCAGGGCACATGATTTAACATGAACAAGGGCCCAGCTCCACCCACACATCCCAAAACTCAACACCTCATCCTGACGTCTGCTAGGCTTCAAAAGATCCCAACACAATAGAATATACGATCTCCAATACACATCTTCCCACAAAGGGTTGGCAGCCAGTCTGTCTGGCGACAACAGGTTCTAAACCCTTTACATCTTAAATCCCTTTGTATTGTAAATCCCAGTCTGCCTTTACAATACACACAAGTATAGGGTTAATTACTTCTATTCACACCAGACCTTCCCAAGTCATACTGAACAATAGAATGCAAATTACCTTAATTCCTCACAGCCATGATTGCACAAAGTCAGGGCTGTCGGTGATGATATTAGCATCTAAGAGTATGTGTCTAAACATCATGAAGGCGTCACTTTCCAATTAACCTGTTGAGGTCATAATCAAACAGTAGAGAGTTCTTTGCAGGTATCCTGGGGAATATGGTGGATGAATATTACAGACCCAATCTAGATAAAATGTATGTACAGCATTGAATATGGCCGTCATAGACCATATTGGGGTTTTCATTCACCCTGTGCCCCTAATAGAGACACAGGGTGATTGACACATAAGAGCCATTGGGGAAGCTGGTGCAAGGGTATTTCATACTTCCTAAGCGATTCTGAGTTCCCGGGCCTTCCCGTTACAGAGTGAATATATGTTCTGGGTATCCCTCCCAGGCTTACCCGTATGATATACAACAAAAAAGGGTCGTTCCAGATATTGTAGTATTGTAAAACAAACTGTATTTTATTTAAAAAACTAACAGCTGATGTACTCATATACATAGTGAATGCAAAGAACATAAAATCCATGAGCAGCGAGCTCGTATGCCGACGTCACTTCCGGTATGCCTATCTGTCCCAACGCGTAGCTTCACGCCCACGTGACTTCAGGGGATATAGTGTGGCATAGGAAGTGTCCTTAAATAGGCTTAGTAATCAAATAGTAGCCATTTTCTTCAAGTTTATATTGGCAAGTATTTCTGTGGCCATAATGGACTCCCATATAGGTCAATTAATCCGGCCGTTTTCTTTAAGTTCACATATAGAGACCATATACTGGCCATTTTCTATTAGCCTCTCTTAACACAGTGGCACGGCTGTTATCTCGTAAATCATGTGAGAGAGTTAAACAGGTCATTTAAATATATACTCCTAATCAACTCCTGGCCACATTAACAGACGTGGCAAACCAAGTCCTACGGACGTAAGTAAATAACTTCAACGGACAAGAAGAAGAATGAATTTACAAAAGATATCCGTCCATGGGTGAATCCATGGAAACAAGGTGCTGGGGATACCGGAAATGATGTCGGCGACTCCACAAAGAAAATAAAAAAAAAGGGCTAAAGACATAAATCTGAGAGATTTAAAAATAAAGGATGAGCCCAATTATATTAAAAGTGGTATCCGTAAATTAACTAAGAGGAAAGATCTGATTGTCCGACCAGCGGACAAAGGAGGGGAAATAGTTATCATCTCTAAAGAACAATATCATGATAGTATACTTAAATTATTGGACGATAAAAGCGCCTATTGCGTATTACCCAGCAACTCTATCTTCAAATGTAGGAAGGCACTTGAACAAGTAGTGCACCTACCTAGGATTAAAAAAGAACATACTGGATAAAAAAGAAGCGAAATTTTTAATACCGGAATCCTGTCGTTCTCCAATCATATATTCGTTACCAAAGATCCACAAAGACAAGGCTAATCCACCCCCCAGACCCATAGTCAATGGGATTGATTCAATTACAGCCAGAATAGGCCAATACAGATAAATACTTGCAACCGGCTGTGCAGAACACGAGAGCGTATTTAAGGTACACGAAACAGAAGCTACAAATTCTAGAAAGGATACCAAAAGTAGTAGGTCCCTGGATTATGGCTACAGCGGACGTGTTTTCGCTGTACACCATAATATATCACCACCAGGCATGAAAAGCTACCAAATGGGTGTATGAAAGAACACAGACCACACTACCTTGTATCCAAGGAAAGTATCTGGTCAAATGCCCAGATTTTTGCCTTAAAAACAGCTACTTCTGGTACCATCATACCAACAGAAAACAGGAGTTGCCATAGGAGCTAAATTTGCACCGAGTGTAGCAGGTTTGTTCATGATTCAAAGGGAAGATGAGTCAGAGTTTACTGATACACATATGGAACTTATAATATATATAAGATACATAGATGATATCTTCATATTATGGAAAAGAGAACGAGATCGATTAGTCAACTTCTTGGAAGAACTGAACATCAATGATAGAAATATCAGGTTATAGTGGGACATCAATGAAAAGACCAAGTCCTTTCTTGACTCAGAAATCACCAAGGAAAAACACAGACTAATCTCAAAAACCCACTTCAAGAATGTTGATAGGAATAGTTATCTCCCGTTGGACAGCTGCCATGTTTCGCATGCTTAACCACTTCAATACTGGGCACTTTCACCCCCTTCCTGCCCAGGTAAATTTTCAGCTTTCAGCGCTGACGCACTTTGAATGACTATTGCGTGTTAATGCAACACTGCACCCAAACTAAATTTTTATAATTTTCTTCCCACAATTAGAGATTTATTTTGGTGGTATTTGATTACCACTGGGGTTTTTATTTTTTGCTAAACAAACTAAAAAAGACCGGAATTTTTGTAAAAAATTTTTTTCTTTGTTTCGGTTATAACATTTTGTTTTCTCCTTCACTGACGGGCACTGATGAGTTGGCACTGATGAGGTGGCACTGATGGGCACTGATATGTAGAATTGATGGGCACTGATATGCAGCACTGATGGGCACTGATGATAAGGTACTGACAGGTGTTATTGTAGGGCACTGATTGGCACTTTGATGGGCACCTACAACAATTTCTGATGGGGGACTGACTGGCAGCTGATGGGCACCTTTTTGGTAGCTGTGGTGGCACTCCTGATGAGGCTGTGCTGATAATCAATGTGCTGATTATCAGCACAGACCCCCCCCTCTGACAGGGAGATCCGCCGATCGGCTCTCCCTGTCAGCGCGGAATTCTGTTTACCAGCACTTCCTGGTTCACGCGATGATCAGCTGTGATTGGTCACAGCTGATCATGTGGTAAGGAGCCTCCGTCAGAGGCTCCATACTACGATCAGAGATTCAGTGTGTCAGACTGACACAGCATCTTCGATCGCCGTGCTGCGCTCCGGCATGTTATCCTGTTGGACATCATATGACGCCCAGTCAGAAAAAACAGAACCACCGCCCGGCCGTCATTCTGCTATAGGCTGGACAGGAAGTGGTTAAGAACAAAATGCCCGAATGAGAAGAAATACAATTTTACATCAACAAGTACAGGAATTACATATGAGATAAAAGATTTTATAGGGTGTAATACAGAGGGGGCAGTCAGTATATGCCTTTGAATGTAGTTGTGGACTACAAGACATAGCATGGACCAAAAGACCCCTAAAAATACGCATTAAAGAGCATGTACAGAACATCCTTAAAGGATACGACAAGCATAGTGTATCTAAACATTTTGCCATATGGCATAATAAAGACCCCACCCACCTGAGATTTTGGGGGATAGAACCATACAAAAAACACTGGCGAGGTAGTCATAAAGTGAGATCACTTTGCCAGCTTGAATCTAAATGGATCTTTATAATGGATACTTTTGCACCTCAAGGACTTAACATTGAATTTGATTTAAATTGCTTTATTAATGATTTCTATTTTATTTGTCCTGATCTAATAACTTCCTGCACTGCATGCCCCATGCCTATGTAGAGTTATTTCAGAGAAAAATGTAAATGGAAAGGTACCAACAAATTTGTCCACATTTGTAACAGAAGAACAGCATTTGTGGAAAAGGCTTGTCACCTTTCAGGTGTGTCTGAATATGGTCTTGTGTATAGTCTTCTCTAGATGTACCCTAAACCATATACAGTAGTCTTCCTTAGATAACCACTTGCCGACGGATGGCCATTATATGACGTCCTGGGCTTTGTGGGGGTACAGTATATCTGAATGATGCCTGCAGCTACAGGCATCATTCAGATATCGGCTTTTTCAGCCAGCGATTCCCTACACCATAAGAATGATCATAGCGGCTGGTCAGCCGATTGATTGTTCTTAAGGGCAGCGAGAGGGGATGTCCCCCCTCCCGCCGCCCTCAGGTGCTTCTACCGACTCACCGATGCGATCGGTGAGTCATAGAACGGGTCCGCCGACCCCGGATGTTCACCATAGAGATTTCCGTTGGACCAGATGGTCGCCGGAATCTCTATGATCGTCGGAGGCCGGGCGCGATGTTATAACGTCACGCCCCGCCTCTGCATTCAAACAAACGGCGCGGCCTCGGCTGGGAAGCCGTGATCGTTTTTTTATTTTTATTTCAGGCTTCCCAGCCTAGAGGTGAGATCTGGGGTCTTATTGACCCCATATCTCACTGTAAAGAGGTCCGATCATGCCATATTCCTATTTCAAGGGATATTTACCCTGCTTGTAATAGAAATAAAAATGATCAAAACATTATTTTATTTTTTTAAAGTGTCAAACTAAAAAGTAGAATTAACAATAAAAACCCAGTTTTTTTTTTTTTAAAGTGCCCCTGTCCCCGTATGCTCGCACGCAGATGCGAACGCATACGCAAGTCCCGCCCGCATATAAAAACGGTGTTCAAACCACACGTGTGGTGTCGCCGTGAACGTTAGAGCGAGAGCAATAATTTTAGCCCTAGACCTCCTCTGTAACTCAAAACATGCAACCAGTAAAAAAAATTAAAGCGTCGCCTGTGGGAACTTTTAAGTACCGAAGTTTGGCGCCATTCCACGAGCGTGTGCAATTTTGAAGCGTGACATGTTAGGTATCTATTTACTCAGCGTAACTTTATCTTTCACATTATGCAAAAAGATTGGGCTAACTTTACAGTTTTTTGTTTTTTTTGAAAGCATGAAAAAAAAAAAAAATTTTCACAAAAAAACGCGTTTGAAAAATTGCTGCGCAAATACCGTGCGAGATAAAAAGTTGCAATGACCGCCATTGTATTCTTTAGGGTCTCTGCTATAAAAAAAACACATACATAATGTTTAGGGTTCTATGTAATTTTCTAGCAAAAAAATTATGATTTTTACATGTAGGAGAGAAATATCAGAATTGGCCTGGTTGGCAAGTGGTTAAACCATATATAGTCTTCTTTAGATGTACCTAAAGTCCTCTGAACTTTACCCATAACAACTTGATAAAAACAATAATGTTCTTTATCAAGGAAAATACATTCCACATTAATAATTATGCTACCAGAATTAGTATGTGCTGTAAATTGACTCCAGCATTGCTCCTGTTTCTTTTTGCTGGAGGCTGCCATTTTGCTGAAGCCCAGAACCCCTGAACAGCAGTAGATCATAAAGTGGAACTTAAAGAGGTTAAAACCCTAAAAAAAAAAAAAAGATCCTGTTTCTTTAAAACATGTTAAACCGCATAATGCTTGTGCAGGATAATTTGTCCCTTTGTATGCTGTAAAAAACCTAGTTGAACCTGCCTGTTCCTGTGTCCCCCTAGGTATGCTGACCACGATAATCATGGCTGCTGATCCATGATACCATGGTCAGCGTATGTGCCTCTGTCAGCCTGCAGTCTCTCCCCCTCCCTCCCTGCCTGTCGGCTCCTGTGTGGGAGCCGCCCCTATCCTCTGTCGCTGTTCCGTGTGCTAGTAAAGTTCATAATTACTGCCAGCCCCTCTGTTATAACAAGATATACTACAGAGTGTATGTGTTTTTGTTTTAATTCTGCAGCTTATTCCACATTGCTGATGTACAGTCACATGACATCAGAGGGAAATCTCAGCCCCTCCCACTGTAGTTCTTAGATCGGGGAAGGAGAGCAGCAGGCAGTCGCGCGACTGCACATCAACGATGTGAAAAAAGGTATTTAGCAGCCGAATTTAAAAAACATACAAAAAAAAAACACTGTGTAGTATAGCTTGTTATAACAGAGGCATTAGTAAGTCTAGTAGCATCAGTAATTGTGAATACTAACGTTACTATCACTTTAATCTGTCAATTTTTTAAAAATGGTCCAAAAAACAGTTACATTCCTGGAATGATGTGATTGCAATTGTCACATTTGCTTGTGTCCTCAACCAAACTGTCAAACCATGAAATCGCTGGTGTCATAACTGATCACATGTGCAGCACCATGGCAGTTGCAGATCAAACAAAAGCAGCTTCCTTGGCTGTAAAAGATGGGAGGGTTTAATTCCGCTTTAAGGCTATCAGCAGATGGGCCTCCACAAATTCAGCAGTGCCTAAAAATGGAGAGAAACTGAGCATGTGCAGAGCAGGATGAGAGTGGGGTTTATCAGCTTTCAGATTTCTTTGTCAAAGCTCAATTACACAAGCTGAAGTTAGAAGCTGATTGGCTACCATGCACAGCTGCACCAGACTTTGCACTCTCCAGGTTTAGTAAATAACCCAAACTGTATATTACTGGATTTTAAACAGTATAGACAATTAAACTTTTAATGTTTTACATAGCTATACCTGCAAAAGTGGCCAGCCTGAAGTGATCTATCATAAGTAGGGATGAGCGAATCTGAACTGTAAAGTTCGGGTCGTACCGGACTTTTGAGTTTTTGGTACCCGGACCCGAACAATTTACTGTATGTTCGGTGTTCGGCAATGTAATGGCGCGCTGCAGGGCATCCAATCAACATTCGTTTAACTCGTGTGCCCTTAGAAGCCATCACAGCCATGCCTACTAATGGCATGGCTGTGATTGGCCAGTGCAGCATGTGACCCAGCCTCTAGATAAGCTAGAGGCACATAGCACGTCACTCTGCTTTAGATAGTGTAGGGAAAGGTTGCTGCTGCTGCTTTGAGGGAGAGACTTATCATAGGAGTCCTGATTCAGAAATCAAATTACTCAGCGATCTACATAGCTCAGCACATCACTCTGCTTTAGATAGTGTAGGGAAAGGTTGCTGCTGTTGCTGCTTTGAGGGAGAGAATTAGATAGGAGTTCTGATTCAGAAATCAAATTACTCAGCGATCTACCTTGATTTTGTTGTGTGGGTGCAGTGCACAATCTTTTTACCCTGCCCTGAGCCCAGTGCCAGAGAAAAGATAACTTTTATCCATCTGTTAGTTAGGTTGGCGTCGGTGGGCATTTTATGCAAGCTTAGTGCACCAGCACTGCATATGTTACTGTGAGATACACCCTTTAGATACTGTTGCTCTATTCTGCTATTCAAAAAACACCCATTTAGGGCAAAAAATAATATTTTGCAGTGTTTCCTGCATATCTGTACGTGTGAGATACACACTTTAGATACTGTTCTTCTATTCTGCTATTCAAAAAACACCCATTTAGAAATATGAGAACGTCAAATAAGGGACGTGGCCCTGGTTGTGGTGCTGCTGGTGGAGCTCCTGTTGCAGAGAGAGGACGTGGTCGTTCTGTGCCAGCTACATGCACAAGTGAAACACCTTCCTCAGGTGCGAGTAGGCGACAGATCCTGCAGCGGTATTTGGTCAGGCCTAATGCGGCTCTACGAATGTTGAGGCCAGGACAAGTATACAGGTGATAGTAGATTGGGTTGCTGACAGTGCCTCCAGTTCCTTCACATTGTCTCCCACCCAGTCTCCTGCTGAAAGATCAGAGTTGGCACCTGCAGCCGATGTCCATCAGTCTTTCACCTCACCCCCTTGCACATCAGCCAAGCAGTCTGAGCCCCAAATCATGCAGCAGTCTCTTCTGCTTTTTGATGACTCTGTTAGCAGGGTTTCCCAGGGCCATCCACCTAGCCCTGCCCCAGAAGTGGAAGAGATTGAGTGCGCCGATGCCCAACCACTTATGTTTCAAGATGAGTACATGGGAGGACCATCGCAGCACGTCTCGAATGATGAAGAAACACAGGTGCCAACTGCTGCTGCTTTCGCAATTATGCAGACCGACAAGGAGGGCAGGGGTGAAGACTGGGTGGAAGATGATGTGGAGGACGATGAGGTCCTCAACCCCACATGGAATCAACATCATACAGGTGACCTGTGTAGTTCGGCGGAAGAGGCGGTGGTCGCACAGAGCCACCAGCACAGCAGAAGAGGGAGCAGGCTGCAAAAGCGGAGCGTCCGTCCCCTAGACAGTACGCCTGCTACTCCCCAACGCAGCAAAGGACCGAGCACACCAAAGCCAGGTCCAAGGAGTTCCCTAGCGTGGCAGTTCTTCAGACAATGTGCTGATGGCAAGACACAAGTGGTTTGCACGCTGTGCAATCAGAGCCTGAAGCGAAGCATAAACGTTCTCAACCTGAGCACAACCTGCATGACCAGGCATCTAAGTGCAAAGCACGAGCTGCAGTGGAGTAGACACCTCAAAAACCAAGAAAGGTCTCTGGCTCCTCCTGCTGCAGTCTCGGCCTCTTCATCCACCTTTGTAGTGAAAGTGGCACCTGCCATCCCGCAAACAGAGGATCTGCCAGCAACACTACCACCTGGGTCACCAACCATCCACGGATACGTGGACCAGTAAGCACGGTCAGGGATGTTATATCTCCCTAACAGCACACTGGGTAAATGCAGTGGCGGCTGGGCCTGAGGCAGATAGCAGTGTGGCTCATGTCCTTCCACCACCGAGGATTGCAGGGCGCTTCAGTTTGCCTCCTGTTGCTAACTCCTCCTACTCCGCTTCCTCATCCTCTACTGCCTCCTCATCCGGTCAGTGTAACACCTTCACCACCAACTTCTGCACAGCCAGGGGTTAACGACGGCAGGCAGTTTTAAAACGTTCCTGTTTGGGGGAAAACCGCCACACCGCGCAGGAGTTGTGGAGGGACATGGAACAACAGACCGATGAGTGGTTGGTGGCAGTGAGCCTCAAGCCCGGCCTGGTGGTGTGTGATAATGGACGAAATCTCGTAGCAGCTCTGGGCCTAGCCGGTTTGACGTACATCCCTTGCCTGGCGCATGTGCTGAATTTGGTGGTGCAGAGGTTCCTTAAAAATTACCCCGATATGCCAGAGCTGCTCCAGAAAGTGCGGGCCGTCTGTGCGCACTTTCAGCGTTCTCACCCTGCTGCTGCTCGCCTGTCAGCGCTGCAGCGTAACTTTGGCCTTCCCGCTCACCGCCTCATATGTGACGTGCCCACAAGGTGGAACTCCACCTTGCACATGCTGGCCAGACTGTGCGAGCAGCAGCAGGCGATAGTGGAGTTTCAGCTGCAGCACGCACGCGTGAGTCGCTCTGCGGAACAGCACCACTTCACCACCAATAACTGGGCCTCCATGCGAGACCTGTGTGCCTTGTTGCGCTGTTTCGAGTACTCCACCAACATAGCCAGTGCCGATGACGCCGTTCTCAGCATTACTATCCCAGTTCTATGCCTCCTTGAAAAAATGCTTCAGGCGATGATGGAAGAGGATGTGGCACAGGAGAAGGAAGAGGGATAATTTCCAAGGCTTTCAGGGCAGTCATTCACAAGTGGCTCCGAGGGTGGGTTCCTGCACCAACAAACGCCAGGTACACAATTGTCCAGCAAGGGCACAGTTCTGGAGGATGACGAGGTGGAGGATGAGGAGATGGAGGAGGAGGAACCATGTTCACAGCAGGGTGGCACCCAGACCAGCTCATGGCCATCACTGGTGCATGGCTGGGGGGATACAGAGGACACAGACGATACACCTCCCACAGAGGACAGCTTTTCGTTGCCTCTGGGCAGCCTGGCACTCATGAGCGATTACATGCTGCAGTGTCTCCGCAACGACCGCCGAGTTGCCCACATTCTAACAGGTGCTGATTACTGGGTGGCCACGCTGCTGGATCCCCGTTACAAGGAAAACGTACCGTCCTTAATTCCCTCAGTGGAGCGTGAACGTAAGATGCGTGAGTACAAGCGCACGCTGGTAGACGCGCTGCTGGTGGCATTCCCACCTGACAGCGGGGGCACAGTGGAAGCACAAGGCGAAGGCAGAGGAGGAGGAAGAGGTCGCCAACGCAGCCGGGGCACCGCCAGCACCTCAGAAGGCAGGGTTAGCATGGCCGAAATGTGGAAAAGCTTTGTCAGCACGCCACAACAACCAGCACCACCAGCTGATATGGAACGCCTTAGCAGGAGGCAGCATTTCACCAACATGGTGGAGCAGTATGTGTGCACACGCCTACACGTACTGAATGACAGGTCTGCCTCCTTCAACTTCTGGGTCTCCAAATTGGGCACATGGCCTGAGCTTGCCCTTTACGCCTTGGAGGTGCTGGCCTGCCCTGCAGCCAGTGTATTATCTGAACGTGTATTTAGCACGGCAGTGGGTGTTATTACAGACAAGCGCAGCCGCCTGTCCAGAGCCAATGTTGACAATAGGGATGAGCCGAACACCCCCTGGTTCGGTTCGCACCAGAACCTTCGAACGGACCGAAAGTTCGCACGAACGTTAGAACCCTATTAAATACAATGGACGCGAACGTTCAAAATCTAAAGTGCTAATTATAACGACTAATATGCATGTTATTGTCCTAAAAAGGGTTTGGGGACCCGGGTTCTGCCCCAGGGGACATGTATCAATGCAAAACAAAGTTTTAAAAACGGGCGTGAAAAAAAAAAAGGGAAATATTCCTTTAAATATCGTACCTGGGGGGTGTCTAAAGTATGCCTGTGAAGTGGCATGTGTTTTCTGTGTTTAAAACTGTTCCTGCACAAAATGACATTTGTAAAGGAAAAAAAGCCATTTAAAACTGCTTGCGGCTTTAATGTAATGTCTGGTCCCGGTAATATGGATGAAAATCTTTGAGAAAAATGGCATGGCTCTACCCCATCACCCCCCAGCCCATTACCAGCCCCTTTGGGTCTTGTATGGATATTAAGGGGAACCCCGCACCCAAAATAAAAAAAGGCCCTATATACTCTGAACAGCAGTATACAGGCGGTGCAAACAAGACAGGGACTGTAGGTTTATTCTTAAGTAGAATCTGTTTGTAATTTTGAACAGGTACATTGTTTAAGTGTAGCTCCAGCCAAAAAATCTATTTTTAAGCTTTTTGGAAAACATAGGGAACGGTAACATTTGTTTTGCTGTCTGTGCACCTGTTCAGAACATTTCACCTCACTTTCCGTCCCAATGACAAATGTTTTTGAAAAGTGGGGTTTTTATTGAAACAAGGATTGGTGATAAAGCATCAGTAGAGAGGAGAAACCTTTTTCCCATATTAACTCTTACAGGAGAGAATTTCCCTTCCTAGGGGTAGATTTCCTCTCACTTCCTGTTGTCTCCTTCCGTTTGCAAGTAGGAGTCGTTTGTAAGTTGGATGTTTGAAAGTAGGGGCCTGCCGTATATACTCCGCTGAAATTTGCCCCTTAGATGTTGGTGTTGCCACAACACTGTGAGCCCTCACAGTTACTCTTGGTGGGCGCTGGAATACCCTGCTGTAAACTATTATATCAGGAATTGTAATTACATGCCATTGTTGAACAGTGGTAGGAAAAATTGGGCCTTTGGTGGTGGTGCTGGTGCTACAACACTGTCAGCCCTCACAGTTACTTTTGGTGGGCACATGAATGGGCCCTACTGTAAATTATTAGATCAAGAATTGTAATTACATGCCCCTGTTGAACAGGGGCTGAAAAATTGGGCCTTAGGCACTGGTGCCACGACACTGCAACCCTTCACAGATACTGTACTTGGAGCACAGCAATGAGCCCTGTTGCAAAGTATTGCATCAAAAATTGTAATTACACGCCCCTGTTAAACAGGGGCTGAAAAATTGGGCCTTAGCCACTGGTGGCGGCACCCAGAAACAAAAATGTTCTTCCAAGCTATCATCATGAATCGGATCATTGAGGAGGAGGAGGATAGTCGGTCAACATAACAGGACAGTCACTCAGCATCAGCATAAGCAGTCTTGAAGGGATGTGACATTTCAAAATAAATTATTCTGTTATATCCGCTTCAGGTGCTTGGTAGCTGGTGGGGATCCAAGACTGGTTCATCTTTATGAAGGTCAGTCGATCACCCGAGTCGGTGGACAGGCGCACCCTGTGATCCGTGACAAAGCCTCCAGCAGCACCGAATGTGCGTTCCGAAAGAACACTGGATGCAGGACAGGCCAGTAGCTCAATTGCATACTGTGCAAGCTCTGGCCAGTGATCCATCCTCAAGACCAGTAAGCCAGAGGATTTTCGGTGGGAAAGGTGTCCAAGTCTGACCTTGCCCCTAGGTATTCCTGCACCATGTATATCAGACAATGGCGATGGTTGCTGGAACCGATCATACCTTCGGGCTGCGGACTAAAAACGCATCTGTCAGACGCCACCTTCTCCAGCGCTCCTTCTGCTACTGACCGAAGCCTCAGCAACTAGTTGTCCAGGACCAGGAGTTTGTAACCTCCCAGTCTCTGGGAACGCGTTGCACAGACCTTTCTGCAAGGCCTCCCGGAGTTGTCTCATCCTCTGCTCCCTCTGCGACGGCAAGATAAGGTCCGCAACCTTACTCTTGTACCGTGGATCAAGAAGAGTGGCCAGCCAGTAATGGTCCCTCTCCTTGATCCGAAGAATACGAGGATCCTTCCGCAGACTTTGCAGGATCAGGGAGGCCATGCAGTGTAGGTTAGCTGAGGAATTCGGTCCAGAGTCCTCTGGGTCACTAAGGACGACATGATCCGCAGCCACCTCCTCCCAGCCATGTACAAGTCCACGGGTTTCTTGGGACTGTAAATCATCCCTAAAAGACTGCTGCTGTTGATGCTGAGTGCCAGGCTCCACCTCCATGCTGACACAATCCTCCTCCTCCTCCTCTTCCTGTGCGATGGGTGGGACAGAAGGAACACTGTCTGGGTAAACGGGGCCTTGAGAGGCAAGGAAGTCCTCCTCTTCCTGCCTCTGTTCTGCCTCAAGTGCTCTGTCCATTATTCCACGCAGCGTATGCTCCAACAGGTGGACAAGAGGTACAGTGTCACTGATGCATGCACTGTCACTGCTCACCATCCTCGTGGCCTCCTCAAATGGTGCCAGGACAGTGCATGCATCCCTGATCATGCCCCACTGGGGTGGTGAAAAAAACCCGAGCTCCCCTGACCCTGTCCTGGTGCCGTAGTCGCACAGGTACTCATTGATGGCCCTCTGCTGCGTGTGCAGCCGCTGCAGCATGGCCAACGTTGAGTTCCACCTGGTGGGCATGTCACATATAAGGCGGTTCTTGGGCAGGTTCAAATCCTTTTGCAGCTCAGCCAGCCGAGCACTGGCATTATATGATCTGCGGAAATGCACAGACTTTCCTGGCCTACCTCAGGACATCCTGTAAGCCCGGGTACCTGCCCAAGAACCGCTGCACCACCAGGTTAAGGACGTGAGCCACACAGGGCACATGGGTCAGTTGTCCCTGTCGGAGGGCAGAGAGGAGGTTGGTGCCATTGTTGCAAACCACCATTCCTGGCTTAAGCTGGCATGGCGTCAACCACCTCTCGGCCTGCCCCTGCAGAGCTGACAGAACCTCTGCCCCAGTGTGGCTCCTGTCCCCCAAACACACCAGCGCAAGCACGGCATGGCATCTTTTTGCCTGCGTACTTGCGTAGCCCCTTGAACGCCTATGGAGCATCGCTGGTTCCGAGGACAAAGCACAGGAAGAGGCCATGGAGGAAGAAGAAGAGGAGGGGGTGGAGGAGAGGTGTGTCACAACCAGTAGTAGTATTGGAGGCGTGGCGGCGGAACAACCTCCAACACCACTGCACCTTGTCCTGCATCCTTCCCAGCTGCCAAAAGAGTGACCCAATGGGGGGTGAAAGAAAAGTAACGTCCCTGTCCATGCCTGCTGGACCATGAGTCAGCGGTAATATGCACCTTACCGCTGACCGACCTGTCCAGCGAGGCATGGACATTGCCTTCCACATGCCGGTAGAGAGCCGGAATCGCCTTCCGTGAGAAAAAGTGGCGTTTGGGAACCTGCCACTGAGGAACTGCACATTGCATAAACTCACGGAAGGGGGCCGAGTCTACCAACTGAAAAGGCAGCAGTTGAATTGCTAGCAATTTAGCCAAGCTAGCATTCAACCGCTGGGCATGTGGATGGCTGGGAGTGAACTTCTTTCGACGGTCCAGCAGCTGGGGCAGGGAAATTTGCCTGCTACAATTGGACGTCGGTGTACTGCTAGCAGAGTGCCGCAAGTACTTGGCTGTGACACACCTAATTCCACACCTTCATTCCTCTCAGTGCAGGTTTCAGAGAGGACTGAAGGTATAGTGGGGTTGGAGATCCCAGCTGATGAGGAGCAAGGAGAGGTCCGCTTTGTTCTTTGGTGTGGGTCTTTAAGGTACGCTTGCCAACGAGCTGCATGGCAGGTCAACATATGTCTGGTCAAGCAAGTGGTGCCCAAGCGGCTGATGTTTTGGCCACGCGAGATACGCTTGAGACATATGTTGCAAATAGCAGCGGTGCGATCTGATGCACTCGACTCAAAAAAGGCCCACACCAAAGAACTTTTGGAATAACGGGCAGAGGCAGCGCCCTGCACAGGCGTAGCTCTGCGGTGTGATTCAGTCGGTGTGCTGCCCTTACGCTGGCCCCCGGAGGGCATCCTGCCTCGTTGGAGATGTGCCTCCTCCCCCTCCCTCCTATCAGGCACCCACGTGGAGTCAGTGACCTCATCATCTCCTCCCTCCTCATCACTGGAGCCAATCTGGCAGTATGCTGCAGCTGCTGGAACATGACTGCCAGATTGCTGTCCATCTTGAGCATCCCCTCTCTCTGCGCTCATGCTACTGCCTTCCTCTAGCTGGGTATCATCATCAGACCCTTCGAAACGCTGGGCATCCTCCTGGAGCATGTACCCAACACTGTGCTCAAACAGTTCGGGGGACTCCTCAGGAGGACATGGTGGGTCTAGGGAAGGAGTGACTGATGATGACATTGATACGAGGGAAGAGGACGCTTTGGCAGCTGCTTTGCCAGTACCCTGAGCCTGGGTGAGAGAGGATGAGGAGGATGAGTAGGGCTTGGTCATCCACTCTACCAAGTCTTCGGCATGATGCGGCTCAACATGTCCAGCTGCCGAAAATAAGGACAAGCGTGTCCCATGGCCACGTGCTGATGACAATGCACCGCGTTCACTACCATTACTGTTGTCTCTAGACACAGAGCCTGCTTGCCTTCTTTTATTGGCTCGTGAATGTCTGCCTCTCTTTGTTGGCCTTCCAGACATAGTAATGGCCTGCAGGGAGATGGGAAAACCAGCAATTGGGTAGTGTATATTGTGCTGGAGGCACACAACACCCACTAACTCCAGCAGATGCCTTTATTAGAGAACAGCAATGATGGGTATATACACAGGTGTATACTGTGCCACTAACTCCTGCAGATGCCTGTAATCGAGAACAGCAATGACGGGTATATACAGGTGTATACTGTGCCACTAACTCCTGCAGATGCCTGTATTCGAGAACAGCAATGACGGGTATATACAGGTGTATACTGTGCTAGGGCACACAACACCCACTAACTGCAGCAGATGCCTGAGAAAAAGGGATTTTTATAACAGCTTACCTGTAAAATCCTTTTCTTGGAGTACATCACGGGACACAGAGCGACTTAGTCATTACTAATGGGTTATATAGATTACCTTCAGGTGCTGGCACTGGCAACTTCCAAAACCGGAAGTACCCTCCCCTATATAAGCCCCTCCCATCCGGGAGCACCTCAGTTTTGTAGCAAAGCAATAAGTGTCCCAAAAAGAGGGGTGGGAGCTCTGTCCCGTGATGTACTCCAAGAAAAGGATTTTACAGGTAAGCTGTTATAAAAATCCCTTTTTCTTTTTCGTACATCACGGGACACAGAGCGACTTAGTCATTACTAATGGGACGTCCCAAAGCAATGCCAAATGAGGGGAGGGATACACCATACATAAGCTGGGCGCCATCAGGCATGAGGATCTTTTGCGGCCTGCAACACACTGCGCCCAAAGGCGACATCCTCCTGACTTCTAACGTCTACCTGGTAGAACCTAGTAAACGTGTGTACTGAAGACCATGTTGCGGCCTTACAGACTTGAGCCAGGGAGGCCTGGTGATGCACTGCCCATGAAGTTCCAACTGCTCTTGTGGAGTGCGCCCTAACTTTGAACGGAGGCGGTCTCCTTCTCAAGCCATAGGCTTGTATTATGACCTGTCGAATCCACTTGGCTAAAGTAGATTTTGATGCTGCCTGACCCTTCCTGGGGCCTTCCGGCAGAACAAACAAAGTATCCGTTCTACGAATCTGAGCAGTGGCTTTTAGATAAGCTTTAACTGCTCTTACTACATCCAAAGAATGCAATAACTTTTCCTCTACCGAGGTAGGTTTGGGAAAAAAAAAAGAAGGAAGAACCACATCTTGGTTCAAATGAAACCTCAATACCACCTTAGGAAGAAAGGCTGGATGAGGACGTAATACTACTCTGTCCTTATGGACAACCAGATATGGCTCCTTACAGGACAAGGCGGCTAATTCCGATACTCTTTTAGCCGAACAAATGGCTACTAAGAAAATCAATTTCCTGGTGAGAAGAACCAAGGAAATGTGCTGCAATGGTTCAAATGGTTGTTTCTGTAGAACCGACAGAACCAGGTTTAAGTCCCATGGACATATGTGAATACTAACCGGAGGGCTAATACGCATCACTCCTTGTATGAAAGCTTTGACTAATGAATGCAAAGCCAAGGGCCTTTGAAAGAATATTGACAAGGCCGAAATCTGACCCTTGATAGTACTCAAGGCAAGCTTCCTATCTACAGCCCACTGTAGGAAGTTCAGAATCCTACCTATTACGTACTTACGCGGATGCCATTTCCTGGCTTCACACCACGCGATGTACGCCTTCCAGATCCTATAATAGATCTGCCTGGATACCGGCTTCCTGGCATTGGTCATGGTAGATACCACAGGATTAGAGAGCCCTCTCTTTCTTAGAATGTGGGCTTCAATAGCCAGGCCGTCAAACCCAGGGCTGGTAAGGAAGGGTGGTATATCGGTCCCTGCGAAAGCAGGTCCGGACGATGTGGGAGGGTCCAAGGACTCCCCACTGACATTTTTACGATCTCCGCATACCATGCCCTTCGGGGCCACGCTGGAGCCACCAGAATCACCGGTTTCTTTTCTACCCGGATTCTGCGGATTAATCGCGGTAACAACTGTGGCGGTGGGAATGCATATATCAGCTTGAACTGATCCCAAGGGAACACTAGGGCATCCGAGCCGCAAGCTAGGGGATCCCTTGTGCGAAACACAAATCTGTCCACCTTTGCGTTGAATCTGGATGCTAGCAGATCTACATCCGGTGTTCCCCACCGCTGGCATATTGCCTGGAAAACCCCGGGGTGAAGAGACCATTCCCCCGGTCATAATTGCTGGCGACTTAAAAAGTCCGCTCTCCAATTTTCCACTCCTGGGATGAAAACCGCGGATATGGTTGGGACATATCTTTCTGCCCATTCCAGGATGCAATTCGCTTCCCTCTGGGCTGCACGACTCCTGGTGCCACCCTGGTGATTGATATATGCCACTGCTGTGGCATTGTCTGATTGAATTCTGACAGGGGACCCTTGGAGTTTGGATGTCCATGCTACTAGGGCATACCGGGCTGCTCATATCTCTAAGAGATTGATGGGCAGGGCCTTCTCTGCTTCTGGAGGTAAGAAAATCTTTCTCTGATTTGAATCCAGCCTTAGCCCCAAGTATTCCAGACTTTTGACTGGTCTTAGAGCTGACTTGTCTCGGTTGATAATCCAACCGTGATATTCCAGATACTTGATTGTCTCGTGAATAGCTACTTCCAGTTTTTCCACTGAGTGGTCTATTAGTAGCAGGTCGTCTAAATATGCCATTATCGTTACACCCCGTGTTCTTAGATTGGCCAATAGTGGGGCCAGAATTTTTGTGAACACTCGTGGTGCTGTGGACAGACCGAAAGGTAAGGCTCTGAACTGAAAATGCCGCCCTTCTACTGCAAAGCGTAGAAATTTCTGGTGGGCCGGAAAGATGGGAATATGCAGATAAGCATCTTTTATGTCGATCGAGGCTAACCATTCCTGCCCTTGTAGGGCGGTGGCCACCGATCGGATCGACTCCATCCGAAAAGTCCTGATATGTAGGAACTTGTTTAGCCCTTTTAGATTTAATATGGGCCTCACGTCCCCATTTGGTTTGGGGACTGTGAAGAGGTTTGAGTAAAACCCGAACCCGCTTTCTTCCAAGGGAACCTTCATGATTACACCTTGGAGCAATAGTTGTTCTAGTGCCAGAAGGAAGGATCCTCTCTTCTGGGGATCGCTTGGCACGTTTGACCTCATAAAATGGGCAGGAGGAGTGTCTTTTAACTCCAGCTTGTATCCCAGACTTACTGCGGAGATCACCCATCTGTCTCTGATGGTGTTCCGCCAGGTCTCTGTGAACAACTGAAGTCTTCCCCCCACCCGATTGAGTGGGGGCAAGCCTTCATGACTTGGGGGGAGGTTTTGTACCTCTCTTGACCCAGGGTTTCTTGTTACCCTGTGATTGTCCCTGATTTCTGCCCCCTGGATTTGACCGCGGAGGCCGTCGGAACTGTTTCACAGCCGATGTGCCAGGGACTGGAGAAGTAGGCCTCTTAAAAGAAGGACTTCTACCCTTGTTCTTAACCGGCAAGAGTGTACTTTTACCGGCAGAAATTTTCTGGATATACTTGTCCAGATCTTCTCCAAATAAGCGTTCTCCATGAAATGGGAAGCTAATCAGCAATTTCTTACAGGGAGCTTCAGCAGACCAGTTTTTGAGCCATAGAAGCCTACGCATATGTACTACAGACAGCGTACAGCGGGAGGCCTGTTGGATTGTATCCTTTATGGCGTCTACCGCAAAACACAAGGCTCTAGGTAGGTCAGCTAGGGCAAGAGCCTGCTGATCTGGTAAGTCTCTTAAGACTTGTTTCAACTGATCTTTCACTGCTTGGCAGACTCCAATCGCTGCTACTGCAGGTTGTGTCACCATGCTTGCTGTAGAGAAAGCAGATTTTAGTAAAGACTCCAATTTTTTATCTATTGGGTCTTTGAACATTGGAACATTATCTACTGGACATGTCAGTGATTTATTCACACAAGAGATGGCTGCGTCCACTGTAGGGACCCTCCATTTTTTTATGAACTTATCCTCCATGGGATAGATCACTGGAAATCTCTTGGGGGGAGTAAATATTTTGTCAGGATGCTCCCAATCCTGGTAAATAAGCCCTTCCAATAAAGGGTGGATTGGGAAGGAACAGACAGTCTGGGGAGCTTTCAGCAACCCCAGCGAGGAGACAGTAGTGGTTGATGGCTCCGCAAGAGGCATTTAAAATGCTGATTGGACCATGTTAGTCAGAGACTGAACCCATAATCTTTCAGCCTGAGATGCTGAGAAAGGTTCTTCCACTGTTGATTCCTCTATAACCGAATAAACCTCATCCTGATCCCCTTCAGGTAGGTCGATCTCTGTGTGGGACTGTTCCTCCACTAACAGGCACTCTGAAGGAGGAGACGGAGATCGGACGCGCTTTCCCTGTGACAGGGAAGCAGCGATCAATGCTGTTAATCTCTCTTCCAATCCTCCCAGAGTTGAGGAAAAAACCTCCTCTGTTATATATACAGGAGCAGGTGGACTGGGGACAGCCGCAGCACCAGGTACTCCTGCGGGGTTCCTACGGCTACTGACCTCTGAATTTTCAGGGGAGATTGGTGCAATACAAGCATGCCCAAAATCCTCAGAGCCCGATGGAGACCCCTTTGGCTTCCTGGAAGACTTATTTCCGGAGCGTCTGGACGACATATCCTTTAAGCACAAAGCTGAGGTATTCCCGTCGTCATACACCAATTTTGCTGGTAATAGTCTAACACAGTTGCTGCTATATACCAGCTGGTGTCCACTAAAGTGTCTTTCTATGGGGATGCCTGCATCAACCGCCTCTGTGTGCCACCGTTTGTTGCTATCTCTGCTTGCATCCAGCTGACACTTGTACTGTGTCTTTTACCCATGCTGGGATGCCTGCACATACGCAGAAGCGCCGCGGCGCGCATCGAGCGTCATCCACCCGCCCCGCCCTTTTCTTTTCATAGGAGGCGCGCGCCCGTGCGCCTTCGGCGCCTTTTTTGAAACCAAGCAGGGACTAGGAGCCAGGGCCCTTTTTGCCGGAGGGCCTGTGCGGTGGATGAGCGCAGCAACAGGGCAGAGGAAGGGGATTCCCACAGAGAAACTTACCAACTGCCTGGATCTTTTGACTTTAAAAAGCCAAAGATCCACATGACAAGAAAAATGGACCACAGTGGCCTCTAGTGGTTTAACACAGGTACCGCGGTCTCCCTTTTTTTTTTTTTTTTCTTGACTACTATTAAAATTTTACATTTTCCAGTAGTTACAGGCATACACAGATATTAGCGGGAATACCGTTAGGTAACAGACAGACAAATTAGGCTTGGGGGTCCCCCAATAGAACCAAGTTCCTGGGGGCCCCCACTTACCTGTTCCCCGCCGCAGGACTTTGTTTGGTCCACAGAAGCCCAAACTTCACCTATCACGGCAGGCATTGTAATTAAACCTTCAGGGACCGGGTTCCCAAGGATTCCACTCCCCTGGACCTGTATAGCACCCTGCACAGACAACATCTTGGTCGTGGGTATGACCAGAGCTCTGGATCCCAGGGTCCAGCCCTCCTAAGAGAGGCATTACAGGCAAAACCTTGCTCTTCTGTTGCAAGGCCCGGGTACCGACCGTTTAGCTATGAAGCTTTTTTGGTCGGATCCGGAATAGCTTACTGAGGCCCATAAAAGAACCTGTACGCAAGCCCAGTGAAAACACATGTTACTCTTTGGCCAACACCTTAGACACTGGCAAAAAACTGAGGTGCTCCCGGATGGGAGGGGCTTATATAGGGGAGGGTACTTCCGGTTTTGGAAGTTGCCAGTGCCAGCACCTGAAGGTAATCTATATAACCCATTAGTAATGACTAAGTCGCTCTGTGTCCCGTGATGTACGAAAAAGAAAAGAACACACTGTCCCTGCCTGCCTATCTAGCTTAGAGAACAGCAATAAAGTGTAGATCCAGGTGTATACTGTGCTGGAGGCACACAACACCCACTAACGCCTGAAGATGCCTGAGAAAAGATTGGAACATAGAACACACTGTCCCTGCCTATGTATCTCTTTCCCTGCACGCCGGAACACACTGCACAAGGCGCCGCGCTGGCGGCCTTTTATAGTGTGGGGCGTGTACTAAACCCCCCTGAGCTATGATTGGCCACAGGCATCCTGCCTGTGGCCAATTATGGCTCTCCTCGCTGCCGGCGCTGTGATTGGCCAAGCATGCGGGGTCACAGTGCATGCTTGGCCAATAACAGCGCCGGGATTGCACTGCGATGGCGCAGTGTATTGTGGGCCATTCGCGTCACTCAAATTTGGCGCGAACGGCCCATAACGTTCGATCTTCCGCGAACGATCGAACAGCCAATGTTCGAGTCGAACGTATGTTCGACTCGAACACGAAGCTCATCCCTAGTGGACAAGCTCACGTTCATTAAAATGAACCAGGCATGGATCCCACAGGACTTGTCCATACCTTGTGCAGAATAGACATGTATACCGGCCTTACCCAGCCATTGTTGTATTTTTGATCTTTCTCACTCTTTTGGGGTGTACCCTAATTTAAAAAAAAAATTTAAAACGAAAACCAGTGTTGGCTACCTCGTCCTACTCCACCGCCGCTTCCACCTACACCGCCACATCCACCGCCACCTCAATCTCCTACTCCATACGGACCTCGTCCTAGGTCAAGATTATTATTTTTTTTTTTTTATGTTATTTTAAGTTATTTCCCTATCCACATTTGTTTGCAGAGCACTTGCCATGCTCTTAACAACATTTTGCTACCATTTGCAGCCCTCTAGCCCTTTCCATTACTTTTTAGAATCATTTGAGTCCTCAAAAGTTCGGTTCCCCATTGACTTCAATGGGGTTCGGGTTTGGGGTAAAGTTCGGGTCCCGAACTCTAACTTTTTTGTGAAGTTCGGCCAAACCCGTCGAACCTGAACATCTAGGTGTCCGCTCAACTCTAATCATGAGGCTTTTTTTCTGACTAATGTTCCACTTTAAGATTCTTCTAAAACCTTATGTGCCCCAAGAGTTAAAAAATAAAAATAAAAAAAGTTCATACCCATACTCATAAACGTATGGCCATAAAAAAAATTGTATTAAAATTCTGGATGTGGCTATGTGTCATTGTGAGAAATATGGGTGTGTTAGACTTGCTGCTGCAGCCTTTGTTCGTCCTGTAGGTGATGAGATTTTTGGAGGAAGCTGCGGACAACTGTGGTGGATGGGGTCTCTGGAGGGGATTGGGGATTTTGCATGGGCAATATGAGAGACTGGAGGGCATTACAGGGGCTGTTGAACACTGTTGGGGACACTATGGGGGCTAAGGGCTCTGTAGCAGACCCTGGTTGTCCATAGGGGTAAAGTTTTGGAGTTGGCTGGGTACAGCTGTGGGAGATGGAGCTCTGGACGGGATTGGGGGTTTCTCCAGAAGACTTGGGGTTTTGCAAGACCAATGTGGGAGACTGGAGGACACTGTGGAACACTGCTGGGGGCAAGGGGCTCTGCAGAAGACTCTGGTTGCCGTGTAGAGGATGAGGTTTTTGGAGTTGGCTGGGGGCAGCTGTGGGAGATAGGGTCTCTTGTGGGGGCTAGGCATCTTCCCAGAAGACTTGGGGTTTTGCAGGACCAATGTGGGAGACTGGAGGACACTGTGGAACACTACGGAACACTGCTGGGGGCAAGGGGCTCTGCAGAAGACTGTGGGAAATGGGGTCTCTTGTGGGGGCTAGGTGCTTGTCTTTCCAGAAGACTGGGGGTTTTGCAGGGGCAATGTGGGAGAATGGAAGACACTGTGGGACACTGTTTGGGGCACTATGCAGGGCTAGGGATTCTGCAGAAGATTCTGGTTGCCCTGTAGGCCTCAGTGTGAAAGTAGCCTCAGGCCTCGTACACACGGCCGATTTTCTCGGCAAGAACCAGCAAGAAACTTGCTGGCAGAGAGGTCTTGCCGAGTAAATCGGTCGTGTGTACGCGGTGTGAGGGGGTTAGCTCGGCAGCGGGTGTGTGTGACCCCCGAGATGGGCTCCCCACACAAAAACAGGCCCAGCAAACGGAGGTTGTGGTTTTCAAAATCAAAAAGGTGCGGTTTATTTTCTATTTACAGTGACAAAACACAGCAAAGCAAAAGAAACATAAACAAGATAAATCCTGGTCAACTTGACCTCTGACTAAACATACAGGTTTCCTAACTAACAACTGGGATCAGCCTAGTGCTGTCCTAGTCCCTAAGTCCCTGGTTTTAAATGTCCAAGCAAATAGCCACACAGGCTTTGTCTCACCGCACAGGGGTTCACTCTCCCTAGACAGTCCACACAGGTCTGGGTCCAGGCATGAGCTAACATCTAATGAAGCTGGGAGTTCTTATAGAGGCCTAAATGAGCTGACAAGCTTCAGCTGGTCTCATCAACTCCCTGTCTGCACGACGCCCCACACTCTCCCTAGAGGTATGAGTCATCCATGAGCCCACTAGCCTCAGCTGGGCTTATACAACTCTCCACCTAGTTGTATAAGTCGGCGTAAAGCCTGAATCTGGGCGAAATATATCTACCCCCCTGGATGCAACCAGGTGACTTTACCTTCCTGCTGTCACATACCCCCCCCCTCTTGTTTTAACCTCGGGGTTGGAACACCAGCAATCAGGCATTCATGTACTCGAGACAAAGCATCCACATTCCCCATTTGAACGCCAGGGCGATGCTTTACTGTGAAGTTGAATTCCTGGAGGGCCAGGAACCACCTATTCACTCTTCTATTTGTTTCCTTGTTTTGAGCCATCCACTTTAACGGAGCGTGATCCGTAACCATGTCAAAGTGCCTACCTAGCAGGTAGTACCGAAGGGAATCTAGAGCCCACTTCACCGCTAAACACTCCTTTTCAACGGTGGCGTAATTTACCTCCTGGGACTTCAACTTCCTGCTGAGGTAAATGACTGGGTGCTCTTCCCCGTTCCAGACCTGGGACAATACTGCTCCTAACCCCACATCTGACGCATCACTTTGTACGACAAAGTCTTTAGAGAAGTCGGGTGAGTACAACACTGGCTGGCTACATAAGGTGTCAAGTCTCTGATGTGAGGTCGAGTAGCAGAGAGGGCGCCCCTTGCGGCCGAGTGCAGCACAGCCCTGAAGATGACACAGGGGATGTGGTGCCCACAGAAGCACGGGTTGCCTGGTAGGTAGTGCTGGTTGCCAGGAACTTGGTAGGACAGGCAGACTGCAGGACAGCAGGCGTGCTTAGGAGGTCCAAAGGGTAAGGACCAATGGAATGTTCCGATAACAGGGTCAAAGCCAGGCCAGAGGGTCAAACACAGCAAGACAGTCCGAGAACACAGCAGAGCTGAGTCTTAGCACAGAAGACAAGGTAAGCGGAGTCCGTTAGCCAGGCCGGGGTCAGGTATACGCTAGGAAGTCAACAGGAGCAGGCCAGGCAAGCCGGGTTTGGTACACAGGAGATCAGACAGGCAGGAGATGCAAGACACAGGAACACAGGAGAAGCTGACGATAATCCAGCAAATGCAGACACTAGCAGACTTCCTTATATAGGCCCATGTGACCTGCTTGTAGAGATACTGGGTCCTAGAGCCCTTCTCCTGCCAGAGATGCTGGGTCCTAAAGTCCTTCTCCTGCTGTTGGTTCCCTGACAGTGCCCCCCCCAAGGGGCAGCCTCCGGATGCCCACCCGGGCCCATCTTTCAGGGTATCTGGCACGGAATCTCTGGAGAAGTCTAGGAGCATGTATGTTGCCTGCAGGTTCCCAAGAATTCTCTTCTGCTGGATAACCCTTCCATTTAATAAGAAATTGAATAGTCCTACCTCTTTTGCGACAGTCCAGGATGGATTCTACCTCGAATTCGGCTTCATCTCCCACTGAGACTGGAGGCGGAGGGTCTTCTTCTCTTCCTGGAAAAGGACTAGAGACAACAGATTTAAGAAGAGAAACGTGAAACACAGGATGCACTTTATACGAACTTGGTAGTAACAGTTCAAAAGCTACTGGGTTAATTTTTCGTTTAATTTCGAATGGACCGATAAATCTTGGACCCAATTTCCGGGAGGGGCAAGGGAGCCTGAGATTTGCTGAAGAGAGCCAGACCTTATCTCCAACCTCAAAGCTAGGACTCTCTCCTCTCCTCTTGTCATATTGTTTCTTGTAGTCCTCTTGCGCTTTCTGCATGGTTAGCCGGAGGGCTTGATAATTAGCCTGAATGGAGCTTATCCTGTCTTGAACTGCTGGAACTGAGGCTTCCGGAATGACATTAGGTAGAAATGAAGGATGGAAACCGTAGTTGGCCCAAAACGGAGATTGATTGGTGGTTGAGTGTACTGCATTGTTGTAAGCAAACTCCGCACAAGGGAGTAGAGAGATCCAGTCGTCCTGGGAGAAGGAGCAGAAGCAACGCAAATATTGTTCTAAGGTCTGGTTGGTCCTTTCAGTTTGACCGTTGCTTTGGGGGTGATAGGCTGAGGACAGGCACACCTTGATTGATAGTGCTTTGCAGAGCTCTCTCCAGAACCGGGAGGTGAATTGTACCCCTCTATCAGACACAATGCTGTCAGGAAGGCCATGGAGCCTGACTATCTCCCTTATGAAAATTTTTGCTGTTTCTGCAGCAGAAGGAGTTCCTGCCATGGGCAAGAAGTGCGCCATTTTGGATAGACGGTCCACAACTACCAGGATTGTTGTAGATTCTTTGGATGGGGGCAACTCTACTATAAAGTCCATAGATATATTTCTCCATGGTAGTTCTGGCACTGGCAGAGGACGTAACAGACCCCACGACTTGACATTGGACCCTTTATTTCGCTGGCAGGTAGTGCAGGAGCTAACAAACTCCCTGCAATCAGATTTCAAGGTAGGCCACCAGAAGGATCGTTGGATAAGATCCGTAGTTTTCCGCACTCCGAAGTGGCCAGCGAGTTGGTGGTCATGCAAGGTCTTCAGTACCTGTATTCGGGTTTGTTGCGGAACGAAGATCTTGTCCTGATGCCAGATGTACCCTTCCTGGTTTCTTAGAGAGGATGCTTCTGGTTCCTGGCAGTGGAGGGAAGCCTGTTCAAGAGAAGATCTTAGATCGGGTTGGATCAGAAGAAAGTTCTGAGGTGACAGGATTGTACTAGATATTGTATCGGGAGTATCGGGAAACATTCGGGATAAAGCATCGGCCTTTCCGTTCTTGGAGCCGGGACGGTAGGTGATGTGGAAGTTGAACCTTGAAAAGAACAGAGCCCAGCGGGCTTGACGGGGTCTCAGACGTTTGGCAGTACGGAGGTATTCGAGGTTCCGATGATCTGTAAATATCATTATGGGGTGAGCAGACCCCTCAAGAAGGTATCTCCACTCCTCTAAGGCTGTTTTAATGGCCAAGAGCTCGCGGTCTCCTACATCATAGTTCCTCTCGGGCTGGCTCATTTTCCGCGAGGAGAAGGCCACGGGGTGAAGCAAGGACTTGGGTCCCTGGCGTTGTGAAAGGACTGCCCCTGTAGCTACTTCTGAGGCATCGACCTCCAAGATGTATGGCAGGGCAGGCTCAGGGTGTTGAAGGATTGGTGCAGAGGTAAACAATAACTTTAGTCTCTCGAAAGCAGTTTGGGCTTCGGAGGACCACTGGAAACGGGTATGTAAGCGGGTCAACTGGGTAATGGGTGAGATGATGGAGGAGAAGTTCCTATAGAAGTTCGCAAAGCCCACAAACCTTTGCACCCCTTTCTTATCTGATGGAGTTGGCCAATCCAGGATTGCCTGCACTTTCTGTGGATCCATAGCTACACCGCCCGTGGAGATGATCAGTCCTAGGAATTGTATTGATTTCTTCTCGAAGTCACACTTTTCCGCTTTCACATAAAGTCCATGTTTTCTTAGTGTGAGCAGCACTGTCTTTACATGGGTCCGGTGGAGCTCCAGAGTAGCCGAAAATATGAGAATGTCATCCAGATAGATGATGACGAAGTAGTCAAGATATTCCCGGAAAATATCGTTGACGAAGTGCTGAAACGTCGCCGGGGCATTACAGAGCCCAAAGGACATTACAAGATACTCGAAGTGTCCGAACCTCGTTCTGAATGCTGTCTTCCATTCATCGCCCTCACGGATCCGAACAAGGTTATAGGCACCCCGGAGGTCGAGCTTGGTAAATACTTGGGCCGTACGGAATCTCTGGAAAAGTTCAGGAACTAATGGCAGTGGGTAGCGGTTCTTTATTGTGATTTTATTGAGCTCCCTATAATCCACGCATGGTCTTAAAGACTTGTCTTTCTTCTCGACAAAAAAGATTCCGGCACCGGCAGGAGAGGAGGAAGCTCGGATGAAGCCCTTAGCCAAATTTTCATCGATATATTGTCGCAGAGTTCCCAATTCCATTTCAGAGAGAGGGAATATTCGTCCAAATGGAATCTCGGCCCCTGGAAGTAATTCTATTGGACAGTCATATGGCCGATGTGGTGGTAGAACGTCAGCTTTTTTCTTATCAAAGACATCCAGGAATTCTTGGTATGCCTGGGGTATATTCTGGTTAGTGGTAGATACAGGGTGGACTGTCAAGCAACTGGTAATGTCTCTGGGTTCAGGAATAAAGCAATGCTGCTGGCAATAGGGAGAGGTGAACAGGACCTCCTTCTTGATCCAATTGATCTGAGGGTTGTGGGCTTGGAGCCATGGAATTCCTAGGATAACTGGAGACATAGGCGAGCTTAGAGCGTCAAAGCGTATGAATTCCTGATGGCCATCAGGAGTGGTGATAAGCAGAGGGACAGTCTCCTGGGTAACAGGGCCAGAACTAGGCAATGTGCCATCGGCCAGGCGGACTTCAAGTCCCTGTTTCTTTTGGAGGAGGGGCAGCTTCAGGTTTCTCACCAGGTTCAAGTCCACAAAGCAGCTGCATGCTCCAGAATCAATAATGGCCTGCAGCCGGATCTCTTCTTTTCCAAATTGCAGCGTAATGGGTAGCACTAGGTGTGAAGGAGAAGCTCCGGAAACCTGGAAATACACCGGAGGGTAGGAAGGTGGCTTCTTGGGCCTTCTGGGGCAGTTATACAAGAAATGTCCGCTTCCTCCACAATAGAGGCAGAGCCTTGATTGCATACGATGACGCCTTTCATCAGGGGATAATGCGGAACGTAGCAGGCCGATTTGTCTAGGAACTGGGATAGAAGTACCAGTGGGAGCAGGCACTGATGAAGTGGAAACCTTAGGCGGCATCATGGCGGGCCTGGAGGACTGAGCTCGTTCGGACTGTCTCTCACGTAAACGTCGATCCAGCTGGATGGATGACTGGATGAGATCCTCAAGTGTAGTGGGGACCCCAATCCTGGCCAGCTCATCTTTGAGAGACTCAGAAAGTCCTAAGCGGAACTGGTGCTTGAGGGCAGCCTCGTTCCAGCCTGTGTCTGCAGACCACCGACGGAAGTCCACGGTATAGTCCTCCACTGGTCGACTACCCTGCTGTAGTGAATGCAGAGCGGCTTCGGCGGTGGCTGTACGCTGGGGGTCCTCGTAGAGTTGTGACATGGCTGCCAGGAATGTGTCCACTGTGTTAATGACTGGGCTTCTTTGTTCCCATAAACTGTGGGCCCAGGTCTGGGGTTCATTAGATAGCAGGGAGATGAGGAACCCGACCTTAACAGTTTCTAAAGCAAAAGTCCGGGGCTGCAAGGATAGGTACAATAGGCAGGCATTCCTGAAGGATCTAAACTTTCTTCGATCCCCGGAAAACCGTTCAGGGACAGGAACACGGGGTTCTGGAGGAGGGAACACCATCGTAGGAGCCACAGAGGAACGTACGTGGGTGGAACTGGGAGAAGCTGGGACCGGGTCCGCAGAAGCAGATGACTCTGACAGGTGTTGCAATCTCTCCTCTAGCTGGAGGTATCCTTCTTGCAGTGTCTGGATTGCTTGGGTCAGAGTAGCGGCCTGTTGACATAATGCCTCTAACGGGGACGCACCTCTGCCGGCCTCAGACATTGCTGGATTATACTGTCAAGTCTCTGATGTGAGGTCGAGTAGCAGAGAGGGCGCCCCTTGCGGCCGAGTGCAGCACAGCCCTGAAGATGACACAGGGGATGTGGTGCCCACAGAAGCACGGGTTGCCTGGTAGGTAGTGCTGGTTGCCAGGAACTTGGTAGGACAGGCAGACTGCAGGACAGCAGGCGTGCTTAGGAGGTCCAAAGGGTAAGGACCAATGGAATGTTCCGATAACAGGGTCAAAGCCAGGCCAGAGGGTCAAACACAGCAAGACAGTCCGAGAACACAGCAGAGCTGAGTCTTAGCACAGAAGACAAGGTAAGCGGAGTCCGTTAGCCAGGCCGGGGTCAGGTATACGCTAGGAAGTCAACAGGAGCAGGCCAGGCAAGCCGGGTTTGGTACACAGGAGATCAGACAGGCAGGAGATGCAAGACACAGGAACACAGGAGAAGCTGACGATAATCCAGCAAATGCAGACACTAGCAGACTTCCTTATATAGGCCCATGTGACCTGCTTGTAGAGATACTGGGTCCTAGAGCCCTTCTCCTGCCAGAGATGCTGGGTCCTAAAGTCCTTCTCCTGCTGTTGGTTCCCTGACATAAGGCTTGTTTCAAGAATTGGAATGCTGCCTCAGCCTCGGGGGTCCATTTAATCATGACCGACCCTTTCCCCTTCGTCAGGTTGGTTAGGGGCACAGCCTTAGAAGCAAAGTGGGGAATGAATCGCCGATAATACCCAGCGATTCCCAGAAAGGCTCGTACCTGCTTCTTGCTGTTGGGACGTGGCCAACTCTGGATGGCCTCGACTTTGTTGAGTTGGGGTTTTATTACTCCCCTCCCAATGGTGTACCCAAGATATTTGGCCTCCTCCTGCCCAATGGTACACTTCTTGGGGTTAGCCGTAAACCCCGCTTCCCGAACAGAGTCCAGGACTGCTTGCACTTTTGGCAGATGTGAGGCCCAATCTGTGCTATGGACAATTACGTCATCCAGGTAAGCCGCAGCATACTTCCGATGGGGCCTCAGCATCTGGTCCATTTTCCGCTGGAATGTGGCCGGCGCATTCTGTAACCCGAACGGCATTCTTTTATATTGGAACGCCCCGTCTGGGGTTACAAATGCGGTTTTCTCTTTGGCCGACTTGGCCAGGGGGATTTGCCAATACCCTTTTGTGAGGTCAAGAGTCGTCATGTATCGGGCTGTTCCCAGCCGGTCGATCAACTCATCTATACCTGGCATGGGGTAGGTGTCAAATTTTGTAACTTTGTTCAACTGACGAAAATCGTTACAAAATCGCCAGCTCCCATCCGGTTTAGGCACCAACACAATGGGACTAGACCAATCACTTTGGGACTCCTCTATCACCCCTAAGTTCAGCATTTTCTGTACTTCCTCCCGTATTGCCTCCCGTCGGGCCCCTGGGATCCGATAGGGTTTTAACTTCACCCTTTCACCGGGCGGGGTAATGATGTCATGCTCTACCCCAGATGTTTGTCCCGGCAGCTCAGAGAATACCTCCTTGTTGCGAAGCACAAACTCCTTAACCTCCTGTTGTTGGGGTTGTGACAAGGTGGCTGCTATTCCAACCTCAGGAATCACGCAACCAGTTTGAGCTGGTGACCAAGTGTCTGCGACTAGGGACTCTCTATCCCTCCAGGCTTTCAACAGATTAACGTGATAGATCTGTTCGGGCTTTCACCTTCCTGGTTGTCTGACCTTGTAATTCACTTCGCTCACTTTTTCCATTATCTCGTAGGGGCCTTGCCATTTGGCAAGGAATTTACTTTCAACCGTAGGGACAAGTACCAGTATCCTATCCCCCGGGGAAAAGGTACGGGTCTTGGCTCCACGGTTGTACACTCTCTGCTGTGCTAACTGCGCTTGGGCCAAATGTTCCTTCACGATGGGCATTACCTGTGCAATTCGGTCTTGCATCAGGGCGACATGCTCAATCACACTCCTGTGGGGAGAACTCTCACTTTCCCAAGTTTCCTTGGCAATATCCAACAGCCCTCTTGGGTGTCTCCCATACAGTAACTCAAAGGGGGAGAATCCCGTAGAGGATTGGGGCACCTCCCTAATAGCAAACATCAGATAAGGAAGTAGACAGTCCCAATCCTTTCCATCTCTATCCACCACTTTCTTCAACATTTGTTTTAGGGTTTGGTTGAATCTTTCAACCAGCCCATCGGTTTGGGGGTGATACACAGATGTACGTAATTGCGTCACTTTGAACAATTTACACAGCTCCTTCATAACCCGGGACATAAAGGGTGTACCTTGGTCCGTAAGCAGTTCTTTACAAATACCCACCCGGCTAAACACAAGAGATAGCTCTTTGGCTATGGTTTTGGCCGAGGTATTTCGGAGAGGGATCGCTTCTGGATAACGGGTGGCATAGTCCATTATAACTAATATGTACTGGTGCCCCCTAGCGGACTTGATTATAGGACCTACCAAATCCATGGCGATCCTCTCAAACGGGACCTCAATGATGGGTAGAGGGACCAGCGGGCTACGGAAATGTGGCATCGGGGCCGACCTCTGACACACAGGGCAGGAGGAACAATAATTTTCTATGTCCTTCATCACCCCCGGCCAATAGAATCTCTGTAATACCCTCTCTCGGGTTTTCTCTGTCCCCAGATGACCTCCAAGAATGTGCCCATGGGCCAACTCCAACACCAACTTCCTGTAAGGTTTGGGCACCACAAGCTGCTCAACGGTTTCTTCTGCCCTTTTTGCCACCCGATACAGTAGGTCCTTCTCTACGCTGAAGTATGGGTAAGTGCAGGTATTATCTGGGTTCACTAACTCGCCATCTATTTTCACTACGTTTTCCCGTGCCTTTATTAGGACGGGGTCTTTCAACTGTTCTGTGGAAAAGTTTTCCCTGTGAACCTCAAGATCAGAAAACTCCACAGACGGTAGGTTTTCGTCTGAGGAGGTGGGCTCCTCTCCAGTTTCTTGAGTCTCCCCTGCCAATACTGATAAGGGAAATTCCGGAGAGTCCTCACCACTCTCAGGGGAGTTCTGGCTATCACATTCCTGGTACATAGGGGCACCAGTGGGGGGCTCAGGATCATCCCACAGTTCCCAGAACTTCGGAAAATCCCTTCCCACAATGGCGTCATGCGGTAACTGAGATACTAAGCCCACTGGATGAGAGAGGGTACCTTTGGGGGTCTCGAAACACACTGTAGTCACTGGATACTCTCGGGTGTCCCCATGCACACAAATAACAGCTACCTTGCTATTCCCAGAGACCTCTGTTTTAACTAACTCAGCCTTTATCAGGGTCACAAGGCTACCTGAATCCAGCAATACCACAACATTTCTACCATTAACACACATTTTGCATAAATGTTTCTCAGTTCCTCGAATGGCAGTGCATGCGACTGTCGCACACAGCGACTGACGTCTGCCCGTCAGAAAGTCACACTGCATGGGTTCCTCCACAACCGGGCAATTGGCTGCAATATGTCCCGCTTGCCGGCAGCGGTAGCAGACGATCCTTCTTGCGGCCTCTTGAGCCGCTGATTTCCCAGGCTGTTCTCGCCAAACTTGGGGTAGAGCTCCCACCCTCTCCACCCTCACCCCTTGGAATCCTCTTATCTGCCCCTGGGGATGGTCTGGTCTTAGGGTGGAAAGTCCGAGTGTCTCTGGAAGAGGCCGTCAGGTTCTCTGTAGCCAAGTATTTCTCCACACGATCCACAAGACCATCGGCCGTCTCTGGGTCTCCATGGCTTACCCACTTTTGGATGGCAGTAGGAAGAGCTCTCAAAAACCGATCCATTACAACACGTTCCACAATCTTTGGTGCGGACAAAGTCTCTGGCTGTAGCCACTTTCTGCTCAGGTGAATGAGATCATACATTTGAGACCTGGGGGGTTTTCCAAGCTGGAAAGTCCAGTTATGCACACGCTGAGCCTGGACAGCCTGGGTGACACCCAGCCTTGCCAATATTTCAGCTTTTAGCATCACATAGTCTTTTGCTTGGTTAGGCTCTAGGTCATAGTAAGCTTTCTGCGATTCACCAGTTAACAGAGGAGCCACCAGTCCAGCCCACTGCTCCTCAGGCCACTTTTCTCTTTCAGCGGTCCTTTCAAATGTGGTCAAAAATACCTCTGGATCATCCTCTCCAGTCATTTTTGTCAATAAACGACTCACCCCAAAGGACGCGGTATTAGTGGGACGGCTTTCCTCACTGGTCTGCGGACGTTGCTGCATTACTGCTTCCATCTGTTGTTGTAGTCTCTGCTCTTGCTTCTGCAACAGGTCTATGAAGCGGGCCTCAGATTGCTGCTGGGCTTGTTGTTGAGCCTCCAGACTCTGTTGCAAAGTTGCGTTTGTCTGCTGCTGGGCTGCAAGGCTCTGTTGATGAGCTTGCTGCTGGGCTGCGAAGTTCTGTTGTTGAGCTGCAAGGCTCTGTTGATGAGCTGCAAGGCTCTTTTGCAAACCTGCATTTGTCTGCTGTTGATTGGCATTTGCTAGAGCCAGCTGCTTCAGTATCTCCTCCATGCTGGCTTAAAAAAAACCTGCCACTGGTTCTCCACCAACTGTGAGGGGGTTAGCTCGGCAGCGGGTGTGTGTGACCCCCGAGATGGGCTCCCCACACAAAAACAGGCCCAGCAAACGGAGGTTGTGGTTTTCAAAATCAAAAAGGTGCGGTTTATTTTCTATTTACAGTGACAAAACACAGCAAAGCAAAAGAAACATAAACAAAATAAATCCTGGTCAACTTGACCTCTGACTAAACATACAGGTTTCCTAACTAACAACTGGGATCAGCCTAGTGCTGTCCTAGTCCCTAAGTCCCTGGTTTTAAATGTCCAAGCAAATAGCCACACAGGCTTTGTCTCACCGCACAGGGGTTCACTCTCCCTAGACAGTCCACACAGGTCTGGGTCCAGGCATGAGCTAACATCTAATGAAGCTGAGAGTTCTTATAGAGGCCTAAATGAGCTGACAAGCTTCAGCTGGTCTCATCAACTCCCTGTCTGCACGACGCCCCACACTCTCCCTAGTGGTATGAGTCATCCATGAGCCCACTAGCCTCAGCTGGGCTTATACAACTCTCCACCTAGTTGTATAAGTCGGCGTAAAGCCTGAATCTGGGCGAAATATATCTACCCCCCTGGATGCAACCAGGTGACTTTACCTTCCTGCTGTCACAGCGGCTATCGGGTTTCTCGTTGAGAAAACCGACAAGAAACCTCGATGAGAAAATAGAGAACCTGCTCTCTATTTTCTCGTCGAGATTCTCCTCGGCATGTTTCTCGACGAGAAAAGTGAGTGTGTGTACACTTACCTGTCCTCCCGGAAGCCCGCGCATGTTCGAAATGAATTTGACGCATGCGCGGTAGCTTCCTAGGCATACGTAGGGTATACCAAGATGGCGGCGACGGCATCGAATGTGACGAGCGCATGCTCGTCGTAGTCGATGACGTCACCGCGTACGCTCCATTCAAAGAACCGCGGGTTCTTTGAAACGAGCGTGTGTACACTCGGCCGGGACAAGTTTCTTGTCCAAGAATCTCGTCGAAAAAAATGACATGTTTTTTTCAACGAGAATCTCCGGCCGTGTGTACAAGGCCTAAGTGTTTTGCAGGGGCAATGTGGAAGAATGGAGGGCACTGCGGGACACTGTTGGGGGTACTATTGCAGGGCTTGGGGCTCTGCAGAAGACCCTGGTTGCCCTGTAGGGGATAAGGTTTGTGGAGTTAAGGGTCTCTCCAAAAGCCTGGGGGTATTTGCAGGGGCAATGTGAAAGACTGGAGTGCACTCCGGGGCACTGGTATTATTGTTAAGGGCACTGTGGGGAGCAAGAGGCTGTGCAGAAAGCTATGGTAAGGTGACCAGATTTTTAAAATGAAATTCGGGGACATATATTTATTTTTTTTATTGGCAAATGGTAAACTATTTTATATGCATATTTTCCTCAAATTATATATGCAGTCAGTGGTGAAGTGTGGGTTGTCAGCGCCCGGGACAAGGCAAGAAATTTGCACCCCTCGCCAGCCTTTTAGCACTCCCTGAGTCCCTTCCACTAGTACAGTAGTACTGACCAACTTGATTCCTACTCTGACCTACCTGACCACTGCACTAACCTACCTGATTCCTACACTGACCACGACACTAACCTACCTGATTCTTACACTATACTAATCTACCTGGATTCCTACACTGATCCCTACACTGACCTACCTTATTCCTATACTGACCACTCCACTGACCTACTTGATTCCTACACTACTCACCCCCCACATGAACAGTGTTGTAGATCGGTTGATTTTGCTCACCTCTCTATGGCCTCGATGATAATCCATCGGAGCAGGGCTCTCCCCATGACCAGGTACTGTTCCCGACACCCAGCCGCTCCTCAGTATCCCCTGCCAAGAGCTTCTCTAATAGCCGCCATACGCTCTGCATCGCCCCTCCCTTCTGCCGTTCTCACGCACACACATGGGCCGCCCGTTACAGAGGGATCATGGGGGACAGGCTGGACCACAGGAGTCCCTGGGTGGGGGGGGACAACACAGCACACTTGGGGGGGCACAGTTATGATTTTTCCCCCCCTAAATGTTGCACCAGTGGTGAGAGTACCAGATGCCCCCCCCCCCCCATGCCACTGCAATCCGGGAACAGTGTCCTCAATCCGGGGACTGTCCCCGGAAACTGGGGATGTCTGGTCATCCTAAGCTATGGGGTACTGCAGGGACTCTACGGGCATCTCTGGGAGGTTATCGGGCATTATGGGAGATGGGAAGCACTGTTGGAGTTTAAGGGGTCTGCAGCTAGTTGGAGGCCCAGAAGGAAGGAGGCCACAGCCCAGTGATTGTGAACCACTGCCCTAAACTATCCATTTATTTGGCATCTCCTCAAACAAGAATGACACTGTAGAATATTTTCTATGAAATTCAGAGCAGATTTTGGAAGACCAGAAAAAAAGAAAAATCTTTATTTATTATTTCCATACAACACATTATAAATGTAAAGGAGGACACTCAGGAGAGCAACCTTTTCCAGCCACTGACATCTCCTTTGTCCTCCTCCTCTTCTACTGCAGGTGCAGCTCCCAGTAACAGCGTGTCCTGTACACGTCATCACTGAGCACAACACTGACCCTGAGTGGGAGGAGGGAATCGTTGTACGTCAGCGGCGGATGATGTCACGGATGCGGAAGCAGGAAAGACGCCGGAAACTGGACAGTGAGAACCGGCCGGGCACCGAGCACTAACTCTTCGGGGGCCTTCCGGAAGTGTGGGTGAGGCGGCCGGGACATGTCTCTCCTGCAGTCCGCTCTGGACTTCCTGGCCGGGCCTGGCTCCCTGGGGGCCACCGGGCGAGACCAGCATGACTTCGTAGGGCAGACCGTGGAGCTGGGAGAGCTGAAGCTTCGAGTGAAGCGGGTGATCGCTGAGGGTAAGGAGCCTATCCCAGAATAAGGGGAGGGAGATCTTTATACAGGTGCCATTGTACACCTGTTCTACGTGTGTGTCCTGGGGCTTTGCCGGAGGTGAGGTCATCATTGTCACCTGACACCTGTCACAGCACACTGACCCACCTGAATCCTCTTCTTCCTGGTGACAGGTGTACAGCACAGTGGGGGGAGATCAATGAAGCATTCACCAGTTTTCTACCACTAGGTCCCTGCACAGCTCATTACACCAGTTTTTCTAACACTAGTGCTTGTGTCCCCCCTGCAGGGCACATAGAAAACAATATATTTTTTATTTATGTGCCCCATTCACCCCACGGTGCCAGTGTGATGTGCGGTGAGCTGCTATCAGATGCACTGGATGGCACCGCAGCAAAACACACCGCTGTTAATGAATGAAGTGTCACTAGGTGACATTTAAAAAAAAGAGTTAAAGACGTTCCTAATTCCATTGTTTTACACCTTCCACGCAATAAAGCAATATTAAACCCAAAAGCAAACCTTTTAATATGATGTAGTGGCTGTATTCGTTTTGCTTTTTATTTTCATCTGGTGATCCAGCCATTAATGGCAGGAATACACGATAAGAAAATCAGGCGAAATTTTCCGTTGTGCGATTTATTTATTTATTTATTTTATTTTTTTATTTTTTTTTCCCCCTACTCATTGATGACCAGCAAGTAATACCCGATTTATCGTGAGCGAAAAAGACAGATTGGGAAAAATTGTGTTTTGTTTGCGAATGAACGATATTCTATTCGTTGGTGTGAAGGTCGTCCATAAAACATCTCTTGAACATTATCACACATGAGCGGAACTAGTAGACGACCACACTTGTACGTGAGACGTCAACACGACATATGAAATTGATGGCTCTCTAAAAGATATTTTCTTTTTTCAATTTGGTTAATGTTGGTGACGATTTCGGCGGTCAAGTGCTCGGTCGATTTTTCTAACCATGTATTCCTGCTATTAGTCTATTGTTTTTCAAAAGCACAAGCTCTCCTGCAGACAAATCAGTTCACAGAGAGCTGAGACAATCCATTTTACCACTGACTGTAGTGCTTACAATGATCAGCTTTTATTCATGTAACGCCCTTATCCTAAAAAGGTTCAAAACTGTTTGCTGTAACCGATAATAAAGTATTAGCTGGTGCTGCAACCAGGCGCTAAATGCTGTGCTCACAGTTGCGGCATGGTATGCCCATTAACCACTTGCCAAAGGCGCACTGTAATTAGCATTTCCAGGTAAGGGGCAGGCGCCCGCCCACCTGGCTGTGCTGAGGCTAGCACCAACACATGCAATCAGCCGTTCCAGGACAATGGTTTATAGCCGGGACCTGCCAGTCGTCGGAGAGAGCTTTGTGTATGTAAACAACACAAAGCTCTCTTCTGTCAGTGGCGTTGTGCTGATTTTTGTTTCCGTGCACAGCAGGGAAAAAACTGAAACATCCCTTTAGTAAAGGCATCACACACTTTACACATAGGCATGTGTTTAACCCTTTGATTGCTCCATATGGTAACCACTTCCCAGCCAGTGTCAGTAGTACAGTGTAAGTGTATATTATTAGCACTGATCACTGTATTGGTGGCGGTTAGCAAGTAACCACAAAGTGTCAGTTAGTGTCAGATTGACCGCTGCACTATCACAGTCCCATTATAAGTCGCTGATCACTGACATTACTAGTATAAAAAAAAAAATTAACAACAATTCCAGTATATATCTCATAGTTTGTAGGTGCTATAACGTTCATGCAAACCAATCAATTTACACTTATTGGGATTTTTATTTTACAAAGACAGACAACCCAGAGGTGATCAATTACCACCAAAAGAAAGCTCTATTTGTGGAAAAAAAAAATTAAATGATCGGGCAATTATCAGTTATAGTGCAGTGCTGAATAGCAAATAATGGTCTGATCATAAAGGGGGTAGAATCTTCCAAAGTGGTTAAATTAAAAAAAAAAAAAAAACCCTTTGTGGCTGACAAAAAACAAAACCGGCATTGAAGAGGTGACCGTATCGCCACCTGAATGCTTGTCAGCCATGCTTGCTCTACGCTCTAAAAAGAACCGAACCCCTGATTGCCCTTCAGAGAGCAATGCTTGTGTAAACTAAGCCTTAAGCCCTTACTGGGAGGTAGCGCCTGCACTGCAAATGTTAACTGCTTGTTTGGTGTAGGGGACGGGAAGAGCACTTTTACTTACCTGATCCTCGCCCCCCCCCCCCCAGCTGAGGATACAGCACTGCCTTGCACCCTAGCAATGGACTGTCCCTCAGCATCTTCCCATGCAATGCAGGGCTATGGTTCCTGAATCAGTCTTGATGCTGGGTGGGCGGAGCCTGATGGGGAACAGTGCAGGCAATGGGCAGATTTGATAGCTGCTATTAGACTGAAGCAAGGCAACCTGATGGGAAACTAGACTTTGAGGCCTCACCCACCCCACTACAAAATTCCTCGGCCATGCAACTGTCATTGTGACAGGCTTAGTGGCTGGGAATGGAGTATAGACACAACCTTACCTCAGTGCTGGCCTCTGAGAGATTTGTGTCCTTGTCTCTGATAGGCACAAGCACCAGCCATTTTGGTGGGATGGTCAGATAGAAGTCTGAAGAGTGTCTGTCTGACTTTCCTCCTATGTATGTATGTACAGGTGAGATGTGACAGACATGGTTGGTCCAGACTCCAGTCACTTTCTAACTGCACATATTGTTTATGGGATATTTTAAAAGAGCAACGCAGAAAGTGCACTCTCGTTCCACTGCAGGTCTCAAGCTGTATTGAAATGATAAATATTGGGTGGCAAAGTTGGGAGTGGCTTATACACACAACTGTGGAACTCCTGATAACATACATTGATTGTTCCCTAAGGCCTAGTACTCATTGATATGTGTTTACATGCCTTTTTGCGCATGTTTCTCTGTGTGTGTGTGTGTGTGTGTGTGTGTGTGTGTGTGTGTGTGTGTGTGTGTGTGTGTGTTTGTTTTTTTTTCTTTTTTTTTTTTTTTTATTCCCTGTGTCATTACATGACTATGCCTTTTATTTGTGTTGCATTTACGTTGCAGTGTGGAATATTGCAGACATAGTTACATAGTTAATCTGGTTAAAAAAAAAGACAAAAGTCCATCCAGTTCAACCAACATAGAAAAAAAAAAGAAAAGCAACACTCTGAAATAGAAAACCTCCATATACACAATCCAATAATCCAGAGACATGCAATAAAAACCCCCATAAAGCATGATACAATTTGGTCCAACAGGGGAAAAAAATCCTTTCTGACCCCCCCCCCCCCCCAAGGGGCAATTGGATCAACTTTACCTTATTAAATATTAGTAACCAGTTTTTATTATCTACATTGTTGGGAAAGAATCCGGGCCTTTCTTAAAACCAGCTCTTGAAGGCGTCTATTCTATTATAGCATTTTATGTTTGTTTTATATGTGTTGCTTTGAACAGCCTAATTATTTGAATCAGCTGCCCAACATACAGAAATTGCACTTAAATAGTACACATTACTTTTTTGTGTAGGGTTTTTTTTTATTATTTTCATCATATGTTATCAAGGTGTGTTGGGGCATTATTAGGAATGAATGGCACTGCAGCATTCATGGTGAAAACATACATTTTAAAGTGTTTGTAAAGGCAGGCAGTTTTACTTACCTTACTGCATTATATGCAGCAAGGTTAAAAAAAAAAAAGAAAACGCACCTCCTGCATGCAACTCCAACCCCCGCCAATTCTTACCTGAGTCCCGATCTCCCTCTAGTGATGTCCACAACGGCCTCCTCATTGACTCAGATACAGCAGCAGGAGCCATTGTCAATCAGTGATAAGGGAGCTGTGGACAGGTTTGAGCCCTGTTCTGTGTCTTTTATGGACACGCACAGCTGGCTCAGGAGTGAGAATGCACCAGTGCCCCCATAGGAAGCGGTTTGCTATGGAGGAACTTGGTGAGGGGAGGAGCCAAGAGTTCCAGCAGGGGACCCCAGAAGAGGTTCAGGGCTGCTCTGTGCAAAACCTTTGCATAGAGCAGGCAAGATTAACATGTTTATTTTAACAAAAATAAAACAACCCTGAGACTTTACAATCGCTGAATGTGCTGCGTGAACGCACACAATTTTGCATACTTTCCCGAGGTGCACAGATGTAAATGGATACTAAAACACTACTCCTTTCATACTTTGTCACTGTACAGTGCATGTTAGAAACCGCTTCTTGATTCTGTTTTTGAGATTGTGGATTTTTTAGTTACCCTAGCTGCTTCTTATGCACCCTATGATCTGGTTACTGTAATGCATTGATGGGCATGAACAATTGAATGCTGGCAAGAGTAGCAGGTGATCTATCACGTATGACAATACATGATTTTTTTTTTTTTTGCCAAGCTGCTAAAAACATCTGTTTGTATGTTTGTTTTTTAGAAGGAAGTCTGTATTAAATGATTGCTTTTTGCTCTGAATTCACTTCAGTTTACTCTAGATATACTTGTTTGTTCAGGTAACACTAATGTGATGTGACATTTACAATCAAAATATTTCTCCAAATGTCTTAATGGCATATTGTCAGGATGTGAACACCAAGTTGCACTAAAGTTCTCTGAAGTCTGTCCAACTTACAAATGCCGTGCACTTTTCCCCATGTTTCCGCGCTGCAGTGGTGAGGTCTGGTGATTGGCCGTAAAGCGAGTATCACACACCCAAAAGTAGCAGAAATGTCTTCAAGCTCTGACAGGGGAGTGTAGTATGTAACGCAAAACAACAAAAAGCACTCTGTGAGGTCAAAATGAGGATAAAAAAGTGAAATCACTGATTTAAGTGTGTGTGTGTGTGTGTGTGTGTGTGTGTGTGTGTGTGTGTGTGGTTTTAATAACAAACATGTTATACTTACCTCCTCTGTGCAATGGTTTTGCACAGAGTGGCCCCGATCCTCTTTTTCAGCCTTTTCTCCTCCTCTTTTCGAATGCCCCCACAGAGAGCCGCTTTCCAAGGGGGCACTTGCGCGGGGATGCTCCCTAGTCCTACTGCTGCGTCCATTGACACAGACAGCAGGACTCGGCCTGGCTCCCGTGTCACTGGATTTGATTGACAGCAGCGGGAGCCAATGGGGACCTGAGACAGCGGCTGGAACTGCTGTGCTAGTTTCCGTAGCTGGAACGATCGGCTCAGGTAAGGGAAGGGGGGAGGGTGCTGCAGCACAAAAGTTTTCATCTTAATGCAAAGAATGTATTAAGGTGAAAAAATTGAGGATTTACAAACCCCTTTTTAAGGCGCCTTTCACACTAGATGACCCTCAGTTTCCCCTATGGAGTGGCAGATGTACACGCCATTTAGACCCGCCGACATGCAATCCTGTCTGCTAAAAGCAGACGGAAGGGAATCATTTCAGATGGCAGTTGGCTGTAAACGGACAGACGGTCTGTATACATACGACTGCCCATAAAGGAAAGTGGGCTGTGTCTGCTCTGCATAAGCGTAGTGGACATGGACCAGCCATTCGCCTGCAGTGGGGATCAGCGGACCAATTCCTTAAATAATCAATGTCAGTATCCAAAACAAACGTACACAACTGCAGACCTGAACTAATGATTTCAAGGACAGTTGGGAGGGATCCTGCTAGCTCCATTATAGATCTGGGATAGTCTTGTGTATGGCATAACTTATTAATGTATAGACTGAAGCATTGGAACCAAGTGCATATACAACATTTTATTGTGAAATAATACGTTCACTCACATACAGTACCCATAGTCTGCGATGGACAGGAATCATGAGACAAGAGTGCACAGCAGCTAGACTAACAGCAATGGCAGGCATGGTTACCAGAAAAAAAGTGCATATATGGAAGGAGCGCCAGATAAAAAGATAAGAGTCCAATTTCATTTATTGGTCTTGTACTAAAAGACAGCCAATGCATTTTGAGAGTCAAAAGAACTCCCTCTTCATCAGGGCTACAACAAAACATAATATAATGCAAATATACTGCACAGATCTGGAAGAAACGCACAAAGCACACCGAGACTAAAGGAAGAATAGACATGAGAAATGTATCTAGGAAATATTCTCTTATCCTGAAGTTTAACTTTTTAAAAGTCCCATGGTGACAAAAAAAAACTTATGGAAAGGAACCTACTGGGCTCCAGTTGACCTATTTATTCAGTGCAGTTCTTCATAGAACACCTACAAGCCTTTAAAGGGAATCCATTGTATTTTTCCAGTCTTCTTACAAGATGGCATATTTGACATTAAGAGTAGATTCTGCACATTTGGCAGGACACACAATCCCCAAAACATTTTAACCACTTCCATACCGGGCCTATTCTGGCATTCCTACATGTAAAAATCAAAATTGTTTTGCTAGAAAATTACTCGGAACCCCCAAACATTATATATGTGTTTTTAGCAGACACCCTAGGGAATAAAATGGCAGTCATTGCAACTTTTTATCCCGCACTGTATTTGCTCAATAATTTTCCAAAGCCTTTTTTTTGGGGGGAAAATAAATGTTAAATTTCACTTATTTTACACTTTCTTTTACATTACATTTTTTTTTATCACTTTTATTCTTATTACAAGGAATGTAAACATCCCTTGTAATAGGAATCTATTGTGACAGGTACTCTTTATGGAGAGATGCGGGGTCAATAAGACTGGAAAGCATGAGATCGGTGAATTTTTTTTCCCCGATCTCATGCGATCGCGACTTTGTTTACATCCGCGGCCCGAATGTGACATCATAATGTTGCGCCCGGGCCGCCGACGTTCATAGAGATGACAATCTGGTCACCGGGAATCTCTGGTCGTCATCCGGCAGCGGATGATTCCTTCTCCGGGTCCCCGATGGACATGTAAAGTCCATGCAAAATCGAAAATCCCTGCATCTATAGACACCATGGATCTAACAGTAACCTCTCTATCGCTGCAAAGAAAAAACGAGTTTGCATACCTCTTTGGAAGCCGATCTAACCCGCTCCGACCAGATCCCAAGCTAAGCAGCTGTCAACCACGGCTTCACTGTAAAGGTGGGTGCAAAGGAAACGCAGAACAGAAGTCCCATAGTAAGTCTATGGGTGACATCACTTCCCTGTAATTTCACAGCCGTTGTCCTCCGTGTCTTCTGTAGATCTTCCGGTGCTGGAGATCGGGTTGGAGCGGGTCAGACCGGCTTCCAAAAAGGTATGTGTAGCACACAGACCCTTCCGCTACATCCATTTTTAGCAGTAAGGCACACCTGCGACTTGCCTGTTGTCCAACTCCAGGTAGGGCGAGGCGAGCAGTGTTAGATTTCTTTGGGCCTTGTGGCGAGTTACCTCCTCAGAGTGGATCCCTGGTCTCCATTGTCTAGGCGGAAGTCCCTTTGTAATAAAGCCAATGTCCACGCAGGTGTAAAACCTAAGCAGCAAGGTTTTATTATTTTCTTGAGGCAAAACTTGGAAGAGAGAGAGAGAGAGAGAGAGAGTGAGTAGAAACGTCAAGAAGGGGAAGTTTCAGGCACGCAACACTTAAGCAACGCACATCGCCACTCAAGCCTGAGTGGGTTTTGCTCACCCGGATAGTCCCTTTTTTAAGAGCGGTCCTAGCAGCCGGTGTGGAGCACGAAACAACTACTTGTGATTTCCCTGGGATACGATCAGGAGATCCTCTACCTCAGAATCCTTAAGTCCCGAACTTCCCGGCCTAGAAATAGTTAGTCCTTAGGTGCCAATGGGCACATTACCAGGCTTTTGGCGGATAGGAATCCTTCCCTCTGACAGGTAACCAGGCCTCTCCCGAGACAGTAAACAACATGGCCTGGGGAATGCCCAGGGAAAAACCAAGCCTACTTACCGACCAGCTCGCTGACAACCAATTAACCTGTCTAACAGTATGCGTTAAAAACAGGGGTTTGTCCGCACGCATTTGCAAACGCATGCGTGAGCCACAGAGCCACGCCAAGGCCCCCTGGAGTCTGTGGTCTCCCGAGACAGTGACTTCTTCACTAATCCCCTTGGGAACGATCCTCCCCTGGTTTCCTCTACTTCAGAGTGGGTCACCCCTCACTTGGGTACCCTGGGACTCCTCTTCGGGTGTAGGCCTCAGCTAAAGGTGCTGGGCCTACTTACAGTGATGCAGCCTCAGGCTAAAGGTGCCTGGGGCTGGTATATACACACATACACACACACACACACACACACACCCCTGGCCGGGAGGCGCTAACTACTCCCCGAATAATGGCGTCTGCCCCTTAAGTATCCTCTCCCAGCATGCACAGTGGTTTACCACGCCCACTGCACAGCTGCCGAGAGAGGACACTCAATGGTGTTGCGATACTCCCTGTGGTTCTACCTGAGCCGGAGATGACAATGCCACCTTCAGGCAACAGGGAACACTGCAGCCAGGCAATATCACACCAGAGCAGAAGCAAGTTTTTAGGAAAATTAACAGTCTGAGCCCAACTATCGGCTCAGACTAACCCCTAAATTTGAACATGGCGCCCCTAAATTGGGGAGGGTGCTACATATGTATACTCCCCTTTTCTTTACAGGGATAGAGATGTTAGATCCCTGGTGTCTATAGATGCATGGATTTTAGATTTGGACTGCCACTTTAATCCTGACACGACTGTCGTGCTGCAAATGTGGCAAATCGCCTCACCTGAAGCTTGCTGCCCAAAGAAGAGCAGGAGTTTTTTTTGGGCATCAAGCTTCACGCAATGCGTTTTGCTGTGATTGAAGCGTGATAAATTGCGGCAAAACCACATCACGTTTTAGGTGCCATTGAATATAATGGCACCTGAATCTGTTTTCCGATTTGTAGTGCGTTTTTAGAACACTGGCAGAATCGCATAGATTTTTCCGCAATCTCAATACACCTAGGTGTTAATGGAGCCTTACTACTGACCTCTGCACTCTGGGTTACTTGCCACTGATCACTAAACTTTGCATTACTGCTGACTTCTGAACTTTGTTACTTCTGAACCCTGAATTCTGCGTTACTACTGACCCCTAAACGCTGCATTAAATCTGATCTCGGAACTTGTTGTTAACTATGCCTAAACTCTGAATTACTCCTGACCTCTGAACTCTGTGTTCTATACTGCTGAACTCTGTGTTGCATTGGTTAACACCCACCACCTGGCATGTGTGGAGGGACCAATGATTGTGTCGTTGATCTTGATGGTAAAGTCATGGGGAGGGGATCGGGGAGGAGGAAATATTTCAAGCTCAGTTTTAGAAGATTGAGTTTGAGGAAGTGGTCTGACATCCATACTGATATCTCACTCAGTAAGTTTTTGATACGTGAGGAGATTGAGGGGGTAAGTTGAGGAGTGGAGAGAGATCTGGGTGTCATTAGCATTAAGGCAGTATTTGAGGCCATGGGAGGGTTATAAACTGGCCCAGGGAAGAAGTAGAGAGAGAATAGGAGAGGCCCAAGGATGGATCCTTGGGGTACCCCATCCGAAAGCGATGGGAGCGGAGGAGATGGTGTTGCATGCGACACTGAAAGTGCGCTGAGATAGGTAGAAGAACTATGAAAGAGCAGAATCACGGAGGCCAAGGGAGGTGTGTGTTAAGGAGGAGCAGGTGGTCAACTGTGTCCAAGGCAGCAGAAAGGTCCAAAAGTACGAGTATGGAGCACTGACTGTTGGTTTTAGCAGTTAGTAGGTTGTTGGTGAGTTGTAGTATGGCAGTTTCAGTAGAATGTTGTGGGCGAAAGCCGAATTGTAGGGAATCAAGAAGGTTGTTAGTGAAGTAGCAACTCATGGTTGTGGACAAGGTTTGGAGGCAAATGGGAGCAGGGAGATGGGTCTTAAGTTATTCAAACAGGTGGGGTCCAGTGAGAGTTTAAGTATGGGGGTAACCAGTGCATGTTTGAGAGGAGAGGGAAAGGTGCCAGAGGAGAGGAAGAGATTGAAGATGTGGGTTAGAGTTTGGGATAGAGCAGGAAGGTGGTCGCAAAACAGGGTCCAGGTAACAGGTGGTGAGGTGGGCCCTTGGAAAGGAGTTTGGCAACTTCAGCGGTGGTAACAGGGCTGAAGGAGGAATGTATTGTGTCCGGCATTGGACCTGGTGTGTTGGTTGGGGGAGGAAGCTGGGTGTTAGATATCTTATCATGAATTGTGTCGATTTTTGTTTTTTAATGATTGGCAATCTCATGGGCAGTAAGCAAGTTGGTGGGTGTAGGCAGTGGGGGGGGGGGGTAAAGTAAGGAATTAAGGGTAGAAAAGGGTTTTGATGAAGGTGGTGTAGTTAGTTTTGTTTAGCATTGGAGAGAGCAGGAGTTTTATTTGAGAAGGGCAGATTTGTGAAGTCTTGTAGAGATTTTGTTTTATGCCACTCTCGCTCAAGAGCACGGCTGCGTCTCTTGAGACTTCTGGTGTCCTTCGTTTGCCTGGGTTGCAGCCGACGAGGCCTGGTTCTGCATGTAGAAAGAGGAGAAACTGTATAACTGTATCCAGGGAAGGTGACAGTATGTTGTTTTGTAGATGGAAGTGGGCACGTTTGGGCAGGGGTGCAATTTTATTATAAAGGCAGTCTGTAGAAGAATGAAGAAGGGAAGGGTTGAGCTGGCGAAGGTTCCTGTGGGTAATGGTTTGCCAGTTGGCGGCATTCGAGGTAGGAAACGGGGAGAGTGTGAAATGGATAAGGTTATGATAGGAGAGTGGAAAGGGGGTGTTAGAGAGGTTGTAGGGACTGCAGAGGTGGGAGAATACAAAGTCGGGAGTGTTATTGGAGTGAGTGGTGTTTTTATTTTATTTATTTTTTGTCAATTGCTTTAGCTTAGATTAAAAGCGGAGGTTAGTTTGAGTAGTGGTTGAGGTGTTGACATTGATTGGAATATTAAAATCATGTCATTGGTAAAAAAAAATCCCAGTAAGTGTAGATTGGTTTATGTGAAAGTTGTAGCGTCTATAACGGTGGTTCTCAACGCCTGTCCTCAGGACCCACTAGCAGGCCAGGTTTGCAAGATAACTGAAATGCATCACAGGTGATATAATTTGCTGCTCAGTAATTGCAATATTGTTGTCTGCATCTCCCCAAGGTAATACTTATAATCTGGCCTGTTAGTGGGTCCTGAGGACAGGAGTTGAGAACCACTGGTCTATAAACTATGGGATATATACTGGAATGTTCCCTTTTTTTTTTTTTTTTTGCTAGTAATGGTGGCGATCAGCAACTTATAACGAGACTGCGAGTGTGGCTGGCAATCTGAAACTGTAGGGAACTGACTAAGGTCCCTTACACACTTGTGCGACTTGGGACTGCAAAGTCGCATGACAAGTCGTACCCCATGATTTCCAATGGGTACTGTTCATATCTCTGACTTCACAGTAGTCCCTGCACTACTTTGTTCCGACTTTGATGCAACTAGACCTCAAGTTGAGACCAGCATTGCCTCAAGTCGTGTCGAAGTTGTGTGACTTTTAGGTTGCACAAGTGCGAAAAGGGCCTAACTGCCACTGACATGACCAGTGACGTTATTAGTGATTGGTGCTAATAATACGCACTGTACTAATGACAATGGGCAGGAAGGGGTTAACATCCGTGGTGATCAAGGGGTTATATGTGTGCCTAACATGTGTCTGTGTGCATGTGTGCTGCTTTTACTGGGGATATATGTATTAGACCAACACAAAGTGACACAATTGTAAAGTGGAAGGAAAATGATAAATGGTTTTCATATTTTTTTTTTTTACAAATAAATATGTGAAAAGTAGGGATGCCACTTTTTTGACAGAGTACCGATACTTTACATCATGTACTTGCCGATACCAATACCTATCGCCTAGTTAGGGGGTGGCTTGGCAGGGGGGGGGTTGTTAGGGAGTTGGGGGAGGCTGGGGTGAGGGCAGGGTAGTTGAGGGTGGGGTGAAATAGGGATTGTGGGGTGGGGGAATTGAGAAGAAAAAGGCTGCGATTGCTGGGGGAAGAGGACGGGAGGGTCATTGAGAGACATGGGGGCAGAGGTGACAGCTGGAGGAGGAGGCAACACAGGGAGGGCGCAGTACAGGGCGTGGGGTGTAAGGAAGGCGAAGTACAGGGCGTTGGGGGGGGGGGTGTAAGGAAGGCGCAGTACAGGGCGTTGGGGGGTGTAAGGAAGGCGCAGTACAGGGCGTTGGGGGGTGTAAGGAAGGCGCAGTACAGGGCGTTGGGTGGGGTGTAAGGAAGGCGCAGTACAGGGCGTTGGGTGGGGTGTAAGGAAGGCGCAGTACAGGGCGTTGGGTGGGGTGTAAGGAAGGCGCAGTACAGGGCGTTGGGTGGGGTGTAAGGAAGGCGCAGTACAGGGCGTTGGGTGGGGTGTAAGGAAGGCGCAGTACAGGGCGTTGGGTGGGGTGTAAGGAAGGCGCAGTACAGGGCGTTGGGTGGGGTGTAAGGAAGGCGCAGTACAGGGCGTTGGGTGGGGTGTAAGGAAGGCGCAGTACAGGGCGTTGGGTGGGGTGTAAGGAAGGCGCAGTACAGGGCGTTGGGTGGGGTGTAAGGAAGGCGCAGTACAGGGCGTTGGGTGGGGTGTAAGGAAGGCGCAGTACAGGGCGTTGGGTGGGGTGTAAGGAAGGCGCAGTACAGGGCGTTGGGTGGGGTGTAAGGAAGGCGCAGTACAGGGCGTTGGGTGGGGTGTAAGGAAGGCGCAGTACAGGGCGTTGGGTGGGGTGTAAGGAAGGCGCAGTACAGGGCGTTGGGTGGGGTGTAAGGAAGGCGCAGTACAGGGCGTTGGGTGGGGTGTAAGGAAGGCGCAGTACAGGGCGTTGGGTGGGGTGTAAGGAAGGCGCAGTACAGGGCGTTGGGTACAGACCAGTCTGTACACTGACACCGTACTGTACATTATATACAGACTGGGGTGTGTATACAGGGCTCGACAATCCCCGGGCGCCAGGTCGCAAATGCGACTAGAATTAGGTTACCTGTATCTCAGTGCGCCCCCTTCAGGAAGCCTTTGGAAAAGCGCCACTTCCGGGCATCTACGGATATTAATTCCCGTCACAGAGTATACCAGGTTGAATATCCAAATCCAGAATCTAGTGATATTGGGACACTTCCACCAAACGTGATACATTGTACCCATCTGGCCACACTTTCTAAAGCAGGTGGGGGATGCAGATGGATGCATCCTAGCGATCCTGGTTGGAACCAAATACCAGGAGAATTTTATAATTGGCTTCAATTAATGTTGTATTAATTGATGCTTTAGATAACGCATAAGCAATATCCTGCCATTCAGCCAAATCAAAAGTGGTATTTAAATCCCATTCCCATTGAATCATGTAAGGGACTTTAGTATTCAGGTCAGTAAGGGTAGCATATACCGCAGATACCCGTCCCCGTAGGAGGCCCTTTGTTTGGCAAGATAATTCAAAATTTCCAAGTGTAAAAGGTCTATCTAACAATTTAAATTTTTAGAGTGTATAAAAGAAATAAGCTGATTGCACCTAAACAATTCACTAGAGGGCATCTGCAGCGTGACTTTAAAATATTGAAAAGAGTGTGGTTGATCTCCATCAAGATAGTCTCCTATCCTAAGAAGTCCCTTATTAAGCCACCATTGAAATAACAGTGGAGTCAGGCCGGGAGAAAACTCAGGATTACAGAACAAGGGGGCTAGTGGGGTATGTGGAGACGACCGGCCTCTACGATGTCGCACTCTGTCCCAAACCGCTAGGGTGTGAGACAGGGTGGGGCACAAAATGGGGGGGTGAAGGCGGCTTGGGAGCCACATTAGGGATCCGATAGCAAAAGGGTGGCACGAAAGAGCCTCAATAGAGACCCAAAGGGGTGGAGACCCCTTAGCCGTTGTGTAGGAAAGCTGTGTTATTTGAGCTGCTTGTAAATCGGGGAGGCCAAGCCCACCACATGGTTTTCGAGACAAATAACGTCTGTTCATGCAAGGTTTTTTATTACCCCAAATAAAACGGAGAACATCCGACTGTAGTTGTTGTAAATCTCCCCTCGGGACTGCAATTGGTAAAGTTCTAAAATAATAAAGTATCCTGGGTAGAAATGTCATCTTAATGGAATTGATTCTACCAAACCAGGATAAGGGATAGTCTGCCCATCGTTGAAGATCTTCCCGGAGTCGGCGAAACAGTGGAGGATAGTTAGCCCGATATAGAGTGTTAATTGAAGGCGTCAGCTGAACACCTAGGTACGGAAGGGAGTGTGATGCCCATTGAAAGTTATATGTAGTTCATAGGTTCCGTTCCATCGAGGGGGTCAAAGAGATATTAATTGCCATAGTTTTCTGAGTATTTAAAGAGAGCCCTGAGAGCTGGGAAAATTGACGAAATAGAGCTAGTAGATTAGGTAGAGTAACTTGAGGGTTAGTGACATACATGAGGACGTCGTCGGCAAAAAGGGAGCATTTATGCTCTTGTTGTCCACAGCATACTCCATGTATTTTGCGGTGGGATCGAATTGCAACAAAAATACACTTTTTTAAATAAAAATAAATAAGACAACAGTAAAGTTAGCCAAATTTTTTTTTATATTGTGAAAGATAATGTTACGCTGAGTACATTTGATACCCAACATGTCACGCTTCAAAATTGCGTCCGCTCGTGGAATGGCGACAAACTTTTACCCTTTAAAATCTCCATAGGCGACATTTAAAAAATTCTACAGGTTGCATGTTTACAGAGCATGTCTAGGGCTAGAATTATTGCTCTTGCTCTACTGATAGCGGCGATACCTCACATGTGTTATTTAAACACTCATTTCATATAAGGGCGCTACTCACGTATGCGTTCGCTTCTGCACGCATTGGTCGTTAAAAAAAAAAACCTGGCTCCTAACTTTTTTAGCTGGCTCATAGATACCAAGAAAATTTGTCAAGCCCTGGTGTATAACATATACAGTACAGCAGGGTTTGACAAATATTGTTTGAATCTAGGAGCCAGCTAAAAAAGTTAGGAGCCAGTTTACATTTTTTGGCATTAGGGTACTTTCACACTGGGGCGTCACGGGCGTTGGCGGTAAAGTGACGCTATTTTTAGTGGCGCTTTACCGTCGTTTTTGCAGCGATTTTCGGCCGCTAGCGGGGCGCTTTTTAACCCCCGCTTGTGGCCGAAAAAGGGTTAAAACCGCTTGCAAAGCGCCACGGCTGCGCTGCCCCATTGATTTCAATGGGCAGGGGCGCTTTAGGAGCGGTGTATTCACCGCTCCTACAGCGCATCAATGATGCGGCTGGCAGGACTTTTTTTTATTGTCCTGCCAGCGCACCGCTCCCGTGTGAAAGCCCTCAGGCTTTCACATTGGAGAGACAGCAGCGGCTGTTTCAGGGCGCTTTGCATGTTCTATTTTTAGCGCAATAGTGCCTGCAAAGCGCCCCAGTGTGAAAGCAGCCTTACTCAGCAATGAGCCTGCTCGGGGGAACTGTCAGATTCAACGTCTGCGTCATATTTTGTCCTTGCATTTCGGGGGGGGGGGGGGGGGTGTCACCTTTTTTCTCAAGTATTGGACAATATAGGGCTCATATTACATTGACAGTATCCACTCCAATGCTACACAAGGAAAATGAAATATGCAATAAAAAGTTTTAAGGACTACTAGGCTCAGCAAGCCTACTATGGGAAAATATAGAATATGATAAAGCAATTAATAAAAAAAGGTAAAAATATATATAAAAAAACCCCCAGAGATTTATAAATTCTGCATCTAATCGACATGCCGGGAGGCAGGGGATTACCTCCTCGCACTCCTCCCAGCCACTGGCCCGGCTCTCCCAGCATTTCAATTAACTGCTCCCGGCTCAGCAGCCCCTCTTCTCCCCGGCTCAGCAGCCCCTCTTCCACCCAGAGGAGCATGGCGCTCTTGTGCCGGGAAACCACCGACTCCGGAGCCCCCATCTCCCTGAGCCCAGTCTCCGCCTCCCTCAGCCAGGCCTGCTCCAGTAATACCCTGGGTGAGAGCGACAGCAGCGGGGATGACGAACCGCCAGGGATTCCCAGCTGGACTGCACGCCGATGGTCGCTTGCTCCTCCAGATATGTCAGTGGCTGCCGCGCTGCTCTCTTACTGCTCCAGCCTCGCTGCCGCCGCTAATCGCGTCCCCTAATGATGACAGTGCTGGGCAGTACTCTGTGCCGGGCCATCTCCACCTTCCCAGCCAAGACCCCACGTGCCAGGACACAATTTCTAGTCGCCATGGCGACCTGGCGCCCAGGATTTGTCGAGCCCTGCAGTACAGTGTTGGGGTACAGACTGGTCTGTATATACTGTATGGTGCTAGTGTACACTGTCCTGTACAAACTACACTAACCTGTTTGCAGGACTTGCTCTCCTCATTACTCGGTTCTGCTTCCAGGGATGATTCCACCACTGCCTCACATAGAAACGCACGTACTGATGCTGTCCAGCCCCTTGGCGACTCTCGATCTCGATATCTCGATATCGCTCTCTCTCTCGATATCGCTCTCGATCTCTCGATATCGCTCTCGATATCGCTCTCTCTCTCGATATCGATCGATCTCTCTCTCGATATCACCCACCCTCTTCTGGTTTAGAGAGGCAGGAGAGGATCGTGGCAGTGTTGCAAAATGGAAAAAAAAGACAGCCGGGAGCACGAGTGTCAGTATGCCAGCTGTCAGCCTGTTACCACTGTGCTGTGGATAATCCCGCGCGATCCCAACCCCACTGCCGGAGGGGAGGAGTAGGTGTCCCTCCCCCAACTGACGTCACTTTCGGTATCGGAGCATTTTCACGAGTACCAATACTCGTGAAAATGCCTAGTATCGGTGCATCCTTAGTGAAAAGTGTGGCGTGCATTTGTATTCAGAGTCAATACTTTGTAGAACCACCTTTCGCTGCAATTACAGCTGCAAATATTTTTGGGTATGTCTCTACCAGCTTTGCACATCTAGAGTGACATTTTTGCTGATTCTTCTTCGCAAAATAGCAAAAGTTCTGTTAGATTGCATGGAGAGCGTCTGTGAACAGCAATTTTCAAGTCTTGCTACAGATTCTCCATTGGATTTAGGTCTGGACTTTGGGCCATTCTAAGACCCCATACAAACTATTTGGTTTTCTGCACATTTTTGGCTTCAGATTTACCAAAACCATATATAATATGAGGTCAAACCTTAAGAGTTTCAATTTTTATGCAATCAGGCAGGCCCTTGCACTACATGGTTTGGTAGATCTGAAGACAAAAATCTGCAGAAAATCTAATAGTGTGTATGGGATCTTGCACATGAATATGCTTTTGATCTAAACCATTCCATTGTAGCTCTGGCTATATGTTTTAGGTTGTTGTCCTGCTGAAAGGTGAACCTCCGCCCCAGTCTCAAGTGTTTTGAAGACTCTAACTGGTTTTCTTGCCATGTATTTGGCTCCATCCATCTTCACGTCAACTCTGACCAGCTTCCCTGTCCCTGCTGAAGAAAAGCATCCCCACAACATGATGCTGCCACCACCATGTTTCACGGTGGGGATGGTGTGTGCAGGGTGATGCGCAGTGTCGTTTTCCATCACACACAGCATTTTGCTTTTAGACCAAAAAGTTAAATTTTGGTCTCATCTGAACAGAACACCTTCTTACACATGTTTGCTGTGTCCCCCACATGACTTCTCGCAAACTGCAAATGGTACCTTTTTTATGACTTTCTTTCATTGTTGGCTTTCTTTTTGCCACTCTTCCATAAAGGCCAGATTTGTGGAGTGCATGACTAATAATTGTCCTGTTGACAGATTCTTCCACCTGAGCTGTGGATCTCTGTAGCTCCTCCAGAGTTACCATGGGTCTCTTGGCTGCTTCTTTGATTATTGAGCTCCTTAACCTGCATGTCAGTTTAGGTGGACGGCCATGTCTTGGTAGGTTTGCAGTTGTGCCATACTCTTTCCATTTTTGGATGCTGGATTGAACAGTGCTCCGTGAGATGTTCAAAGCTTGGGATATTTTTTATAACCTATCCCTGCTTTAAACTTCTCTACAACTTTATCCCTGACCTGTCTGGTGTGTTTGTTTGGCTTTCATGATGCTGTTTGTTCACTAAGGTTCTCTAACAAACATCTGAGGGCTCCACAGAACAGCTGTATTTATACTGAGATTCAGAGCCCATTCACACAGGGGCGACTTTGGATCCGACTTTAAGTCGCCCCAAGTCGTGCTGTTGAGAGAATCGATGAAAGTGAATGGAGCCGTCTTAATGCACACTACTGAAGTTGCTCCGACTTCAGAAAAGGTTCCTGTACTACTTCAATCCAAATTCTAGGCGACTTGTACCCATTGATTTCGATGGAAGTCGCCTCAGAAGTCGGATCACTGTCTTAACAGAAGCAACAATACAGGAAGAGAACATACATTTCTCAGGCAAACCCCTCCCTCCCCCCTGCCTCCCACAGAGCTGATTGTACTTTGACCACTGGAAAGTCGCCTGTCCTGCGCGCTAAGGTCGCGTCCAGGTCGCCTTGCCGAGTCGCCACCCCAAGTCGTGCCGCCCCAGTGTGAACCGGCTCTGTTACACACAGGTGGACTCTATTTACTAATTGGGTGACTTCTGAAGGCAATTGGTTCCACTAGATTTTAGTTGGGGGGGGGGGGGTGGTGTATCATAAAAAACGGGGCTGAATACAAATGCACACCACACCTTTCAGATATTTATTTGTTAAAAAAATTGAAAAGCATTTATAATTTCTCTTTCGTCCATGGACGGACACCGCTCCTTTAGTCTTGACAAGTGGGTTATGTTCCGTCTATTAGGAGAGGACTAGGCAGACATGTTAGATATTTAAAAACATGTAATTATACCAAAGCTGAACAGCCCCGCCCAGGGAGCGGTCCCTCTGGTCATAACCCCTCACCCTCCACTCAGCAGCTCAGTTTTTTCTGCCTACTGAGATCTACTATCAACTGCCGGCTGGGTGACAGGCTGGATTATATCGATCCTTGTAGTGTCTACAGTCCGGCCATCGAGCGTGAGCAGACCTTTAGCTACGTGCTGGGTCGCCTATGACATACCCCGTTTGCTCCAGGGATGGCCGGTGAGCTATATGCTCCGGAGCCCACATATGACCGGGCTACTGCTGTCCAGTCACAGTGGGCCATGGCCGACAGACACTCCGTACTGCTCGGTGATGGGTCTGTCTGGAACACATCCAGCAGTCCTCGCAGGGATGGGTAAGTAAGTTTCCTCCTGTCTTGGCAGGATGGAACAGCTGGGCATTCCTGGGGTGGTCGATTAGGGGGTCTCTAGTCCTCCCTTTCCTCTCTCCCCATCCATCCCTCCTCCCCATGCTTTGCTGGGCCTGCTGTGTACCTCACCGGGGGGTCCAGTCCTGGCTGGGGGCTGTGCGATGTGTCCAGGTCCGCTCTAGTGTGGGTGGTTTAACTTTTGGGGGCCTTATTCTTACCTCAGAAATGAATCAGTGCCATTTTCCTGTAGCCGCGCTGTTCCTATTGCTAATACAGCGGTCGGCCATTTTCTTGTAGCTCGCGCTCTTTTTTTCCCTGAGGCAGCCGCGGCCATCTTTTTGGGGCTTTAACATTGGTTTTGGCCTCTAGCGCTAGTTTGTCATTCTGAACGGCGCGAACGACAGATCACCTCAGGCACACACTGTGCAGGAGTTTAGAGTGGACGGCAGCGCTGAGCAGTGCCTGGGTCAGGGCGGTGAGTCCTCTGGGAATACCCCTCGGTCTGTGGCAGCTAGGGGGGTGGGCCTTTTTTTGTACCTTGACTTAGTCCCTGAGTGGCTGTCAGGTGAGCGGGTCAGCATGGCGTCAGAAGCTGGCGCTTCTTCCCCAGACATTCCGGTGGTAGCAACCGGTGCACCTGCGGTACTTGTGGACGCTTTGTCGGCTCTCCTGGAATCATTTGGCGGTGTGCGGGCGAAAGGGGGGGGTTAAAAAAATGCCCCCACCATCTTCTGGGGAAAGCTCAGACTCGGACCTGGCTGTGACACAGGACCCCTGTTCTGAAGTGTCAGAGTATGCGGACCAGGACCATTCGGACAGTGAGGACGACTCCGTGTCCGGGTCAGCGCAGGAGAAGGCGCTTGTTGGAGCACTTATCACCATAGTGCGGGAAACCCTCCAGCTGGAGGATGCGACTGGGGCATCTACTGAGGTGTCGGGCCCCTTTTGGGTCCCACAAGCCGACCAGCACTACTAAGGTGTTTCCTTTATGTAACTTATTTTGATAAGTTTATAGACAAAGAATGGGAATGACCGCAGAGGGCGTTTTCGGTCCCAAAACACATGGCTGTCTGTTGCACATTTTTTCAGAAGGCTCTCCTCAAAGGGGTATCTCCCCTGGTTGTGGACCCCCAGTATCCAGGTTAAACAAGGTAACCACGATTCCGTTAGAGGGGGACCCCTGCATTTAAGGATCCTGCAGATAGGAGGTCCGAAGCGGTTGCCCGGTCCATGCTGGGGTCAGCATTACGGCCAATTTTGGCTGCGGACCTGGTGTCACAGACACTTAGTGAATGGGTAAATTTGTTGCACCGTGAGTTAGAGAAGCAACAGGTTTCCCCGGTCTGCGTAGAACTGGCTGACCAGTTGGTGTGTGGCCTTAAATATGTCTGCGATGCAGCCCGGGATACAGCTCCCCTGATTTCCAGAGCCTCAGTATCTGCTGTGGTACTGCGTCTGATTTGGCTAAAATGCTGGTCCGCGGACCAGACTTCCAAGAAGGCTCTGGCGGATTTGCCCTTCCAGGGAGAGGGGCTATTTGGAGCCTCGCTGGACGTCATTATTAAGAATGTCACTGGGGGTAAGCGCACGCTGCTCCCACAATCCAGGAAAGGTAAGGAGCCGCGCCGTAGTCCAGGGCCCTCCTTTTCCGCTCAGAAGCATTTTTCGTCAGTCCGGGCCCGCAGGGAAGTGTTCCCCGGCTGACAAGGGGCCAGCTGAGGGACAAAAGCGTCCCTGGGTTTGCAAGCCCAACAAGCCTGCGAACAAATCTGCTACTGCATGAAGGTTTGCCCCCGCCCGAGTTTGCAGCTCGATGGACCTCCCTACTTTCTGACCAGTGGGTTGGCGAAGTGGTTTCATCAGGGTACAAGATAGCATTTCTTTCTTGTCCACCAAACAGATTTTTTCCTTCCAACTTTCATCTTCTTCCAGTTCGGCAGAACGCCCTATTGGGGGCAGTGCAGAACCTGCTGAGGCGCGGGGTAATAGTACCTGTGCCGCTGCCGGAAAGGTTTCAGGGATTCTACTCCAATCTGTTTGTAGTTCCAAAGAAGGACGGGGTCCGTCCAATCCTGGACATCAAGGCCCTCAACTCCTTTGTAAAAGTCTGAAGGTTCAGGATGGAATCAGTTTGCTCTGTGGTAGCTGCACTCCTTCCGGGGGATTTTCTGGCGTCCTTGGACATCAAGGACGCATACTTGCATGTCCCCATATATGTCGGGCATCAGATTTCTGAGTTTTGCCGTCGGGACGATCACTACCAATTTGTGGCTCTCCCTTTTGGCCTGGCATCGGCACCAAGGGTTTTCACCCCCCCCCGTTTCTGGCCTTGCTGAGACAGCGAGGAATCGCTATCGTGGGCTACCTGGACGACCTGAGAGCTGCTTCAGACTCAAAATTAGAGGAGGATGTGGTGATTGCCAGTCAGACCCTTCAAGAATTTGGTTGGGTACTGAACCTCCAGAAGTCGTTGTTGGTGCCGACTCAGCGCCTGGTATACCTGGGCTTGATTCTGGACTCACAAGAGGTGAGTTTTTTTTCTCCATTTCGAAAAATTGCAGACTCTTCAGGCGGCGGTTAAGCTGTTGGCATCTTGCAGGTGGTCGTCGCTGCGCTTTTGCATGCGAGTCCTGGGTCTTATGGTAGCCTCCTTCGAGGCGGTACCGTATCCTCAATTCCACACTCGAGTCTTGCAGAAGGAGATCCTGTCCAAGTGGAACAAGTCTCCGTTGTCCCTGGATTGTCAAATCTGGGTGAGCCAACTAGTCAGGACTTCCAAGGTCTGGTGGCTGAGATCTCCGGCCCTTCAGTCCAGAAAGTCGTTCCTTTCCTTTCACTGGACGGTGATCACGACGGACGCCAGCCTGACCGGTGGGGGGGAGTTTGGGGTGCTCAGTCGACACAAGGTCGCTGGACGCAGGAAGAATCCCGATCAATGTGCTGGAACTTCGAGCGATCAGGCAGTGCCTCTCCACGTGGTCACAGAGACTACAGGGGTGTCCAGTCAGGATCCAGTCGGACAACACCACGACAGGGGCGTATGTCAACCATCAAGGAGGAACAAGAAGCTCGGCTGCAGCATCGGAGGTCGGTCACATCCTGAGGTGGGCAGAGTGGAGCGTGTCGGCTCTATCGGCCGTATACATTCCGTATACATTCCGGGTGTAGAAAACTGGCAAGCGGACTACCTAAGCCGCCAGATGCTGGACCAGGGAGAATGGTCGCTACACCCAGATGTGCCCTTGAATTCTTTCCCTGAAATGGGGCACGCTAGACGTGGCTCTCCTGGCTTCGCGACTCAATCGGAAGGTATTGAGGTTTCTGGCCAGGTCAAAAGATCCCTGGGCGGACGCGACAGGCGCTTTTGTGGCCCCGTGGGGACAGTATCGACTAATTTTATGCCTTTCCCCCACTGAAGCGTCTTCCTCGTCTGCTCCGAAGAGTGGAGACCGAGGGGATTCCGATGATTCTAATTGCCCCAGATTGGCCTTGGCGTCCCTGGTACGCCAACTTAGTATGCTTGGTGGCAGATGCTCCTTGGCGACTGCCGATGCGAGAGGACCTTCTGTCACAAGGTCCTATACTTCATCCTGCTTTACAGTCGCTGGCTTTACCGGCATGGCTGTTGAAAGTCAGGTTCCGAGGGACCGAGGCCTGTTGGATTCGGTAATTTCCACCATGCTGAGGGCACGGAAGTCATCTTCTCGGAAGATCTATCATCGCACGTGGAAGGCCTACATCTCTGTGTGAGGAGATGGGGTGGCGTCCACAGGCATATTCGGTTTCCAGGATCCTGCTGTTTTTACAGCATGGAGTGGATCAGAAACTTGCCTTAAGCACCATTAAGAGGCAGATTTCAGCCTTGGCTGTTTTCGTTTAACAACCCTTGGCGACTCATTCACTGGTGAGCACATTTGTGCAAGGGGTCTGACATGTGGCTCCTCCGGTTCGACCACCACTACCTCCTTTTGGGATTTGAATCTGGTGCTCTCGGTACTTCAGAAACCTCCCTTTGAGAACATCAGAGAGATTCCTCTTTTGACACTCTCTCAGAAAGTTGCCTTTCTGGTGGCTATTACATCTGTCAGGAGGGTTTCTGAGTTGGCGGCTTTGTCTTGCAAGTCCCCCTACTTGATCCTCCATAAGGACAAAGCGGTGCTAGGCCCGCAGCCTTAGTTTCTTCCAAAGGTGGTTTTGGCTTTTCATCTAAATGAGGACATTGTACTTCCATCCTTGTGTCCTCGGCCGTCCCATCTCAAAGAGGTTGCGTTACATTCCTTGAACGTGGTACGTGCTCTGCGGGTGTATCTGTCTGCTACGGCTCCGTTTTCGGAGGTCAGAGTCACTTTGTGTCGGTGACTGGTCCAAAGAAAGGCCTGGCGGTCTCGTCGGCCACCATTTCTCGTGGATCAGATGGATTGTGATTCAGGCTTATGCCCAAAAAGGGCGGGCGCCTCCCTTTCCTGTCACGGCGCATTTGACCAGAGCAGTTGGTACCCTCTGGGCTTTCCGACATCAAGCGTCTGTTTTACAGGTTTGTAAGGCGGCAACACACTTTCACTAAGTTTTACAAGGTACATCTGTGGATGCTTGCTTCGGCCGCAAGGTTTTGCAGGCGGCTGTTTAAGGTTGCAACTCCTCCGTTGAGGAGCTCTGTTTGTTTTGGGGTGAAGTTTGTTTGATTGTTCCCACCCCTCGGTTTTTTGACACTGCTTGGGGACGTCTCTAATGTCAAGACTTAAGGAAGCTGTGTCCGTCCATGGACGAAAGAGAAAATAGGATTTTTGTACTCCCTGTAAAATCCTTTTCTCTGTCCATGGACGGACACAGCACCCACCCCTCCTTTTTATGTTTGTACTGCTTCTTGACGAACTGAGCTGCTGAGTGCAGGGTGAGGGGTTATGACCAGAAGGACCACCCCCTGGGCGGGGCTGTTCAGCTTTGGTATAATTACATGTTTTTGTATATCCAACATGTCTGCCTAGTCCTCTCTCCTAATAGACGGAACATAACCTAATGTCAAGACTTAACCACTTGCTTACTGGGCACTTAAACCCCCTTCCTGCCCAGGCCAATTTTCAGCTTTCAGCGCTGTCACGATTTGAATGACAATTGCGCAGTTGTGCGACGTGGCTCCCAAACAAAATTGACGTCCTTTTTTCTTGTTCATACATCACGGGACACAGAGCAGCATAGTCATTACTATGTGGGTTATATAGAATTACCTTCAGGTGCTGGCACTGGCAACTTCCAAAACAGGAAGTACCCTCCCCTATATAAGCCCCTCCCATCCGGGAGTACCTCAGTTTTTTGCCAGTGTCTAAGGTGTTGGCCAAGGTTAACATGTATTCATCTGGGCTTGTGTACAGGTTCTCTGGGCCTTAGCAAGCTATTCCGGATCCGACCAAAAAAGCTTCATAGCTAAACGGTCGGTACCCGGGCCTTGCAGAGAAGAGCAAGGTTTTGCCTGTAATGCCTCTCTTAGGAGGGCTGGACCCTGGGATCCAGAGCTCTGGTCATACCCAAAACCAAGATGCTATCTGTGCAGGGTGCTATACAGGTCCAGGGGAGTGGAATCCTTGGGAACCCGGTCCCTGAAGGTCTAGTACAATGCCTGCCGTGAAAGGTGAAGTTTGGGCTTCTGTGGACCAAACAAAGTCCTGCGGCGGGGAAAAGGTAAGTGGGGGCCCCTCAGGAACTTGGTTCTATTGAGGGGACCCCCAAGCCTAATATGTCTTTCTGCCTGTTACCTAAAAGGTATTCCCGCTAATAGCTGTATATGCCTAAGAAATCCTAGAAATGTTTTTTTCATAAAGGAAGTTTTAAAAACTGTAAACCTGGAAATGTTTTTCATAAAGGAGGTTTTAAAAAAAAAAAAAAAAAAGACAAAAGTGCGGTACCTGTGTTTGTCCACTAGAGGCTGCTGTGGAACGTCTTTTTTCTTGGGACTATTCCTTCCAGGGTAAAAGTCCAGGCAGATGAGTGAGCTCTCTATCAGGGAAGCTGCATTCCTCTGTCATGCTGCCAAGTAGTTTCCTTCCATCCCCGAGTCCTGGTGAAACAGGGACCCTGGCTCCTCTCCCTACATGGCGCCAAGAGCGCACACGTGCGCGCGCGCGCGCGCACACACGCTTTCTTTTTAAAAGATTTAGCTTCAAAAAAGGGGGCGGAGCCTGGCGGATGGCGCGCTCTGTGCGCCCAGCGCTTCTGCGCATGTGCGGGCGTCCCAGCAAGATAAAAGGACTCAGTCCACGCTGCTTGCTATGGACACAGAGCATGAAAAGGAGCTGGTAGCATGGTATAGGGGCTTACAGCGGGCGGTTGATACAGGCATCCCCAGAAAGACGCATTAGTAGACACCCACTGATGTACATAGCAGCAAAATTGCATTAGACTATTTCAGTAAGGGGTGTATTGCGGCTGGAATACCTCAGCTTTGAACTAAGGAATATGCCGCCTAAAAAACTCCGAGATATACCTCTCAGGAAGTGTAGGGGGTCTCCATCGGGCTCTGAGGATCTGGAGCAGTCATCTGCACCCTCCTCCCCTGAGAAATCAGAGGTTAATACCCATAAGGAACCCCCGGGAGTGCCAGGTACTGCGGCTGTCCTCAGTCCACCTGCTCCTGCATATAAAACAGAGGAGGTTTTTTCCTCAACTCTGGAGGGATTGGAGCAGAGATTGGCAGCATTGATCGCTTCTTCTCTACAGGAAAGAAAGCGCGCCAGATCTCCATCACCTCCATTAGAGTGCCTGTTGGCAGAGCAACAGTCCCAGGAAGGGACCGACCTACCTGAAGGGGATCAGGAGGAGGTTTACTCTGTTTTTGAGGAATCGACAGTAGATGAACCATTTTCAGCATCACAGACTGAAAGATTGTGGGTCCAGACCCTAACTGACATGGTTCGATCTGCATTTAAAATGCCTCTTGTTGAACCATCAACTACTGCTGTCTCCTCATTGGGGTCGCTAAAAGCTCCCCAGGTTAATTGCTCCTTTCCAATACATCCATTATTGGAAGGACTTATATACCAGGACTGGGAACATCCTGATAAACTATTTGTTCCGCCTAAAAAATTTCCGGTGATCTATCCCATGGAGGAAAAGTTCACCCAGAGATGGAATGTTCCTACGGTGGATGCAGCCATCTCTTCTGTGAACAAATCACTGACATGTCCAGTAGATAATGTTCAAATGTTCAAAGATCCAGTGGATAAAAAATTGGAATCTTTATTAAAATCTGCTTTTTCCACAGCAGGGGCTGTTACAGAGCCAGCAGTGGCAGCTATTGGGGTCTGCCAAGCTTTAAAGGATCAAATGAAAATGGTCCTGAGGGATTTGCCAGACCAGCAGGCCCAGGCTCTGGCTGATCTGCCTAGAGCATTATGCTTTGCGGTTGACGCCATCAAGGATTCTATCCATCAGGCCTCCCGCCTCACGCTGTCTTTGGTACATATGCGTAGGCTTCTGTGGCTCAAAAACTGGTCTGCTGAAGCTCCCTGTAAGAAGCTCTTAGTTAGCTTCCCATTTCATGGGGAACGCCTTTTTGGCGAGGACCTGGATAAGTATATCCAGAAGATTTCCAGTGGTAAAAGTACTCTCTTACCGAGTAAGAAGAGGTCTAGGGGTCCATCTTTTAAGAGGACTACCTCTCCTATCCCTGCGACGTCTGCTACTAAGCAGTTCCGACGGCCTCCTCGGTCAAACTCAGGGGGTAAAAATCAGGGACAGTCACAGGGTAATAAGAAACCCTGGATCCGAAGGGGTACTAAACCAGCCTCCAAGTCAAGCCTATGAAGGGCTGCCCCCACTCAAACGGGTGGGGGGAAGACTTCAGTTGTTCACAGAGATCTGGCGGGAGACGATCAAAGACAGATGGGTGCTCTCCGCAGTAACTCTGGGATACAAGTTGGAGTTAAAAGAGTCTCCTCCTTCCCATTTTATGTGGTCAGGCATGCCAAGAGACCCTCTGAAAAGAGGGTCTCTCCTATTGGCGTTAGAACAACTATTGCTCCAAGGAGTAATTATGGAGGTTCCTATGGAAGAGTGGGGGTTGGGTTTCTACTCAAACCTTTTCACAGTCCCGAAGCCAAACGGGGACATAAGACCCATATTGGACCTAAAGAGTCTAAACAAATTTCTAAACGTCCGGTCTTTCCGGATGGAGTCGATCCGATCGGTCACCGCTGCCCTACAAGGGGAGGAATGGTTAGCCTCGATCGACATCAAAGATGCTTACTTGCATATTCCCATCTTTCCAGGTCATCAAAAATTTCTACGCTTTGCAGTAGAAGGGCGCCATTTTCAGTTCAGAGCCTTACCATTCGGTCTGGCCACAGCACCACGAGTGTTCACAAAAATTCTGGCCCCACTGTTGGCCGATCTAAGAACACGAGGTGTAACGATAATGGCATACCTAGACGACCTGTTGTTGATGGACCACTCAGTTGCCAAGCTAGAAGTGGTAATTGTCGATACAATCAAGTATCTAGAATCTCACGGTTGGGTCATCAACCTGGACAAGTCAGCCCTACAGCCAGTGAAAAACCTGGTATATCTAGGGCTACGGCTGGATTCAGACCAGAGGAAGATTTTCTTACCTCTAGACAAGGTATCCTCTTTGAGGGGCTTGGTCAGTCTGCTTTGTGCAAAAAGACAGCCGTCCATACGCCTGTGCATGAGGCTGCTAGGAAAGATGGTAGCATCATTCGAAGCTGTGCCATACGCCCAATTCCACTCAAGGAATTTACAGAGGGCCATATTGTCAGCCTGGAACGGAAAAGTTCAGGCTCTAGACTTCCCGATGGCTTTGTCCCCTTCCGTTCAGAAGAGTCTCTGCTGGTGGTTGATCCCCCAGAATCTCCAGAAGGGAAAACCCTTCAGCCCGATATCTTGGAAGGTGGTCACTACAGATGCCAGCCTTATAGGCTGGGGGGCAGTACTGGAGCAATGGTCTCTCCAGGGCAGATGGTCAAATGTAGTAAAAACCCTGCCCATCAATCTCTTAGAGATACGAGCAGCCCGGTACGCCCTAGTAGCCTGGACATCCAGACTCCAAGGGTCCCCTGTCAGAATTCAATCAGACAATGCCACAGCAGTGGCATATATCAATCATCAGGGAGGCACCAGGAGTCGTGCAGCCCAGAGGGAAGTAAGTCACATCCTGGAATGGGCAGAAAAGCATGTCCCATGTATATCAGCTGTCTTCATTCCAGGGGTGGAGAATTGGAAGGCAGACTTTCTGAGTCGCCAACAGTTATGCCCAGGGGAATGGTCCCTTCATCCCGAGGTCTTCCGAGCAATATGTCAGCAGTGGGGAACACCGGATGTAGATCTGCTAGCATCCAGATTCAACGCAAAGGTGGACAGATTTGTCTCCCGGACAAGGGATCCCCTCGCTTGCGGCTCAGATGCTCTGGTGTTCCCTTGGGATCAGTTCAGACTGATATATGCATTCCCTCCGCTACAATTGTTGCCTCGACTCCTTCGCAGAGTCAGGTTGGAGAAGAAGCCGGTGATCCTGGTGGCTCCAGCGTGGCCCCGAAGGGCCTGGTACGCGGAGATCATCAAAATGTCTGTGGGGAGTCCTTGGACCCTTCCACGTCGTCCGGACCTGCTTTCGCAAGGACCGATATACCACCCTTCCTTACTAACTCTAAGTTTAACGGCCTGGCTATTGAATCCCACATCCTAAAGAAGAGAGGTCTCTCTAACTCTGTGGTATCAACTATAATCAATGCCAGGAAGCCTGTATCCAGGCAGATCTACTATAGAGTTTGGAAGGCGTACATCACTTGGTGCGAGGCCAGAAAATGGCATCCACCTAAGTACGTTATAGGCAGAATTCTGGACTTCCTGCAGTGGGCTGTAGACAGGAAGTTTGCCTTAAGTACTATCAAGGGCCAGGTTTCGGCCTTATCAATACTATTTCAAAGGCCCCTGGCTATGCATTCACTTGTCAAAACCTTTATGCAAGGGGTGACTCGTATTATTCCACCGATTAAAGCTCCCATATGCCCATGGGATCTAAATTTGGTTCTGTCGGTTCTGCAAAAGCAGCCGTTTGAACCTTTGCGGCACATTTCCTTGGTTCTACTCACCAGAAAATTGATATTTTTAGTAGCCATATGCTCGGCTAGAAGAGTGTCGGAATTAGCCGCCATGTCCTGTAAAGAGCCATATCTGGTTATCCATAAGGACAGAGTAGTATTACGCCCTCACCCAGCCTTTCTTCCTAAGGTGGTATCGAGGTTTCACTTGAACCAAGATGTGGTTCTTCCTTCTTTTTTCCCCAAACCAAGCTCGGTAGAGGAAAAGTTATTGCATTCTTTGGATGTAGTAAGAGCAGTTAAAGCTTATCTAAAAGCCACTGCTCAGATTCGTAGAACGGATTCTTTGTTTGTTCTGCCGGAAGGCCCCAGAAAGGGTCAGGCAGCATCAAAATCTACTTTAGCCAAGTGGATTCGACAGGTCATAATACAAGCCTATGGCTTGAGAAGTAGACCGCCTCCGTTCAAAGTTAGGGCGCACTCCACGAGAGCAGTTGGAACTTCATGGGCAGTGCATCACCAGGCCTCCCTGGCTCAAATCTGTAAGGCCGCAACATGGTCTTCGGTACACACGTTTACTAGGTTCTACCAGGTGGACGTTAGAAGTCAGGAGGATGTCGCCTTTGGGCGCAGTGTGTTGCAGGCCGCAAAAGATCCTCATGCCTGATGGCGCCCAGCTTATGTATGGTGTATTCCCCCCCCTCATTTGGCATTGCTTTGGGACGTCCCACATAGTAATGACTATGCTGCTCTGTGTCCCGTGATGTATGAACAAGAAAGTAGGATTTTTAAAACAGCTTACCTGTAAAATCCTTTTCTTGGAGTACATCACGGGACACAGAGCTCCCACCCCTCTTTTGGGGACACGTATTGCTTTGCTACAAAACTGAGGTACTCCCGGATGGGAGGGGCTTATATAGGGGAGGGTACTTCCTGTTTTGGAAGTTGCCAGTGCCAGCACCTGAAGGTAATTCTATATAACCCACATAGTAATGACTATGCTGCTCTGTGTCCCGTGATGTACTCCAAGAAAAGGATTTTACAGGTAAGCTGTTTTAAAAATCCTACTTTTCCCACAAATAGAGCTTTCTTTTGGTGGTATTTGATCATGTCTGCGGTTTTTATTTTTTGCGCTATAAACAAAAAAAGAGCGACGATTTTGAAAAAACACAATATTTTTTTTCTTTTTTGCTATAATAATATCCCAATTTTTTAAAAAAAAAAAAAATATTTTTTCCCTCAGTTTAGTCCGATACGTATTCTTCTTCTACATATTTGTAGTAAAAAAAATCGCAATAAGCGTTTGATTTGGTTTGCACAAAAGTTATAGCGTCTACAAAATAGGGCATAGTTTTATTGCATTTTTATTATTTCTTTTTTTACTAGTAATGGCGGCGATCAGCGATTTTTATTGTGACTGCGACATTATGGCGGACAGACACTTTTGACACCATTTTGGGACCATTGTCATTTTTACAGCGACCAGTGCTATAAAAATGCACTGGTTACTGTAAAAATGACACTGGCAGGGAAGGGGTTAATACTAGGGGGCGAGGAAGGGGTTAAATGTATTCCCTAGGAGTGATTACTACTGTGTGGGGGAGGGGACTGACTGGGGGAGGTGACCGAGCTGTGTCCCTATGTACAAGGGACACAGCATCGGTCCCTCTCCCTGACAGGACGTGGATCTCTGTGTTTACACACAGAGATCCACATCCCTGCTCTGTGTACACGCCGATCGCGGGTACCTGGCGGACATCGCGGCCGCCAGGCACGCGCATCGGCATCTCAGTGATGCGCCGGGCGCACGCGCGCCCCCTAGTAGCCAGAATACCCGAGGCTGTATAATGACGGCCTCCCAGATTTCTAGATCCGCATTGAGGCCGTCATTCGTCAATGGCCCGGGTCTCGAGGGGTTAAGGAAGCTGTGTCCGTCCATGGACTTCAGAGAAAAGGATTTTACGGTGAGTACAAATATCCTATTTTTCCTTCCACTTCATAATTATGTGCCACTTTGTGCTTGGTCTATAACATAAAATACGTTAACGTTTTTTTGTTGTAACATGACAAAATGTGGACAATGTTAAAGTGGTTGTAAACCTTTTTATAACCACTTTTACCTACAGGTAAGCCTAGATTAAGGCTTACCTGTATGTAGGTGCTCGAAATATCTCCTAAACCTCCACGGTTTAGGAGATAATTTCAATAATGACGGGCGCCGCTGTCTACGACGCATGCGCACTATAGAAACGGCGGTCGTGCCGTTCCTAAAGGAGGCCGTGCCGTGACTGGGTGAGTATTGCATAATGAGCTAATATGCTATGCATACTAGCTCATTATGCCTTTGTCTTGCAGGTGGTGTTGTATTTTTTTAAATGCATTTACAACACCAAGGGGTATGAATACTTTTTCAAGGCACTGTACTTTCTGTGAGCTAAACCGATCATCCTCATGTAACAAAGATGAGCAAAAGCAGCCATGTTTGAGTATAGCCAGTCAGGGACAGAAAATATATTTGCAGAATTGCCAAAATTAAGTAAAAGATAATTACTGAGTAAAATGGAAATTACCAAGTAATTAGAAGATTAATGCAGTCTCCTCTCCTCATCCAAGAACTGGTAAACCACAATATGTTATATTTTTGCCTTTGGGATTAGTTAAGCCCTAACAGTAAATGTATCTTGTTTGGTCCCTTTTTTGTCTGTTTAAATATACCATCTTAAAACCCAGCTCTAGGAAACTTGCAAATCATGCCTTGCAGTGGGGGCTGCACCTGCATAGCTTGTTTTGTCTAGCCCCTTTACTTTTACTTATCTGATCCTCCACTCTCCTGGCAGGTGGCTCTTCTTGGTGAACTGAGCTTGACGTCCTCACACCCAATAAAGGACTGTGGACTATACATTGGTCTTGATAATGTCAGGACCTTAGACCGATGGAGCATAGGGGAGAAGATGATGCAGGGACCAATCTAGCAGTGCAGAGGAGCAGAAGATCTAGTAAGAAACTCTACTTTAACAAGTCCCCTAGACCTAAATGAATACTTAACTTTTGTAGTGGAGGGGCACCCCCAATGCAAGGGATCATTTTCAAATTTCTTGGCCTTAAAGGGGTTGTAAACCTTTTTGTTTTTTCATTGTGTTTAATGCTTACTATGGAAAAAGTTCTGGCAGTGACCGGGCCCCCAGCCTCCCCTGTTTTACTTACCTAAGCCCTGTAATTTTCTCTCTGCACGGGGTCCCGGCTCTTGATTGGATAGATTGATAGCAGCGCAGCCATTGGCTCCCGCTACTGTCAATCAAATACCATGACGCGGGGGCCAAGTCTGGCATTCGTGTCTATGGACGCAAATGCTTGACTTGTGAGCGCGCCCGCAAGGTAGCCCCACGGGAGAGTGCTTCTCCTAGGGCGATATCTGATGCCCTCAGAAGTAGTCGAGGGACCCCAGAAGACCATGATTGGGGCCACACTGTGTAAAACGAGCTGCACAGTGGAGGTACGTATGACATGTTATTTTAAACAAAAAAAAAAAACAGGAAGGTTTACAATCACTTTAAGTTTTAGGCCCCTTTCACACTGGGGCGGGAGCGGCGGCGGTAAAGCGCCGCTATTTTTAGCGGCGCTTTACCGCTAATTTTGCGGCACTATTCGGCCGCTAGCGGTGCGGTTTTACCCCCGCTAGCGGCCGAAAAAGGGTTAAACGCCTCTGCAGAGGCGCATTGCCGGCGGTATAGCCGCGGTGTCCCGTTGATTTCAATGGGCAGGAGGGGTATACACACCGCTCCAAAGATGCGGCTAGTAGGACTTTTTTCCCTGTCCTGCTAGCGCACTGCTCCAGTGTGAAAGCCCTCGGGTTTTCACACTGGAGAGACAGCAGCAGCTGTTTAGGTTCGGTTTGCAGGCGCTATTTTTAGTGCAATAGCGCCTGCAAACCGCTACAGTATGAAAGGGGCCTTGGGGAGAAAAGGGGAGGTTATTGTAGGTCCATCCTGGGGTGGCAAATGTTGCTTCTCCATAGATGCAGTATTGTTAGTAAGCTGTTTGGAATCCATAGTTTTGTATATACCACATCTGTGCCTTGCAGTTAGTTCAGTACCTTCTCAGATCTGCTCAGGAGTTGAACAGAGCAGTGGAGGACTCTCTCTCACTGCAAATCATTACTGTAGTAATAATAGGATTGCGTGATGAACAATGCAGATAATGCACATAGCCTAGTAATGGCGGAGGGTGGGAAATCCTTTCACAATAAAGTAGTTTAGAAGGACCTGCAACTTCCAATTTCCTCTGCATGCTGTCTTGTGCATTGGATTATTTAAAAAATGTTGTGTGAATACTTTAAGGGAAGGACAGTCATATTGCCATTAACATACACATGACACATCGACCCTATCGTGCTTGCTGAAATCCATGTGTATAAATGGTAAAACCAGGCAGCAGTATGCAAGTAACCATTGTTAAATCAAAAAAATGGATCTTAATCTGTTTACTGTGTGATGGACATTCCATTCATTTTTCATATTAAGCCAGAAAGAAATTAACCCTTTAAAGCACTGTGAGAAGAAACTGAAGAATAAACGATTGAATCCCAACCATGGTGCTACCTGCACAGTGTTTGCATGTTCTCCCTGTGCCTGTGTGGGTTTCTTCTGGGTATTCCAGTTTCCTCCCACACTCCAAAGACATTCTGGTAGGTTAATAGGATCCTGTTTAATTTGGCCCTAGTACAGTATGTGTATGTATGAATTTGAGTTAGGGATCTTATATTGTAAGCTCCGACTGGTGTGTGTGTGTATGTATATGTGTATGTATGTATGTATGTATATATATAATGTGTGTGTGTGTATATGTGTGTGTGTGTATATATATATATATATATATATAATTTATTTTTATTTATTTTTCTTTTTCTTGGTATACTTATGCAATAATCTTTTCATGGTCTATGTACCTGGGACAAGATGTTTATAGTCCCTGGAATATGTAAACTGGCCAATGCCAGCTCATGGCTCAATAACCTTGGTAAGCCAGAGCTATGTAGATGGTGGTAAGTTCTATCTGCACATTATTAGGAATACAGGCATTCAGTAAATGCATGAGCACCAATGAACTTTAACTTCAGGGTAAATGTATGGTACCTTATCCCAACTGCTTTAAATGTCTTATTATCTTGCATATGTTTAAACAAGATAAAGTAACTAAATCTGGCATTTCCATTCGCCTTTATATTTTTAGGAGGATTTGCATTTGTCTATGAAGCACAGGATGTTGTCACTGGAAAAGAGTATGCATTAAAGGTAACACATCTGTTTTAAATCTAATGGGCTCAATACACTTTGTAGAGGGATTACTGTGGAAAATTCCTGGCAAGTTTTAACCACTTCAATACCGGGCGGGCACTTTCACTCCTTTCCTGCCCAGACCAGCTTTCAGCGCTGTCACATTTTGAATGACAATTGCGCAGTCATGCTACACTGTACCCATATTACATTTTTTATAATTTTTTTTTTTTTTTCCCCCACAAATAGAGATTTCTTTTGGTGGTATTTGATCACCTCCTGGGTTTTTTATTTTTTGCTAAAGAAATAAAAAAAAAGACATTTTTTTAAAAACCGTTTTCTTCGTTAAATTTGGTAAATTAAGTAAGTTTTTCTCTTTCACTGACAGGCACTGATTAAAATCTGTGATGTCACCTCTGATGGGGGGGGGGGCTGCTCTGATAATGCGTTGATAATCAATTAGCGCAGACCCCAGGGGATGCAGGGGAGCCGCTGATCAGCTCTTCTCTACTCGTGTCTTGTCAGTGCGAACTGAGGAAAGCTGATTACCGGCACTTCGTGGTTACAGCTGTGATCAGTCACAGCTGATCACGCGGTAAAGAGCCTTGACCCCCCCCCCTAATTTCAGCTCCTCCACCCCCCCTCATTTCAGTTCTCCACCCCCCCCCCCTCATTTCAGTTCTCCACCCCCCCCCCCTCATTTCAGTTCTCCACCCCCCCTCCCCTCATTTCAGTTCTCCACCCCCTCCCCTCATTTCAGTTCTCCACCCCCCCCCCCCTCATTTCAGTTCTCCACCCCCCCCCCCCTCATTTCAGTTCTCCACCTCTCCCCCCTCTCATTTCAGTTCTCCACCCAGCTCTCCTCCACCCCCCCACCCCTCATTTCAGCTCTCCTCCACCCCCCCCCCCTCAGATGTACAACGACTGCACTTCCAAGTGCACTTGTAGTGCAGAGTGGAGTTGCCTTTGGTATATCAACACCTATGTGTCTGTAATAGAGTTGCAATATTTCCTGGTTAATAATTGGTTCACTCATTTCTTTGTTAAAATTATATATACTAAATATTACCTGCTCCTTGTTTTACAGAATATTTTGGGAGAAAAATAAAAATGCATTTAACCACTTAACGACCGCTCATTGTATATATACGTCGGCACAATGGCACCGACAGGCACAATCACGTACAGTGTACGTGATTGCCTTTGTACAGTTGGGTCCAATCGGACCCCCCTTCTGTACAGTGAGCGGTCGGAATTCGTTGGGGAGCGATCCGACATGAGGGGACGGCCTTTCGATTCCGGCCACCCCCCCGCGATCGCTCCCAGCAAATGGAAATGCCCCCTCTGTCTGTGTAATGTACACACAGGCAGAGGAAGCAGGAGGAAGTGATGTCATCTCTTGTGCGGCGCTCACATATACCGAGCGCCGTACAAGAGAAGACATCAAGGTCAGTGCACAAACACTACACTAACACCAGCACACATAGGCACATAAATCGCCCTCCCAGATCAGCCCCCAGTCACAGTGTCACTGATTGCAGTGATCAGTAAATAAATGGTCACTGCAATCAGTGACATTTGTGACTGTAAAAGTGTCACAGTTTAATTTTAGGTCCAGTGTAGCCCCCTAACCCCCCCTAATAAAGGTTTAACCCCTTGATCACCCCCCAGATAACCCTTTCACCCCCTAGCACCGCCGCCGCTAAGCGATCATTTTTCTGATCGCTGTCTTAGCGTCGGTGATGCAGATCGGTAGCCAGTAATTTTTTTTAGGTTCGCCGCAGGTTTTTATAGCGTCAGGTACCCCCATAAATTATCTAATAAAGGTTTAACCCCCTTGATCGCCCCCCAGGTAACCCTTTCACCCCCTATCACCACTGTCGCTAAGCGATCATTTTTCTGATCGCTGTCTTAGCGTCGGTGATGCAGATCGGTAGCCAGTAATTTTTTTTAGGTTCGCCGCAGGTTTTTATAGCGTCAGGTACCCCCATATATTATCTAATAAAGGTTTTAACCCCCTAATTGCCCCTAGTTAACCCTTTCACCAGTGATCATCATATAAGTGTTACGGGTAACGCTGGTTAGTTTGCTTTTTATAGTGTCAGGGCACCCGCCGTATATAACCCAATAAAGGTTTAACCCCCTGATCGCCCGGCGGGTGATATCAATTAGGTTTTAGCGTCAGAGAGGGTCTGCGTCACACCCCAGGCAGCGTCAGGTTAGTGCCAGTAACGCTAACACCCACGCGTGAAGCATACACCTCCCTTAGTGGTATAGTATCTGAACAGATCAATATCTGATCTGATCAGATCTATACTAGTGTCCCCAGCAGTTTAGGGTTCCCAAAAAGGCAGTGTTAGCGGGATCAGCCCAGATACCTGCTAGCACCTGCGTTTTGCCCCTCCGTTCAGCCCAGGCCACCCAAGTGCAGTATCGATCGATCACTGTCACTTACAAAACACAACACACATAACTGCAGCGTTCGCAGAGACGGGCCTGATCCCTGCGACTCCAGTGCTGTAGGAGGTGATTTCACCACCACCGTTAAAAAAAAAAAAAAAAAAAGCAAATATGCCGAAGCATTGGGGCAGCAGGGGCGGAGGAGTGATTTTGCTCCTAATGCCGCGTACATACGGTCGAAATTCCGACGGAGGCTTGCCCGTGGAAAAGTCCGACCATGTGTGTGCGGCATAACTTTTTTGCGGGAGGATGCCCCCATGCTTTGGCATATATAAATGGTGCATGTATGCCCATCATTAGAAGTGGGTGGATGAAGGGCGGTATTCTAATGGTGGGCATACCCACCAATCAATCTCTTTTTTTCATTCAGCCAACTGGCTGCATGAAAAAAAAAGATTACAATACATGTCCAACAAGGACCAGCAACGTACTGGTATGTTGCTGGACTTTGAATGGTTATACCAGATTGATGCCTGCGGGTTTAGGTATCATCTTGGTATCATTCTTTTCAGCCAGCCGCTGGCTTTCATGTAAAAACAATCCTAGTGCCTAATTAGCCTCTGGACTGCTTTTATAAGCAGTGGGAGGGAATGTCCCCCCCCCCCCCTGGATATAAAAAGCGCCATTGGGAAAGCATTTTATCACACCGATCTTGGTGTGGTCAGATGCTTTGAGGGCAGAGGAAAGATCTAGGGTCTAGAAGACCCCAGTTTTTTTTAAAAAAAGAGTACCTGTCACTACCTATTGCTGTCATAGGGGATATTTACATTCCCTGAGATAACAATAAAAATGATAAAAAAAAATAAAAAATATGGAAGGAACAATTTAAAAATAAAATAAAAAAGCAAAATTAACCACTTAACGACCGCCCACCCCCGATTTACGTCGGCAGAATGGCACCGACAGGCAGAATCACGTAGATCTACGTGATCGCCTTTGTGCAGTTGGGGGGTCCATCCGGACCTCCCTTCACTGCAGTGAGCGGCCGTTAAGTGTTCGGGAGCGATCAGGCATGAGGGGGCGGCCGCTCGATTCCGCCCCCCCCCCCTCGCGATCGCTCCCGGCCAATGAAAATGCTTCCTCCGCCATGTGATGTAAACACAGGCTGGAGGAAGTGATGTCATCTCCCTCGCCGCGGTCTTTTCGTTCCCGGCGCCGAGGAGAGAAGACAGAGGTTAGTGCTCCAACAGTCCACTGACACGTAGGTACACATAGGCACACAAATCACCCCCCAGTCACCCCCAGATCACCCCCCAGGTCACCCCAAAGCCCCCAATCACAGTGTCACTGATTGCAGTGATCATTTATTTTACTGATCACTGCATTTAGTGTCATCTGTGATTGTAAAAAGTTGCAGGGCAGTTAGGATTAGGCCCCTTTAGGTCCAGGGTAGCCCCCTAACCCCCCCCCTAATAAAGGTTTAACCCCTTGATCACCCCCCAGGTAACCCTTTCACCCCCTAACTTCAGCGTCACTAAGCGATTGTTTTTCCGATCGCTGTATTCGTGTCGCTGGTGTTTTAGATAGGCAGTTATTTTTTTTTAGGTTCGCCGCAGGTTTTTATTAGTGTCAGGTACCCCCATATATTATTTTAACCCCCTGATTGCCCCTAGAGTTAACCCTTTCACCAGTGATCGCCGTATAGGCGTCACTGGTGTCACTGGTTAGCCAGTAAGTTAGTTAGTTATTTAGGTTACCCGTCAGGTTTTTATATAGCGTCGGGTACCCCCATATTTAACCTAATAAAGGTTTTAACCCCCTGATTGCCCCTAGTTAACCCTTTCACCAGTGATCACCATATAAAGGTTACGGGTGACGCTGGTTGATTAGTTTGCTTTTTATAGCATCAGGGCACCCGCCGTATATAACCCAATAAAGGTTTAACCCCCCTGATCGCCCGGCGGGTGAGATCAATTAGGTTTTAGCGCCAGAGAGGGTCTGCGTCGCCCCAGGCAGTGTTAGGTTAGTGCCAGTAACGCTAACACCCACGCGCAAAGCATACACCCCCCTTAGTGGTATAGTATCTGATCAGATCTATACTAGCATCCCCAGCGGTTTAGGGTTCCCAAAAACGCAGTGTTAGCGGGATCAGCCCAGATACCTGCTAGCGCCTGCGTTTAGCCCCTCCGCCCAGCCCAGCCCACCCAAGTGCAGTATCGATCGATCACTGTCACTTGCCAAACACAACACACATCACACATAACTGCAGCGTTCGCAGAGACAGGCCTGATCCCTGCGATCGCTAACGTTTTTTTTGTAGCGTTTGATATATTTGCTGACGACAGTCAGGTGCTTTTTTTCCTGTGAATCTTACTAGTGTACCCCTAAATTTAGAGCCCAAAATGGCAAGACGAAGGTACACTAGTAAAGAGGCCTACGAGATTCTGAGCATGACAGATAGTGAAGAGGAGGTCACGTATCTGTCAGATTCAGGCTCAGAATATCTTCCCGTAGAAGACAGTGACGTCAGCGGCCCCACGTCAGATAGCTCTGACGACGAAGTTGAGGTCCCTGCTAAGGTCAGGTGTACCCGATCCCGATCTTCTGAGGTTGTTGAGGAGCAAGAACCGCAGGTCTCTCGTATCATGGAGCAGAGTAGTACTAGCGCCGCTATTCCTTCTGGTGAACTGGCAAGCACCAGCGGCCTAGTACAGCCTGGACGTACATCCAGCACTGCAGTAACACTTGGTGACGTGGCGAGTCCCATAAGTGCAGTTCAAGCTGGCGAGGTGGCAAGCACAAGTAGTGTCCCGCTGCCACCAAGAAGACAAAGGCAGGCCCGTCGTGCCCATACTGCCCTTCCTGCAGAATTCGCCTATCCTGATTGGGTCCCCACCACTTCTGCAGAACCCGTACTTCCCCCATTCACTGCCCAACCCGGTATTCAGGTGGAAACAGCTGATTTTATTCCAATTGATTTTTATTCGCTGTTTTTCACGGAAGATCTCTATAGATCTATTGTGGACCAGAGTAATTTATATGCTGGTCAATTTATCGCCGCTAACCCCCAGTTGCCTAAAATTGCCAGAAATTGGAAACCAATTACGGTTTCCGAATTTAAGACCTTTCTGGGCCTTTCCCTCAACATGGGCACACATAAATTTCCGTCATTGCGTGCTTATTGGTCCACGCACCCAATTGACCACATGCCTGTGTTCTCTGCCTCCATGTCCAGGGCACGATACGAGCAGATTTTTGCGGTTCATGCACTTCAACGACAATGAACTTTGTCGTCCACGTGGGGACCCTGAATACGACCGGCTCTATAAAATTCGGCCCCTCATAAACCACTTCAACGAACGTTTTGCAGCCTTGTTTACTCCCGATCAAGTTGTCTGCGTTGATGAGTCCCTGATTAAATTTTCTGGCCGCTTGTCTTTCAAGCAGTACCTTCCCAGCAAGCGTGCCAGATACGGGGTCAAGCTCTACAAGTTCTGTGACAGGGCAACAGGCTATGTAGTGAACTTTACGGTTTATGAGGGAAAAGATAGTCAGATTGAGTCGGTCAACTGCCCGGATTACATAGGGAGCGCTGGCAAGATAGTGTGGAACTTGGTGTCACCCTTATTCGGAAAGGGGTACCACTTGTATGTGGACAATTATTACACGAGCGTGCCACTGTTTAGTCACTTGTTTGATCATAAGATTGGAGCATGTGGCACCGTGCGACCTAATCGCCGGGGCTTTCCCCAGCGGCTTGTAGATGCCCGTCTTAGGCTGGGGGAGAGAGCCTGCTTGAAGTGTAATAACTTGCTCGCTATGAAGTGGAGGGACAATAAGAATGTTTTCCTTCTTACCTCCCTTCATGCAGACACGACAGTCCAAATTCGTACGGCGACTGGTGTTGTGGAGAAACCCCTCTGTGTCCACGAATATAACCAAAATATGGGAGGGGTGGACCTCAACGACCAGTTGATGGCGCCTTATCTAATTGACCGTAAGGCGAGACGCTGGTACAAAAAAGTGTCTCTATCATTATTCCAATTGGCTTTGCTGAACGCTCATGTGCTATACAGAGCTTCAGGCGGGACGTTATCTCTTCTAAAATTCCAGAATGAGATAGTCACAGAACTCCTGTATCCAGGCGGTTCTGCACCTCACCATCCCCTACCAAATGCAGTAAGCCGGCTGCATGAGAGGCATTATTCGTATGTCCTCCCGAGTACCCCTACCCAAAGCCACCCCCAAAAAAGATGTCGTGTCTGTAGCAAGCGCGGATTTAGGCGTGACACCCGTAGTTTTTGTCCACTCTGTCCTGACAAGCCTGGTCTTTGCCAAGGTGAATGTTTTGAACGCTACCACTCAAAAGTGAAGTTTTAGCGTAGGGTACAGCATTTCACAGACAAGGACACACTTACACAGGGTCTCCCAAGATGCCATTACATTTTGAGAGACCCGAACCATTACAGTTGTAAAGTTACAAAAAAAAGTGTAAAAAAGAAAAAAAAAAACGTAAAAAACAAAACACAAAAAAAATATAAAATAAAAAAACCAAAAATAGTTGTCGTTTTATTGTTCTCTCTCTCTCTATTTTCTCTCTATTGTTCTGCTCTTTTTTACTGTATTCTATTCTGCAATGTTTTATCATGCTTGCTTTTCAGGTATGTAATTTTTTGTTTTCAGGTGCGCCATTCAACTGCAGCGCGGAATTATTTATCTTGACAGCAACAGCGTTTGCTCCCACGATACATAAAGCCGTGACTCCAGTGCTGTAGGAGGTGATTTCACCACCACAGTTAAAAAAAAGAGCATATATGCCGAAGCATGGGGGCAGCAGGGGCGGAGGAGCGATTTTGCTCCTAATGCCGCGTACATACGGTCGAAATTCCGACGGAGGCCTGCCCGTGGAAAATTCCGACCGTGTGTACGCGGCATAACTTTTTTGCGGGAGGATGCCCCCATGCTTCGGCATATATATATTTTAGGCACAGGTTACGTTAAAACATTTTTTTATTTTTTACTAGGTTTTGTTTTGGTATTTGCTTTGCAGGTATGGCATGGTAAGGTCTTACTGTTGTACTGTAATGTTACTTTGTTTTAATGTTAACCACCATTTGCTTAGCAGGTACGCCATTCAGTTGCAGCGCGGATCTATTTATCTTGACAGCAACAGCGTTTGCTCCCACGATACATAAAGCCGTGACTCCAGTGCTGTAGGAGGTGATTTCACCACCACAGTTAAAAAAAAGAGCATATATGCCGAAGCATGGGGGCAGCAGGGGCGGAGGAGCGATTTTGCTCCTAATGCCGCGTATATACGGTCGAAATTCCAACGGAGGCTTGCCCGTGGAAAAGTCCGACCGTGTGTACGCGGCATAACCTTTTATGCCGCGTACATACGGTCGAAATTCCGACGAAGGCTTGACCGTGTGTACGCGGCATAACTTTTTTGCGGGAGGATGCCCCCATGCTTCGGCATATATGCCCATCATTAGAAGTGGGTGGATGAAGGGAGGTATTCTAATGGTGGGCATACCCACCAATCAATTTCTTTTTTTCGTTCAGCCAATAGGCTGTATGAAAAAAAAGATTACAATACATGTCCAACAAGGACCAGCAACGTACTGGTATGTTGCTGGACTTTGAATGTTTATACCAGAATGATGCCTGCGGGTTTAGGTATCATCTTGGTATCATTCTTTTCAGCCAGCAGCCGGCTTTCATGTAAAAGCAATCCTAGCGGCTAATTAGCCTCTAGACTGCTTTTACAAGCAGTGGGAGGGAATGTCCCCCCCCCCCCCCCCCCGGATATAAAAAGCGCCATTGGGAAATTGGGAAAGCATTTTATCACACCGATCTTGGTGTGGTCAGATGCTTTGAGGGCAGAGGAAAGATCTAGGGTCTAACCCCCCAATTGTTTTCAAAAAAAGAGTACCTGTCACTACTTATTGCTATCATAGGGGATATTTACATTCCCTGAGATAACGATAAAAATGGTAAAAAAATAAAATATGGAAGGCACAGTTTAAAAATAAAATAAAAAAGCCAAATAAATAATAAAAAAAAAAAAAAAAGCACCGCTGTCCCCCCCTGCTCTTGCGCAAAGGCGAACGCAGGCGTCGGTCTAGCGTCATATGTAAACAGCAATTGCATCATGCATGTGAGGTATCACCGCGAAGGTCAGATCGAGGGCAGTCATTTTAGCAGTAGACCTCCTCTGTAAATCTAACGTGGTAACCTGTAAAGGCTTTTAAATGCTTTTAAAAATGAATGTAGTTTGTCGCCGCTGCGCGTTTGTGGGCAATTTTAAAGCATGTCGTGTATGGTATCCATGTACTCGGCCTATGATCATCTTTTTTATTTCATCAAACATTTGGGCAATATAGTGTTTTTTAGTGCATTAAAAATAAAGTGTGTTTTTCCCCCAAAAAATGCGTTTGAAAAATCGCTGCGCAAATACTGTGTGGAAAAAAAAAATGCAACACCCACTATTTTAATCTGTAGGGCCTTTGCTTTAAAAAAATATATAATGTTTGGGGGTTCAACATAATTTTCTTGCAAAAAAATTTTTTTTTTCATGTAAACAAAAAGTGTCAGAAAGGGCTTTGTCTTCAAGTGGTTAGAAGAGTGGATGATGTGTGACATAAGCTTCCTAATGTTGTGCATAAAATGCCAGGACAGTTCAAAACCCCCCCCAAATGACCCCATTTTGTAAAGTAGACACCTCAAGCTATTTGCTGAGAGGCATGTTGAGCCCATTGAAAATTTTTTTTTTTTTGTCCCAAGTGATTGAATAATGACCGAAAAAAAAAAAAAATTTACAAAAAGTTGTCACTAAATTATATATTGCTCAAACATGCCATGGGCATATGTGGAATTACACCCCAAAATACATTCTGTTGCTTCTCCTGAGTACGGGGATACCACATGTGTGGGACTTTTTGGGAGCCTAGTCGCGTACGGGACCCCAAAAACCAAGCACCGCCTTCAGGATTTCTAAGGGTGTAAATTTTTGATTTCACTCCTCACTGCCTATCACAGTTTCGGAGGCCATGGAATGCCCAGATGGCACAAAACCCCCCCAAATGACCCCATTTTGGAAAGTAGACACCCCAAGCTATTTGCTGAGAGGTATGTTGAGTATTTTGCAGATCTCGCTTTTTGTCACAAAGTTTTGAAAATGTAAAAAAAGAAAAAAAAAAAGAAAAAAAAATGTCTTTCTTAATTTTCAAAAACAAATGAGAGCTGTAAAATACTCACCATGCCTCTCAGCAAATAGCTTGGGGTGTCTACTTTCCAAAATGGGGTCATTTGTGGGGGTTTTGGGCTATTTTGACATTTTATGGCCTTCAAAACTGTGATAGGTAGTGAGGAGTGAAATCAAAAATTTATGCCCTTAGAAACCTTGAAGGCGGTGCTTGGTTTTTGGGGTCCCGTACGCGGCTAGGCTCCCAAAAAGTCCCACACATGTGGTATCCCCGTACTCAGAAGCAGCAGAATGTATTTTGGGGTGTAATTTCACATATAACCATGGCATGTGTGAGCAATATATCATTTAGTGACAACTTTTTGTACATTTTTTTTTTTTTCTTTTTGTCATTTATTCAATCATTTGGGACAAAAAAAAAAATATTCAATGGGCTCAACATGCCTCTCAGCAAATAGCTTGGGGTGTCTACTTTCCAAAATGGGGTCATTTGGGGGGGTTTTGTGCCATCTTGGCATTTTATGGCCTTCAAAACTGTGATAGGTAGTGAGGAGCGAAATCAAAAATTTATGCCCTTAGAAACCTTGAAGGCGGTGCTTGGTTTTTGGGGTCCCGTACGCGGCTAGGCTCCCAAAAAGTCCCACACATGTGGTATCCCCGTACTCGGGAGAAGCAGCAGAATGTATTTTGGGGTGTAATTTCACATATGCTCATGGCATGTGTGAGCAATATATCATTTAGTGACAACTTTGTGCAAAAAATAAAAAGTTTGTCATATTTCCGCAACTTGTGGCAAAATATAAAATATTCCATGGACTGAACATGCCTCTCAGTAAATAGCTTGGGGTGTCTACTTTCCAAAATGGGGTCATTTGGGGGGGTTTTGTGCTATTTTGGCATTTTATGGCCTTCGAAACTGTGATAGGTAGTGAGGAGTCAAATCAAAAATTTGTGCCTAGAAATCCTGAAGGCGGTGCTTGGTTTTCGGGGGCCCGTACGCGGCTAGGCTCCTAAAAAGTCCCACACATGTGGTATCCCCGTACTCAGGAGAAGCAGCAGAATGTATTTTGGGGTGCAATTCCACATATAACCATGGCATGTGTGAGCAATATATCATTTAGTGACAACTTTTTGAATAATGACAAAAAAAAAAAAAAAAAAAATTACAATCACTTGGGACAAAAAAAAAATATTCAATGGGCTCAACATGCCTCTCAGCAATTTCCTTGGGGTGTCTACTTTCTAAAATGGGGTCATTTGGGGGGGTTTTGTACTGCCCTGTCATTTTAGCACCTCAAGAAATGAGATAGGCAGTCATAAATTTAAAGCTGTGTAAATTCCAGAAAATGTACCCTAGTTTGTAAACGCTATAACTTTTGCGCAAACTAATAAATATACGCTTATTGACTTTTTTTTTTACTAAAGACATGTGGCTGAATACATTTTGGCCTAAATGTATGACTAAAATTTAGTTTATTCGATTTTTCTTATAACAAAAAGTAGAAAATATCATTTTCCGTTTATATCGCAAAAAAAAAAAAATCGCAGAGGCAATCAAATACCATTAAAAGAAAGCTCTATTTGTGGGAAGAAAAGGACGCAAATTTCGTTTCGGTACAACATTGCATGTCCGCACAATTTACAGTTAAAGCAGCGCAGTGCAAAATTCTGAAATCACCTTTGGTCCTTTAGCTACCAAATGGTCCGGGGCTTAAGTGGTTAATACACTTCTGTGGTGTAAATATATTTTTGTACTACAACTTTTCGGCCTTGTTCACACATGCAATAAAGGAGGGCCTTCTGTGGCTTCCTGCGGCAAGAATCTGTGTATTTCTGAAGCAGGAATCACGTGTGTGTGTATGTGCAGCAACGATAATGAACATGATGGGTCCCTAAACAAACTTGAAGGAGGGCTAAAGCATTTTATTAGTGTCTAGCAGTCAGTGGCAGAGATTACAAAACGGGCATTCTGCAAAGGTATCAACTTTCTCTGTATAAGGGCATTCACAATTGCTATACTATAGATGCTCTTTGTACCTACAATTTTTTAGGTTTTTTTTCCCCCTAAGTCTTGTCATTTCTGAAAGTGAATTGAATGAGCTCATTGCCAGCGTCGAATGAAAGGAGTTTTGCTTGGCAGGTCTAGAATGCACATTTGAACAAATTGTGAATAACACGCAACCTTTAGTTGTATTGGTTGTTACATTCTAGGTTAATCACCACATGTTCGTCATCTGTTTTCTTACATTTTAAATTGCTGCTGTTTATGTAAATTACAATATAAAGAATTGCAAAAAAAATTGTTATCATTTGCAGCGATTGCTCTCCAATGAAGAAGAAAAGAATAAGGCGATTATTCAAGAAATCTGTTTCATGGTATCCTTTTCATTATGTCAATTGAGTGTATAGGATATATGGCATTGTACGTTTTTCTTTTACATACCCTTCCAAATGACCAGTTGATCTACCATTTGAAAAACAAGTAGTTTGAAATGGAAGCATTAAAGTGGTTGTAAACCTCGGACATGAAATATGAAGTAAACCTCTCCCTTTATATCGGGTCTTGACAAATTTGCTTTGAATCTAGGAGCCAGCTAAAAAGTTAAGACCCCGTTTTTAAAGCTTGCGGGTAGAACATGTAACATGCTCCCGAAGGTGAACTAATCCTTTAACCCATTTGCTGCCAAAGCAGTTTTTTGTGTTTTTTGCACACGATTAAAAAACAAAAAAAAAAAATGTTGGCCTGAAGATTACATAAAACCCCCAAAGCATTATATATTTTCTGTAAGCAGACACCCTGGAGAATAAAATAATGGTACTTTCAATTTTTAATGTCCCCTGATATTACTGCAAAGGTGTAGGAAATGCAAAATATCAGTAAGAAACACATTAGTTGATTTTACGGGGCACAAAAAAACGCAACAAATTGCCAAATTTTTTGGTAAAATATAAAATCCAAGGTTGCACCGAGCAAGTGGCGACACACTTCAGTACCCTATATTTTCCATAAGCGATGCTTTTAAAAGCCCCTTATAGGTCAGTGTAGCATCACAAAGGCGGTCTGGTGCTAGAATTATTGCTCTCATTCCGGGGTGTGCGGTGATATGTAACGTGTATCGCAATTAACGATTTCAGGCTTAGGAACCCCGATGCGTGGTTTAACATTTGTACGATTTTTATATATATATATATATATATATATATATATTGTGAGGGGGTTAACTCAGTAGCGGGTGTGTGTGACCCCCTGGTTGGGCTCCCCACACAAAAACAGGGCCAGCAGACGGAGGTTGTGGTTTTCAAAATCAAAAGGTGCGGTTTATTTCTCTATGTACAGTGACAAAAACACAGCAAAGCCAAAAAGAAACATAAACAAAATAAATCCTGGTCAGTTTGACCTCTGACTAAACATGCAGGTTTCCTAAACTAACAACTGGGATCAGCCTGGTGCTGTCCTAGTCCCTAAGTCCCTGGTTTAGTAAAAGTCCAAACAAATAGCCACACAGGCTTTGCCTCACCGCACAGGGGTTCACTCTCCCTAGACAGTCCACACAGGTCTGGGTCCAGGCATGAGCTAACATCTAATGAAGCTGGGAGTTTTTATAGAGGCCTTAAACGAACTGACAGGCTTCAGCTGGTCTCATCAACTCCCTGCCTGCACGACGCCCAGCCCTCTACCTAGAGGTATGAGTCATCCATGAGCCCACTAGCCTCAGCTGGGCTTCATCAACTCCCTCCCTAGTTGTATAAGTCAGCATAAAGCCTGAATCTGGGAGAAATATATCTACCCCCCTGGATGCAACCAGGTGACTTTACCTTCCTGCTGTCACATACCCCCCCCTCTTGTTTTAACCTTGGGGTTGGAACACCAGCAATCAGGCATTCATGTACTCGAGACAAAGCATCCACATTCCCCATTTGAACGCCAGGGCGATGCTTTACTGTGAAGTTGAATTCCTGTAGGGCCAGGAACCACCTATTCACTCTTCTATTTGTCTCCTTGTTTTGAGCCATCCACTTTAACGGAGCGTGATCCGTAACCATGTCAAAGTGCCTACCTAGCAGATAGTACCGAAGGGAATCTAGAGCCCACTTCACCGCTAAACACTCCTTTTCAACCGTGGCGTAATTTACCTCATGGGACTTCAACTTCCTGCTGAGGTAAATGACTGGGTGCTCTTCCCCGTTCCAGACCTGGGACAATACTGCTCCTAACCCCACATCTGACGCATCACTTTGTACGACAAAGTCTTTAGAGAAGTCGGGTGAGTACAACACTGGCTGGCTACATAAGGCTTGTTTCAAGAATTGGAATGCTGCCTCAGCCTCGGGGGTCCATTTAATCATGACCGACCCTTTCCCTTTCGTCAGGTTGGTTAGGGGCACAGCCTTAGAAGCAAAGTGGGGAATGAAGCGCTGATAATAACCCGCGATTCCCAGAAAGGCCCGTACCTGCTTCTTGCTGTTGGGACGTGGCCAACTCTGGATGGCCTCGACTTTGTTGAGTTGGGGTTTTATCACTCCCCTGCCAATGGTGTACCCAAGATATTTGGCCTCCTCCTGCCCAATGGTACACTTCTTGGGGTTAGCCGTAAACCCCGCTTCCCGGATAGAGTCTAGGACTGCTTGCACTTTTGGCAGATGTGAGGCCCAATCTGTGCTATGGACAATTACGTCATCCAGGTAAGCCGCAGCATACTTCCGATGGGGCCTCAGTATCTGGTCCATTTTCCGCTGGAATGTGGCCGGCGCATTCTGTAACCCGAACGGCATTCTCTTATATTGGAACGCCCCGTCTGGGGTTACAAATGCGGTTTTCTCTTTGGCCGACTTGGCCAGGGGAATTTGCCAATACCCTTTTGTGAGGTCAAGAGTCGTCATGTATAGGGCTGTTCCCAGCCGGTCGATCAACTCATCTATACCTGGCATGGGGTAGGTGTCAAATTTTGTAACTTTGTTCAACTGACGAAAATCGTTACAAAATCGCCAGCTCCCATCCGGTTTAGGCACCAACACAATGGGACTAGACCAATCACTTTGGGACTCCTCTATCACCCCTAAGTTCAGCATTTTCTGTACTTCCTCCCGTATTGCCTCCCGTCGGGCCTCTGGGATCCGATAGGGTTTTAACTTCACCCTTTCACCGGGCGGGGTAATAATATCATGCTCTACCCCAGATGTTTGTCCCGGCAGCTCAGAGAACACCTCCTTGTTGCGAAGCACAAACTCCTTAACCTCCTGTTGTTGGGGTTGTGACAAGGTGGCTGCTATTCCAACCTCCGGAATCACGCAACCAGTTTGAGCTGGTGACCAAGTTTCTGCGACTAGGGACTCTCTATCCCTCCAGGCTTTCAACAGATTAACGTGATATATCTGTTCGGGCTTTCGCCTTCCTGGTTGTCTGACCTTGTAATTCACTTCGCTCACTTTTTCCATTATCTCGTAGGGGCCTTGCCATTTGGCAAGGAATTTACTTTCAACCGTAGGGACAAGTACCAATATCCTATCCCCCGGGGAAAAGGTACGGGTCTTTGCTCCACGGTTGTACACTCTCTGCTGTGCCAACTGCGCTTGGGCCAAATGTTCCTTCACGATGGGCATTACCTGTGCAATTCGATCTTGCATCAGGGCGACATGCTCAATCACACTCCTGTGGGGAGAACTCTCACTTTCCCAAGTTTCCTTGGCAATATCCAACAGCCCTCTTGGGTGTCTCCCATACAGTAACTCAAAGGGGGAGAATCCCGTAGAGGATTGGGGCACCTCCCTAATAGCAAACATCAAATAAGGAAGTAGACAGTCCCAATCCTTTCCATCTCTATCCACCACTTTCTTCAACATTTGTTTTAGGGTTTTGTTGAATCTTTCAACCAGCCCATCGGTTTGGGGGTGATACACAGATGTACGCAATTGCGTCACTTTGAACAATTTACACAGCTCTTTCATAACCCGGGACATAAAGGGTGTACCTTGGTCCGTAAGCAGTTCTTTACAAATACCCACCCGGCTAAAAACAAGAGATAGCTCTTTGGCTATGGTTTTGGCCGAGGTATTTCTGAGAGGGATCGCTTCTGGATAACGGGTGGCATAGTCCCTTATAACCAATATGTACTGGTGCCCCCTAGCGGACTTGATTATAGGACCTACCAAATCCATTGCGATTCTCTCAAACGGGACCTCGATGATGGGTAGAGGGACCAGCGGGCTACGGAAATGTGGCATCGGGGCCGACCTCTGACACACAGGGCAGGAGGAACAATAATTTTCTATGTCCTTCATCACCCCAGGCCAATAGAATCTCTGTAATACCCTCTCTCGGGTTTTCTCTGTCCCCAGATGACCTCCAAGAATGTGCCCATGGGCCAACTCCAACACCAACTTCCTGTAAGGTTTGGGCACCACAAGCTGCTCAACGGTTTCTTCTGCCCTTTTTGCCACCCGATACAGTAGGTCCTTCTCTACGCTGAAGTATGGGTAAGTGCAGGTATTATCTGGGTTCACTAACTCGCCATCTATTTCCACTACGTTTTCCCGTGCCTTTATTAGGGCGGGGTCTTTTAACTGTTCTGTGGCAAAATTTTCCCTGTGAACCTCCAGATCAGAAAACTCCACAGACGGTAGGTTTTCGTCTGAGGAGGTGGGCTCCTCTCCAGTTTCTTGAGTCTCCCCTGCCAATACTGACAAGGGAAATTCTGGAGAGTCCTCACCACTCTCAGAGGAGTTCTGGCTATCACATTCCTGGTACATAGGGGCACCAGTGGGGGGCTCAGGATCATCCCACAGTTCCCAGAACTTCGGAAAATCTCTTCCCACAATGGCATCATGCGGTAATTGAGATACTAACCCCACTGGATGAGAGGGTACCTTTGGGGGTCTCGAAACACACTGTAGTCACTGGATACTCTCGGGTGTCCCCATGCACACAAATAACAGCTACCTTGCTATTCCCAGAGACCTCTGTTTTAACTAATTCAGCCTTTATCAGGGTCACAAGGCTACCTGAATCCAGTAATACCACAACATTTCTACCATTAATACACATTTTGCATAAATGTTTCTCAGTTCCCCGAATGGCAGTGCATGCGACTGTCGCACACAGCGACTGACGTCTGTCCGTCAGAAAGTCACATTGCATGGGTTCCTCCACAACCGGGCAATTTGCTGCAATATGTCCCGCTTGCCGGCAGCGGTAGCAAACAATCCTTTTGGCTGCCTCTTGAGCCCCTGACTTCCCAGGCTGTTCTCGCCAAACTTTGGGTAGAGCTCCCACCCTCTCACTCTCTCCACCCTCACCCCTTGGAATCCTCTTATCCGCCCCTGGGGATGGTCTGGTCTTAGGGTGGAAAGTCCGAGAGTCTCTGGAAGAGGCCGTCAGGTTCTCTGTAGCCAAGTATTTCTCTACACGATCCACAAGACCACCGGCCGTCTCTGGGTCTCCATGGCTTACCCACTTTTGGATGGCAGTAGGAAGAGCTCTCAAAAACCGATCCATTACAACACGTTCCACAATCTCTGGTGCGGACAAAGTCTCTGGCTGTAGCCACTTCCTGCTCAGGTGAATGAGATCATACATTTGAGACCTGGGGGGTTTTCCAAGCTGGAAAGTCCAGTTATGCACACGCTGAGCCCGGACAGCCAGGGTGACACCCAGCCTTGCCAATATTTCAGCTTTTAGCATCACATAGTCTTTTGCTTGGTCAGGCTCTAGGTCATAGTAAGCCTTCTGCGATTCACCAGTTAACAGAGGAGCCACCAGTCCAGCCCACTGCTCCTCAGGCCACTTTTCTCTTTCAGCAGTCCTTTCAAATGTGGTCAAAAATACCTCTGGATCATCCTCTCCAGTCATTTTTGTCAATAAACGACTCACCCCAAAGGACGCGGTATTAGTGGGACGGCTTTCCTCACTGGTCTGCGGACGTTGCTGCATTACTGCTTCCATTTGTTGTAGTCTCTGCTCTTGCTTCTGTAACAGGTCTATGAAGCGGGCCTCAGATTGCTGCTGGGCTTGTTGATGAGCTTGCTGCTGGGCTGCAAGGCTCCTTTGCAAACCTGCATTTGTCTGCTGTTGATTGGCATTTGCTAGAGCCAGCTGTTTCAGTATCTCCTCCATGCTGGCTTAAAAAAAACTGCCACTGGTTCTCCACCAACTGTGAGGGGGTTAACTCAGTAGCGGGTGTGTGTGACCCCCTGGTTGGGCTCCCCACACAAAAACAGGGCCAGCAGACGGAGGTTGTGGTTTTCAAAATCAAAAGGTGCGGTTTATTTCTCTATGTACAGTGACAAAAACACAGCAAAGCCAAAAAGAAACATAAACAAAATAAATCCTGGTCAGTTTGACCTCTGACTAAACATGCAGGTTTCCTAAACTAACAACTGGGATCAGCCTGGTGCTGTCCTAGTCCCTAAGTCCCTGGTTTAGTAAAAGTCCAAACAAATAGCCACACAGGCTTTGCCTCACCGCACAGGGGTTCACTCTCCCTAGACAGTCCACACAGGTCTGGGTCCAGGCATGAGCTAACATCTAATGAAGCTGGGAGTTTTTATAGAGGCCTTAAACGAACTGACAGGCTTCAGCTGGTCTCATCAACTCCCTGCCTGCACGACGCCCAGCCCTCTACCTAGAGGTATGAGTCATCCATGAGCCCACTAGCCTCAGCTGGGCTTCATCAACTCCCTCCCTAGTTGTATAAGTCAGCATAAAGCCTGAATCTGGGAGAAATATATATATATATATATATATATATATATATATATATATATATTATATAGGACAAAAAGTCCCCTAGGCATGATTTTTTTGGTGACAGGTTTTATTTAATGAGACATCCAGGGTCTAAAATCCCTGTGCTCCACTGAATGCAATGCACATCGCACTACATTACATTCTTTCCCGGCCGAGGAAACTGTCAACGGGGACCCGGAAGGTCATACACATCACTTTCGGGTCTGCAACAAGAAGAGCAGACGTGTGTCCTTGCTCCCCTCTACCCAGCGGAATTGACTATGCGGTTCCTGGGCCCGCAGATGGGCAAGCAAAGTTAAGCGCAGGGTGTGTGGAGTCATTCGGGCAGCAGCCCAGGTGCCAGGATGCAATTTCTTATCTCCTTGGGGACCTGGCGCCTGGGATTTGTCAAGCACTGCTTTACAGTGTGTACTTGTCTCAATTAAAAGCACTAAGTGTAGTTTCTGTCTGCTGCTTTGTTCCTCTATCAGCATGAATCACTTCTGACAGGTTTTCCGAAACAGCAAAAATGGTAGCGGGAGGGACCTCCAGCTGATTGTCGGCCTCAGTTCTCTTCCTTATGTGCTTTGTGAAAGGAAGGGGGGTTGTGTCTCTTCCTTCCAATCGGCTCTCAAAGCTCTCCTCACTTCAGCTCTCCGCCCTTTTTTTTCTGAACTCCCAGACAAGCTTATAAATTTAGCACTTTGAACTGATGTAGAGTAGAGAAGACTGCAGATAAGCAGATACAACTTATGTAGGAGGATTTGTTTCATCTCTGTGTATCCCCTGAGGATGGTCACTTCACTGGGTATATGTAAGGATTTACAACCACTTTAATGTAAATGGCAGAGTGTGCAACAAATGTTAAGTGTCATTTTAACAGTAAGTTTTGTCTGTTTTTTTTTTTTTTAAATGTGTTCTGCATTCTGCAAAAGTATAAACAAAAGGCAATCACAAAAGATTAATTCTAAAAATTTATATAAAGGGGCTGGTTGCTGGCTAATTCACATGGACTATTCGCTTCATAATATGTCTGGGTCTTGGGAGGGAGGAGTGGGGTGAGTAAAGCCTGATTTTCTGTTTTACGAGTTAGTTTGTTTAATCTGACCGTGTGTACGCTCCATCAGACAATCGTTGAGTGAATTTACGACAACAAAAGTTGGCTGTTCATGCTCGCCAACTGTTGGGCAATAAATCTGTTACTATTATCCGATCGTGTGTACACAAGTTGGTCCAACTAAAATCCGATGTACAAAAACACGCATGCTCCGAATTGCTAAACATCAGTTAACAATGGCAGATGTTGCCCAAAGGGTGGCGGTAAAGAGCTGAAAAACCACATGGTTTGGTGAAAGTTGGCTGAAAAAGTTGTGCCGTGTATATGCACAACAAGTTCACGGCCAATGCTATTCGTAAAAAAAATCCTTTGTTGGATCGTGTGTAAGAGGCTTTAGAAAGCCATGTCCTCAGTGTGTATGCAGATTCTAAGCCCAGTGACTAAGGTGAAAATTTGAAAGAAAAGCAAATTTTAAAGGGTTAAATGCTTCTGAAAGCGTTGTTCCCGCCTCTCCCTCCAAAAATTAAGTCAGCAGCTACACATACTGTAGCTGCTGACTTTTAACATTAGGACACTTGCCTGTCCTAGAATCCAGCATTGTCGGCACCCCAGCCGATGTTTCCATTGGCTGCCGGGTGCTGCCGCCTTTGCCGTTAAGGATATTCCTACTGCGCATGCGTGAAGCGCGCTGCGCTCTTTCTGGCCCAGCAGCAGAAGAGGGGGCTGAACTTCTGAGGTACCTCGCCGTGGGGATGGGGTACCTGTCAAAAACGGGTACCTGTTCCCCCTCCCCCTGAAAGGAGACAAATGTGGCACTGGAGGGGAGTGGGGGAGGAGACAGATGAGCAGTAGTTCTAGCGTTAAAGCTGAGTTCCACCCAAAAGCGGAAGATATGGAATCGGGTGTATAACCTCACTCCTTGCTCCAACAGGCTTACTCCATTTTATGTGGCCAGTCCCCCAAACAGCTTTCTTTAGATCCCTTTCACACTGAGGACATTTTGCTGGCACTATAGCATTATAAATAGCACCTGCAATCCGCCCTAAAACAGCTGCTCTATTCACTCCAGTGTGAAAGCCCGAGGGCTTTCACACTGGAGCGGTGCGCTGGCAGGGCGACAGAAAAAGTCCTGCTAGCAGCTTCTTTGGAGCGGTGAACTCACCGCTCCTAATGCGCTCCTGCCCATTGAAATCAATGGGCAGCGCCGGCAATACGCTGCTGTAGCTGTGCATTGCGGGTGGTTTTAACCCTTTCTTGGCTGCTAGTGGCGGTTAAAAGTGACCCGCTAGCTGCCGGAATGTGCTGCAAATCCGACGGTAAAATAGCAGCGTTTTACCGCTATTTTCCCTCCGACGCTCGGGGCGGCATAGTGTGAAAGTACTCTTAAAGCAGAGTCCCACTCAAAAGTTGAACTTACTCTTATCCATCTCCATCTCTCCCCCCCTCCGGTGCCATATTTGGCACCTTTCAGGGGGAGGGGGAACAGGTACCTGTCCCCACTTCCGAGTGGGACCCCTCCTCCACCACTGGACCAATTAGCGCAGTGCGCTTTGCGCATGCACAGTAGGGGCCTGGCATGAAAGCGAAAAGGCCACATTGCTGGGTTTCCTTACTGGCAATGACGGCGGCTGCACCCGACAGCCGATCCAAAAAACGGCTGCGGTGCAGACATCCCGGGCTCCCAGAACAGGTAAGTGTCCATGTATTAAAGCAGAGCTCCACCCTAAAGTGGAACTTCCGCTCATCGAAACCCTCCCCCCCTCCGGTGTCATATTTGCCACATTTCAGGGGGAGGGGGGTGCAGATACCGGTCTAAGACAGGTATTTGCACCCACTTCCGGGAGTCCTCTCTGCGGGTAGTACGTCACTTCCCGCAGAATACCCGTTGTGTTCTGGGAGACACTCGGCTCCCAGAACACAACAGGGACCAGTGAGAATGGCGCAGCGCAACTCGCGCATGCGCCGTAGGGAACCGGGCAGTGAAGCTGAAAGGCTTCACTTCCTGGTTCCCTCACCGAGGATGGCGGTGGGGGCAGCAGAGTGACGAGCGATTGCTCGTCTTCTGCTGCCGACGTCGCTGGACTCCAGGACAGGTGAGTGTCCTAATATTAAAAGTCAGCAGCTGCAGTATTTGTAGCTGCTGGCTTTTAATAATTTTTTTTTCAAGGGAGCTGCGCTTTAAGTCAGCAGCTGCAGTATTTGTAGCTGTTGACTTTACATTTTTCATGAGGGGGGTGGACCTCCACTTTAAGGTGAGCAATGCATTCTTAATGAGGACAATGACAGTCTACCAACAACCAAGAGCAGAGGAGAGTGCCAGAGCAAGGAGTGAGCCAAGTTTAACACCCTATTCCTTTACCTCCAGAGTTAATGAACATTTAACCCTTACAGTGCAAGGGGACCCACTGCTAGAGTAGTTTTCTTTAACTTTTTCCTAATTTTTAATTCCCAAGCTGCACTGTGTGTGTTAAGATGCACACAGTGCAAGTGCATCTCAGGATTGAGCCTGCTCGAGTAACCTGCCTAGCAAGCCGCTTTTTAGGTGGGTATTCAAAGGCAGGTGGGGCCCCAGAAAAGGAGGATCAGGGCTGCTGTGTGTAAAACTGTTGCACATAGCAGGTAAGCATAACATGTTGGTTCTTTAAAAAAAAAGATGCATATCATCTTGAGAATATACACCTCTGTTTACAAATGTTTTGCTCTGGAGACAAAAATGTGCAAGTAAACATGTTTGCTGCAAAAGTTCCTTAAGCTGTTGCTAACAGAAAAAATTATCTGGACATCCAAACATAGTCCAGTTTAGTTCAGCAGCTTCAATAGGGAAAGAAGAATCGGACACTGGCCAAGGCGAATTCTTGCTTCTAACAGAACTATGTAAAGGTGAGTAAATGTGTTTTCAATTACTGCATGGTCTGGGATGGCATTGAATTCAATAAAAATACTTTGCCATGTCTTAAGCCTCATACACACGATCGGATTATCCGACGGGAATTGTGTGATGACAGGCTGTTGTCATGAAATCCGACTGTTTGTATGCTCCATCGGACAATTGTTGTCGGATTTTCCGGCAACAAATGTGGGATAGCATGCTTTAAAATTGTCTGCCATCAAATGTGTGTTGATGGATTAGCCAATAGTGTGTACACAAGTCCATCGGACAAAACTCCAAAGTACAAACACGCATGCTCAGAAGCAATGCTAACCATAACACAACATTAGCAGAAGTTGCTCAAAGGGTGACGCTAAAGAGCTGAAAAACCATGTAGTTTCGAGTTTGTATGCCGACAATTCTTTGCCATTTTTTTATGCAATACAAGTTCCTGGACAACGCCTTTCGGACAAAAGTCCTATGCTTTGTCCGCAGAAAATCCGATCGTGTGTGTATGAGGCTTTAGGACTTTTAGCTGGATGAAAGACAACCATTCGTATTAAAGAGCACATTTTTTAATGTTTATTCTCTGTCAAGCTTGTTTAATGGTATTATTATTTATTTACCAACGTTTCTCACTGTGACCTAATTATTTTTTTATCTTAACTGGCCTACTCCTTTGGGTTTTTGAAGGCAATTATAGATGAATGAATGTCTTGGGGAGAACTGCCAATTGGACCTCTACACATCCTCAGATCCATTGCCTTCTCAAGTGTTTGCTTTGGAGAAGTAACACACACACACACATAGTTAAAGTGGATCTGAACTAAAAAAAAAACGGAAGATTTGCTATGTTACAGGGAACATCTAGAATTGTTAATTGTACCCAAGCAGTACCCTGAAAAATGTAGCTATTTTGTGTAAACTTGTACTATTCTCAAAAATTAGAGATTTGCAATTGCGCTATTGTCCTTGCTGGAGGCTCTGACATGAGTAAGCCAAGCCCTGCTTCAAGCAAGATGGCTGCCTCCACCCGGAGACAATGCAGGCCAAGGCATGGGGAAAGACAGGGAGAACACTGGTGACTGGGTTTTTGCCCTTTGCCTGCCTTTTTTTGAGCACAATTGAATTTGGAGATCTTTGTGCAATGACAAGCACTTCTGATGATGATTGGAATTATTTACAGTGCCAAGAAAAAGTATAGGAACCCCTTGAAATTAAAAGAAGTAAGGTGTGTTTTTTTTTTTTTTTTTTTTTTTTTTCATTGGAAATCATACTTCTTAGGTGGATGCTATATCTGTCCCCTGCCAGCTCTAAAACCGAGGACTGAGCGATCAAAGAGCGCTGATCGCTCAGTTGTCAGTGCTCCGTGAGCAGAGAACAGATGACTTTCAGTCACCGCTGTCTGCTGTGCCCACCACCTAGGCATATACTGTACAGTTGTGTGTAAATGTATTTGCCCCCGTCCTGATTTTTTTTATTTTTTGTATATTTCTCGCACTTAAATGATTCAGATCATCAATTTTTTTTTTTTTTTTTTTTTTTTAAATCCGGAAAAGTTTTATTGAATGTTGCCAAACATACCATACACATTGTACATGAAAAAGGTCCATGAATAAAACTGAAACATTACATTAGAATCGTCATAGTGCATTACACAGATTCAGAACATTCCTCATAGTGCAAAGATTCAGTGTATGTAACAACAAAATATCAGTCAAACATTACAAGAAGTACATTAAGGCACATATCCTACAGTTAACCTCTCTCTCTTCTCCCCCCTCCCCCCCAAATGGTGTCGTATAGCAGTAAACGAAGAAAACACGAAAGTGATCACTCCGCACGTGTACCCCCCCCCCCCCCCCACCATCATATTATGTGGTTTCAAAATGCCAGTCACAATCAATGAAATCAATCCCCCCTATAGTTCGGCACAGCTTTTAGCATTGCAGTAATCTGTCTTTAACCAATTGGTAGGGTGCTAACCCCGGGACATCAAGCCAGGCCTGCCACATTGAGTTAAACTTACGCGGTGCATTCCTATGCTGATATGTCAGTTTTTCTCTAATTAGTAGTTTGTTCACCTGATCAATCCACTGTCTTCTGGTGGGTACCCTGGGAGTAATCCAAAGCTGAGCTATCAGCTTGCGTGCCACATATAGTAAACGGATAACCGCCGTAAAAACCGGCGGAGATAGGAGTTCCTCATCCAGGGCACCCAGCAGACATACAACAGGTGATCTCGGGACAGCAAAGGCGAACACCTGTGTAATCACATCAAGCACCTCAGTCCAGTATCGGAAGAGTTTGGGGCATTTCCAGAACATATGCATGAGGTCACCATGATCCCTCATGCACTTGGGGCACAGTGGGGAGTCTCTGAGCCCCCAATCATGTAGCCTGGCCGGAGTTCTATATACCCTGTGCAGCAGGTATAAATGTGACAGCCTCTGAGAGGGAGACACCGAGACCATAGGAGCAGCCGTCAAACAGACATTCCACATTTCCCCATCAATAGGCCCCACATCTTCCTCCCACTTAACCCTACATGGTAAACTAGTTGGATCCTGGAGCGCGTTGAGCAAAATATTGTAGCCCCTTGAAATCATACCCTTTTTTTCTCCTTCCATAAAAATCCCCTGGATTATGGCGTGGTCCGTTAGTCTAAGTGACCTCTGCCTGGATTGTACCTGTAGTGCATGACGCAACTGAAGGTACTTAAAAAAGTGAGAGCGAGGTATACCAAACTCAGCCTGTTCCAAAAAGGATTTGAGGACCCGGCCATTGTAAAGTTGTACTAAGTATCTGAGCCCTGCAGCTTCCCATTGTCTAAATCCTGTAAGTTTGTATAATTCTCTATAATGAAGATTACGCCAGATGGGGGTGAGTGGTAGGAATCCCCTAACACCCAATAGTCATTTAACAGAAGTCCACAGAGTTTTTAGTAGGAGCAGAGAAGGGGTCCCACCCAATAAATGTGCATTGCCAGCCTCCAAGCCAGACAATCCTGGGGCCTCGTCTGTCGGAGTGGCCAGAAGCCTATGGATAGGGTCCGATGTATCTACCAGTCCCCAACCTCCCAGCTGCTGTAATTGAGCTGCTAGACAATAGGTTCTGGCGTGTGGAACCACCAATCCCCCCTCATCCTTGTTATACTGTAAGATAGAGAGTCTAATCCTCGCCGTTTTCTTGCGCCAAATCAGTTCTCTAAATTGGGAGTCAATCCTATCAAACCAATAGCGGGGAATCCACACCGGGGAATTATGACTTATGTATAATAATTGAGGCGCCCACACCATTTTTATGAGGTTCACCCTCCCAATTACTGATAAGGGTAATTTACACCAGGCACTACACTTGGCCCTAAATTTAGCAAGTAAAGGAGCGAGATTGAGAGGAATGTATTGAGAGACGTCCGGGGACACCTGCACCCCCAGATAGCGGAAGGAGGACACAATTTGTGTCATCGATGCACAGTCCGGGAGGGGTACCGTCAGGGGATCTAACGGCATGAGTACCGACTTATTCCAGTTAATGGAGAAGCCAGACAATGCACCAAAGGTCTTGATGCAATGCATAACAGTAGACAAGGAGCCCTGCGTATCACCCAGGTATAGTAGGGTATCGTCTGCATATAGGGAGATAATATCCATCCCTGTGCTACGCCTGAATCCCACTATCGCACTGTCCCCCCTTATTCGTGCGGCTAGAGGTTCCAGTGCCAGGGCAAACGGCAGGGGGGAGAGCGGACACCCCTGCCTAGTGCCTCTGAACAATGGAAATGGGCCCGAAAGCTCCCCATTAACCCTGACTCTGATCGATGGGTTAGCATACAGTAGTTTGACCCAATTAATAAAGTTAACACCCAGCCCTGCCCGTTCTAACACCTTCCACAGATAGGGCCATTCGACTCTGTCGAAGGCCTTGGCTGCGTCCAGTGAAAAAATGGCCCTGTTGCCTGTATTCTCCACCGGCAGCTGTAGGTTTCAAGAAAAGTCGCCTTATATTTTGAGCTGTGGATCTAGTAGGTATGAATCCCGACTGGTCCGCATGGACCAGCTTGTGGACCACCTTTTGACAATCTTGTTGCCATCACCCGTGCCAATAACTTGACATTGGTTGTAAGCAAAGAGATAGGCCTATAGGAGTCAGGCTGTAAGGCTTCCTTACCGGGTTTCAGCAGAACTATTATAACAGCTTCATTCATTGAGTCCGGAAGTACACCCTCTCTAAGTGCCTCATTATAGACCCTTACGAGCATAGGTAACAATGTGGCAGCATATCGTTTGTATACCTCGGACGGGATGCCATCTGCCCCCGGAGACTTGTTATTCTGAGTCTGTTCTAATGCAGTAGCCAATTCATTCTCCGATATAGGGGCATCAAGCAGAGCTGCGTCCGAAGCAGACAAACGGGGCAGTTCACATTCCCCCAGAAATCCTAGTATGTCTCCCTCAGTGGGCTGTACTTTTGAAGTGTATAGATCAGCATAGAATGATCTGAAGATTTGCGTTATCATAGAAGTTTGGGTGTGGGCTATCCCCTGGGAATCACAGAGGGTCGAAACCATTGAGGTAGACCTCTGCGTCCTCGCCAATAAGGCCAGCATGTGGCCAGTCGACTCCCCTTCCTCAAAATGGGATTGCTGCAGGAAAAAACGCTTGTTTTCAGCAAGCTGCAGAGCCAGCTGAGTAGACCTTGCCTGTGCCCCCAACCAGACCCTCTTTGTATCCGCAGTGGGGTTAGAAATATATGCCTCCTCCGATTCCCTCTGTGTCCGGCAAACCTCCGCTTCCCAGGCCTTCGTGTCTGTTTTTATATTGGTAATAGTGGTAATAAATTGCCCTTGCAAAAAAGCCTTAGCAGTATCCCAGACAACCCCCACCCTGGCGGAGTCTATATTCTCCTGTAAGAACCACCTCAAGTTCTCCCTTATCAGGTCTGGGCTCGGGAACAGAGAAAGCCAGAACGGATTCAGTTTCCAGCTTTTAGGTTTTACAGTAGTAGGTAGCGTAATCGTAACCCACATGGAGAAGTGGTCAGATATATGTCTGTCTCCGTATCCAGAGTCAATAACCAGCTGTATCAATGGGGCATTACCTAATCCCATATCAATTCTAGATGGGCTTTCAATTTTTTTTTTTTTTTTTTTATTAAATAGACGCTTATTGAGATAACAGTTGAACAAAAACTGTACAATACATACATTGTTTGCACAAAAGATAAGTACACCTTCAAGGCAAGGAAATATAGCCACGCACATTGTTCACACCACGTAATAATGTACTTCAGGAGGTATACCGAAAAGGGTACCACACAGACATGTTGGAGAGCATAAAAGTAAAAAGGAGTTGCAACCTGAACAAATAAAAAATGAAAGCAATTAAACCCTCCACTGGCCAAAGACCTCTATGGGGGGTTTTCACTCTGGGGGCCGTACTTCCTCCAATCCCCACTATCTTCCCCTTACAAAAGCAGACGGTCCATATTTAGATCAACCGAAGCCGATTCGGAACATCCAGCCATCGTGCCCAAATTTTTTCACACTCCCTCTGTTGATTATATTTATTTCTCTAATCTGATAGTGTTGCCCATGTGATTCTGCCATTCCCTCACCGTGGGGGGTTCCTCCGACTTCCAGTGCTGCAGAATAAGTTTCCTAGCCTGGAAGAGAGCCCTTGCTATCTCCAGTCTCGAGGAATCCTCCTCTGGGATATTGTCAATAATTCCCAGCAAGTATAGTTTAGGGTGTGCAGTAAGCTGTACCTGAAATACACGATTAATAGTATCCAAGACCTCTTTCCAGTAAATATGCAATTTGGGGCACCGCCACAACATGTGGATCAGGTCGCCATGGTCCCTCATGCATCTAGTACAGGAAGGGTCCTCTCACACCCCCATTCTCACCAGTCTAGCTGGTGTGTAGTGCACACGCAGCAATATATATATAGCTGAGACAGCCTTTGGGCCACATTTAGAGAACACAGGGAAACTGCTAAAAGAGCCTCTTCCCATTGGTCCTCCTCAAATGCTCCGACGTCCCTCTCCCACTTTGATATGATGCCTGCAGTGTTGTCAGGAAGGTATTTCATCAAACAAATTTTAATATTACACAAAGATAACCCGAGTAATGCCAAGATGCAGTTTTTAAATTATTTAATTTATTAAGGGAAAAAAGCTGATCAAATCTGCCTGGCCCTATGTGAAAAAGTAATTGCCCCCTCTCATGCTGAATCATGAATGAACTGTGATTAACCACAATATTTTAGAAAACCAAGTTAAATTTCACTTGCCAGACCTGTTGAATCAAGATATTGCATAAATAGAAGCTGTCTGACAAAGTGAAGCAGGCTAACCGATCACAAAAAGCACACACATTAGAAACAAAGTAATGTACATGTATTGGTCTAGAAAGGGTTTCAAAGCCATTTCTAAGGCTTTGGAACTCCAGTGAGCCATTATCCACAAATTGAGATAACTTAGAATAGTGGTGAACCTTCCCAGGAGTGGCCAGCCTACAAAAATTACTCCAAGAGCATGACGACTCATCCAGGAGGTTATAAAAGAACCCAGAACAACATCTAAAAAACTGCAGGCCTCACTTGCCTCAGGTAAGATCAGTGTTCATGATTCAACAATAAGAAAGAGACTGGGCAAAAATGGCAAAAAAGAGCGAGCCAAAATTGCTCCACTGCAATGTGAAATACCGTACTCCTTGCCAGTTATCGCAAACGCTTGATTGCAGTTGTTGCTGCCAAGGGTGGCACAATCCATTATTAGGTTTAGGGCGCAATTACTTTTTCACATAAAGCCAGGCGGATTTGGACAGATTTTGTGCTTTAATAAATTAAACCATCATTTTAAAATTGCATTTTGTATTTACTCGGGTTATCTTTGTGTAATAAATGACTCGGATCATCAAACTAATTTTATTAAGTGTGACAAATATGAAAGAAATAAATAAATTAGGAAGGGGGCAAATACTTTTTCACACAACTGTATATGCCTAGGTGTGTTCCCTCCCTTTTTTTCATTTTCATAGCCAGGTTTGTTTGTTTTTTGTGAGTTTTTGCATGAGATTTATACTTGGGACTCCTCCACCTGGTATGTGTTGAGCAATTTTTTTTCTGTCTTCTGCCCCTGACCAATTAGAGGATTGGATTGCATGGACCTTCAGGATTTTCGTATCGGTTTTGTATGGGAATTTTTGACCTGCTTCAGCTCAGACACCTTTGTAGGACGTCTGGTGTGAACAGCTCTCTTGAGGTCTTTCCACAGCATCTCTATGGGGTTAAGGTCTGGACTCTGACTGGGCCACTCCAAAAGACGCGTTTTCTTTCTCTGAAGCCAGTCTGTGGTGGATTTACTTTGATGTTTAGGGTCATTGTACTGCTGCATCACCCAACTTTTACTAAGCTTCAGCTGGCGAACAGCCATCCTGACATTATCCTGTAGGATATTTTGGTAAACATTAAAATTCATTTTCCCTTCGAAGATGGAAAGTGGTCCAGGCCCTGAGGCAGTGAAGCAAGCCCAAATAATAATGTTCCCTCCACCATACTTCACCGTGGGATGATGCTTTGAAATTGGTAAGCCTTGCCCTGTTTGTGCCATATTTAGTGCTGAATATTCTTCCCAAACCATTCAACTTTTAGTTCAATGGTCCACAAAACATTTTCCCAGTAGCATTGTGGTTTGCCAAGGTGCTCTTTGCAAAGTTATTTTGGAGGGCAGAGGCTTCATCCTTGGTGCTCTGTCAGGGACACTGTTCATTCAAAGACTTGCGTATGTTAGACTCCGGAATGTTTACCTGTTCCAGTGATGTCTTCAAGCCTATAGTTTTTTACTTGTAGGTTCTTCTTTACTTCAGTGAGGATTCTGCACTATGCCTTGGGAGTCGTCTTGGCTGAGCGCCCACTTCTAGAAAAAATAGCCACAGCACTAAACTGTCTCCATTTATAGACAATTTGTCTATCTGTTAACGGATGGATAACTAAACACTTTGAGAGTGCTTTGTATCCCTTTCCAGCCTTGCGCCGATCAACTACTCTTGATTGTGGGGTTGATTTACTAAAACTGGAGTGCAAAATCTGGTGCAGCTATGCATGGTAGCCAATAAGCTTCTAACTTCCTCTTTAATTGAACAAGCTGATCTTCACTGCATCTGAGCACCAAAAAACACTTTTTAAATCCTTTTTTATTATTCAAAGCAAACTCACCCATCCATCCATGTCTCAATATTTTATTTTGCTGAGAAACCGCTTTGAAAATCACTTCTTAGCATTTCTGGCCGTGGCCATCTTGAGTAAGGGCAAATGATTCATGTAGCTTTTACATCCTGCCCTTAGATCAAGTATGCATACAGGAGAGTGGGCTTAGCTGAGAAAACCCCTACTCCCCTCCTGAAGACTCCTGGGATGCATGACATAATTTTGCCCAGGAAGTAACTGAAGAAATGTAAAAAAAAAAAAGTTTTTAAAACAAGGATATATAATATATACTTTCCTATCTATTTACTAATGCTAGCAGCATAAGGCTTAAAAATAATCAATGTTGATTAGGAGAGTAAATTTCCACTTTAAGCCTTGACAAATAAAACCTGGAAGCTGATTGGTTTCTATACAGAGCTGCACCAGATTTTGTAAATCAACCCCTATATGTCTTCAGAGAGCCCCTTTTTGCAAGGCATGATTCACATCAGCTGATGCTTCTTATGAACCGCAATCTTAAAGTGGTTATTGCCACAAAAATGTATGTCACTGCCAGCCCCTCTATTATAACTAGGCACAATACACAGGTTAAATGTTTTATTAAAACAAAGCTTTGAAATGCCTTACTACAGCTATCTTCGGGCCAGTCATGTGACTCCTGGCCGGTCTCCTACCCTGATCCAGGGCTGCTGCGGAAGATGCCAAAATCTCCCTCTGTCAGCAAGGGAGGTCACGTGGCCGCTCAGCCCCTCCTGCAGTAGCCCTGGATTAGAGTAGGAGACCCAGGACCGGCCTGAAGATGGCTGTAATAAGGTATCTAGAAGCTTTGTTTTAATAAAACATTTACTGTGTTATGCCTACATATAAAAGAATGGCTGGTAGTGACAATTTTCTAGACTTTTTTTATTTTTTAATAGCGACGGTGGGAGAGGGGGGCCACGGAGACAGAGACCCAGACAGGAGCTGACAGGGAGGGAGGGGGTGACGGGAGCAGAGCAGCACGGGGGGTGAAAGAGGCACGCAAACTGGACCACGGTACTCAGGGCTCAGCAGCCATGATTATCGTGGTCAGTACAGAGAAGAGGATGCAGGAAGTCGCAGGATCAGGCAGGTTTTTTTTACAGTTTAGAGAGGGGCAGGCTAGACAACCCGAGCACTGTGCTGTTAAATCTGATATAAGGGTACAGGATCTCCTTCTTCCTTTTTTATTTATTTTTTTATTTAGGGTTACAAACACTTTTTAAATTGTTTAAATTTATTTTAATAAACGTTGCTGTAAACCACACCTCCAAAATATATATTTTTTTGTAAATGGACTCCAGGTGTGCAAACTACTGACTCCAATTGGCTTTCGTTAAAGTAATATTTTGTGGGTTCACTTACTTTTTCCTCCAGCACTGTGAGGCTGGGTTCTGTGTAAGATCACCTTACTTATTTTTCTGTAAAGGTGAACTTTAACTTTGTATTGACGCTCCCAGCGGTTCGCATAGGGCAGTGTGAACTGCTTGCGAGTCAGGTGCGATGTGGAAATCCCGCAGTGGATTCGCAGGGTTCCCACATCGCACCAATGTGAACCAAGTCTCAATGTTTAACCACTTCTCTACTGTGCACGAAAACCCCCTTCCTGCCCAAGCCATTTTTCAGCTTTCAGCGCTGTCACACTTTGAATGACAATTGCGCGGTCGTGCGACGTGGCTCCCAAACGAAATTTGCGTCCTTTTTTCCCACAAATAGAGCTTTCTTTTGGTGGTATTTGATCACCTCTGCGGTTTTTATTTTTTGCGCTATAAACAAAAGAAGAGCGTCCAGTTTGGAAAAAAAACACTATTTTTTACTTTTTGCTATAATAAATACCCATTTTTTTTTTTTTTTTATAAAATTTTCCTCAGTTTAGGCCGATACGTATTCTTCTACATATTTTTGGTAAAAAAAAAAAACGCAATAAGCGCGTATTGATTGGTTTGCGCAAAAGTTATAGCGTCTACAAAATAGGGGATAGATTTATAGCATTTTTATTTTTTTATTAGTAATGGCGGCGATCTGCGATTTTTTTATTGTGACTGCGATATTGCGGCGGACACATCGGACACTTTTGACACATTTTTGGGACCATTCACGTTTATACAGCGATCCCTGCTATAAAAATGCATTGATTACTGTATAAATGTGATTGGCAGGGAAGGGGTTAACCACTAGGGGGCGGGAAGGGGTTAAATATGTTCCCTCAATGTGTTCTTACTGTGGGGGGAGGGGACTGACTGGGGGAGGTGACCGATGGTTGTCCCTATGTACAAGGGACACACCATCGGTCCCCTCTCCCTCACAGGACGTGGATCTCTGTGTTTACACACAGAGATCCACTTTCCTGCTCGTTTCCCGGGCAATCGCGGGTGCCCGGCGGCAATCGCGGCCGCCGGGCACGCGCACCGGGGCCTTGTGAACGCGGCGCGCGCCGCTGGCGGCAAGCACGCGCCTCCTAGCTCATTTTAAAGGGAGGACATCATATGACGTCCTCCCAGAACGAGAGTATCCTCCGCCCGCCGTCAATTGACAGTGGGCGGGGGACAAGTGGTTAATGGGTGTGTTCAATAAAAAATTTAGTAGAATGGTTTGTGCGTTATCAACTTAAGCACAGTGGGGGTTATTTACGAAAGGCAAGTCCACTTTGCACTTGAAATTGCAGTCGCTGTAGATCTGAGGGGGTAGATCTGAAATGAGGGGAAGCTCTGCTGATTTTATTATCCAATCATGTGCAAGCTAAAATGCTGTTTTTTATTTTCCTTGCATGTCCCCCTCGGATCTACAGCGACTGCATTTTCAGTGCAATTTCAAGTGCACTTTTCACTCGTAGTGCAAAGTGGATTTGCCTTTAGTAAATAAACCTCATTGTGTTTGTCTGTTGTGACTGAGGATCAGATCACATTATAAGGCAAATTACTGCAGAAAACTTACAGTAATAGTGTGGAATTTCTCACGATCATATTATTGCAGACCATGCTTCCAAATCCAAATGTTAATCGCAGGGATTTATCTACATATTGCTACCAATTCTTATTTGATATCTATACACTCTTTTATTCAGAGATATCTGACTAACTCTCCATCTAGTGTTTTTGCTAGTTCTGTTCTTAAAATATAAGTGTAGGCACCACTGTCTTTCTTTCTTTTGCAGTTCTCTCATAATCATCAGACTTGTGCTGACACGTCCCATCCCCAACTCTACATAGCCTTTCACTGAAAGATTAATATGCTGCTTTTTCTCCACCCCCAGCTCTCTGTGCTCCTTTATGCAGCTGAGAACAGAGGGTTTGTGATCACTTCTAAAAAGAAAAAAGGGTATTTGTAACAGTTTTATATGTATACACAAATGTTTTGCCTTTCATGTCTATTTTAAACTGGGTTATTTTACAAGGTGATGGTTCACATACACGTTAACCTCTTTCCGCCGTCTGTACGCAAATATGCGGCCTCTCTGCAGGTGGGCTTTAGCACTGAGAGGACAAATATATGCGGCCTAAATGTAAACATTCCTCTGCTGAGCGTGCACGCCCAGCACAATTCCACCACAGTTGCGAATGGGGAGCAGAAAGCTCCCTGTGCATACTTGCAATCGGGCGCTTTCCGATCATGTGGCCGATGTGATGGCAAGTCACAGCGGTCACATGACTCTAGTTCCTTCCTCCGCTTTCCGGCATCTAGAAGCTATTAAAGGGCTGGAAGTCGGCAATGGGAAGGGTTTTACAACGTGTTGTTTTTTGTTTTTTTTGGTCCCAATTATGTTTAAAAAGATATTCTACCATTTACCCAATTATGTTATGTACAATGCGTGATTGTTTTTAGTTACATACTTGGTAAGGTTGACACCAGTCCATCCAGTTCAACTTGTGTGGGTGTGAGTTTATATCAATAATTCCCATATCCCTGTATGTTGCGATCATTAAGATGCCCATCTAATAGTATTTAGAAATGATCAACAGACCCCACTGACACCACTGCTTGTGGAAGGGAGTTACACATCCTTGCCATGCTAACGGTAAAGAACCCCTTGCGCAGTTTAAGATTAAACCACTTCTCCTCCAAATTCCCTGCAACTGAAAAGTCCCTATACTAGAATCACCATTGAGGTATTTGTGCAGTTTAATTGAAGTCTGAGTAAAATTGGTATATTAAAGTACATAAATATGCTTCAATACATGCACATTTCCATGTTATTTTGTTTCTAATAACACATTAAATACAGAAAAACGCCTGTTGACCCTGCTATAAATTCGGTGTACTCTGCCTGTGCTGCACTGAAATCTCAAGCGGTATTATCAGATCTGCCAGGTTTAATTGTTATGCAGATGAGGAGAAGGGGTGTTCTTCTGTCCAAAAAAAGGAGCAAGATGCCTAGGGACAACACTGCCTCTCAGTACAGTACAGAGTGTGATCCTGGATCACCAGGTGAAAGTAAAGGGGAATAAAAAATAAAATAAACAAATGTAGCCTAAGGACTGGTAAGCTACAGTATATTACATTTTTGTTCTTAGGCTTAGATAAACTGCTTGGGGTTCCACAGGGCTGAGCATTGTCTTCCCACCCTCATATCACAGCACTGGGTGTCTGAGCAGCCAGTTACCAAGACGAGTGATTCACCTGTTCTCATGGCCAGAAGTAATGAGGCCCTGCATGGGCAAGGCATAGGTATACTTTTGTTTCCTGATTGTTTTTTTATTTTACTTTCCATTTATACTTTAGGTCAACTTGTAGAATTCTTGAATAGAGCTGAAAGTAAGGGACCACTGTCCTGTGATACCATATTGAAGATTTTTTACCAGACGTGTCGAGCAGTTCAGCATATGCACAAGCAGAAACCACCACTAATTCATAGGGATCTCAAGGTATGGACCTACTGTCTGATTGTATTGTTGTAAGGAGACATTTATAAACCCGAAAGCTGGCCATAGATTAGCTGGCTAAACGAGAAAAAAAAATGAACAGATTCCTCCATTCACACAAACGAAGTGGATCGGGGAATTCCCTCTGTTGGGACATTATATTCTGACATCAAGACAAGACAGAATACACCGGTTGGCTACAGCTACCAATCATCAAAAGTTTTCCCGCTTATTTATTTAACAGAAGTCTTATCTAACACTCGACTTCTGTTGAAGGGGGATGACTGACCACGCATTGAATGAAATTTAGACGGTCCCTGCTAAACTAGCCAAATTTCAATATCCATATATGGTCACCTTAGGAAATTTCCTGGATTTCTACATTAATGTTTTTTTGATCTTCATTCAAGTTATTGGTAAATAAAATGTTTTTTTTTAATCAACTTTTGGGGGCTGCTGTGGAACAGAGAGGAGGCAGGCATTAACTCCTGAAGGTAAGATGCAGCTTGGAGGTGGCTGTGCTTTCTTTCTCCCTGGAAGTGTCGGAGCTTAGCCTGCCAGAACAACCTGCCATTCATTTGTGACAGGAAAGTCTGGGATGCTGCTGCATAGGGAATCTGTCATTACTCTAAATACTTGTCTTGTGGATCATGCAGTTGTCTTGTTCACAAACTGTAAACTAGGCAGTAGTGCTGAATAGTTACTTTACTGCCCTGAAACTATTATGTAATTGTGCTAGCAAAAGCAATGTCTCTGCGTTCAAGCAGTTAGTTAGCCTAATCCCCTTTAATGCTCTACCAGAGTCAATCAATAGTTGTATGGGTAACCAAGTTTGTCACAAATGTAGATATGTATACTTTTACACGGTTTGCACTTTTTTTTTCCCCTAGGTTGTCCCTGGATCCCATGAACAAGCTGAATAGGTTCTCATACAACAGTCGGAAAACATTTTTGTTTAGGGGACCACAGCCTGTTTCATATGTGTTGGGTCATCTTACCCTCAAGAGTTCAGTACAGACAGCACTGACATCACCATGATGGTGCTACCTGTACAGTTGGTGTATATAAGGCTTGTGTGTTAGAAGGGTTTACACTGTCTTTCCCTGCCTAGTGTCACTCCACGTCTCATTGATCTGCACTGCCTCCCTCTTAGCTATGCATATTTCTGCACATCTCTGGCCTGCTGGAGTTTTGAGTGTCCTTTTTCTTTTTCGTACATCACGGGACACAGAGCGACATAGTCATTACTAATGGGTTATATAGATACCGTCAGGTGCTGGCACTGGCAACTTCCAAAACCGGAAGTACCCTCCCCTATATAAGCCCCTCCCATCCGGGAGCACCTCAGTTTTTTGCCAGTGTCTAAGGTGTTGGCCAAGAAGAAACATGTGTTTTTCACTGAGCTTGCGTACAGGTTCTTTTGGGCCTCAGTAAGCTATTCCGGATCCGACCAAAAAAGCTTCATAGCTAAACGGTCGGTACCCGGGCCTTGCAAAGAAGAGCAAGGTTTTGCCTGTAATGCTTCTCTTAGGAGAGCTGGACCCTGGGATCCAGAGCTCTGGTCATACCCACGACCAAGATGTTTTCTGTGCAGGGTGCTATACAGGTCCAGGGGAGTGGAATCCTTGGGAACCCGGTCCCTGAAGGTTTGATTACAATGCCTGCCGTGATAGGTGAAGTTTGGGCTTTTGTGGACCAAACAAAGTCCTGCGGCGGGGAACAGGTAAGTGGGGGCCCCCAGGAACTTGGTTCTATTGGGGGACCCCCAAGCCTAATTTGTCTTTCTGTCTGTTACCTAATGGTATTCCCGCAAGATTCTGTGCATGCCTGTAACTGCTAAAAAAAATGTAATAATTTTTAATGGTGGTCAAGAAAAAAAAAAAAAATAATTTTTATATATATATTTAATATATTAGACTGCGGTACCTGTGTTTGTCCACTAGAGGCCGCTGTGGAATGTTTTCTTGTCATGTGGACTAGTTTCTTCTCAGCAGAGCAAAGTCCAGGCAGTTGGTGAGTTCTCTTATAGGAAACTGCTTCCTCTGCCATGTTGCAGTGCTCGTCCATCCCCCGGCCTGCGGCAAAGAGGGGCCCTGGCTCCTGTCCCTTTGTTTCCATTTTTGAAATTAGCGCCGAAGGCGCACGTGGCCGCGCGCGTGCGCGTGCATGCGCCTCTATATATAGAGGTGAGCCGGAAAAGGGGGCGGAGCCTGGGGGATGACGCTCTGTGCGCGCCGCAGCGCTTCTGCGCATGTGCGGGCGTCCCAGCAGGTTTAAAAACCACAATATTGTAGTAAGCTGGCTATGAAGTACAGAGACAGAGCTGGCAACATTTAAAGGCATACAGCAAGCGGTTGATACAGGCATCCCCTAGAAAGGCACATTAGTAGACACCAACTGTTTCTTATAGCAGCATTTATGCTAGACTATTATCAGTAACTGGTGTATTTCGGCTGGAATACCTCAGCTTTGTGGCTTAGGAATATGCCGTCTAAAAACTCCGGGACTAGAAATTCCAGGAGGAATAGGGGGTCTCCATCGGGCTCTGAGGATCTTGGGCATGCTTTGGCTGCACCAGTCTCCCCTGAAGAATCAGAGGTTAGTGACCGTAGGGCACCCCCAGGAGTACCTGGTACTGTGGCTGTCCTCAGTTCACCTGCTCCTGTGTATGTAACAGAGGAGGTTTTTTCCTCAGCTCTGGGAGGGCTGGAAGAGAGATTGTCAGCATTGATCGCTGCTTCCCTGTCACAGGAGAAAAGCGCTCGATCTCCGTCTCCTCCCTCAGAGTGCCTGTTAACAGAGCAACAGTCCCATACAGAGGTCGACCTACCTGAGGGGGATCAGGATGAGGTCGATTCGGTTGCAGAGGAATCAACAGTGGAAGAGCCATTCTCAGCATCACATGCTGAAAGGTTATGGGTTCAGTCCCTGACTAATATGGTCCGATCAGCATTTAAAATGCCACTTGCGGAGCCATCCTCCACTTCTGTCTCCTCGTTGGGGTCGCTAAAAGCTCCCCAGACTGTTTGTTCCTTTCCGATCCATCCTTTACTGGAGGGGCTCATTTACCAGGATTGGGAGCATCCTGACAAAATATTTACTCCTCCCAAGAGATTTCCGGTGGTCTATCCTATGGAGGATAAGTTCATCAGAAAATGGAGGGTCCCTACAGTGGACGCAGCCATCTCTTGTGTGAATAAATCACTGACATGTCCGGTGGAAAATGTCCAAATGTTCAAGGACCCAATAGATAAAAAATTGGAGTCCTTATTAAAATCTGCTTTTGCTACAGCAGGCTTGGTGACACAACCAGCAGTGGCAGCTATTGGGGTCTGCCAAGCAGTGAAGGATCAGTTGAAACAGGTCTTAAGGGACTTGCCAGATCAGCAGGCTCTTGCCCTAGCTGATCTACCTAGAGCCTTATGCTTTGCGGTGGACGCTATAAAGGATTCAATCCATCAGGCCTCCCGCCTTACGCTGTCTGTAGTACATATGCGCAGGCTTCTATGGCTCAAAAACTGGTCTGCTGAAGTTCCCTGTAAAAAATTGCTGGTCAGCTTCCCATTTCATGGGGAGCGCTTATTCGGGGAAGACCTGGACAAGTATATCCAGAGAATTTCCAGCGGTAAAAGTACACTTTTGCCGGTTAAAAATAGAGTTAGAGGTCCCTCTTTTAAGAGGCCGGCTTCTCCAGTCCCTAGGGCATCGGCTGTGAAACAGTTCCGACGGCCTCCTCGGTCAAATCCCGGAGGTAGAAATCAGGGACAGTTGCAGGGTAACAAGAAGCCCTGGAGCAGGAGAGGTACAAAACCTCCCCCAAAGTCAAATGCATGAAGGGTTGCCCCCACCCAATCGGGTGGGGGGAAGACTTCAGTTGTTCACAGAGACCTGGCGGGACACGATCCGAGACAGATGGGTGCTCTCCGCAGTAAATCTGGGATACAAATTGGAGTTAAAAAACTCCCCTTCTTCCCGCTTTATAAGGTCAAACGTGCCAAGGGATCCCCAGAAGAGAGGATCCTTCCTGTTGGCACTAGAACAATTATTGCTACAAGCAGTAATTATAGAGGTTCCCCTGGAAGAGTGGGGGTTCGGGTTTTACTCAAACCTCTTTACAGTTCCGAAGCCAAACGGGGACGTGAGGCCCATACTAAATCTAAAAGGGCTAAACAAATTCCTGCATATCAGGACTTTCCGGATGGAGTCGATCCGATCGGTAGCCACTGCCCTACAAGGGGAGGAATGGTTAGCCTCGATCGACATCAAGGATGCTTATTTGCACATTCCCATCTTTCCAGCCCACCAAAAATTTCTACGCTTTGCGGTAGAAGGCCGCCATTTTCAGTTCAGAGCCTTACCCTTCGGTCTGGCCACAGCACCAAGAGTGTTCACAAAAATTTTGGCCCCGTTATTGGCCAATCTAAGAACACGAGGTGTAACGATAATGGCATATCTAGACGACTTGTTGCTGATAGACCACTCAGTGGAAAAACTAGAAGTGGTTGTTCACGAGACAATCAAGTATCTGGAATATCACGGTTGGATTATCAACCGAGACAAGTCAGCCCTAAAACCAGTCAAAAGTCTGGAATACTTGGGGCTAAGGCTGGATTCAGACCAGAGAAAAATTTTCTTGCCTCAAGAAAAGGGGTCGTCTTTGAGAGATTTGATCCACTTAGTGGGCTCAAAAAGACAGCCATCCATACGCCTGTGCATGAGGCTGCTGGGAAAGATGGTGGCATCATTCGAAGCAGTACCCTACGGTCAATTCCATTCAAGGAAGTTGCAAAGGGCCATACTGTCAGCCTGGAACAAAAAAGTTCAGGCTCTGGACTTACCAATGTCCTTGTCCCCTTCCGTTCGCAGGAGCCTCCGCTGGTGGTTGGTTCCCCAGAATCTGGAAAGAGGGAAGTCCTTCAGTCCGATTTCCTGGAAGGTGGTCACTACAGATGCCAGCCTTGTAGGCTGGGGAGCAGTACTGGAGCAATGGTCTCTCCAGGGCAAGTGGTCAGAAGCAGAAAAGGCCCTGCCCATCAATCTCTTAGAGATACGAGCAGCCCGGTATGCCCTAGTAGCATGGACATCCAAACTCCAAGGGTCCCCTGTCAGAGTTCAATCAGACAATGCCACAGCAGTGGCATATATCAATCGTCAGGGGGGCACCAGGAGTCGTGCAGCCCAAAGGGAAGTAAATTACATCCTGAGATGGGCAGAAAAATATGTCCCAGCCATATCTGCGGTATTCATTCCAGGAGTGGAGAATTGGAAGGCGGACTTTCTAAGTCGCCAACAATTATGCCCAGGGGAATGGTCCCTTCATCCCGAGGTTTTCCGGACAATATGTCAGCGGTGGGGAACACCGGATGTAGATCTGCTAGCATCCAGATTCAACACAAAAGTGGACAGGTTTGTCTCTTGGACAAGGGATCCCCTAGCTTGCGGCTCGGATGCCCTAGTGTTCCCTTGGGATCAGTTCAAGCTGATATATGCATTCCCACCGCCACAATTGTTACCTCGATTACTCCGCAGAATCAGGGTAGAAAAGAAACCAGTGATTCTGGTGGCTCCAGCGTGGCCCCGAAGAGCATGGTACGCGGAGATTGTAAAAATGTCTGTGGGGAGTCCTTGGACCCTCCCACATCGTCCGGACCTGCTTTCGCAGGGACCGATATACCACCCTTCCTTACCAGCCCTAGGTTTGACGGCCTGGCTATTGAAGCCCACATTCTAAAAAAGAGAGGGCTCTCTAATGCTGTGGTGTCTACCATGATCAATGCCAGGAAACCGGTATCCAGGCAGATCTACTATAGAATCTGGAAGGCGTACATCGCCTGGTGTGAGGCCAGAAAATGGCATCCACGTAAATACGTAATAGGTAGGATTCTGGACTTCCTACAATGGGCTGTAGATAGGAAGCTTGCCTTGAGTACTATCAAGGGTCAGATTTCGGCCTTGTCAATATTTTTTCAAAGGCCCTTGGCTTCGCATTCACTAGTCAAAGCCTTTATACAAGGAGTGATGCGTATTAGTCCTCCGGTTAATATTCCCATATGTCCATGGGATCTAAACTTGGTTCTGTCAGTTCTACAGAAACAACCATTTGAACCATTACAGCATATTTCCTTGGTGCTTCTCACCAGGAAATTGATTTTTCTAGTAGCCATTTGTTCGGCTAAAAGAGTGTCGGAATTAGCAGCTATGTCCTGTAAGGAGCCATATCTGGTTATCCATAAGGACAGAGTAGTGTTACGTCCTCATCCAGCCTTTCTTCCTAAGGTGGTATCGAGGTTTCATTTGAACCAAGATGTGGTTCTTCCTTCTTTTTTCCCCAAGCCTACTTCGGTAGAGGAAAAGTTATTGCATTCTTTGGATGTAGTAAGAGCAGTTAAAGCTTATCTAAAAGCCACTGCTCAGATTCGCAGAACGGATACTTTGTTTATTCTGCCGGAAGGCCCCAGAAGGGGTCAGGCAGCGTCAAAATCTACTTTAGCCAAGTGGATTCGACAGGTCATAATACAAGCCTATGGCTTGAGAAGGAGACCGCCTCCATTCAAAGTTAGGGCGCACTCCACGAGAGCAGTTGGAACTTCATGGGCAGTGCATCACCAGGCCTCCCTGGCTCAAATCTGTAAGGCCGCAACATGGTCTTCAGTACACACGTTTACTAGGTTCTACCAGGTGGACGTTAGAAGTCAGGAGGATGTCGCCTTTGGGCGCAGTGTGTTGCAGGCCGCAAAAGATCCTCATGTCTGATAGCGCTCAGCTTATATATGGTGTATCCCCCCCCTCATTTGGCATTGCTTTAGGACATCCCATTAGTAATGACTATGTCGCTCTGTGTCCCGTGATGTACGAAAAAGAAAATAGGATTTTTATAACAGCTTACCTGTAAAATCCTTTTCTTGGAGTACATCACGGGACAGCTCCCACCCCTCTTTGGGGACACTTATTGCTTTGCTACAAAACTGAGGTGCTCCCGGATGGGAGGGGCTTATATAGGGGAGGGTACTTCCGGTTTTGGAAGTTGCCAGTGCCAGCACCTGACGGTATCTATATAACCCATTAGTAATGACTATGTCGCTCTGTGTCCCGTGATGTACTCCAAGAAAAGGATTTTACAGGTAAGCTGTTATAAAAATCCTATTTTTAGTTGCTTATTTCTTAGCAGAGCAGGATGCTAACATCTCTGAGCAAGGCAGTAGAGCCGTGGTCTTGCTTCTCACCTTCCTTACCTCTCTTTACCCATCTTTAATCTGGCATACTTGTAATGTGGCAATACAAAGAGAGATGGGTGAAAAAGACACATTACGATTAAGAGGGGTATTCCAAGGCAGGCCATGAAAAGGCAAAACAGGTAAGAGTAGTGGGGAATTTAGAGTGGTTAAAGAAGAACTCCATGACTTGCAGCACTTTCACATATGTGCTGACTTATAAGGAGGCAAGTCCAATAAAGTGTATGCCACCTTGTGAACTTATCTTTTATTTGCTATTTACATCTTTACTAAGCATTGAAGGTATAGCTATCACTATACTTCAGCACTCTGACACTGGGCCCTCGGGTCACTGACACAGGAGCGGCAGAATCATCTGTAGCCACTCTTTCTGCCCCTTCTCTCTTCTTGCCTGATCACAGAAAGAAATGGGGGGGGGGTCAGGAGGCCGATGGGGGAACTCCAGAAAATGATTATTGGGGCCACTGTGCAAAACAGGCGGATCCGTTTTTACCCGATCTCCCATGGAGGATGGCGGGACTCTGACAGGTCCGTCTCAGTACTGCTCAGCGGAGATCAACGGATCGATCCCTGCTGAGCAAGCCGAGTCTGTCAAAACGGACAGCCCTGTGTGAAAGGGGCCTTACAATCACTTTGAGAGTGTAGGGAAAAATCAGTGAGAAAAATACAGTAATAATCAAAGAAACCTAAATACTGAGAGACAAATACATGGATAAAGGTTGTGGGGGGATAGATCTTTTTTACAAATAAAGAAGACATAAAGTTGTTGAGAGAGTCAATGAAAGAGGATGGTCAAAATGTAGGGGCAGCTTTTATAAAGTAAGACGCATGTTGTAGTATTGTGGTTTTAACATGAGCTTATGTATTTAGGTTAAAGCTAGCCTACTGATGGCAAGGCAAATCTAGTTCAGTGCTTTACTTGGCACATATGCTTTTTATATGTGTATGTTAAAATTCCAGAAGCACCTATGCAAAAGTGAGTATTACTTGCTTTGCTGTTTTTAGGCTGCTCCCCTTCACTTCCTTGCAGAGACCCACACTAGCTATGGTAACCCAAGCTGAAGGCTCTTGGAAGTTGCAGTCTGGCAAGGAATGCCAGACTGCAACTACCAAGTTTTTGTCTTGAAGATTTAAAAGTATAAGACTTAAAGGTGCTGTTTACGGAGAAAATAATGTTTGCTTCATTACGTGAGGTTGGATGGGGTACTTTAAATATGTTCCTGTTGCCTGCTGCTTTTAAGCAGGACTAAACCACAAAAACAACATTTTATATATTGCTGTTTACTAGTCCATGTGAACTGCCATTTATTGGTTTTCTTTCCCTTTTTTTTTTTTTTTCACCAGACAATTCTGCAAATAACATGCTTCCCTCCATAGATGGCTATGCTCACTCATCTACTGTATCTATAGAGGAAGGGCTTCAAGTGACTGTCGTGAGACATGTATGGAGGCTGCAATTGCAGGACGCCTTCTAAAAATGATGCATGCCTGGTTGTATCTGACTTCAGTACTTTGTATTAACAGGCCCAGAACAAGTATGCTGTAAATGATTGTCAGAGAAGGGCCAGAACTGTGTAGCTTTAGATTTGTGGGTCAACAAAATGGACCTCATTAAGGGGTCATTCACATGGGTGCTCAGTTTCGTACAGTGTGAAGAGCTGTCTATCTATCTTTTTGTATTAGTGGAGGCAGTCTACATAAGTAAATGGATGTGGTTCAGCTGTATGGATTCACCCACACAGCCAAGTTTGATAGGCACACAGGGATGGGTGCACAGGCTTTGTGTACATGTCAAACTCTACTATCTGGGTGAGTCCAGATGGCTGAAACCTATCTTTTCACCTATATAGCCTGCTAGCACGCAGCTTAGTGCTAGTACAAAAATATAATCAAATTACTTTTCACGCTGTAATGGGGCTGAGCACCTTTGTGAACGAGGCCTTAAAGTCAAAGCATCAGAGGGACAACCAGGGAACAGAAGTTCCCAGCATTGGCATCCTCCATAAATATGACAGATTCCCTTTTAAAAATGTCTGCCTTGGTCCATTTCTATTACATTGCTGGTGGGCAGATTAGTAGTTTACAAGGGAAGATAACGCTTCCATTTCATCTCACAGGAAGTGGAAAGAACGCTGCATTTCTGGCTAGATCAACAGATTTATTTTTCACTACACGCAGAGTTCTTGGCCTAAAGACTGCAGCTCTCACTTTTGGTTACCCTATTACATTTCTGTTCTTGGGTTTAGTTCTACTTGTAATTTTAACTTATAATGAACTGCAGTTCCCTATATTTTCCTTTTGGAAAGATAGACTATAAAACTGTTAAACAAGGGGCCCAGAAGCACTTGGTATGGAAATTCATGAGCGCCAAAAGTATTGGTTATGTTTTGAATATGTCTTGTCTACTCTGCGCATGGTATATATTAGAGCTTTATGTTTAGAGAAAATAAATATGGTTTAGTCAAATGTGTTTTTTTTTTTTTTTTGTCAAATAACATTTTATTATTGTTTGCATTTGCGATAAAGAATATAGAGGTACAAAATTTCAATTATGAAAACCGTGATACACATCATTTCCGTCTGACAATTATTCATGAACATCGAAACTATGTTTGACAGTAAATATTCTTTATCTAGCGTTATTATTTCATTAGACATGTATCTCTTATTCGTCTAAAGCGTAACAATTTGTGTGTAGTTGAGTCACAAGAATACTCCGTAGGAAGTGAAAGAAAAAGAAGGGGGGGGGGGAGAAAAAGGAATCGTCGCAATAGTGTGTGTGTGTTTTTGTTTTTTGTTTTGTTTGTTTAATAAAAACAGTCTAGTGTCCAGAGATGAGCAATTTATTTAGCTTTTAACATTTTCTTTGAAGTGACCTGACGTACATGTGCATCATCAGTTTATACATGTTTTGTTTTCATGCAGGTAGAAAATTTACTAGTGAGTAACCAAGGAACTATTAAATTGTGTGACTTTGGTAGTGCAACTACCATTGCGCATTACCCAGACTACAGCTGGACTGCACAGAGGAGAGCAACTGTTGAAGATGAAGTAAGTGACTGGGGGACAAGGGCCTTTTACCGACAACCCTGGCTGTCTGCGGGGGGCTTATCTGAATCTGGAAGCCTCTTTTAACCATGGGGCCCCCAGATCCAGCCCCCCACCCTATGTGAATGAGTATGGGGTACCCATTCCCCCCAAAAGAAAGTGTCGAAAATAAAAACCGTACACAGGTTTTTGACAAAGTAATTTTATTAAAGCATCTCCGGCGTCTCTTCCGATTTTCTTCTCCCTCCGGAGATGTCTTCACCTTCTGATTCTTCTCTTCTACCGCTGACTAATTCCGCCGCCGTCTTCTCCACCCCCCACACACACAGGTGTTTTTTTTTTGTTCGTTTGTTTTTTCATCTTGGAGTGGGGTCCCTCTTCAAGATCCTCCATCACGATCCGACTTCTGGTGTGACTTCTATTCAAATCCATGGGCTCTCATAGGGAACCATTACTTTTGAATAGTTGAAGAGAAATGTTGCTAAAAGCTAGCGCGGCTAAACGTGCATTAACGTCAATACAAAAAGCTACTTAAAGCATGTTTTTACAGCTGCTATTTCCTGGCGTTGCAGCTCGCTTTTTTTAGCGCCCTGTGTGCATGAGCCTTAAGGGAGTGTAACTTAGGTTGCTGATTCCTGAGTTCTGCAATAATGAGAGCTTGGGTATAATGTAAGACGGCAGCCTGTAGTGAGTAGGAATAACCAAGGTTACATTTCAAACATGGTCAGCGCTTTTTTTTCTTCAGAGAATTTTGATTGTTGAAGAATACCACATACCATAAAAATAGAGAATTTACCTTAGTCTTATGAGCTTTACCATACTGCAGTTGCCGTTTATCTTGAGTGTATTTTAAAGCAGTAAACCCATTCCAACCAGTTTCTTTGAAATTAAGTGCAGCCTATAGTATTGTTTTTGATATGTTTTTATTGCTTCTTGCCTGCTTGCTCTCGGTGTAATCCTTATGTTTCTCTTAACCACTTGCTGACCAACCGCCGTCAAACGGCAGCAGGTTGGCTCCCCTGCGCTAATCACCGTAGCTGTACGGCGGGCAATTTAAGGGGTATAGCGTGCACGCGCCGCCGCATGACCTAGGAGCTGCAGCGCGTGCCCGCGATGTCTGTAGAGCACCCTTGATCGCTCCTGACAGAGACAGAACGGAGGTCTATCAATGTAAACGGACAGATCTACAGTATGTTCTGTCAGGGGAGTAGAGAGTGATCGCCTGTTCCTAGTAATTAGGAACAGCAATCGGTCTCCTCCTGTAGTTAAACACACATGGGGGAACACCACCCCTTGGTTGCCCCGTAGTGTTAACCCCTTACCTGCAAGTGATATTTACACAGTAATCAGTGGCTATTTTTGGCTCTGATCGCTGTATAGACACGGAAGAGAGCAGTAGTAAATGGCGGTGGCGAGATACAAGCGGGAGCAATCACAAAATTGTATAATAAGTAAGAAGGTTTTTTTTGGCATGCTCTATGGCACTTTAATTGAAAACGCCTAAATTAATTTCTATATTGCGATTTGTAGTTACATTGTCTGAGTTTACTGCTGCTTTTAATACGTTAATCTTTACATTTGTGAATAATACAAAACATTGATTTTTCTTTCAGGTGACTCGAAATACCACTCCAATGTATAGAACTCCAGAAATTATAGACTTGTATTCAAACTTTCCAATTGGAGAAAAGCAAGACATATGGGTAAAAATTATAGCTTGGTCTTTTTTTTTTTTTTTTTACACTAGTCTTAATAAGGCAACCTAATATGACAAATGTATCACTTTTTCTAATAAAGATGAATTATTGAAGGAAGGGTCGAACTAAATGAAACCTAAAGAAAAAACATTTTACCAACAGCAAGCAATACAGTATGAAACCTAAATGGGAAAAAAGTATCCCTGCAGCCCTTAAAAAATCTTCCTATAGTTTTTAATCTTATTTATTTTTTGCAAATATAACGATCCACTTACAGTAGACAAAACTTGAATTGTACTAAAAGGGTACAAAACAGGCAAACAAAGCGCTTGCAATCTGTTTTCACATACAGTCGTGGCTGAAATTGTTGGCACCCCAGAAATTTTTCCAGAAAATCAAGTATTTCTCACAGAAAAGTATTGCAGTAACACGTGTTTTGCTATACACATGTTTATTCCCTTTGTGTGTATTGGAACAAAACAAAAAAAGGGGGAGGAAAAAAAAAGCAAATGGGACATAATGTCACACAACTCCAAAAATGGGCTGGTCAAAATTCTTGGCACCCTTTTCAAAATTGTTGATAAATAAGATTGTTTCAAGCAACAGGTGTGGGCAATATAAAAATCACACCTGAAAGCAGATAAAAAGGAGAGAAGTTCACTTAGTCTTTGCATTGTGTGTCTGTGTGTTCCACACTAAGGATGGACAACAGAAAGAGGAGAAGAGAACTGTCTGAGGACTTGAGAACCAAAATTTGTGGAAAAATATCAACAATCTCAAGGTTACAAGTCCATCTCCAGAGATCTAGATTTGCCCTTGTCCACAGTGCGCAACATTATCAAGAAGTTTGCAACCCATGGCACTGTAGCTAATCTCTCTGGGTGTGGACGGAAGAGAAAAATTGATGAAAGGTTGCAACGCAGAATAGCCCGTATGGTGGATAAGCGGCCCCAAACAAGTTCCAAGGAAATTCAAGCTGTCCTGCAGGCTCAGGGAGCATCAGTGTCAGCGCCAACTATCCGTCGACATTTGAATTGAAACACTATGGCAGGAGACCCAGGAGGACCCCACTGCTGACACAGAGACATAAAAAAGCAAGACTACAGTTTGCCAAAATGTACTTGAGTAAGCCAAAATCCTTCTGGAAAAACGTCTTGTGGACAGATGAGACCAAGAGCTTTTTGGTAAAGCACATCATTCTACTGTTTACCAAAAATGGAATGAGGCCTACAAAGAAAGGAACACAGTACCTACAGTGAAATATGGTGGAGGTTCAATGATATTTTGGGGTTGTTTTGCTGCCTCTGGCACTGGGTGCCTTGATTGTGTGCAAGGCATCATGAAATCTGAGGATTACCAAAGGATTTTGGGTCGCACTGTAGAGCCCAGTGTCGGAAAGCTGGGTTTGCGTCCGAGATCTTGGGTCTTCCAGCAGGACAATGACCCCAAACATACGTCAAAAAGCACCCAGAAATGGATGGCAACAAAGCGCTGGAGAGTTCTAAAGTGGCCAGCAGTGAGTCCAATGGGATTCAGATCTGAACACCTGTGGAGAGATTTTAAAATTGCTGTTGGGGAAAAAGGCGCCCTTCCAATAAGAGAGATCTGGAGCAGTTTGGAAAGGAAGAGTGGTCCAAAATTCCGGGTGAGTGGTGTAAGAAGCTTATTGATGGTTATAGTAAGCGACTGATTTTAGTTATTTCTTTCTCGTACATGACGGGACACAGAGCGGCATAGTCATTACTATGTGGGTTATATAGTTTACCTTCAGGTGCTGGCACTGGAAACTTCCAAACCGGAAGTACCCTCCCCTATATAAGCCCCTCCCATCCGGGAGCACCTCACCTCTGTTTTTTGCCAGTGTCTAAGGTGTTGGCCAATTTAAGAACACGAGGTGTAACGATAATGGCATATCTAGACGACTTGTTGCTGATAGACCACTCAGTGGAAAAACTAGAAGTGGTTGTTCACGAGACAATCGAGTATCTGGAATCTCACGGTTGGATTATCAACCGAGACAAGTCAGCCCTAAAACCAGTCAAAAGTCTGGAATACTTGGGGCTAAGGCTGGATTCAGACCAGAGAAAAATTTTCTTGCCTCAAGAAAAGGTGTCGTCTTTGAGAGATTTGATCCACCTAGTGGGTACAAAAAGACAGCCATCCATACGCCTGTGCATGAGGCTGCTGGGAAAAATGGTGGCATCATTCGAAGCAGTACCCTATGGTCAATTCCATTAAAGGAATTTGCAAAGGGCTATACTGTCAGCCTGGAACAAAAAAGTTCAGGCCCTAGACTTACCAATGTCCTTGGCCCCTTCCGTTCGCAAGAGCCTCCGTTGGTGGTTGGTTCCCCAGAATCTGGAAAAAGGGAAATCCTTCAGTCCGATTTCTTGGAAGGTGGTCACTACAGATGCCAGCCTTATAGGCTGGGGAGCAGTACTGGAGCAATGGTCTCTCCAGGGCAGATGGTCGGATGCAGAAAAGGCCCTGCCCATCAATCTCTTAGAGATACGAGCAGCCCGGTATGCCCTAGTAGCATGGACATCCAAACTCCAAGGGTCCCCTGTCAGAATTCAATCGGACAATGCCACGGCAGTGGCATATATCAATCATCAGGGTGGCACCAGGAGTCGTGCAGCCCAGAGGGAAGTAAATTGCATCCTGAGATGGGCAGAAAGATATGTCCCAGCCATATCCGCGGTATTCATTCCAGGAGTGGAGAATTGGAAGGCGGACTTTCTAAGTCGCCAACAATTATGCCCAGGGGAATGGTCCCTTCACCCCGAGGTTTTCCGGACAATATGTCAGCGGTGGGGAACACCGGATGTAGATCTGCTAGCATCCAGATTCAACGCAAAGGTGGACAGGTTTGTCTCTTGGACAAGGGATCCCCTAGCTTGCGGCTCGGATGCCCTAGTGTTCCCTTGGGATCAGTTCAAGCTGATATATGCATTCCCACCGCCACAATTGTTACCTCGATTACTCCGCAGAATCAGGGTAGAAAAGAAACCAGTGATTCTGGTGGCTCCAGCGTGGCCCCGAAGAGCATGGTACGCGGAGATTGTAAAAATGTCTGTGGGGAGTCCTTGGACCCTCCCACATCGTCCGGACCTGCTTTCGCAAGGACCGATATACCACCCTTCCTTACCAGCCCTAGGTTTGACGGCCTGGCTATTGAAGCCCACATTCTAAAAAAGAGAGGTCTCTCTAATCCTGTGGTAGCTACCATGATCAATGCCAGGAAGCCGGTATCCAGGCAGATCTACTATAGAATCTGGAAGGCGTACATCGCCTGGTGTGAGGCCAAGAAATGGCATCCACATAAGTACGTAATAGGTAGGATTCTGGACTTCCTACAGTGGGCTGTAGATAGGAAGCTTGCCTTGAGTACTATCAAGGGTCAGATTTCGGCCTTGTCAATATTTTTTCAGAGGCCCTTGGCCTCGCATTCACTAGTCAAAGCCTTTATACAAGGAGTGATGCGTATTAGCCCTCCGGTTAATATTCCCATATGTCCATGGGACTTAAACCTGGTTCTGTCGGTTCTACAGAAACAACCATTTGAACCATTACAGCATATTTCCCTGGTTCTTCTCACCAGGAAATTGATTTTTCTAGTAGCCATTTGTTCGGCTAAAAGAGTGTCGGAATTGGCCGCTATGTCCTGTAGGGAGCCATATCTGGTTATCCATAAGGACAGAGTAGTGTTACGTCCTCATCCAGCCTTTCTTCCTAAGGTGGTATTGAGGTTTCATTTGAACCAAGATGTGGTTCTTCCTTCTTTTTTCCCCAAACCTAGTTCGGTAGAGGAAAAGTTATTGCATTCTTTGGATGTAGTAAGAGCAGTTAAAGCTTATCTAAAAGCCACTGCTCAGATTCGCAGAACGGATACTTTGTTTATTCTGCCGGAAGGCCCCAGAAAGGGTCAGGCAGCGTCAAAATCTACTTTAGCCAAGTGGATTCGACAGGTCATTATGCAAGCCTATGGCTTGAGAAGGAGACCGCCTCCGTTCAAAGTTAGGGCGCACTCCACGAGAGCAGTTGGAACTTCATGGGCAGTGCATCACCAGGCCTCCCTGGCTCAAATCTGTAAGGCCGCAACATGGTCTTCAGTACACACGTTTACTAGGTTCTACCAGGTGGACGTTAGAAGTCAGGAGGATGTCGCCTTTGGGTGCAGTGTGTTGCAGGCCGCAAAAGATCCTCATGTCTGATAGCGCTCAGCTTATGTATGGTGTATCCCCCCCCCCCTCATTGGGCATTGCTTTAGGACATCCCACATAGTAATGACTATGCCGCTCTGTGTCCCGTGATGTACGAGAAAGAAAATAGGATTTTTATAACAGCTTACCTGTAAAATCCTTTTCTTGGAGTACATCACGGGACACAGAGCTCCCACCCCTCTTTTGGGGACACTTATTGCTTTGCTACAAAACTGAGGTGCTCCCGGATGGGAGGGGCTTATATAGGGGAGGGTACTTCCGGTTTGGAAGTTGCCAGTGCCAGCACCTGAAGGTAAACTATATAACCCACATAGTAATGACTATGCCGCTCTGTGTCCCGTGATGTACTCCAAGAAAAGGATTTTACAGGTAAGCTGTTATAAAAATCCTATTTTTTTTTCTAAAGGGTGTGCAACCAAATATTAAGTTAAGGGTGGCAAGAATTTTGACCAGCCCATTTTTGGAGTTTTGTGTGACATTGCTGTATGTCCAATTTGCTTTTTTTTTTTTTTCCTCCTTTTTTTGTTTTGTTCCAATACACACACAAAGGGAATAAACATGTGTTACTGCAGTACTTTTCTGTGAGAAATGCTTGATTTTCTGGAAAAATTTCTGGGGTGCCAACAATTTTGGCTATGACTGTATATATAGGTATTACATAACAGTAGTACAAACAGTATCCATAAATATAAGTATTCATGTAAAATAGGCAAGTAGCACAGAGGGAGAGCACATCCCATGCCCTACTTGGCAACATTCTGGAGGGAAGCATATACATAAAGTGTACAATGGGAATAAGGGAGAACCTCGGGCATTGACAGAACCAATGAAATGGCAACCCCATTTTCTTAAAGGATCCCAGAGGGATGCACAGAGGAAGTATGAAAATTAGAAGAATGCCAGAAATGATTCCACACCGTCCACATGAGACTGTGGGAGTCCGATTCATTTTGTATAGTTTTTTAAAGAATACCCGTGATTTGCTCAAGCCCCTCTCCTCCTTCCCTGTCGGTTATCAAGCACTTTTCACACTTCTTGTCCTCATCAATGCCAAACACCTGCTGTCATTCCCTGTTCTCCCCATCACAAAATCTGTATACTGGGCAGCAAGTCATCTCCACAGTCTACAATAATCTCCCTCAATGGTAATGTTTGCAAAGCTAAATGAAAAGTATAAACCTATTTAATACAAAAAAATTGGATTTTTGTACTCGCCGTTAAATCCGTTTCTCTGACGTCCATGGACCGACACAGCTCTCATACTGATTACATGTGGGTATATGTCCCTGCTTGCAGGAGAAGACCTAGGCAGAATGTTAGATTTTAAAACATTCTAGAACAAGCTGAACAGCCCCGCCCAGGGGGGCGGTCCCTCCGGACATTACCCTCCCACCTGCAGCCAGCAGCCTCAGCTCGTAACAAAGCAGTACAAACTTAAAAGGAAGGGTGGGTGCTGTGTCGTTCCATGGACGTCGGAGAAACTGATTTTACGGTGAGTACAAAAATCCTATTTTCTCTTATCGTCCATGTACCCGACACAGCTCTCATACTGATTACATGTGGGACGTCCCAAAGCAGTATAAGAAAAGGGTGGGAGCAAAAAAGTAAGGAACAACCAAAACTTCACTCCAAACCAGCAGAGCTCCTCAACGGAGGAGTTGCAACATTAGACAGTGGCCTGCAACACTTTGCGGCCGAAGGAAGCATCCGAAGATGCAGCCACATCAACCTTGTAGAACTTTGAAAAGCTATGAACGGACGACCAGGTCGCCGCCTTGCACACTTGTGCAACCGACGCGTGATGTCAGAAAGCCCAGGAAGCACCGATTGCCCTGGTGGAATGCGCCGTGACCGGGAAGGGAGGCGCCCGTCCCCTAATGGCATAGGCCTGTATAACGGTCTGCCTGATCCACCTTGAAATGGTGGCAGACGACACCGCTTGGCCCTGTTTCGGACCAGAGACAGATACAAACAGCGAGTCAGACTTTAGAATAGGAGCAGTAGCCGCCAGGTATACCCGTAACCCGTAAGGCACGCACCACGTCTAAATTGTGAAGCGCAACCTCTCTAGGATGCGATGGATGAGGGCACAAGGACGGAAGGACAATGTCCTCATTAAGGTGAAAAGCCGAAACCACCTTAGGAAGAAAAGACGGTCGCAATACCGCCTTATCCTTATGGAGGACCAGGTAAGGTAAGGCGACTTGCATGACAGAGCCGCCAACTCAGACACCCGTCTAACAGAAGTGATGGCCACTAAAAAAGCTACCTGAGACAAAGTTGAAAGAGGAATATCTCGTATATTCTCAAAAGGAGATTCCTGAAGAACCGAAAGCACCAAGTTCAGATCCCAAGGAGGGAGTGGGGGCTTGGCAGGTGGAACCACATGGCATACCCCCTGCACAAAAGTGCTAACCAAGGAATGACTAGCTAGGGGTCTTTGAAAGAAAACGGCCAAAGCCAAAATCTGACCCTTAATAGTGCTCAAAGCCAGCAACACCACGCTGTAAGAACCTCAGGATTCTGGGAACAGAGTACGTCCGTGGACGTCAGTCCAGTTCCTCGCACATAGTGATGTAAGCTCTCCAGGTACGGTGATGGATCTTCATAGAAGAAGACTTCCGTGCCCTAAGCATGGTTGAAATGATCGAATCTGACAGGCCTCAGTCTTTCAGCACCTGGTTCTCAATAGCCATGCCGTTAAAGCCAGAGACTGTAAAGCAGGATGAAAGATAGGACCTTGAGATAGAAGGTCCTCCCTCAAGGGCAGGCGCCAAGTGACGTCCGCGACGAGACGTACCAGTTCGGCGTACCAATGACGCCGAGGCCAGTCCGGAGCAATGAGGATTACCGGAATGCCCTCGGCCGCTACCCTGCGCAGCAGACGAGGAATCAACTGCAGCGGAGGGTAGACATACATCAGGCGATACTGACCCCACGGGGCCACTAACACGTCCGAGGCATCCGCCCAGGGGTCCCTGGACCGGGCCACAAACCTCGACACCTTGCGATTGAGTCGAGGCGCCATCAGGTCCACATCCGGAGTGCCCCATCGTCGACAAAGGAGTTGAAACACTTCCGGATGCAAGGACCACTCCCCCTGGTCCAGGGACTGGCGGCTCAGATCGTCTGCCTGCCAGTTTTCTACGCCCGGAATATAAACGGCCGACACCACCGGCACGCTTCTTTCCGCCCATCTTAGGATGTGGGCGACCTCGGATGCCGCAGCCGAGCTCCGAGTGCCCCCCTGATGGTTGACATATGCCACGGCCGTGGCGTTGTCCGACTGGATTCTGACCGAGCGGCCCTGTAGCCTCTTCGACCATGCGGCGAGACACAGCTTGATCGCCCGCAATTCCAGGACGTTGATTGGGAGACGAGATTCGGCTGGAGTCTAGAGCCCTTGAGCTGACAGGACTCCCCACACTCCTCCCCAGCCCGTCAGGCTGGCGTCCGTTGTGATCACCGTCCAGTGGATGGGGAGGAACGACTTCCCGGCCCGAAGAGCCAGGGATCTCAGCCACCACGTCAGGGACGCCTTGACAGAGTGACTCACCTGGATCTGAAGATCCAATGACAATGGGGACTTGTCCCAAACCAACAGAATTCCCTTCTGCAATGCCCGAGTGTGTGCTTGGGCATACGGAACCGCCTCGAAGGAGGCCACCATTAGTCCCAGGACTCTCATGCAGAAGCGAATTGATGACCATTTTCGGGACGTCAGAACCCGCACTACCGACTGAAGTGTCGGTAACTTCTCTGAGGGTAGAAACACCCTCGCTGCCGAAGTGTCCAGGATCAGACCCAGATACTCCAGGCGCTGAGTCGGGACTAGAGCCGACTTCTGCGTGTTCAGAACCCATCCGAAGTCCCGGAGGGTCTGACTGACCATCGTCACATTTTCCTCCAATTCTGAGCCATTTTCTGCTCTGAGAAGGAGATCCTCTAGATAGCCCACGATAACAATTCCTCGCTGTCTCAGCAAAGCTAGAACCGGGGCCAGCACCTTGGTGAAAACCCGTGGTGCCGATGCTAGGCCGAAGGGAAGGGCCACGAACTGATAGTGGACTTCGCCTATGGCAAAGCACAGAAACCTCTGGTGGCTTGCGCAGATTGGGATGTGCAAGTAAGCGTCCTTGATATCCAAGGACGCCAAAAAATCCCCCTGGTGGAGTGTCGCGATCACCGTGCGAATGGATTCCATCCTGAATTTTTGTACCCGCACATAGGCATTCAGGGCCTTGAGGTCCAGGATTGGCTGAACCCCGTCCTTTTTCGGGACAACAAACAGGTTTGAGTAAAACCCCTGAAACCTCTCGTGACGGAACCGGCACAATGACTCCGCGCCCGAGCAAATCCTGTACGGCCCCCAAGAGGGCCGCCCGGTGGGCCGGAAGGAGAGGGAGGTTCGAGGGGAAAAAACCTGCTTGGGGGCCACGAGCGGAACTCTATCCTGTATCCCAAGGTGACCACCTTGCACACCCACCGGTCGGAGATCCGGGAGGTCCCCCGCACCAAGAACCTGCGAAGACGTCCCCCCCCCCCACCCCAGAGTCGGGCAGGGGCAAGACTTCATGCGGTGGTGGACTTGGGAGCTTGCTTGGTAGGCTTACGCACCCAGGGACGTCTTTGTCCCCCAGCCGCACTTTTTTCAGTCTGGGTGGGCTTACCTGTGGAATCTGACTGACGAAAAAACGTCTTCTTCGCCGGAAAGGAAGGGCCGGCCTGCGGTGGGGCTCCTTTCCCTTAATAGACTGGGGAAGGAAGGTGCTCTTACCTCCTGTGACGTTTTTAATAATGTCATCCAGGGCGGCCCCAAACAGTCTACCGCCCTTAAAGGGCAAGTCAGCCAGGAGCTTTTTGGAAGCTAGATCGGCCGACCAGCATTTCAGCCAGATAAGGCGACGCATCACCACAGCAGAAATGGAGGCCTCCGTTATTAAAGGGGTCGCATCCACAGTGGCATCGCACTCGAAGACTAAACCCTGCACAAGCTGGTGAGCCAGGGCAATGGTTTCAGGAGGGAGATTATACTCCTGCACTGTCTGGTGCAATATCCGTGCCCAGCCTGTGAGTGTCTGAGACACCAGTGTCGCCGCCACTATAGGGCGTAAGGCGGCCCCCAATAAGGTGAACATAGTTCTACACGCCACTTCTGACCTCCTGTCAGCAGGATCCTTAAATGCAGGAGTCCCTTCCATTGGGAGCATGGTAGCCTTATTCAAACGGGCGACCGGGGGGTCGACCACTGGGGGATGAGCCCACTTCTTAACTAGGTCCTCCTCAAAGGGGTACCTTAAGGCTATGCGCCGCGGGCCCGTCAAAGTCTTTTGTGGCTTATCCCAGACTTGGTCAGTGTATGTATCAAAAAAAGGCACATATGGAAAAAAAATTTTGAAGACACGGCTTTCAAAGCACCAAAGGTCATAGTTTCCACCTGAGGTTTCTCAGCCTCAACATTCAGCTTGAGTGTCCCTCACAGCATCAATGAGTTCACTTACAAGCACCTTGTCAGTAGGTGGTTCAAGACAGGGGTCTTCCTCACAAGGAAGGTCCTGTCCAAACACATCAATATCCTCAGAACTAGGGTCCTCAGCAGCAGTAGCTAGGCCCATATCTGAGTCAGAGCACTCCCCATGTGGAGATTGTGTGGGGAGGGGGTGCTTTACAGCCCTTGTGCGTTCGCACACCGCTTCCAGCTTGACAAGGTATTATTCCAGGACTGCTGACAACTGGTCCATAGGGACCGCAGGTGCAGGAGCACTGCCAGTTGCCTCTGAGAAGTGGGGAGAAGCAGGTGAACCAGACTCCATATTGCCACCCTCTGAGACCCTATTCACTATTACAGTGAATAGTACAGTCCACCCACTGGCTGTGCTGAGGCTGTGGAGGGGATACCCGGAGGACTCGCCACCCTTAGGGACCGCTCGGTTCCGCTGTATTAGCCGCGCTGTAGCGCAGGTGAAGCCTGAGGAGAGTGAAGAATCTGTGAGTAGAGAAGTATTTTGCGCCGTTCAGCAGCGCCGCTAGAGGCCGAAAACAAAACTAAAAGCGCTGCGGCTACAAGAAAATGGCCGCCGGGCGCTTGTATAACTGTGCTTGAGCCGCGGCAAAATGGCCGCCGATGGCGCCCTTTTTAAATTTAAAATACCGCACCAATGGCGCACACAAAACCCCACACACAGTCCTCCAGAACACTTTCCAGCATATTAAACAGACATGGAGCGGCCCCCCCAGGGCAGAACGACACCCCAAGTATCCCCACACAGCACCAGCAGGGTGCAGAGAGCAGCATAACGGGAGAGACAGGGAGAACCCCCCACACACAGAAACACAGCCAGCATGTACTCACCTTCTTTTCAGGAGAGACTACTTACCCGTCCCGCAAGCACCTTGGAGAACACCCTTGGTGCCAATAGAGCAGGGGTCTCAAACCTGCGGCCCTCCAGCTGTTGTGGAACTATAAGTCCCATCATGCCTCTGCCTATGGGAGTCATGCTTGTAACTGTTTAGCCTTGCAATGCCTCATGGGAATTGTAGTTCTGCAACAGCTGGAGGGCCACCGGTTTGAGACCCCTGCAATAGAGGGACCCACTGGCTTGTTTCAGACAGACCTATCAAAGAGTCGTACTGCGTAGCTGTCGGCCTGGTCCACCGCGAAAGATACAGTAGGTACTGTTCAATCTTGAGAAGACAGCGGGAGCATGAAAGCAGCCCGGCCACCCCTGGAGCCATGGGGTATGTCATGAACTGAGTCTCGCGCACACAAGGCGAGGATCAGCACGCTCGATGGTCGGACAGGGAAGACTACGAGGATACTAGTGTACCCAACGTGTTGCCCAGCCGACAGTTGATTGAAGGTCTCAAAAATATGTAATCAGTATGAGAGCTGTGTCAGTCCATGGACGATAAGAGAAAATCTAACTGTAAACCTTCAGAAGTCCTCCCTTGGGACAGAGTTGGGATCATCTCGAACTAAAGAAGAATGTGCAAATTTCTGGTCATGCATAGGGAAAAGTTTGCTCCAACTTTCCCCTTTGGAAACTCATATAAAATTTTGTTATGATGGTAACACCAGCTAGTACCTTTTTTTTTTTTTTTATTTTTTTTTTTTTTTTTTTTTTTTCTGTTTTAGTTATGAACTAAATTGTTCAAAACAAAGCAGGATGTAAACGCAGAGCCAGACCACTTTGCTGAAAACAGGCTTGTCTGCAGTGAAAGTGTGCCATAATTTGAGTAATGGTGTTTTTCAGAGGCTGCAGGGCACGTATAAATGTGCAATTCAAAGGGCTGTTATGCTTTAAGCTGTAAACACAATTCTATATGTCAAACAAATAATATTCTCTTAGATTGTTAGCTCTAACAGGCAGGGCCCTCTGATTCCTACTGTATTAAATTGTATTTTAATTGTACTGTCTGGCCTTTACGTTGTAAAGTGCTGCGTAAACTGTTGACGCTATATAAATCCTGTATGATAATATTCCCATGCTTCCCCTTTAAATACTCTAACATTTATACTCTAGAAACAGCTTTCACTCATGTGAATCACCAAACACAAAAAAAAAATATTTTAATGCAGCGCTCCTCAAAATATTTGCAAAGGTATATGTGAATCAAAGATAATTGCCAACCATATAGTGTCAAAATGATTATTCTCTCAGGCCGGGTTCACACTGGTTCGACAAACGCTCAGACATTGTAGGCTCATGTCGCATGACGTGTGAAAATGAATGTTTCCCTATGGGAGCCGTCCGACTTTGAAAATGAAAAGACAGGGGTCGGTGTCCCAGTGTATGGATATATATATATAGGTCAGTACATCCCTAATATAGCAAGTACAGAAGTACACTCCGAAGAGTGTGTTTACCTCAGGTGGGACTTTAATTTAGGGTGACTGTTAAACCTAGTAAAAAAGTAAAGTTACCAAAAAGTTCTTTCTAAAAAAGTTTTTATTGGAAAGAGAGATAGATATAGATATATATATATATATATATATATATATATATATATATATATATATATATATATATATATAGAAGCTGCTATTCCAAAAAAGGTTTCTCGCCCATCAAAAATGACTATAAGCGAAGCATAGGGAACAAGTACAATGCATTACAAGAATAACAAGTAACAAAAATAATTGCAATACAGGACCCCGGTCTGTCTCAGGATGAGGCAGGGACCCAACGTTTCGAGGTTGTTTATTTGGAAAATGCTCCCTGTACTACTTTTGGTCTGACTTTGATCCTACTTCAGCCCATTGACTATCATTGAAGTCGGATCAAAGTGGGAACGCCGTCTTGCATGATTTGACTTTGGCATGTGACTTGTGCTCTGATGATCTTGAGGGGGAACTCGACGCCAAATTTTAAATAAAAAAAACAAACGGCATGGGTTCCCCCTCCAAGAGCATACCAGGTCCTTCAGTCTGCCCCCCCCCACCCCAAAGCACCCTGTCCCCCATGTTGATGAGGATAAGGGCCTCTTCCCAACAACCCTGGCCGTTGGTTGTCGGGGTCTGCGGGCGGGGGGCTTATCGGAATCTGGGAGCCCCCTTTAATAAGGGGGCCCCCCAGATCCCGGCCCCCCACCCTATGTGAGTGGGTATGGGGTACATCGTACAGAAGGCAGAAAGCACCAGAGAGCGCGGAGAAGAGGCCGGAGAGTGGGAAGAAGACCACCGGAGCTGCCTAATTACTTTAAAAACCTGTCTAGTGTGTGTTTTTTTTTCTCTTGACATTTTTTCCCCCCAGGTGACTGGGTAGGGGTACGATGTACCCCATACTCATTCACATAGGGTGGGGGCCGGGATCTGGGGGCCCCCTTATTAAAGGGGGCTCCCGGATTCCGATAAGCCCGCCGCCCGCAGACAACCAACGGCCAGGGTTGTCGGGAAGAGGCCTTTGTCCTCATCAACATGGGGACAGGGTGCACCCACCCCCCATGTTGAGGGCATGCGGCCGGCACGGTTCAGGAGGGGGGGGGGGCGCTCGCTCGTCCCCACCCCCTTTCCTGCCCGGCTGGGCTGCGTGCTCGGATAAGGGTCTGGTATGGATTTTGAGGGGACCCCCACGTTGTTTTTCAGCGTAGGGGGTTCCCCTTTATATCCATACCAGACCGAAGGGCCTTTTATGCTCCTGAAGGGGGAACCTATGCCGGTTTTTTATTTAAAATTTGGCGTGGAGTTCCCCCTCAAGATTCATACCAAACACAGTGCCTGATATTGGCGGGGATTCAAGTTGGATCCCCGTTCATTGAAAGTCGGACGTATGTCGGCTTCAAGTCGCAGGGCAGAGTCGGATCCAAAGTAGGACGGCTGTCGTGTCGCTCCATTGTGAACCCGGCCTCCTTCATCCCAAAGGTGTTCTATCGGGTTGAAGTCAAGACTTTGTGCAGGCCAGTCAAGTTCCTCCACCACAAACTTGCTCATCCATGTCTTTATGGACCTTGCTCTACACTTGTGCGCAGTCATGTTGGATTAGGAAGGGACCATCCCCAAATTGTTCCTACAAAGTTGGGAGCATGAAATTGTCTAAAATGTCTTGGTATGCGGACGCCTTAAGAGTTCCCTTCATTAGAACTAAGGGACCAAGCCAAAGCCCTGAAAAACAACCCCACACCAAAATATTGCCCCCACCAAATGATTTGGACCAGTGCACATAGCAAGATCCATAAAGACATGGATGAGCGCGTTTGGGGTGAAAGAACTTGACTGACCTTCAGTCCTGACCTCAACCCAATAGAACACCTTTGGGATGATTTAGAGCAGAGACTGCGAGCCAGGCCTTCTTGTCCAACATCAGTGCCTAACCTCACAAATGTGCTTCTAGAAGAACGGTCAAACATTCCCATAGACACACACCTAAACCTTGTGGACAACCTTCCCAGAACAGTTGAAGCTGTTATAGCTGCAAAGAGTGGGCCAACTCAATATTGAACCCTACGGATTAAGACTGGGATGCAATTGAAGTTCACGTGCATGTAAATACAGGTGTCCCAATACTTATGACAATATAGTGTATGCATATGTTTTGAGGAGCGCTACACTATATAATTGAGAGCTAATTCTCCCTTGGCATTTTACTTATTGTAAGATAATCATACTTGGTTTGTTTAGCTACAGTGAGTGGTTGACAGGTTTAGTTTTCTAGCATAATTGAGAAATGGTACAATCTCTGAAGTTACAGAAATATATTTAATGCAGCCATTTCTTAGTATTTCCCTACTGATGTCCTGTCATTGTTGGTGTCATTTTTGCAAGCAAAATCTGAACTAAAATCTGATTCCGTTTTTTGTTTTTATTTTTAGGCACTTGGTTGTATTTTATACCTGTTGTGCTTTAAACAACATCCTTTTGAAGATGGATCAAAGCTGCGTATCGTTAATGGGAAATATTCAATACCATTGAACGACACTAAATACACGATCTTTCATGGACTTATTAGTGAGTGAACTAATAAACATCTATAGTACGCCCGTGTGAACAAGGCCTTAAAGGGATATGTAGGAAGGTGAGGGGAGAGGTAAAAATGCTGAGTGAACACAGAGGATAATTAGATACTCCCAGAGGAGAAGAATTTTATGATGTGCAAGCAGGGAGGGTACTGTGCTAGGGAATTGACTCTCCTGAAATAGCCAGATTTTCTAGCAAGTTCAAAAACACTTCAAGTCAATAAAGATGATTTATGGAAAGGAAAACGCTGCAAGTAAGCATTTAAAATGCTTGATTTTTCTTTTTCTGTGCTTGCACCTGCAGTTTTTCAACTTGGTGACCTTCTTTTTAAAGAAGATATACTATGTTCATCTATTTCCCCATTTGACTAGAATAATTGGTTGCTTGGGTATGTCACTGCTCGCAATCATGGCACTTTGTCCTGCCTTATTTAGTAAGCCTCAAAAAGGAAAACTCACTTCTTTCAATAAAAGTATGGGAAAGGTAAAGTAGTGCTATAGCTACAAAATAGTATTCCCTAGTTACCTATAGCAACCTGTATGGTCACAAGTGTCATTTTAAGGGCAGGCAAGAAAAAAGAAAGCAGCCCATTTGGCATAGACCACAAAACAACCACATGATCAAATCGTTTCATATTATAGAAAGAATCGTCAAAATGCAGTTTGAACGTTACATATGCTTTATGGACAGAAAAAATGTAATGTAATTTCTCTCTCCATCCATGGACTGACACAGCATCTAAAATCTTGACAAAGTGGGTTATGTTCCTGCTCATAGGAGAAGACTAGGCAGAATGTTAGATGTTTTAACATACATTCTAAAACCAGAGCTGAACAGCCCCGCCCAGGGGGTGGTCCCTCCGGACATAACCCTCCTACCTGCAGCTAGCTGCCTCAGTTTTTTTCTGCCTAGCAGAAGGAGAGGACGTGGCTCTCTTTTAAGTCAGTCTCCTGAGGAATTTTTTTTTATTCCTTTTTGAATTTTATTATTTTATTTGAGATTCTTCTATCAACAGTCGGCTGGGCAACAGGTTGGGTAGTTCGCTATCCTCGTAGTCTTCCCAGTCCGACCATCGAGCGTGCTGATCCTCGCTCTGCGTGAGATCAGTCCACGACATGCTCCAGGGGTGGCGGTGAGCTTTTTGCTCCAGGGTCCACAGAAGATTGAACAGTTTTGCTGTATCTTTCGCGGTGGACCGGGCCGACAGCTACTCAGTACTGCACTGTGATATGCTTGTCAGGAACACACCAGTGGGTCCTAGCTGGACGGGTAAGTACTGTTCCCCTGCCTCAGCAGGTGAGTACATACTGTGTGTTCCTATGGTAGGGGGGTTTTCTCTGTCTCCCCCTTGTGTATTTTGCTATTCTGTCACCTACTCTAGTGATGTGCTGACTGGGGGTCTCTCTGTCCCGGTGGGGGTCCATAGGGGTTTGCATTGCGGTGTGGGCTGTTTTCTGTCAGTTTGGGCCTTGTTCGGCGCCATGTTTTTACTATGTTTTTACTTTACATTGAAAACCACATTGGCGGCCATCTTGCCGTGGCCTCGCTATGGCTTACTTATAATTGCGGTGGCCATTTACTTGAAGCCGCGCGCTCTTTTTGTGCTGGTTTTGCCTCTATTGCTGACTGGAGTGATTCTCCTAAGTCTCCTCACTTTTCACTCACGCTGGGAGCACAGCGCAGGCAGCGGAACCGAGCGGTCCTGGTGGGTTTGGTGAGTCCCCTGGGTATCCCCCACAGTCAGTGCAGCAGGAGGGTGGTCTTTTTCTCTCACATTGACAGTCTCAGAGGGTGGTGGTATTATGGAGTCAGTGTCACCTGCTTCCCCATTTCTGTCAGAGACAACAGGCAGTGCTACTGCACCTGCGGTGCTTATGGGCCGTTTTTCGGCAGGCCTGGTATTCTTTATTACCAGAATGTAAGCGGTGCGCGAGCGCAGGGGAGCTGAAAAGCGCCCTCTCCCCATGCCATATCCAGGGGAGTGCTCCGATTCAGATATGGGCAATGCTGAGGCACAGGACCCTAGCTCTGAAATTTTGGATTGTTTTTACCAAGGACATTCCTTGTGAGGAAGACTCCTTATCTGGGTCAGTGAATGACCGGTTGCTTGTTAGTTAACTCATTGATGCTGTGAGGGACACTCTCAAGCTGGAGGCTGCAGCTGAAGAACCTCTAGTGGAGGTAATCTCCTTTGGTTCATTTAAAGCTAATCCTTCTTAAATGTTTTTTTCCCTAATACACCTTTCCTTGATAAATTCATAAACGAGGTTTGGGACAAACCACAGAAGACCTTTGCGGTCTCGCAGGGTATGGCGGCTAGGTACCCCTTGAGGAGTGCCTGATTTAAAAAAAAAAAAAAATGGGCCCCCCCCCCCCCCCCGTCGCCCGGTTGAATAATGCCACGACTCTCCCAGTTGAGGGGACTCCTGCCTTTAAGGACCTTACTGATAGGAGTTCGGAAGTGGTGAGCAGAGCCATGTTCAAAATGCTGGGATACGCGCTACGTCCCATTGTAGCGGCGACCCTGGTGTCTCAGACACTCACGGCGCGGGCTAAGATTTTGCACCAGACTGTGCAGGAGCATAATCTTCCTCCGGATTGCATTGCACTGGCTGACCAAATGGTACAGGGCCTGGTGTATGTGTGCGATACCACTATGGACGCTGCTCCCTTGATTTCTGGGGCCTCAGTGTCGGCGGTGGTATTGCATCGCCTTATCTGGTTAAAATGCTGGTCTGCTGACCTGGCCTCTGAGAAGCTCCTGACGGATTTTCTTTTTCATGGCGGAAGATTATTGGTGCCTCCCTGGATGACATTATTAAAAATGTCACGGAAGGTAAGAGCACCCTTCTTCCTAAGCCTACTAAGGCGAAGGAGCCGCGCCGTAAGTCGGGCCCTTCTTTTCCCACACAGAAGAGGTGTTTTTCGTCAGTCAGAGCTCAAGGGACAATTCTCCCAGACTGACAAGAGCGTGGCTGGGGAACAGAAGCGTCCCTGGCTGCGTAGGCCGAACAAGCCGCCACCGCATGAAGTCTTGCCCCCACCCGACTCTAAGGTGCGGGGACGGCTTTGCAGGTTCACAGATTGGTGGACCTCCCGATTCTCCGACCGGTGGGTATGCGAGGTGGTCGCCTCGGGGTACAGGATTAGAGTTCCTTTCCTGACCGATTCTTTCCCTCAAATCTCTTTCCTTCCAGCGCGTCGGGCTGCCCTTTTGGGGGCTGTGCAGGACTTGCTGAGGTGCAGGGTAATTTGCCAATACCGTCAAAGGAGAGTTTTCAGGGATTTTCTTCAAATCTTTTTTGTGGTCCCAAAGAGGGACGGAGTCCGTCCAATTCTGGACCTCAAGGCCCTGTGACTGCCTTTGAAAAAGGTTAGAAGATTACTGCGCTCCACCCGGGGGATTTTTTTTTCCGTCCTTGGACATCAAGGACGCCTACTTGCATATCCCAATCTGCGCGGGTCACCAGTAGTTTCTGCGCTTTGCGATAGGCGAAGACCACTATCAGTTTGCGTCTCTTCCCTTCGGTTTAGCGTCGGCACCGCAGGTTTTCACCAAGGTGCTTGCCCCAATTCGAGCTTTGCTGAGACAGCGAGGAATTGCTATCGTGGGCTGTCTGAATGATCTTCTTCTGAGAGCAGACTCTGGCTCAGAATTGGAAAAAATTGTGTTGATAGCCAGTCTGGCCCTCCGAGGATTCGGTTGGCTGCTGACCATTCAGAAGTCGGTCCTGGTTCCGACTCACCGTCTGGAGTACCTAGGATTGATCCTGGATTCCTCGGAGGCAAGGGTCTTTCTACCCTTGGAAACATTACAGACTTTTCAATCTGGGCGTCCCGCAAATGGTTGTCACTTCGGTTTTTTGGCACGAGGGTCCTGGGACTCATGGTGGCTTCATTCGAGGCTGTACCGTATGCCCAATTCCACACTCGAGCCTTACAAAAGGAGGTCCTATCCAGCTGGGACAAGTCTCCATTGTCACTGGATCGTCGGATCCAGGTGTGTCACCTGGTCAGGGCATCTCTGACATGGTGGCTGGAATCCCCGGCCCTTCGGTCAGGGTAGTCGTTCCTTCCTGTTCAGTGGACAGTGATCCCGACGGCCGTCAGTCTTACAGGCTGGGGCGGCGTATGGGAAGTTCTGTCAGCCCAAGGGCTTTGAACTCCGGACGACTCCCGTCTGCCGATCAATGTTCTGAACCTTCAGGCGACCAGTCTGTATCTCTCCTCGTGGTCAAGGAGACTACAGGGGCGCTCAGTCAGGATCCAGTTGGTAACGCTGTGGCTTATGTCAACCATCAGGGGGATTCGCGGAGCTCGACTGTAGCGTTCGAGTCTGCCCACATCCTGAAATGGGCAAAAAGAAGCGTGCAGGTTCTGTCGGCCGTTTGCATTCCAGGTGTAGACAACTGTCAGGCGGACTATCTGAACTGTTGGACCAGGGAATGGTTCTTGCATCCGGAAGTGTTTCATCTCCTCACTGGAGGTGGGGGCACGCCGGATGTGGGCCTACTGGCCTCTCGACTCACTCACAATGTTGTGATTCGTGGCCAGGTCCAGGGATTCCTGGGTTGACGCATCAGACGCGTTGGTGGCCACATGGGGTCGTTATCGGCTGATTTTATGCCTATCCTCCACCGAAGTTGCTTCCTCAACTACTTCGCAGGATGGAGGCCAAGGGGATCCCAGTGATCATCTTCGCTCCTGGTTGATCTTGGCGTCCTTGGTACACGCCGATCTTGTGCACCTAGTGGCGGACGTTCCATGGCGACTACCGCTGTGGGAGGACCTTCTGTCTCAAGGTCCCATTCTTCGTCCTACTTTCCTGTCGCTAAATTTGACGGCATGGCTATCAAAAGCCAGGTGCTGTGGGACCAAGGTCTCTCGGATTCGGTCGTCTCGACCATGCTGTGGGCACGGAAATCTTCCTCCAGGTATATATACTACTGTACCTGGAAGACCTACTTCGCTATGTGCGAGGAGCTGGGTTGGCGTCCACGGAGGACTTCCATTTACAGGATCCTGCTGTTTTTACAGCGTGGTGGGGACCATAAGCTTGCCTTAAGCTCCATTACGGGTCAGATTTCAGCCATTCTTTGATTGGTACCTTCGTACAGGGGTCTGCCATGTGTTCCCCCCTATTCAACCACCTCTTCCTCCTTGGGATTTGGTTTTGGTGTTCTCTGCTCTTCACGAACCTCTTTTTGAAAACTTCCTCTCAACTTTATCTCAGGTGGCTTTTCTAGTAGCCATTACTTCGTTAGAAAGGTTTTCTGAATTGACAGTTTTGTCTTGCAAACCGCTATACTTGGTCCTCAATGAGGATAAGGCAGTGCTACGCCCACGGCCTTCTTTTCTCCCGAAGGTGGTCTCGGCCTTCCACCTTAATGAGGACATTGTGCTTCTGTCTTTTATGTCCTCGTCCTTCGCATCCCAGAGTTTGCGCTTCACACGATAGACGTGGTACGTGCCTTACGGGTGTACCTTTCTGTTACCGCTTCATTTAGGAAGTCTGACTCGCTGTTTGTGTCTGTGTCTGATCCAACACTGGGCCGAGTGGTTTTGTCTGCCACCATTTCTCGGTGGATCAGGCAGGCCTTCATACAGTTCTATTCCCTTCAGGGGCGGGCGCCTCCCTTTCCAGTTACGGCGCATTCAACCAGGGCAATTGGTGCTTCCTGGGCTTTCCGTCATCATGCTTCTGTTGCATAGGTGCAAGGTGGCGACCTAGTCATCCGCACATACCTTTTCAAGGTTCTTTAAGGTTGTTGTGGCAGCATCTTCTGTTTTAATGTTGTAAGTCTTCCGTTGAGAAGCTCTGCTTGTTTGGGTGAAGTTTGGATTTTTTTTCCCCTTGATACTGTTCCCACCCCTCGTTCTTTGACACTGCTTTGGGACGTCCCACTTTGTCAAGATTGAAGATGCTGTGTCAGTCCATGGACGGAAAGAGAAAATAGGATTTTTTTTTTTTTTTTGTACTCACCGTAAAATCCTTTTCCCTGACGTCCATGGACTGACACAACACCCACCCCTCCTATTTTTTAGGTTTGTACTGCTTTGTTACGAACTGAGGCAGATAGCTGCAGGTAGGAGGGTTATGTCCGGCGGGACCGTCCCCTGGGCGGGTCTGTTCAGCTCTGGTTTTGGAATGTATGTTAAAACATCTAACATTCTGCCTAGTCTTTTCCTATGAGCAGGAACATAATCCACTTTGTCAAGATTGAAGATGCTGTGTCAGTCCATGGACGTCAAAAAAGGATTTTACGGTGAGTACAAAAAAATCCTATTTTTTCCAAAATGTCCATTTGCTTTTTTTTTTTATGAAGGGTTCAAAATAAGCCCCCCCCCCCCCCCCCCCCATTTGCCTTGAGTTGCTGACTAATGTCAGTATTTGGTAAGCCCATTAGAGCTTTAAACTTTCATACTCTGGCTCAACTTCTTTATAGCCATTAGAAGTGAACCACTTTCCTGTTTAAATCTTGGTAAGCTAGCTTTTCCTCCAGTGATTATTGTTTTTATTTTTATTTTATTTTTTTTAAACAGAATCCATGTTAATGATGAATCCAGAGGAGCGATTGTCTATAACCGAAGTAGTTGGTCAACTTCAAGAAATTGCTACAGCGCGAAACATAAACCCAAAATCGCCTATTACTGAGGTATTTGAACATCCAATTCTATAAAGTCCTATATATGCAGTAAACATGCTTTTTATGTTCTCCAGCAATTGAACATAATTTAGTTTGTTTTCGGACAAGTTGATGTCTAAAGAGACATACTGTATATCTCTGCAGTAAGCTTTCATAACCTTTTAGTTAAAAGTTTAAGGTGGTAGTAAACCACAGCAACAAAAAAATAAAAATTGGGCCTCGGGCAGTCTAAGTCATTATGTGCTAGTATGCACCGCATACTAGCACATTATAAATAAGTTAAGCTGAAAACAAAGCCCTCCAGTTGCACGCTGTCACTGTTGTAGGTGCTTCCATCTTCACCCGGTCTTCCTTTCGGGTTCGCAGGCTTTGGCAGTATGAATGGGTGGACTACGATGACATCACTTTCGTGCATGCATGTGGTAGTCATTGTTTACGGCACAGAGCTCTGAAGGAACGGCACGGGTAAGCAGTTCCTTCAGAGCACATGCGCCGGTGACATCACCAGCTGCTTCTAAAGTAAATATCTCCAAAATGGTGCACATTTAGGGCATTATTTAGTGTACCCCTAGGTAAGGCTTATTATAAGCATACCTAATAGGTAAAAATCAGTCAAGGGCGTTTACACCCACTTTAATCTGCCTTCTCTAATTCCCCTTTGCCCATTGACAAGCTAGTAATAATTTGACATTCCTTTTCATTACGTCCCTTATTTTAGACCAAGTGATGTCATCACTGGGGCTCTGTGCTTCTCTATGCAATGCAGACAGATCATGGCTGATGGGAGGGGCAAGCGGGTGCTCTACATAGCTTCCTGAAACCATCACAGCATCCTGCCTCAACACACTTCTCAAAAGCCCTGAGCTCTGATGCAAGCAGTCTGCTGGCTCTTGAGAGGTGTTGTGCAAGTATCAAAATGCCTGCTGCTGTGTCTCAGCCAATCGGGAGGAAGAGTGATGGCCGAGACACTCGTGGACATCGCTGGACAGAGATGGGGCTCAGGTAAGTATGAAGGGGTCTGTTGCACATAGAAGGCTTTTTATCTTAATACATAGAATACATTAAGAAAAAAAACCTTCTGACTTTACAAACCCAATGACTGGAAAGAGTGAGCCAGAGACAGGGTAGGAATGTTCTCCCACCAGTAAATGAAGTGGGTTCTAGTTGACTGGCTTCAGCAGAGTAAGCTGTTTTAATACAGAAGAGGAGCCTGTAGAACTGTGTAAGACTAAAGGGGAGGCTTGTGTTCAACTTAAAAAAAAAAAGTATGATGACAAATTTGTAAGGAAACAATATTTGCTTGTGTTCAAAATATTCAAGTAATTTAAACCTGTTTCTCTATCGTTCGTTGAAGGACACAGTCTTATGAATAATAGGCAAACAAGGGTTATACTGCCTTCTACAAGAGAAATGGACACTTGTCACATAGAAACTGAAGGCTAGCCCCCTAAAGGCTATAACCCATAAAACCTGCTCAGTTATGCTTGGTGTCCTTGGTGAGAATGCCTTTTATTTTGTTATTTTTTTTCTCATAAATTGTGAGATTTTCCACGATCAATAGATATTGAAAGTCCTGGATGTCTATCCAGTTAGCAGTTGAGTGCAGAATATCCTAGTTCATTTAGTAAATTAGTGATCTCTCTGCGATGGTCCTGCGGTCAAAAGGGACATCCCATCTGTGATCTAGTTGGTGCAGGACTCCATTATTGAGGGCAGGCCAGTACTTGTGGGTATTTCTTGCTGACTTTTTCGGACCAGAGCTGTAGCAGTGTTCGCCCTGTCTCCTATGAGTCTGATTTAAAAGGTTATATGCTGTGATCTGCTACAGTGGTGTCTTTAGTTCAGCATATAATCTAAACTGCAAAAAGTGTCCAAATGCGCTCCAAAAATAATTTAATCCTGTTATGTCCGTAACACTTGTGCTCCCCCAGAAGTGAGTGAACTGATCAGATATGATAGACCACTACAGCTAATGGTCAAATAGAGCTTGATTTAATCTGTTTACAACTTTCCCTAATGGAGACAGAACCTCTGGACACTGTAAAATCCACACAGTTCCCTCCTTTCATATACTATTCTCACTGGACTGCTAGCTTCAACTGAGCGTGTGTGTGTGTGTGTGTGTGGTTATAGCTTACGGGGGGTTGGCCTTCAGTTTTTATGTGCCTATTGTCCATTTCTTTTGTAGGTGGAAGTATTACCCACGATTGCTTATTAACTGTAAAATTGTGTCCCGTAATGGACTCCGAGAAAAAGATGTTATGGTGAAAATCCTGTTTTACTTAAATGTCTTTGTTCAGTGGTCCGTTTTTTTTTTTCCACAGCTGCTGGAGCAAAATGGTGGATATGGCAATACTGTGAATCAGAAAGTACTGTTACCCTCTAAACCTGTTGGGCAGCCAGGTATGTTTTTATTATGAAGTATTTTTTTTTTACTTAAATGTGAGAATCCATATCCAAGCCGAACGAAACAACCTGGATCCTCTTATTTTAACTTTTTGTTTTTTTTATGTACAGTTTCCTATTTTCTTTAACTTTGTTTGGCAGAAGTGTATTATTATATAAAAAAGTATGCATGTGTGTGTGTACATCAGTTTAAATCGGTCTTCATCCCAAAGCGCTATGCCTTTTCTCTAGAGAACTGATGTATGTATTGTCACAGAACTGCTTCCCATACTCCGCTTAAGTACTTCTGTTAGTATACAGCTTCCTCCAGTCTGAACATAGATATCAGATATTACAGCCACATATTGCAACCAAGAACCAGACGAGACTAGCTCAGTTACAAAACTGGAACACACTTTATTTGAAACGCAGACACATACTTTTATATCCCACAGGAGGACATCCCCCTCCTGATCATATTACCCTAATAATACAAACTGTAACCAGAAACATAATTACAACAACCGACATATACTATAAACATTGCGTTAATTAGCCACCTGGATGACTCGGAGGTCTTATTGCAGGTCAGACTTCCCGACTTCAAGCTCGGAAGTTACAATACACGTTATCGTAAGTATAAACGCAGAACACCTTCAGACAATAGCAGGAGACCTCAGTAGCAGACTGTCTTGCTCCTTAATTCAACAGAGGCCAATGTGACCAGCTATTTCAATTAACATGTATAGTTCAGAATCGAACAAACCAGAAACAGTCTTTAAAAATTTTCTGCGAGATATTGTGGATAAATATCACTGTCCCATTTGAAGTAATCCAAACCACATTCTCGGTGTCCATTAAGTAGTTGTCCATCACTTTCTTGGTCACCCTGTGCCCCTAATAGACACAGGGTGACTTGGACATATGAGGGGCATGGGGAGCTGAAACAAGGGTTTCCCAACCTCTCCATGGCACGGCGCACACTGCCCAACCACATAAAGGTGCCCTGCAAGGAGGCGGAGTGGGAGGAGGAGAGGATCCTGCCGGCTTCACGGCAGAAGTTCCTTTTTATCCATGCAGGCTGCTGGTGAGGCCAGTATGTTGTAGCTGCTCTTTTGCAGCAGCCCCACTCTTTCAGAAGATGTGCGGGGAAGAGTGCTCTGTACTAGAATAGGGGAAGGGGATGAGCTCTGTACTGGCAAAGAACTTGGGAGTACACAGTACATCCCTTAGCCCTGCACTTAGTACATAGCCCACCTCTAAACCCTGCACTCTGTACATGGCGCATATTTACTTAACAAGGCAGTAATGATGTGTACAATGTGAAATATGCTCTATGTTAATATTGGTAAAGTTGTTAATATTTATTTCTTTTTCGTACATCACGGGACACAGAGCGACATAGTCATTACTAATGGGTTATATAGTTACCGTCAGGTGCTGGCACTGGCAACTTCCAAAACCGGAAGTACCCTCCCCTATATAAGCCCCTCCCATCCGGGAGCACCTCAGTTTTTTGCCAGTGTCTAAGGTGTTGGCCAAGAAGAAACATGTGTTTTTCACTGAGCTTGCGTACAGGTTCTTTTGGGCCTCAGTAAGCTATTCCGGATCCGACCAAAAAAGCTTCATAGCTAAACGGTCGGTACCCGGGCCTTGCAGAGAAGAGCAAGGTTCTGCCTGTAATGCTTCTCTTAGGAGAGCTGGACCCTGGGATCCAGAGCTCTGGTCATACCCACGACCAAGATGTTTTCTGTGCAGGGTGCTATACAGGTCCAGGGGAGTGGAATCCTTGGGAACCCGGTCCCTGAAGGTTTGATTACAATGCCTGCCGTGATAGGTGAAGTTTGGGCTTTTGTGGACCAAACAAAGTCCTGCGGCGGGGAACAGGTAAGTGGGGGCCCCCAGGAACTTGGTTCTATTGGGGGACCCCCAAGCCTAATTTGTCTTTCTGTCTGTTACCTAACGGTATTCCCGCTAATATCTGTGCATGCCTGTAACTACTAAAAAAATGTAATAATTTTTAATGGTGGTCAAGAAAAAAAAAAAAAAAAAAAAAAAGGAATGTTTTTTTATATATGTTTAGTATATTAAACTGCGGTACCTGTGTTTGTCCACTAGAGGCCGCTGTGGAATGTTTTTCTTGTCATATGGACTAGTTTCTTCTCAGAGAGCAAAGTCCAGGCAGCTGGTGAGTTCTCCTACAGGAAACTGTTTCCTCTGCCATGTTGCAGTGTTCGTCTATCCCCCGGCCTGCGGCAAAGGGGGCCCTGGCTCCTGTCCCTGGTTTCCATGTTTGAAAATTAGCGCCGAGGCGCACGTGGCCGCGCGCGTGCGCGTGCACGCGCCTCTATATATAGAGGTGGCCGGAAAAAGGGGCGGGGCCTGGGGGATGACGCTCTGTGCGCGCCGCAGCGCTTCTGCGCATGTGCGGGCGTCCCAGCAGGTTTTTAAAAAGCCACATTATTGCAGTAAGCTGGCTATGAAGTACAGAGACAGAGCTGGCAACATTTAAAGGCATACAGCAAGCGGTTGATACAAGCATCCCCTAGAAGGGCACATTAGTAGACACCAACTGTGATATAGCAGCAATTGTGCTAGACTATTCTCAGTAAAAGTGGTGTATTACGGCTGGAATACCTCAGCTTTAGGCTTAGGAATATGCCGTCCAGTAGCTCCGGAACTGAATCTTCCAGGAAGCGAAGGGGGTCTCATCGGGCTCTGAGGATCTTGGGCATACTCTTGCTGCACCAGTCTCCCCTGAAGTTCAGAGGTAAGTGACCGTAGAGACCCCGCAGGGGTACTTGGTACTGTGGCTGTCCTCAGTTCACCTGCTCCTGTGTATGTAACAGAGGAGGTTTTTTCCTCAGCTCTGGGAGGATTAGAGAGAGATTGTCAAAATTTATCGCTGCCTCCCTGTCAGGGAAAGCACGCCCGATCTCCGTCTCCTCCTTCAGAGTGCCTGTTAGCAGAGCAACAGTCCCATACAGGGATCGACCTGCCTGAAGGGGATCAGGATAAGGTTGATTCTGTTATAGAGGAATCAACAGTGGGGGAACCTTTTCTCAGCATCTCAAGCTGAAAGATTATGGGTTCAGTCTCTGACTAACATGGTCCGATCAGCATTTAAAAATGCACCTTGCGGAACCATCAACCACTACTGTATCCTCGTTGGGGTCGCTAGAAGCCCCCAGACTGTTTGTTCTTTTCCACTTCACCCTTTACTGAAAGGGCTCATTTACCAGGATTGGGAACGTCCTGAGAAAATATTTATTCCCCCAAGAGATTTCCGGTGGTCTATCCCATGGAGGATAAGTTCATCAAAAAAAAAAAAAAAAAATGGAAGGTCCCTACAGTGGACGCAGCCATCTCTTGTATGTATAAATCACTGACATGTCCAGTGGATAATGTCCAAATGTTCAAGAACCCAATAGATAAAAGATTGGAGTCCTTATGAAAATCTGCTTGGTGATACAACCAGCAGTAGCAGCTATTGGGGTCTGCTAAGCAGTGAAGGATCAGTTGAAACAGGTCTTGAGGGACTTGACAGATCAGCAGGCTTTGCCCTAGCTGATCTACCTAGAGCCTTAGGCTTTGCGGTTGACGCCATAGAGGATTCAGTCCATCAGGCCTCCCGCCTTACGCTGTCTGTAGTACATATGCGTAGGCTCCTATGGCTCAGAAACTGGTCTGCTGAAGCTCCCTGTAAAGAATGGCTGGTTAGCGTCCCATTTCATGGTGAACGCTTATTCAGGGAAAACCTGGACAAATATATCCAGAAAATTTCCAGCGGTAAAAATACGCTCTTGCCGGTTAAAAGCAGAGTTAGAGGTCCCTCTTTAAGGGGCCTGCTTCTCCAGTCCCTGGGGCATCGGCTGTGTAACAGTTCCGACGGCCTCCTCGGTCAAATCCCGGGGGTAAAAAACAGGGACAGTAGCAGGGTAATGAGAAACCCTGGGTCAGGGGAGGTACAAAACCTCCCCCAAAGTTAAATTCATTGAAGCCCCCACTCAGTCGGGTGGGGGGAGGACTCCAGTTGTTCGCAAGGAGACCTGGCGGGACACGATCAAGACAGATAGGTGCTCTCCGCAGTAGGTTTGGGATACAGTTTGGAGTTAAAAGACTCTCCTCCTTCCCATTTTTAAGGTCAAACGTGCCAAGGGATCCCCGGAAGAGAGAGTCCCTCCTGTTGGCACTAGAACAACTATTGCTCCAAGGAGTAATTATGGAAGTTCCCCTGGAAGAATGAGGGTTCGGGTTTTACTCAAACCTCTTTACAGTCCCGAAGCAAACGCGGACGGGAGGCCCATATTAATTCAAAAAGGGCTATACAAATTCCTGTATATCAGGACTTTCCGATGGAGTCGATCCGATCGGTGGCCACTGCCCTACAAGGGGAGGATTGGTTAGCCACGATCGACATCAAAGATGCTTATTTGCACATTCCCATCTTTCCAGTCCACCAAAAATTTCTACGCTTTGCAGTAGAAGGGCGCCATTTTCAGTTCAGAGCCTTACCCTTCGGTTTGGCCACAGCACCACGAGTGTTTACAAAAATTCTGGCCCTTTATTGGCCAATCTAAGAACACAAGGTGTAATGATAATGGCATATCTGGATGACTTGTTGCTGATAGACCACTCAGTGAAAAAACTAGACGTGGTCGTTCACAAGACGATCAAGTATCTGGAATCTCACGGTTGGATTATCAACCGAGACAAGTCAGCCCTAAAAACCAGTCAAAAGTCTGGAATACTTGGGGCTAAGGTTGGATTCAGGCCAGAGAAAAATATTCTTGCCTCGAGGAAAGGTGTTGTCTTTGAAAGATTTGATCCACTTAGTGGGTACAAAAAAGACAGCCGTCCATACGCCTGTATATGAGGCTGCTGGGAAAAATGGTGGCATCATTCGAAGCAGTACCCTACGGTCAATTCCATTCAAGGAATTTGCAAGGGGCCATACTGTCAGCCTGGAACAAAAAAGTTCAGGCCCTAGACTTACAATGTCCTTGTCCCCTTCCGTTCGCAAGAGCCTCCGTTGGTGGTGGGTTCCCCAGAATCTGGAAAAAAGGAAATCCTTCAGTCCGATTTCTTGGAAGGTGGTCACTACAGATGCCAGCCTTATAGGCTGGGGAGCAGTACTGGAGCAATAGTCTCTCCAGGGCAGATGGTCGGATGCAGAAAAGGCCCTGCCCATCAATCTCTTAGAGATACGAGCAGCCCGGTATGCCCTAGTAGCATGGACATCCAAACTCCAAGGGTCCCCTGTCAGAATTCAATCATCAGGGGGGCACCAGGAGTCGTGCAGCCCAGAAGGAAGTAAATTACATCCTGAAATGGGCAGGAAAAATATGTCCCAGCCATATCTGCGGTATTCATTCCAGGAGTGGAGAATTGGAAGGCGGACTTTCTAAGTCGCCAGCAATTAGGCCCAGAGGAAGGGTCCCTTCACCCCGAGGTTTTCTGGACAATATGTCAGCGGTGGGGAACATCGGATGTAGATCTTCTAGCATCCAGATTCAACGCAAAGGGGGACAGGTTTGTCTCTCGGACAAGGGATCCCCTAGCTTGCGGCTCGGATGCCCTAGTGTTCCCTTGGGATCAGTTCAAGCTGATATATGCATTCACACCGCCACAATGGTTACCTCGATTACTCCGCAGAATCAGGGTAGAAAAGAAACCAGTGATTCCGGTGGCTCCAGCGTGGCCCCGAAGAGCGTGGTACGCGGAGATTGTAAAATTTCAGTGGGGAGTCCTTGGACTCTCCCACGTCGTCCGGCTTTCGCAAGGACCGATATACCACCCTTCCTTACCAGCCCTAGGTTTGACGGCCTGGCTATTGAAGCCCACATTCTAAAAAAGAGAGGGCTCTCTAATGCTGTGGTATCTACCATGATCAATGCCAGGAAGCCGGTATCCAGGCAGATCTACTATAGAATCTGGAAGGCGTACATCGCGTGGTGTGAGGCCAAGAAATGGCATCCACATAAGTACGTAATAGGTAGGTTTCTGGACTTCCTACAGTGGGCTGTAGATAAGAAGCTTGCCTTGAGTACTATCAAGGGTCAGATTTCGGCCTTGTCAATATTTTTTCAAAGGCCCTTGGCTTCGCATTCATTAGTCAAAGCCTTTATACAAGGAGTGATGCGTATTAGTCCTCCGGTTAATATTCCCATATGTCCATGGGATCTAAACTTGGTTCTGTCGGTTCTACAGAAACAACCATTTGAACCATTACAGCATATTTCCTTGGTGCTTCTCACCAGGAAATTGATTTTTCTAGTAGCCATTTGTTCGGCTAAAAGAGTATCGGAATTAGCAGCTATGTCCTGTAAGGAGCCATATCTGGTTATCCATAAGGACAGAGTAGTGTTACGTCCTCATCCAGCCTTTCTTCCTAAGGTGGTATCGAGTTTTCATTTGAACCAAGATGTGGTTCTTCCTTCTTTTTTCCCCAAGCCTACTTCGGTAGAGGAAAAGTTATTGCATTCTTTGGATGTAGTAGGAGCAGTTAAACCTTATCTAAAAGCCACTGCTCAGATTCGCAGAACGGATACTTTGTTTATTCTGCCGGAAGGCCCCAGAAAGGGTCAGGCAGCGTCAAAATCTACTTTAGCCAAGTGGATTCGACAGGTCATAATACAAGCCTATAGCTTGAGAAGTAGACCGCCTCCGTTCAAAGTTAGGGCGCACTCCACGAGAGCAGTTGGAACTTCATGGGCAGTGCATCACCAGGCCTCCCTGGCTCAAATCTGTAAGGCCGCAACATGGTCTTCGGTACACACGTTTACTAGGTTCTACCAGGTGGACGTTAGAAGTCAGGAGGATGTCGCCTTTGGGCGCAGTGTGTTGCAGGCCGCAAAAGATCCTCATGTCTGATAGCGCTCAGCTTATATATGGTGTATCCCCCCCCTCATTTGGCATTGCTTTAGGACATCCCATTAGTAATGACTATGTCGCTCTGTGTCCCGTGATGTACGAAAAAGAAAATAGGATTTTTATAACAGCTTACCTGTAAAATCCTTTTCTTGGAGTACATCACGGGACACAGAGCTCCCACCCCTCTTTGGGGACACTTATTGCTTTGCTACAAAACTGAGGTGCTCCCGGATGGGAGGGGCTTATATAGGGGAGGGTACTTCCGGTTTTGGAAGTTGCCAGTGCCAGCACCTGACGGTAACTATATAACCCATTAGTAATGACTATGTCGCTCTGTGTCCCGTGATGTACTCCAAGAAAAGGATTTTACAGGTAAGCTGTTATAAAAATCCTATTTTTTGTAACTTGATTCTTTTTAAAACAATGTCATTTCATGAGATAATTTACAAGGGCGTGTTTAGTGGCGGAATTAGGAGCGGGGTAGGGTAGGGGTTGGGTGGGGCAACTGGTGGCGTGTAACTCTTAAGGCCTGGCTACCCAGATAGCAAGGAGAACTTTCCACAAATTTGTGGCAAATGTTGAATTGTAAGTCTGTTAACTTGCACATTTTCACTGGCAAGTTGTACACTTGCAGCACAAGTTCTAGTTGACACTTTTCCAAATGTGTTGCTGTGTTTAAAAGTACTTTTGCGGGCTTTCTTGTGCATCATCTTTTAGAAGAGGCTTCCTTCTGGAACGATGGCCATGCAGACCAATTTGATGCAGTGTGCGGCGTATGGTCTGGGCACTAACGGGCTGACCCCCCCCACCCCTTCAACCTCTGCAGCAATGCTGGCAGCACTCATACGTCTATTGCTCAAAGACAACCTCTGGATATGATGCTGATCACGGGGTCTCAACCTCTTTGGACGACTATGGCGAGGCCTGTTCTGAGTGGAATCTGTCCTGTTAAACCGCTGTATGGTCTTGGCCACAGTGCTGCAGCTCAGTTTCAGGGTCTCGGTAATCTTCTTATAGCCTAGGCCATCTTTAGGTAGAGCAACAATACTTTTTTTTTCAGATCCTCAGGGAGTTCTTTACCATGTTGAACTTCCAGTGACCAATATGAGAGAGTGAGAGTGATAACACCAAATTTAACACACCTGAGACCTTGTAACACTAACGAGTCACATGACACCTGGGAGGGAAAATGGCTAGTTGGGCACAATTTGGACATTTTCATTTAGGGGTGTACTTACTTTTGTTGCCAGCATTTTAGACCTGAATGGCTGTGAGTGTAAATTTGCTGTCCCCTCAAAATAACTTGGTTATACAAGCTGTACACTCACTACTTTACATTGTAGCAAAGTGTAATTTCTTCAGTGTTGTCACATGAAAAAATATAATAAAATATTTACAAAAATGTGAGGGGTGTACTCACTTTTGTGAGATACTGGTCTGCATGCCTGTCGTCCCAGAAGGAAGCCTCTTCTAAAGATGATGCACAAGAAAGCCCGCAAACAGTTTGCTGAAGACAAGCAGACTGAGGACATGGATTACTGGAACCTGTCCTGTGGTCTGATGAGACGTTAAATAAGTTAAACTTATTTGGTTCAGATGGTGTCAAGCGTGTGTGGCGACAACCAGGTGAGGAGTACAAAGACAAGTGTGTCGTGCCTACAGTCAAGCATGGTGGTGGGAGTGTCATGGTCTGGGGCTGCATGAGTGCTTCCAGCACTGGGGAGCTACAGCTCATTGAGGGAACTATGAAAGCCAACATGTAATGTGACATACTGAAGCAGAACATGATCCCCCTCCCTTCAATGACTGAGCCTTAGGGGTCGTTATGTTGGAAAATGCCCTAACACACCTCCAAGATGACCACTGCTTTGCTAAAGAAGAACCCTTTTGAGCATCTGTGGGGCATCCTCATACGGAAGGGGGGGGGGGGGGGAGCGCAAGGTCTCTATCATCCACCAGCTCAGTGATGTCATGGAGGAGTGGCAATCTGTGAAGCTCTGGTGAACTTCATGCCCAAGAGGGTTAAGGCACTGCTGGAAAATAATGGTGGCCACACAAAATATTGACACTTTGGGCCCCATTTGGACATTTTCACTTAGGGGTGTACTTACTTTTGTTGCCAGCAGTTTAGACATTAATGGCTGTGTGTTGTTTTGAGGGGACAGCAAATTGACACTGGTATACAAGCTGTACACTCACTACTTTACATTGTAGCAAAGTGTAATTTATTCAGTGTTGTCACATGAAAAGATATAATAAGATATTTCATACCCTTTTAAAATTTTCCAAATTTTCTGTCATGTTACAACCAAAAACGTAAGTGTTTTTTATGTGATCGACCAACACGAAGTGGCACATAATTGTGAAGTAGGATAAAAATAATAAATTGTTTTCTAAATATTTTACAAATTTCTGAAAAGTGTGGCGTGCATTTGTATTTAGCCCCCCTGAATACAATACTTTGTAGTACCACCTTTCGCGGCAATTACAGCTGCAAGTCTTTTTGGGATGTCTCTACCAGCTTTGCACATCTAGAGTGATATTTTTGCCCATTCTTCTTTTGTGAAATAGCTCAAGCTCTGCCAGATTGGATGGAGAGCGTCTGTAAACAGCAATTTTCAAGTCTTGCCACAGATTCTCATTTTGGTTTAGGTCTAACACATGAATATGCTTTGATCTATTCTAAACCATTCCATTTTAGCTCTGGCTGTATGTTTAGGGTTGTTGTCCTGCTGGAATGTGATCCTTCGCCCCAGTCTCAAGTCTTTTGCAGACTCTAACAGGTTTTCATTAAGATTGCCCTGTATTTGACTCCATCCATCTTCCCATCAACTCTTACCTTCCCTGTCCCTGCTGAAGAAAAGCATCCCAACAACATGATGCTGCCACCACCATGTTTCATAGTGGTGATGGTGTGTTCTGGGTGATGTGCAGTTTTTCGTTTTCTGCCACGTAGTGTTTTTTGCTTTTGGGCCAAAAAGTACAATTTTGGTCTCTTCTTTCACATGTTTGCTGTGCTCCCCAAATGGCTTCTCGCAAACTGCAAACACTTGCCCTTATAGCTTTCTTCTTGCCACTCTACCATAAAGGCCAGATTTGTGGAATGCATGACTAATCGTTGTCCTGTGAACAGATTCTCCCACCTGCAGCTCATCCAGAGTTACCATGGGCCTCTTGGTTGCTTCTCTGATTAATGCTCTCCTTGCCTGGCCTGTCAGTTTAGGTGGACGCCCATGTCTTGGTAGGTTTGCAGTTGTGTCATACTCTTTCCATTTATGGATGATGGATTGAACAGTGCTCTGTGATATGTTTAAAGCTTGGGATATTTTTTTTTTATAACCTAACTTTGTTTTAATCTTCTTCACAACTTTATCCCTGGCCTTTCTGGTGTGTTCCTTGGCCTTCATGATGCATTTTGTTCACCAAGGTTCTCTAATAAACCTCTGAGGGCTTCACAGAACATTTGTATTTATACTGAGATTAAATTACACACAGATGTACTCTATTTACTAATTGGGTGACTTCTGAAGGCAATTGGTTCCACTAGATTTTAGTTATGGGTGTCAGATCAGAGTAAAGGGGTCTGAATAGAGATGCAGGCCACACGTTTTAGATATTTATTTGTCAACGTTTTTGAAAACCATTTATCATTTTACTTCAACTTCACAATTATGTGCCAATTTGTGTTGGTCTATCACTTAAAATCCCAATAAAATACAGTTACGTTTTTGTTTGAAACTTGACAAAATGGGGAAAATTGCGAGGGGTATGAACACTTTTTAAGGTACTGTGTGTGTATATATATATATATATATATGTGTGTGTGTGTGTGTGTGTGTGTGTGTGTGTGTGTGTATGTGTGTGTGTGTGTGTGTGTGTGTGTATATATATATATACACACACACACACACACACACACGCACGCGCGCGCGCACACACACACACACACACACGTGCGTTTTATTTTGCATTTAATTTCTACTTTGCACTGAATGGGCTGTAAGGGTTCATACATTCTTTTAAGTGGTTGTTAAGTCTTAGGGTTTTTTACCTTAATGCATTCTATGCATTTTTAGGTAACAAACCTTCTGTGCTACGTGTGTCCCCCCTCACCCCCCTTATACTTACCTGATCCAGCGATATGCATGAGAGCAGCGGCTCTGTCCCTCACTGCACATATTGATGATAGCGGGAGCCATTGACTCCCACTGCTGTCAATAAAATTGTGTGATGGGGGGGTGTGGTTCAATGGACGCAGACAAAGCGGAGCAAGAGCTAGCCCGCACAAGTGCCCCCATAGAAAGCGACTTTGTCCCCATAGTGTCCTATGGATACACCTGCCAAAGAGGAGGAGTCTAGAGCACCTGCGGGGGACCCCTGAAGAAGAGGATCGGGGCTGTTCCTGTGCAAAACCATTGCACAAAATAGGTGAGCATGACATGTTTACTATTTTAAAGGGAAAAAGAGCGAACCTTTTAATGTTACTTTAATTCAGATCTCAAAGTGCAGGTAGGTTTTATGACAGAAAATATATACAGAGCCTGGCTAAATCAACAAGTAATTAATGTTACAGGGGCTTAGCAGAAGAAAAACTGCTCGGTTAATGCTAGTGATAAATATAATCCCGATTGTGTATTTTTAGCTTACCTGTAAAACTATATATATATATATATATATATATATATATATATATATAATGTGTGTGTGTGTATGTATGTATGTGTATATATATGTGTGTATATATATATATATATATATATATATATATATATATATATATATATATATATATATATAAATTTATTTTTGTAATTTACTACAGGTGTTCCTCTTGGAGATGATGACCAAAATCCAGGAGGTTTTTTTGACATCTTGAAAGGTGGCACGGAGCGATTTTTTACGAATATTAAAGATACGTCTTCGAAGGTTATTCAGTCAGTCACCAAGTAAGAAAGTCAAATAATTCCAATTTCTTATTTTAAATGTGTTGAAGTTCCTGAAAAACTGCATAATTAGTTGTACATATTTCCTCATACTGGGTTTTTGGTTTACAAAAGGAGTAATAATGAAGATTTATATCTGGGAGGCAGCCTTATCCCAAGACAGGGTAAATGGTAGGCTCCCTGTTGCAATAAAGCTATCTTCTGTAAGGCCTAGTACACACAATCATAAAATCGTACTAAAAAATACCATATTATTAAAAGCAATAATAAAAAGTCCAAGAGTAAAATAGTCCTTTTAAAAGTATTGCAGCGGCGCTTTGTCAAAGATCTGGCAAGATTTCATATGCTTTGTCCATATGAGAGAGATGGTGGAAAAACCGGATCAAACAGTGACTTGTGTTAAGTTGATTTTTAGAGCAAACACCTTCCACCAGCAGAATTTCACCACGTGCAGTGTTCTCCCCTTTGGGGATGCACTCACCACAAATCAGTATAATACACGCCCCTGGTACCAGGAAGTGGAGCTGACAGTTGGCACAAGACCTCTCCCCCTGATTCTCACGGCTATCCCGGTGAACTTTTATCGCATATTGCACTTTATACTGCCTCATAAGATTTAGCCATTGTACGTATAACTTGTAAGGGGGGTCTTTTTGTTTGGGATAATCTTTTAAGCAATATTATGCTATGTGGGCATTACTATTTTCTTCATATGGTACCCCTACAAAGGGTTGGAGGTTCAGTTGTGAGCTGTAGACGACCAGGAATTGATCAAAGACGTGTATTATACTGATTTGTGGTGAGTGCATCCCCAAAGGGGAGAACACTGCACGTGGTGAAATTCTGCTGGTGGAAGGTGTTTGCTCTAAAAATCAACTTAACACAAGTCACTGTTTGATCCGGTTTTTCCACCATCTCTCTCATATGGACAAAGCATATGAAATCTTGCCAGATCTTTGACAAAGCGCCGCTGCAATACTTTTAAAAGGACTATTTTACTCTGAGGACTTTTTATTATTTCTTTTAATATTGTGTCTATTATTTTAGTGGCTGCTTTTATGTGATTATTATCACAATTGTATTACTGTTTGAACCACATATTATTGTTTTTTAACCAATATTGCTTATTCCTAAGCGCTGAGTGGTGCTTTTTTCAAGTTAGGTGGGCAAGCTTTAGGCATCCTTTTCAGAGTACTAAAAATACCGTTTTCTATACAATCGTATGATAATCTGATAGTTTTTACACCGCTTTCGTCTGAAATTATCCGAAGGGACAAACGTGAAAATTGTTCTTGCGAGATACCAGCTCATACGATTTGTTTTAATCGGTACAGTATTCATCTGAAATTAATTACATTACTTCCGACTTTTTGCAATAGATTTTTATTCAAAGGTTTAACTAGTTTCTTTGGATACAAACGGTATCAAACACATATATGAAAAGATGCACCCTCAAAGTGTTAGATCATTGTAAACATAATACAAAAACCAAGTTTAAAAGTTTTGATCCTACCAAATTAGGCTACAGCTTGCCCAGGGCATAAGCAAGATAAATAGAATTACTCTTATAGCAAAAACAGAGCAACGACATTGCTTCCAAAAACATTACTGCAACAGATGGTCAAGTGTTAACGCAATAGCATGAAAAGATATCGGAGCACTTATAGCCAGAATTTAACTAGCGCATCAAGGCACGGTACCTTGCTCCCATATTGTTGTTGAAATATGAGAGGCTCTCCAATTGCATCCATATAGTTAATGGCGCAAATCATGAGAAGAGAGAAGAAAAGAGTAAAAATAAAGGGACAGAAGTTGGTTCCCTTCGCCCAGGCCCCCGACCACAGAATTCCCAAGAAGCTATGGGGCTTTAAAATTAATTCAATCTCATCCAATTTGGATGCAGATGGAAGCCAAAGCATGTAGGACACACCCAATCTCATCCATTCTTTGGCTACCCCCTAAGCAAAGACCCGCAATTTTATGCCCAGCACTTTCCATCTCCTTGAATATTTGGGCTAGATTACGTAAAGCTCATAGGTTTCAATCCCAGCATACTCCTCTAGCCCCACTATTGGGAAATGAAAACTTTGCCCCGGGTCTCGCCCCCCGAGCATTTGCCTGGTGGAGGAATAAAGGGTTAATGAGGATTGCAGACCTCTGTGATAGCGGAGGTATTATAACAAGGAAGAAACTAGAAGACGAGTACCAACTACCGACCACAGCGTTGTTTAGGTATGGTCAGATTGCACATTTTATAAACACCATGTCCAGAAACTCAGATATTACTACAATGACCCCTATGGAACATCTATGTATACAATACGACAAAATTAAAGGGCACATTTCGGCAATATATACAACACTGACCAGCTGTAATGAAAAATTAGAATATATGAAGAGATGGGAGGCTGATATGGGTGAGAACATGGAAATAGATGAGTGGCACAGAATAGCAGAGGGAGCGACTAAATCCATTATGAATACATCATTAATTGAGGCCAATTTTAAAGTTATTATGAGATGGTATATGGTCCCAGCAAGGTTGGCGACTTTTATACCCGGAGCATCCCCGCTATGTTTTCGAGGATGTGGGCATATTGGCACTATGTACCATACATGGTGGCAGTGCCCCAAGGTGAGGAGGTACTGGATTAGGGTGTGTAACTTTATATATAGGCTTACCCAGGTGAACCTCCATAAATCTCCGGCGTTGCTGGGGACCGAAATAAAACGGGTCACAAAACCCCTTAAGCAACTTATAAGATACATATTTATAGCAGCTAAAATTATAATAGCGAAGGCATGGAAACGGACAATAGTCCCATTCGAGCAGATAAAGTACAAACTCTCCTGGATTATGCTTAATGAAAGGATGACGGCCTCACTTAATGATAGAATGCCACAATTTGATAAGGTATGGAATCCTTGGATCCAATACCTGTCTGAAGGCTCTAGAGGGGTGCTGATATAAATGGTTCGGGGGGGGGGGGGGCAGGGGGCAGAGAGTGAATTACAAGAGTCTTCTCCTTCTTTACTTCTTCTTCCTTTCATCTGACTTAATTTCATCTCTTTAGTCTTTCCTTTACTTTCTACGGTACAATCAATGTTATAGATAGCCGATAGACTGGCTCCATGCCTTTTTAAAAGTTGACATCAAATGCAAATGTAGGGAGCCAGACATATAGTAATGAAACTGTTATATTAAGTAATAATTCGTGTTTATTTTGATAACATGGAAATTTGTAAAAACTGAAATAAAAACTATTGAAACAAAAAAATTATTTAATTCAGGGAGTCCACATTTTTTTCAGATCTAGCATGTTTGTCTCTGAGGATGCTGGTCAGTTCTTTCATTGACCATCATTCAGGAAAATTTGTGTTTTTAGTAATTAACCACGTCAATACTGGGAAGGTAACCCCTTTTTTGCCCCAGGCCTATTTTCCGCTTCCAGTGCTGTCATGCAACACTGTACCCAAATGAAATTGTTATAATTTTTTTCACACAAATAGAGCTTTCTTTTGGTGGTATTTAATCACCTCTGGGTGTTTTTTTTTATTTTTTGTGCTACAAATTTTTGCAAATAAGTAATTTCTCTTCATAAATGTTTATACTGCTACATTTCTTTGGTAAAAATAACCCAAATCATCAGTGTATATTATTTTGTCTGTGTGAAAGTTAGTCTACAAGCTATGGTACCAATAATTGAAAATTGGTCACACCTGATTACTGATGTAATTTCTTGAGAAAAAAAAGAAAAGGTTGGGACTTTGAATGAGGCCTGAGACAATTAAGTCACTAGGCCTCCATCCCTGTCAATGCGAAGACAGAAAAGGGTCAGGACTTTATATGAAGCATGCGGATTGAAAGCAAAAAAGAGCTAGTAAATCAGATAATGTAAATTTTTATTAAATATTGTACAGTAAACTACATAAGACACCATGGTACATATTCCATCATTAGTATTTGTAAATAGAGTAAACAAGTAAAAACATGAGGTAGAACTGCATGGTAAATATTATTTGGCATCTAAAGCTTGACGCGTTTCGCGGCTGTCATGCCGCTCATCAGGAGCTGATAGTTAATGGATGTCTATAATACAAGAACATTGTATCAAATGATAAGTTAGGCTTGTTAGGGAAAAATTATATATAAGGGGGAGAGAAATATGCACTTAAATCTACAGCCCATACTTACAGGTCGGGTGATGGTATGGGCACGGCAGGGGGCATGTAGGCGGCCGGGGACACCGTCTGATACGGGAGCTGAGGCGGCATAACAGGTGGCGCAGCAAGGAGGCAGGCATCGTTGTGTGAGCTGAACATGTGATCTTCACCAGGGTCAAGGGGCACATGCAGAAAGACTCCTGGGCCATCTGAAAATGAATGTGAAATGCAAAGAATATGTGTGTTAAATTGCTGAAGGGTGATGGACCCTATGTACAGCAGTGGAAGGGTAAAAAGTGAATGTGAATAAGAAGGGGTGGTGATAAACAAAATAACTAAAATATGTGATAGTGTAGCTATGTTGTAGCTGATGTCATTTCTTGAGGCCCTAACATGCCAAGACAATACAAATTGTCCCCAAATTACTCCTTTTCGGAAAGTAGACAGTCCAAGGTATTTAGTTAGAGGCATGGCAAGTTTTTTTGAAGTTGTAATTTCCAAAAATGTTCAGAATATGATGAAATTAATTTTTTTTTTTTTTTTACAAAAATTTCATATTAAGTTATTTCTCACACGGCATAGGCATACTTGCAACTACACCCCAAAACACATTCTGCTGCTACTCCTATGGCATTACCACATGTATGAGACTTTTTCACAGCCTAGTCACATAAAGCTGCGCAACATTCAAGCAGTACCTTCAGCCATGATCTACAGTGGATATAAAAAGTCTACACACCCCTGTTAAAATATCAGTTTTCTGTGATGTAAAGAGACAAAGATAAATCCTCTCAGAACCTTTTACACTTTTAACGTGACCTATAAACTGTACAACTTAATTGAAAAACAAACTGAAATCTTTTGGGGGGGGGGGGGGATAAAATAAAAAAACGAAAATAATGTGGTTGCACACCCTCTTTTATAACTGGGGATGTAGCCATGTTCAGAATTAAGCAATCACATGTAAACTCATGTTAAATAGGAGTCAGTACACACCTGCCATAATTTAGAGTGCCTCTGATCGATTAACCCCAAATACAATGAAAATTTTCATAGTCACATCCTACAGAAAAAGTCATGGTCCGTAGAGAGCTTCCAGAGCATTAGAGGGATCTCATTGTTAAAAGGTATTAGTCAGGAAAAAGGTACAAAAGAAATTCCAAGGCATTGGATATACCATGGAACACAGTGAAGACAGTCATCATCAAGTGGAGAAAATATGGCACAGTGACATTACTAAGAACTGGACGTGCCTCCAAAATTGATGAAAAGACCAGAAAACTGGTCAGGGCGGCTGCCAAGAGGCCTAGAGCAACATTAAAGGAGCTGCAGGAATATCTGGCAAGTACTGGCTGTGTTGGTACATGTGACAACAATCTCTCATATTCTTCATATGTCTGGGCTATGGGGTAGTGTGGGAAGAGGGAAGCCTTTTTTTTTTTTTTTTTTTTTACAAAGAAAAACATCCAAGCCCAGCTAAATGTTGCAAAAACACATCTGAAATCTCCCAAAAGCATGTGGGGAAAAATGTGTTCTGGTCTGAAACCGAGGTGGAACTTTTTGGCCATAATTACAAAAGATGTGTTTGGCACAAAGACACTGCACATCACCAAAAGAACACCATACCCACCGTGAAGCATGTTAGTGGCAGCATCCTGCTTTGGGGCTGTTTTTCTTCAGCTGGAACAGGGGCTTTAGTCAATGTAGAGGGAATTATGAACAGTTCCAAATACCAGTCAATATTGGTACAAAACATTCAGGCTTCTGCTAGAAAGCCTAACATGAAGAGGAACGTCATCTTTCAGCATGACAACGACCAAAAGCATACATCCAAATCAACAAAGGAATGGCTTCACCATAAGAAGATTAAAGTTTTTGGAATGGCCCAGACCTGAATCCGATTGAAAATCTGTGGGGTAATTAACTCTTGTAAATCCTCTTTAAGTGAAGTAACTACCCAACTTAGAACAATACAGGAGGAAGTGGCTCTGGTTAGACATGACCTACAACAAGTAAATGAAAGAACAGCTCTGGAGGAAAGAGTCAGTCTTGTGGAGGATGTATTGACCCCCCTTAGAAAAGAAATAAAAGAAATGAGAGAACAAATGATTAAACAGGAACTGAAGATGGACGAAATCGAAAATAGAATGAGGAGGAAAAATATTAGGGTTGTGGGACTTCCAGAACATAGCGAAGGGGCAGACCCAGTAGCTTTTATTGAAAAATGGATCAGAGAGACATTTGGCCCAGAATCTTTTTCGCAATTTCTAGCGGTAGAAAGGGCACATAGGGTCCCAGTTAGACGTCTTAGACCAGATGGTCCTCCCCGCCCCCTCCTGATCAAGATGTTTTATTATAAAGACAAAATGACAATAATCCAGAAGGCCCGAGATATGGGAAATGTCCTATACAATGGAACAAGGATATCTATCTACCCAGACTTTTCACCAGAACTGCAGAAGAAAAGAGCTAGGTTCGGTGAAGTGAAACGTAAATTACAGCAATCAAAATTCACATATGCACTACTATACCCAGCAAGATTGAGGGTGAATGCACCAGATGGGATAAAGTTTTTCGATACGCCTGAGGGGGCGACGGAGTGGTTATCGTATGGTGAAGCCCCATAGAGAATATATACATGGACTGCTGCTTATCACACTTATTTAAGACAATTTTCATTTATATTTGTATCTATATTTTTTGCATACGCAGCTTTTCTCTTCCCTTAGGGAGGAGATAGGGATAAGTAGATGTATTCACAAAGGGAAACCCGAAACATGAAACACAGAATTTGAAATATATAGGGAGGTTTTTTTTTTTTTTTTATAGATAGGAGAGAGACACGAGAAGGGTATGAGGGGGGGAGGGGGGAGATAAAAGGTGTGTTTGAATTGAAGGGAATGAGGTTCAAGCTATCCCCCTTTATAAGGGTGAAGCGTGAACATCCTCCCAACTATAAGGGTAAAATGTGTATGGGGAAGGGGGGTATGAGGAATTGGGGAGATGTATTCTGGATTGGGAGGGAGGAGGGAGGGGGAGAGGGAGGGAACAAGGGGGAAGCAAAACAAGGGATGCACCAAAAGGGTGAACATTTGAAGACGGATGTAAGTGAGGGTCACAATAGGAAGCCTCAACCCAAGCCAAGGAAGGCGGAGAAAAGGGTTTATGAGATAGGAAGTAGGTATGTATGGAGTGAAAGGAGAGAAAGAGGGGAGGTGATAGTTACACAAATAAAGAATATTAAGAAAATGTTAAAGAAAGAAATGGGCAGGTTTAGATCACTAAAGGGTTCACCATGGATATAGACACTTACACGCGCAGTAAAAATGTATGGCTAATAGGACACAAGTGGAAAATCTAACAATATGCTCATGGAACGTCCGAGGTTTGGGAGACTCGGGGAAAAGGGCAGCAGTAATGTCACTGATGAGAACATATGGAGCATCAATTATATGCCTCCAGGAGACCCACCTCACAAAGAACTCTGCATCCCAATTGGGATGGAGAGAGTTTAAAACGCAATTTCACTCGGTCCACACCTCATATTCTAGAGGAGTGGGCATATTCATTAAAATGGGTATAATGTTTAAAAGTATTCAGAGTAAGGTGGACGATTCAGGGCGCTATGTTTTTTTACACTGTAAGATAGACAACAAAGAATATATACTGTCCAACCTGTATATCCCACCCCCCTTTGACGCCATAGTGCTGACTAGCCTGATGGAGTTTGTTCTGGAGAGACCGGGGATACCGGTGATAGTCATGGGAGACTTTAATATGGCCTTAGACTGGCGTAAGGACAGATTCCCTAGTAGGACACATCAGAATAGAACAAGAGATGTTAGATTATCAAAATTTCTAGACGAAATAGGCCTGAAAGATGTGTGGAGACTACGCAACCCCGAGACTCGGCAGTACTCCTGTTTTTCCAGAACACACTCCACGCTCTCAAGAATAGACTTAGCCTTGGGCAACGATGAGGCAATACCAATAATAAAACAAGTAAAATATATGCCAAGGAGCCTCTCGGATCACTCCCCAATATTGGTTGTGTTAGACACGGGGGAAATAATACACCAAAGGGAGGGGAAAATAAACCCACATTGGATGGAATTAATAAAAGACCCAAAAGAGATACTAGAGGAGAAAAGAGAATTTATAGAAATAAATCAAGGCACCGCCTCAGAGCAAGTGGTGTGGGATACATTAAAAGCCTTTTTTAGAGGTATAATGATCCAAAAAATCTCCAGGATAAAAAAACAATCTAGAGAAAATGAGCGAATAGCTAGCGAGTTGGTTTCTAAGAATGAAGAAAAATGTATTAGGGATCCAACGGAGAACAACTCAAGAGCATGGATACAAGCACAACAGAACTATAGATTACTAATTCTAAAAAAAAATAGAAAACAAACAAATTTTTCAAAAACAAGTAGCATTTGCAGAGGGAGAAAGTGCAGGCAGAATGCTGGCCCATTTAATTAAAACAAACTCGCCCTCCTCAATAGTACCAGCGATAAAGGTAAACGGGGACAGAATTACTTCTCAAAAATCTGAAATAATAGTTTCCGGGACTTTTATGTGGACCTGTACAGTTCAAAGGAAGAGGAAAGAAGAGAAGAAATGGACTCCTTTTTTGGAAGGTTAACTATCCCCTCGCTATCGGAAATGGATAGAGTAGCACTAGATAAACCCATAACTTTAGAAGAAGTACAAAGTGCGGTACAAGGGATGGCAGGACAGAAATCCCCGGGACCGGACGGTCTCCCGGTGGAGACCTATCGGTACTTCGGGAAAGAGCTGCTCCCGGAGCTTACTAAGGTTCTAAATAGCTCTATAGATAAAGGAGAACTCCCCCCGTCTATGATGGACTCAACAATTAATAGTTATCCATAAAGAGGGAAAGGACCCACTGGACACTTCATCATATAGACCTATTTCCTTACTTAACACGGATACAAAAATATTGTCAAGGGTCTTGGCTGCCAGATTGAGCGGGGTAGTTGACAAACTGGTGCATCCCGACCAATCGGGATTTATCCCGGGAAGGGCCACCCACACAAATATAAGAAGAGTCTATATGAATCTTCAGATACCAACAGAGGAAGACGGAAAAAGAGCAATCGTCTCGCTAGATGCCGCCATGGCCTTTGATAATGTAGAATGGAAATATTTGTGGAGAGTTCTGAGGGAGTATCAGGTTGGACCGATCTTTATGAAATGGATTAAATTATTATATAAAACCCCAGAAGCGAGAGTGAAAGTGAATAACGTTCAGTCTGAGAGGTTTCGATTGCAGAGGGGAACGAGACAGGGGTGCCCGTTGTCCCCCCTTCTATTTGCCCTCGCAATCGAGCCTCTAGCAAATAGCTCTCAGGTCGACCCCGGAGATAAGAGGATTTATAAGAGGGGAGATAGAGGAGAAAGTAGTATTATACGCGGACGATCTCCTCTTGCTACTGGGGGATACACAGCAGTCACTAGGAAAAGCTATGGAACAGATAGGGAACTTTGGAAGCTTTTCAGGCTTGACTATAAACTGGGGAAAATCTATGTTGCTTCCAGTGGACCCTCTTTTGAACCCCTTACCGCAAGAGGCCACAAAAATACAAATAACAACTCAGATAAAATATCTGGGTGTAAATATATCCAAAGATCCTAACCATTACATTGCAGACAATCTGATTCCCTTGTTTAATACAGGGGAAAAAGTAAAATTTGGAAACGCCTCCCACTTTCATTGGCAGGCCGCTGTAATTTAATAAAAATGGTCTGGATGCCACAGCTTCTCTATGTCCTACAAAACTCCCCAGTGTGGGTATATGAAAAATGGTTTAAAAAAATAGAAAGTATATTCAGGGAGCTAATCTGGAAAGGGGGGGGTAGCAAGAATAAAACTAAATACCTTACAGAGGACAAAGAGGGAGGGAGGGGTGGCACTCCCACATCCGTTTAGCTACTTTTTGGCAGCCCAGATTCAATACATGAAGGGCAGTAACATGGAAGGAGGAGAAATAAAAAAGAGAATACTATTAGAGAACCCCACGCATGATACCCTAGTAGAAGCTGTGGAATCAGGCTCATTTACTATGAAAACACCCACCCTGGACCTTATGATTAGAACATGGAAAGAGGTGAAGACTGTGCTGGGATACAACAGTATTAATGAGTACACCCCTATATGGGAGAATGACAATCTGACAGAAATACAGAAGATGGGAACAGTCAATGAATGGAAAAAACAGGGCATAAGATATATCTCCCAGCTGTATCAGGATGGCACACTAAAAACTTTTCAGACATTAAAAGAACAAATATAAACTCACAAATAAATCTTTCTATAAATATCTACAAATAAGGCATGCATTAGCAAAACAATATAAAGGAACAGTAATGACTTGGAGTAAGATCCCTCTCTTAAAGGAAATTATTAACACTAAAACATCTAAGGGTTCAATATCAAAGATCTATAAATTTTTACAAAAGGGGAGCCAAAGGGGAACCCATGGTCAGACATGTAGGAAGAAATGGGAAAAAGATATAGGTAATCTATCTAATGAACAGTGGGGAAGAATCTTGGAGCTTGCTCAGACGGTCTCACTGTCTCCCTCCCAGAGGATGTCCCACCTCTTTTTGTTAAATCGAGCATATTACACGCCGTATAAACTTTTTTGTTTTGGACGCAGAGAAAATGACAGCTGTCCTAGATGTGGAAGAGAAAGGGGGGACATGATACATATGTTTTGGCGATGTCCGAAGCTACATCGGTACTGGAGGGAGGTAGTGAGAACAATAGAGCAGACTTTTGAGATACACATGGAGTTGGAACCCCTACAATGCGTATTGGGCTGGTTGGAGGGCGAAGGGATAAAGGATAACATTAAGTTAGCAATAACCAGATGCCTATTTCAAGCGAGGAGGCTGATAGCGCAGAAATGGCAATCAGTCTCCCCGCCGTCTAGCAATGACTGGGAATAAAATATGAATTTAACAATATTAAAAGAAAGGACGACATATATTAGACAGGGAGCTCTAAAAAGATTTGAAAAAATTTGGAAACCTTGGCAGGAGAAAAAAACATTAATTGAAGATCAGTAAAGATATCGAAGATAGGGAGGGACGAGTGGGAGGAAGGAGGGGGTGAGAGTGGGGGATAGAGGACAACTAGTGGAAGGATGGGGAACGGAGTATGGAAGGAGCGATTTGAGGTCAAGAGGAAGGGAAAGTTGTGTTGGTTTTAAGACGATATTATTTATTATCTGTTTTGTATGTGAATTTGGGGAGGGATGGGGAAGGAATGTATTGTAAAATGGAAAATTGTTTAATAAAGATATGAAGTATAAAAATAAAAAAAGAATCTGTGGGGTTACCTGTAGAGGGCGGTGCACAATAGATGCCCTCCCAATCTGACAGATTTGGAGTGTGTTTGCAAAGAAGGTTGGACAAATATTGCCAAGTCAAGATGTGCCATGCTGATAGACTCGACTCATACCCAAAAAGACTAATAAAATCAAAGGGTGCTATTAGTTTTAAAGTGGTTGTAAACCCACTCTTGCAACTTGCACCTACAGGTAAGCCTAGATTAAGGCTTACCTGTAGGTGTTTGCAATATCTCCTAAACCTACAAGGTTTAGGAGATATTTGCCAAAAAGAGTACACCAATGTGTACGGCGCATGCACACTGTAAATGGCGGTTTTATGAATGATAACGCCGGCTTTTACTGCCAATCACAGCATGTGCTGAGTGACGTCATCGCCGCTCCGGCCAATCACAGCGCCGGAGCGGCGATACCCAGAAGTAACCTCCGGGAGAGATGGCTGCGGCGAGGACGGATTCGGGGACTTCGATCTAAGGTAAGTAATGCATAATGAGCTAGTATGCTAGTCATACTAGCTCATTATGCCTTTGTCTTGCAGGGTTTTTTTTGTTGATGTTTTTAAATGGGTTTACAACCACTTTAAGGGTGTGCACGTTTATTCAACATTATTATTATTATTATTGTTATTATTTATTATTATTATTATTATTATATTTATTTTTTTACTTCCCTCCACCTAAAAGATTTCAGTTTGTCCAACTGAGTCTGAGTTGTACAGTTTTATAGGTAATTTTAAAGGTGGAATAAGTTCTGAAAAGATTTCTTTCTCATTTTTTTTTTTCCACAGAAACCTGACATTATTTTAGCAGGGGTGTGTGTAGACTTTTTATATCCACTGTGCATTACCTAACAACAGACCTTTATTCTGACACTTTGTTTACAAGTAAAAATCTTTTCGTCTTTCTCTTTCGTCCATGGACGGACACGGCCTTTTTATACTCTTAACTGTAGGGTTATATTCCTGTCTATTAGGAGAGGACTAGGCAGACATGTTAATAGTTAAAAACATTAATCTTTAGCACAGCTGAACAGCCCCGCCCATGGAGCGGTCCCTCTGGTCATAACCCCTCACACAGCAGTTAGCAGCCCAGTTTTTTTTCTGCCTTGTTGGCGCAGTTTTTTTATTTTAATCAGCGCCATTTTCCTGTGGCCGCGCCTCTGTTATAGCAATACAGCGGGCGACCATTTTCTTGTAGTCGCGCTGGCATTCAAGCAGGCGGCCATTTTCTTGAGGCCCACGCGGTTTTTCACCGAGAACGGGGGCCATATTGGTGTAGGTTTTGGCCTCTAGTGTCCCTATGGCTTCTGAACGGCGCGAATAGCGCAGTTTGTACCTCAGAGGCACCCAGACACACGCTGTGGGGAGAGAGGCAGCGGGACGCGGCACTTAAGCTGAGCGGTTCTGGTCAGGTTGGGGAGTCCCCTGGTCGGTTGCAGCACGGAGGGTGGGCCACCTTCTTTTTTTTTTTTTTTTTTTTGTGTACCTTATACTTGACTGTAGTCCCTGGGGATGTCAAGTGAGCGGGTCAGCATGGCATCAGAAGCTGGCGTTTCTTTCCCAGATATTCCAGTAGTGGCAACCGGTGCCCCTGCACCTGCAGTTCCTGTGGACGCTTTGTCGGCGGTCCTGGAATCATTTTGTTGCCAGGGTGGAAGCGGTTTGTGGGCGCAAAGGGGGTAAAAAGTGCCCCCTCCCCCACCTTCTTCTGGTGATAGCTCAGACTCGGACCGGGCTGGGACCCAGGTCCCCTGTTCTGAGGTATCAGAGGATGTAGACCAGGACCATTCGGACAGTGAGAGTGACTCCATGTCCGGGTCAGCGCAGGATAAGGCACTTGTTGGAGCACTTATCACCGCAGTGTGGGAAACCCTCAAACTGGAGCATAAGGCTGGGACTTCTGCTGAGATATCTGTCCCTTTTGGGTCCCATAAGCCGGCCCGCACTGCAAAAGTTTTTTTTTCCTTATGTGACTTATTTTGACAAGTTCAATAGACAAGGAATGGGAACGGCCGCAGAGGACTTTTTCTGTCCCAAAACGCTTGGCAGTCCGTTATCCTTTTGAGGAGAGCCTTCTGAAAAAATGGGCATCTCCCCCGGTTGTGGACCCCCTGGTATCTAGGTTAAACAAAGTAACCACGATTCCGGTGGAAGGGTCCGCTGCATTTAGATAGGAGATTTGAGGCGGTGGGCCGGTCCTTATTCACCTTGCTGCGATCAGCATTGCGGCCTATTCTGGCCATGGCACTGGTGTCACAAACTCTGACTGAGTGGGCAAAGTTATTGCACCGGGAGTTGGGGGACCATCATGCTTCGCCAGGCTGCGTGGAACTAGCTGACCAGTTAGTGCATGGCCTCAAATATGTCTGTGATGCAGCCCTGGATGCTGATCCTTTGATTTCCAGAGCCTCGGTGTCTGCAGTAGTTCTTCAGCGCCTGATTTGGCTAAAATCCTGGTCCGCGGACCAGGCTTCTAAGAAGGGTCTGGCAGACTTGCCCTTCAAGGGAGAAGAGGCTATTTGGAGCCTCGCTCGATGACATTATTAAGGATGTCACGGGAGGTAAGAGCACGCTACTCCCTCAGTCTAGAAAAGGTAAGGAGCCGAGACGTAGACCGGGGCCCTCCTTTTCCGCGCAAAGCGGGTTTTTTTGGGGGGTTTTTTTTATCAGTCAGGGCCCGCAGGCCAGACCTTTTCAGGCCAACAAGGGCTCATCTGTGGGACAGAAGCATCCCTGGGTTCGCAAGCAAGACAAGCCCGCGAACAAACCTGCTTTCGCATGAAGGTCTGCCCCCGCCCGATCTCCGGGTGGGGGGACGTCTACACGAGTTTGCGGCTCGGTGGACCTCCCTGCTTTCCGACCGGTGGGTCTGCGAAGTGGTTTCTTCGGGGTACAGGATAGAGTTTCTTTGCTGTCCACCAAACATTCTTTCCCTCAAACCTTCCTCTTCTTCCGGCTCGTCGGGCCGCCCTAAGGGGGGCAGTACAGGACTTGCTGAAGTGCGAGGTAATCATCCCTGTACCGCTGCAGGAAAGGTTTCAGGGATTTTACTCAAATCTGTTTGTAGACCCGAAGAAAGACGGAGTCCATCCGATCCTAGACCTCAAGGCCCTCAATGTCTTTGTGAGGGTTCAGGATGGAATCAATTCGCTCTGTGGTCACTGCACTCCATCCGGGCGACTTTCTGGCGTCCTTGGACATCAAGGACGCTTACTTGCATGTCCCCGTTTTCGTCGGACACCAGAGGTTCCTGCGCTTTGCAGTAGGACGACCACTATCAATTCGTGGCTCTCCCCTTTGGCCTGGCGTCGGCGCCAAGGGTGTTCACCAAGGTGCTTACCCCACTTCTGGCCTTGCTGAGACAGCGAGGGATCGCCATCGTGGGCTACTTGGACGATCTACTTCTGAGAGCTGCTTCAAGCTCAGAATTAGAGGACGTGGCGATTGCCAGTCAGACCCTCCGAGAATTTGGCTGGGTGCTGAACTTCCAAAAGTTGGTGTTGGTGCCGACTCAGCGCCTAGAATATCTGGGGTTAATTCTAGACTCCTCAAAGGCGAGAGCGTTTCTCCCTTTGGAAAAGTTTCAGACTCTTCGGACTGCGGTGAAGCTGCTAGCATCCCGCAAATGGTCGTCGCTCCACTTTTGCATGCGGGTCTTGGGCCTGATAGTAGCCTCTTTCGAGGCGGTACCGTATGCTCAATTCCACGCAAGTTTTGCAGAGGGAGATTCTGTCCAAATGGGACAAGTCTCCATTGTCCTTGGATTGTCAAATCCGGGTGAGCCAGCTAGTCAGGGACTCCCTGGTCTGGTGGCTGACATCTCCGGCTCTTCAGTCCGGAAACTCGTTCCTTCCCTTTCAGTGGACGGTGATCACGACGGACGCCAGCCTGACCGGTTGGGGAGGAGTTTGGGGTGTTCAGTCGACACAGGGGTACTGGACACAGGAAGAATCTCGCCTGCCGATCAATGTTCTGGAGCTCCGGGGCGATCAGGCAGTGCCTCTCCACTTGGTCACAGAGGCTACAGGGGCGTCCGATCAGGATCCAGTCGGACAATGCCACGGCGGTGGCGTATGTCAACCATCAAGGTGGAACAAGAAGCGCGGCTGCAGCCTCAGAGGTAGCTCACATCTTGAGGTGGGCAGTTAGGAGCGTACCGGCTCTATCGGCCATTTACATTCCGGGCGTAGAAAACTGGCAAGCGGACTACCTCAGTCGCCAGATGCTGGACCAAGGAGAATGGTCACTACACCCGGAGGTATTTCACCTCCTTTGCCTGAGATGGGGCGAGCCAGACATTAGATCTCCTGGCTTCTTGACTCAATCGAAAGGTGTCGAGGTTCGTAGCCAGGTCAAAAGATCCTTGGGCGGACGCAACAGATGCGCTGGTGGCCCCATGGGGACAGTATCGGCTGATTTATGCCTTTCCCCCACTGAAACTGCTTCCTCGTCTGCTTCACAGAGTGGAGGCCGAGGGGATCCTAATTGCCCCGGATTTGCCTCGGCGTCCCTGGTACGCCGACCTGATAAAACTAGTGGCGGACGCTCCTTGGCGACTGCCGTTGCGAAAGGACCTTCTGTCACAAGTTCCCATCCTTCATCCTGCTTTACAGTCGCTGGCTTTAACGGCTTGGCTGTTGAAGGCCTGGTGCTGAGGGACCAGGGCCTGTCGGATTCAGTAATTTCCACCATGCTGAGGGCACGGAAGTCTTCTTCCCAGAAGATTTACCACCGCACATGGAAGGCCTACATCTGTGTGAAGAGATGAGGTGGCATCCACGTACATATTTGGTTTCTAGGATCCTGCTGTTTTTACAGCGTGGCGTGAATCAGAAACTTGCCTTAGGCACGATTAAAGGGCAGATTTCAGCATTGACTGTGTTCTTTTTAATGACCCTTGGCGACTTACTCCCTGGTAAGTACTTTTGTTCAAGGGGTTCGGCATGTTGTGACTCCACCGGTTCGATCACCACTACCACCGTGGGATTTGAATCTGGTGCTTTCGGCACTTCAGGAACCCCCCCTTTTGAGAACATCAGGGAGATTCCGCTCTTGACTCTCTCCCAGAAGGTTGTTTTTCTGGTAGCCATTACTTGGGTTAGACGTGTTTCTGAGTTAGGGGCCTTGTCTTGCAAGGCCCCCTACTTAATCCTCCATAGGGATAAAGCGGTGCTGCACCTGCAGCCTTCGTTTCTACCAAAGGTAATTTCAGCCTTTCATCCTTGTGTCCAAAAGAGGCTGCTTTTCATTCCCTAGCCGTGGTACGTGCTCTGCGGGTGTATCTGTCTGCTACGGCCCCGTTTCGGAGGTCAGACTCTGTTTCGTGTTAGTATCTGGTCCCAAGAAGGGCCTGGCGGTCTCGTCGGCCACCATTTCTCGGTGGTTCAGGCCTACGCCCTGAAGGGGCGGGCGCCTCCTTTTCCTGTTACGGCGCATTCTACCAGGGCAATTGGTGCTTCCTGGGCTTTCCGACATCACGCATCTGTCTCACAGGTGTGCAAAGCGGCGACCTGGTTGTCCATTCACACTTTCACCAAGTTTTATAAGGTTGATGTGAGTGCATCTTCGGATGCTTCCTTCGGCCGCAAAGTTTTGCAGACGGCCGTTTTAAAGGTTGCAACTCCCCCGTTGAGGAGCTCTGGTTGCATTGGGGTGACGTTAGTTTTTGATTGCTGTTCCCACCCCTCATTTTTTGATACTGCTTGGGGACGTCCCTACAGTTGAGAGTATAAGAAGGCTGTGTCCGTCCATGGGCGAAAGAGAAAAATAGGATTTTTGTACTCACCGTAAAATCCTTTTCTCTGAAGTCCATGGACGGACACAGCACCCACCCCTCCTTTTTAAGTTTGTACTGCTTTTTGACGAACTGAGCTGCTAACTGCTGAGTGAGGGGTTATGACCAGAGGGACCGCCCCCTGGGCGGGGCTGTTCAGCTGTGCTACATATTGTTTTTAACTATTAACATGTCTTCCTAGTCCTCTCCTAATAGACAGGAACATAACCCTACAGTTAAGAGTATAAGAAGGCTGTGTCCGTCCATGGACGTCAGAGAAAAGGATTTTACAGTGAGTACAAAAATCCTATTTTTTGCTAGAAAATTAGTTTCTAAAAAAAACCAAACAGTATATATTTTTGTAGCAGAGGCCCTAGAGAATAAAATGGTGGGTTTTGCAAATTTTTATGTCACTTTATTTGCGCAGCAGTTTTTCAAACACCATTTTACACACGAAAGCATAAATATATTTTAATGAATTTCAATGCACACAGAGACCATATAATACCCAATTTTTTGGTAAAATAAAAAATATGGTGTAATATATGTAAAAATCTTGCGAGCTACCGCATGTGTGTGTGTGTGTGTGTGTGTATATGTATATATGTGTGTGTGTGTATGTATGTGTGTGTGTGTGTGTGTGTGTGTGTGTGTGTGTGTGTGTATATATATGTATGTATGTATATATATATATATATATATATATATATATATATATATATATATACACACACTATACCTTTATTATAATGTACAGACTAATCAAAGCGTATATGAAAACAGCTGCTGGCACTGTTCACAATACCATATGTATGTGCCAAAATTCAAAATAATATTAATAGTGCCGCGCTATCCCTATATCCAAATATTATCATATGTGATGTTGTTTACTTATCACTTTAAGTGTATAACCATAAACAAAAATATATAATCAAGTGAAAAAAGCATGCAAAGTGTCCGCAAGTGCATTGCTTCAGTGCCCGTAACACAAATCCTTCAGCCTGTGTCCTTTCTGAACTTCTTAATATTACCCATGCAATAGTGCTCCACATATAATTAAAGTGTCTCCACTCTGATAAAAACAGAGGCTGATCCTCTCAGTGGCTAGAGTAGATAGAGGTATTCGGCTCTGGGAGCGCGCTTGTGAGCGTGTGACCTCATCGGGGTATGAGAGAAACGCCCATGCGCGAGACTCATACAGAGAATGCGTGCTCCTTTCTCAAGTGTCTTGAGAAAGGAGCGCGAATGCTCCATATGAGTCGCACATGCTCTGAAACGCGTTGCGTTTCTCCCATACCCTGGTGATGTCACAAGCGTGCTTCCAGGGCCGAATACCTCCATCTCCTCCAGCCACCGAGAGGATCAGCTGGCTTTCTCCTGGGTCATCGCAGTTACCGCAGCTGGACATTCCGCTCACACAGGACACACCAGAGACGTTGGAGACCAACCCAGGAGATCTCACTTCCCAGGAGCCTGTCATCCCTTACTTTGATGTAAGTGTTGGATAATATACTACTGTAACATTTAAACCTTGTACTCGGAGGCGCTTTTCTGTTTTTTTTTCTCTTGTGCTGTCTACCAGAGCTGGCTTCGCTCATGTGAAAAGCTGTGACCTCAGTACTGTTCTTTTTTTTGTCATTTAAGTTTTTTATTTTTCATCAGAAAAAAATCATTACAGAATCATAAATATTAAAGATGATTACAATTGACTCAACAAAAATCTTAGGTATTATTACCATAGAAACTTAGACAAATTATTATCGTAAAAACCAATACTGACAATGTTTAAACAAAAAGTAATAATATCTAGCCTCATCTTGGTCAAGTATATAATCAAGTAATCTTATAAACTGATAATAACTTATATTAAGAAAATCTAGTTCCCACAAAAATAAACTGAAAATATGAAGGGCTCCTACTCCCCTCCCCAGCCACCCCTAACGGGAACACACTGTGACTGGGAAGGAGAGAACGTCCGCTGCCCGGCCTTCCTGTCACCACCAACAATCGTCGGTAGAGACAACTGGAGAGATATAATAGAAAAAATTTCATTTGTACATGCAAAAAAAAACACAATACTCGACCTAAGTATGAAAATTAAGAGTTGTTCTCAGACTTGTTAGAGCGAAGTTCAACAGTCCAAGCCTCAAACAATAAAAAAAGGAATCTGAGCCTGAAACTATTATCTTTTATCTGATGTAATAAAACAATAAACATACTATGAAATAATAAAAGCCAAAACCGAGAGAATAAAGTATAGGATAAAAATAAAGAAGAGAAAGAAAAAGAGGAGAGAGAAAGAGAAAAAAAAATAAAAATTCTCAAAGATATGAAGTGAAAAGATTATAGAATGCCTACAAACCAAATATACATTCTAAAGATCAGTGATTGGTGTTGATGACCAAGTTATGTGACAAAGAGATTCCCATAAATCGCGCCCAAGGTTCCCATATGGCTTCAAAATTTGAGGTCTCGTCTAACAAGAAGCTAACCAGTTTTTCTTGTTCCATAATCCAGGAAACTTTTCGCTTCATGGATAATATAGATACCGAAGGTTTCTTCCATGCCCTTGCAATAGTTAGTTTTGCTCCCGTTAAAATAAACAAAATTAGTTTACCAGTGGCTTTAGGAATATGAGGTAAATGTCCATTGAGTAAAGCAATTGTGGGAGATTGATGTATCGGGCAACCTGTAATATTGCGTAAAATGTGAAATACCTTATTCCAAAATCCACAAATTCTTGGGCACTCCCACCATATGTGGATCATAGTACCCAGTCCCTGACATCCCCTATAACAAAGAGGTGAAACAGAGGGGTACATAACAGTCAATCTCGTGGGAACTAGATACCATCTTGTAAAAAGTTTTATATTGGCCTCTATGAGCGAAGTATTGCAGAGGCCTGAAGTCGAGCGAGAGTAGCTTGCATGCCAGTCTACAATATTTCTATCAATTAGGAGTTCCTTCTCCCAGGCCAACATGTATGGTAGTTTCACTAAATTGGATGCCAGTGACTTGTAGATCACAGAGATCCACACCAATTTTCATAATCTGTAAAGTCTCGGGATGAATATCCAGTTTTACACCTAGAATGAATTAAATTAGCGATTTGATGAAATCTCGGTTTTTCGGATAAAGGGAGATCTAATTTGTTCATAAAATATTCAATAGGTAAAGGGCCTATAGAGGAAAAAAATTGACCAATGCGGTACAACCCCTTGTCGTACCACCATTTAAAGGTTTGAAGGTCCAAACCTTGATGAAAAAAGGGGTTTTTGAACACCGGGGTCAAAGGTTGAGCTTTAGAGACCAGCGAGAAGTTTCCGAAGTGAATCCCATAAAGATAAGGATTGTGAGAGTGATGGTGATAAGATGGGAGGTCTATTTCTGGGAGGGCACCACAACAGGTGTATTAGTGATGAGGATGGAACAGCTTGATTTTCTATTGATATCCAATCAGGAAGTTCTGTGTTAAAATATAAAGCAGATAGTTGTGCCAATCGTGCTGCTTGGTAGTACCATAAGAGATTCGGAAGACCTAACCCACCCTGTTTGGGAAGGTTGAATAAGCATCTGTTTGAGAGTCGTGGACCTTTATTGTTCCAAATGAATTTAGTGAGCTTACTTTGAAAAGATTTCAAATGATCTCTTTTGATTGGAATAGGAAGTGAACGAAATAAATATAAAAGCCTGGGCAAAAGGGTCATCTTGACTGAGTTAATCCTGCCAATCCAAGAAATACTGTGCGACTCCCAGTCTTTGAGATCGAGTTCGAGTTTCTTGTACATAGGAGGGTAGTTAGCTTGGTATAGATTTTCAAATTTAGATGTAACATTAATTCCTAAGTACTTAATGAATGAGCTGCTCCACTTGAATTGGTAAGTTATCTGTAAATCGGACACTATAGAATCTGGGAGAGACACGTTAAGAGCTTGAGATTTAGACATATTAATTCTGAGACCTGAAAGAGTCGAAAACTTATTAAGCAATGAGCAAACCTCCGGTAAATTAGACCGTGGAGAAGTGACAAAAAGTAAAAGGTCATCTGCGAATAAGGCACATTTATGGGTATCTTGACCACATTGCACCCCCCTGATATTCGGATTACTACGAATGGCAATGGCTAAAGATTCGATCATAATAGCGAATATCAGGGGGGATAGGGGGCAACCCTGACGTGTACCTCTTCCAATCTGAATAGGGTCGGAAAAAATTCCTTGCATTCTGATTCTGGCCTTAGGATTAGAATAAAGGGCTTCTAAAATTCCTAACATTCTGTCCAAATCCCCAGCGTTTAAGTACAGCGAATAGATATGTCCACGACACCGAATCGAATGCCTTCTGGAGGTCCAGTGACAGTAACATACCCTCCTGTTTATGACCTCCCTCCCAATTAGATTGTAGGATTGATACTAGGTCAACCGCTCTTCGCACCTTATCAGGACCTTGCCTACCGGGTATAAAACCGACCTGGTCTTTGTGAATATAAGAGCCTATAAAAGAAGCAAGTCTGTTCGCTAATATCTTGGTTAATATTTTAAGATCATTATTGATTAAGGAGATTGGTCTGTAGTTTTCTATTTGACTAGTATCTTTATCCGGTTTTGGGATCACAGAAATATAAGCCATATTTAGTTGATTATCTATCGGGGAACCTTTAGACATAAAATTAAAAAGTCTAGTTAGGTAAGGAGTTAGGATCTCTGAAAATGTTTTGTAATATGGTGTGGAAAAACCATCCGGTCCAGGAGCTGTTCCCCCCCCCCTTTAAAGCTTTTGACATCTGAAACCTCTTCATTTGAAATAGGAGCATCCGGGGGCGTGGCCTGGTCATGGCTGAGTGAAGCTGCTTTCCTTTAGAGCTCCCGGCCCCGAACCCCACATACCCGGCTAAACAGCAACTAAATGTCGGTATGAACTCGGCTAAAAAGTACAAGACGGGAGCAGCAACGAGGGGGACACCCGCAGGCAAGAACCCGGGCGAAATACACAGATATTTTCAGCATTTACAAGTGAAATCCCCTGGAGGCAGAGCAGCAGCGCCGCGAGGCCCTGCACGTGGAGCAACACAGAAGGCCCAACAGCCAGACACCGGCTCCTCTACCCGACGCCCCCGTCTCACCCACCCAGCACCAGCCGGTACTACAGGACAGACTGCCCAGCATGATGTCCTCTCACCAGCCAGCGGAAGTTAACCTTATGGACCAAGACATAATAGGATTTTTATAACAGCTTACCTGTAAAATCCTTTTCTTGGAGTACATCACGGGACACAGAGCGGCATAGTCATTACTATGTGGGTTATATAGTTTACCTTCAGGTGCTGGCACTGGCAACTTCCAAACCGGAAGTACCCTCCCCTATATAAGCCCCTCCCATCTGGGAGCACCTCAGTTTTGTAGCAAAGCAATAAGTGTCCCCAAAAGAGGGGTGGGAGCTCTGTGTCCCGTGATGTACTCCAAGAAAAGGATTTTACAGGTAAGCTGTTATAAAAATCCTATTTTCTTTCTCGTACATCACGGGACACAGAGCGGCATAGTCATTACTATGTGGGATGTCCTAAAGCAATGCCCAATGAGGGGGGGGGGGATACACCATACATAAGCTGAGCGCTATCAGACATGAGGATCCTTTGCGGCCTGCAACACACTGCGCCCAAAGGCGACATCCTCCTGACTTCTAACGTCCACCTGGTAGAACCTAGTAAACGTGTGTACTGAAGACCATGTTGCGGCCTTACAGATTTGAGCCAGGGAGGCCTGGTGATGCACTGCCCATGAAGTTCCAACTGCTCTCGTGGAGTGCGCCCTAACTTTGAACGGAGGCGGTCTCCTTCTCAAGCCATAGGCTTGCATAATGACCTGTCGAATCCACTTGGCTAAAGTAGATTTTGACGCTGCCTGACCCTTTCTGGGGCCTTCCGGCAGAATAAACAAAGTATCCGTTCTGCGAATCTGAGCAGTGGCTTTTAGATAAGCTTTAACTGCTCTTACTACATCCAAAGAATGTAATAATTTTTCCTCTACTGAACTAGGCTTGGGGAAAAAAGAAGGAAGAACCACATCTTGGTTCAAATGAAAACTCGATACGTCCTCATCCAGCCTTTCTTCCTAAGGTGGTAACACTACTCTGTCCTTATGGATAACCAGATATGGCTCCCTACAGGACATAGCGGCTAATTCCGACACTCTTTTAGCCGAACAAATGGCTACTAGAAAAATCAATTTCCTGGTGAGAAGAACCAGGGAAATATGCTGTAATGGTTCAAATGGTTGTTTCTGTAGAACCGCCAGAACCAGGTTTAAGTCCCATGGACATATGGGAATATTAACCGGAGGGCTAATACGCATCACTCCTTGTATAAAGGCTTTGACTAGTGAATGCGAAGCCAAGGGCCGCTGAAAAAATATTGACAAGGCCGAAATCTGACCCTTGATAGTACTCAAGGCAAGCTTCCTATCTACAGCCCACTGTAGGAAGTCCAGAATCCTACCTATTACGTACTTACGTGGATGCCATTTCTTGGCCTCACACCAGGCGATGTACGCCTTCCAGATTCTATAGTAGATCTGCCTGGATACCGGCTTCCTGGCATTGATCATGGTAGATACCACAGGATTAGAGAGACCTCTCTTTTTTAGAATGTGGGCTTCAATAGCCAGGCCGTCAAACCTAGGGCTGGTAAGGAAGGGTGGTATATCGGTCCTTGCGAAAGCAGGTCCGGACGATGTGGGAGGGTCCAAGGACTCCCCACAGACATTTTTACAATCTCCGCGTACCATGCTCTTTGGGGCCACGCTGGAGCCACCAGAATCACTGGTTTCTTTTCTACCCTGATTCTGCGGAGTAATCGAGGTAACAATTGTGGCGGTGGGAATGCATATATCAGCTTGAACTGATCCCAAGGGAACACTAGGGCATCCGAGCCGCAAGCTAGGGGATCCCTTGTCCAAGAGACAAACCTGTCCACCTTTGCGTTGAATCTGGATGCTAGCAGATCTACATCCGGTGTTCCCCACCGCTGACATATTGTCCGGAAAACCTCGGGGTGAAGGGACCATTCCCCTGGGCATAATTGTTGGCGACTTAGAAAGTCCGCCTTCCAATTCTCCACTCCTGGAATGAAAACCGCGGATATGGCTGGGACATATCTTTCTGCCCATTTCAGGATGCAATTTACTTCCCTCTGGGCTGCACGACTCCTGGCGCCACCCTGATGATTGATATATGCCACTGCCGTGGCATTGTCCGATTGAATTCTGACAGGGGACCCTTGGAGTTTGGATGTCCATGCTACTAGGGCATACCGGGCTGCTCGTATCTCTAAGAGATTGATGGGCAGGGCCTTTTCTGCATCCGACCATCTGCCCTGGAGAGACCATTGCTCCAGTACTGCTCCCCAGCCTATAAGGCTGGCATCTGTAGTGACCACCTTCCAAGAAATCGGACTGAAGGATTTCCCTTTTTCCAGATTCTGGGGAACCAACCACCAACGGAGGCTCTTGCGAACGGAAGGGGACAAGGACATTGGTAAGTCTAGGGCCTGAACTCTTTTGTTCCAGGCTGACAGTATAGCCCTTTGCAAATTCCTTGAATGGAATTGACCGTAGGGTACTGCTTCGAATGATGCCACCATTTTTACCAGCAGCCTCATGCACAGGCGTATGGATGGCTGTCTTTTTGTACCCACTAGGTGGATCAAATCTCTCAAAGACGACACCTTTTCTTGAGGCAAGAAAAGTTTTCTCTGGTCTGAATCCAGCCTTAGCCCCAAGTATTCCAGACTTTTGACTGGTTTTAGGGCTGACTTGTCTCGGTTGATAATCCAACCGTGATATTCCAGATACTCGATTGTCTCGTGAACAACCACTTCTAGTTTTTCCACTGAGTGGTCTATCAGCAACAAGTCGTCTAGATATGCCATTATCGTTACACCTCGTGTTCTTAGATTGGCCAATAATGGGGCCAGAATTTTTGTGAACACTCGTGGTGCTGTGGCCAGACTGAAGGGTAAGGCTCTGAACTGAAAATGGCGCCCTTCTACCGCAAAGCGTAGAAATTTTTGGTGGACTGGAAAGATGGGAATGTGCAAATAAGCATCTTTGCTGTCGATCGAGGCTAACCATTCCTCCCCTTGTAGGGCAGTGGCCACCGATCGGATCGACTCCATCCGGAAAGTCCTGATATGTAGGAATTTGTTTAGCCCTTTTAGATTTAATATGGGCCTCACGTCCCCGTTTGGCTTCGGGACTGTAAAGAGGTTTGAGTAAAACCCGAACCCCCATTCTTCCAGGGGAACCTCTATAATTACTGCTTGGAGCAATAATTGTTCTAGTGCCAACAGGAGGGATCCTCTCTTCTGGGGATCCCTTGGCACGTTTAACCTTATAAAATGGGAAGGAGGGGAGTCTTTTAACTCCAATTTGTATCCCAGACTTACTGCGGAGAGCACCCATCTGTCTCTGATCGTGTCCTGCCAGGTCTCTGCGAACAACTGAAGTCTTCCCCCCACCCGATTGAGTGGGGGCAACCCTTCATGCATTTGACTTTGGGGGAGGTTTTGTACCTTTCCTGATCCAGGGTTTCTTGTTACCCTGCAATTGTCCCTGATTTTTACCCCCGGGATTTGACCGAGGAGGCCGTCGGAACTGTTTCACAGCCGATGTCCTAGGGACTGGAGAAGCAGGCCTCTTAAAAGAGGGACCTCTAACTCTGTTTTTAACCGGCAAAAGTGTACTTTTACCGCTGGAAATTTTCTGGATATATTTGTCCAGGTCTTCCCCGAATAAGCGTTCACCATGAAATGGGAAGCTGACCAGCAATTTTTTACAGGGAGCTTCAGCAGATCAGTTTTTGAGCCACAGAAGCCTGCGCATATGTACTACAGACAGCGTAAGGCGGGAGGCCTGATGGATTGAATCCTTTATAGCGTCAACCGCAAAGCATAAGGCTCTAGGTAGATCAGCTAGGGCAAGAGCCTGCTGATCTGGCAAGTCCCTTAAGACCTGTTTCAACTGATCCTTCACTGCTTGGCAGACCCCAATAGCTGCCACTGCTGGTTGTGTCACCAAGCCTGCTGTAGCAAAAGCAGATTTTAATAAGGACTCCAATTTTTTATCTATTGGGTCCTTGAACATTTGGACATTATCCACTGGACATGTCAGTGATTTATTCACACAAGAGATGGCTGCGTCCACTGTAGGGACCCTCCATTTTTTGATTAACTTATCCTCCATGGGATAGACCACCTGAAATCTCTTGGGAGGAGTAAATATTTTATCAGGATGCTCCCAATCCTGATAAATGAGCCCTTCCAGTAAAGGATGGATTGGAAAGGAACAAACAGTCTGGGGAGCTTTTAGCGACCCCAACGAGGAGACAGAAGTGGATGATGGCTCCGCAAGGGGCATTTTAAATGCTGATCGGACCATGTTAGTCAGGGACTGAACCCATAATCTTTCAGCACGTGATGCTGAGAATGGCTCTTCCACTGTTGATTCCTCTACAACAGAATCGACCTCATCCTGATCCCCTTCAGGTAGGTCGATCCCTGTATGGGACTGTTGCTCTGCTAACAGGTACTCTGAGGGAGGAGACGGAGATCGAGCGCTCTTTCCCTGTGACAGGGAAGCAGCGATCAATGTTGACAATCTCTCTTCCAGCCCTCCCAGAGCTGAGGAAAAAACCTCCTCTGTTACATACACAGGAGCAGGTGAACTGAGGACAGCCACAGTACCAGGTACTCCTGAGGGTGCTCTACGGTCACTAACCTCTGATTCTTCAGGGGAGATTGGTGCAGCCGAAGCATGCCCAAGATCCTCAGAGCCCGATGGAGACCCCCTATGCTTCCTGGGATTTTTAGTCCCGGAGTTTTTAGACGGCATATTCCTAAGCCCAAAGCTGAGGTATTCCAGCCGAAATACACCACTTACTGACAATAGTCTAGCACAATTGCTGCTATAAAAACAGTTTGATGTCTACTAATGTGCCTTTCTATGGGGATGCCTGCATCAACCGCTTGCTGTATGCCTTTTTTAAATGTTGCCAGCTCTGTCTCTGCACTCCATAGCCAGCTCACAACACATAATTGTGCCTTTTAACATGCTGGGACGCCCGCACATGCGCAGAAGCGCTGCGGCGCGCACAGAGCGTCATCCCCAAAGCTCCGCCCCCTTTCCCAGCTCACCTCTATATATAGAGGCGCGGGCACGTGCGCCTTCGGCGCTCTTTTTTGAAAAGGAAAACTAGGGACAGGAGACAGGGCCCTTTGCCGCAGGCCGGGGGATGGACGAGCATTGCAACATGGCAGAGGAAGCAGTTTCCCACAAGAGAACTCACCATCTGCCTGGACTTGCTCTGATGAAAAGAAACCAGTCCACATGACAAGAAACGTTCCACAGCGGCCTCTAGTGGTTAACACAGGTACCGCAGTCTATATATATTATTTTTTTTTTCTTGACCACTATTAAAAATATTACATTTTTTAGTAGTTACAGGCATGCATAGATATTTAGCGGGAATACCGTTAGGTAACAGGCAGAAAGACATATTAGGCTTGGGGGTCCCCTCAATAGAACCAAGTTCCTGAGGGGCCCCCACTTACCTTTTTCCCGCCGCAGGACTCTGTTTGGTCCACAGAAGCCCAAACTTCACCTATCACGGCAGGCATTGTAATTAAACCTTCAGGGACCGGGTTCCCAAGGATTCCACTCCCCTGGACCTGTATAGCACCCTGCACAGAAAACATCTTAGTCGTGGGTATGACCAGAGCTCTGGATCCCAGGGTCCAGCTCTCCTAAGAGAAGCATTACAGGCAAAACCTTGCTCTTCTCTGCAAGGCCCGGGTACCGACCGTTTAGCTATGAAGCTTTTTTGGTCGGATCCGGAATAGCTTACTGAGGCCCAAAAGAACCTGTACGCAAGCTCAGTGAAAAACACATGTTACTTCTTGGCCAACACCTTAGACACTGGCAAAAAACTGAGGTGCTCCCGGATGGGAGGGGCTTATATAGGGGAGGGTACTTCCGGTTTGGAAGTTGCCAGTGCCAGCACCTGAAGGTAAACTATATAACCCACATAGTAATGACTATGCCGCTCTGTGTCCCGTGATGTACGAGAAAGAAAAGGGCAATACTGCAGGCCCTACCCACCCGGTCGGACATTGCTGCCCTCCCCACCCGATCTGACATAGAGACCCTCATCCTCCGTTTGGAGGAAACACACAGAAGAGATATACAGGAGGTGAGAGGGGAGATCTCCAACATTGCAGACCGGATGACTAATGGTGAGGCTTCAGTGACATCACTGGAGGGCCGAGTACTGGCACTGGAGCATTCCCGGGACCAGCACCGTGACACTGCCGTAGCGCTTCAGCTACATCTGGAAGAAATTGAGGACCTGAGCCGCTGCAACAATCTGCGGCTCCAAGGTATTCCAGAAGACACGGAGGTGGAGAATCTCGGGGAGGCTGTGAAGGACATCTTCAGAACAGTGCTGGAGGACCCGGAAGCCGAGATCGTCCTAGACAGAGCACACAGGGCCCTAGGTCCCAAATCAATGGACCTGAGCAGACCCGTGATGTGGTCTGCAGACTTCACCGTTACTCGCAGAAGGAGGACATCCTACGCCGGGTGTGGGACTATGGCGATGTAGAAGTGGAGGGTGCACGCATCAGGATCCTCCCTGACCTCTCCAGGGCGACACTGAAACGCAGAACTATCCTGAGACCCCTGCTGGACCTTGCCAAGCAGAAAGGTCTCACATATCGTTGGGGGTTCCCCTTCGCGGTGACGTTCCGCAAAGACGCAAGTAACTTCACTGCAAACCACGGCGGACCTACCGGCACTCTTTCGTTACATGGATGCAGACCCGATGCCAGTCCCTGATTGGCTGCAGATTTTACCGTGGCTGGCAGGGAGATCGGGCATATCCGCCTACCGCGGCTCAGGACCTTCACGCCAGCAGAGGGGCAGACGGAGACCCCGGAACGCCTCAGGAGATGGAGACGCGCCGCGTGAGTAGGCTGTGAGCCACCTTTCCCCGACCCTCAGCCCCAGCCACGCCTGCAGTGGGTACCCCCTGGTCCCTACACCATGACTGTTTTTTGGTCGAACCCCCCCCCCCCTCACGTGCTCCCGGGGTGACATGGTAACCCTGCTGCACCTCACGTTCTAGTTCACACTATTTGAGGCAGGAGTTTTTTGGGGGCGGTGGGACCCCCCCCTCCTTCCTTGACTCGGACGCATTACAGGGAGACTGGATGGAAAGAAGTGGTCTCCTGGGGCCCCCCCCCCCCCGTGCGGGTTTTAAAAACTGGACCCCACAGCCACCTGGAGGACACGGAGGTATGGAAATGGGGATCGCACGCTGGCTGAGGGGGGAGGCTATGTTAGGGAGGGGGAGGCATTCGCATGGTTCTGTCCCCTGTGTTTCCCATAAGAACCTGAAGTGAAGCCCCATTATGGAGAAGGACGCAACTGCATGGTCTGGATGATACTCCAGTACTTGGTGACACACAGGTTCTCACGCACTTATGAGAGATCTTGCCGGAGTAACAGGGGGGAGACTGGTATACTGGCGTGCTGGTTATACTCTTGTTGGGGGATGGGGGAGTGTGCTCACACACTTTAAAAATTGGGACAGCTTTGTCTTACCTTCGAATAACTAAGAGTACTGTTTGCACAAAATTTCTTTATTTACTTTCGTTATTGCCTTATTGTTCTGCACTTGTCTTATTGTATGTTATGCATATGACTGGTCAACATATAGTTACAAAATATGATGTACCGATACAAGACACAAGATTTCATATTGGCCGGGGGTGGGCGGAGGGTGCCGGGGGCTCGCTCACTGGCCCTGTCTGTCCACCACCCCAATTAGGACTGCGCTCAATATCCAGGATTTACCTGGCGAGCGCCATAGCCGGTTAGGCTACCCTTAGTTTTCTTCTCTACAAGCTATCCGCCCTAGTGATAGCTTCCTAACTTTCCATATACTTCACAAGCGGGACAATTTTACTCCCGCCCACTATATTCTCTGGTATCTTCCTAGCTCTGCTTCTACACACTCTTACACCCCTATCTTTCTGTTCCTGCTAAAACTACCCCCCCCCCCCCACCTCACTGACATGGACGTACTGCACATTGTATCCTTGAATGCCAAGGGCCTAAACACGCCTGAAAAACGTCGGATGCTACTTCATGACATGCGGCGCATGAAGGCGGACGTCGTACTACTGCAAAAAACACATTTTAGAGACGATACTCTACCGGTACTTAAAAACCGATATTACCCCCATGCCTATCATTCCATGTACACGGAAGCTAAATCTAGAGGAGTATCCATCCTCATTTCAGCCCGGGTTCCTTGGACGCACACAGACACACAGTCAAACACGCAAGGACGGTCCTTGTTTTTGAAGGGCCAGATCGGAGACGTAAAGGTGACCGTAGCGAACCTCTCTGCCCCGAATGAAAGACAAGACGTTTTTATTAAACGACACCTAGAACGACTCACAAGATATTCAGACGGGCAACTGCTAGTTGGAGGGGACCTTAATATACCATTGACACCGACGGAAGACACCTCCTCTGGCACCTCATTTACTTCACGTGACACACGCAAACTGGTCAGTATGGCATTACACTCCGCCCAACTGATTGACGTTTGGCGACTTTTGCATCCAGGGGAGAGGGACTACACCTTCCACTCTAAGCCACACCTGTCCTACTCACGCATTGACTATTTTCTGGTCCCACACGGACAACTGCATGCGATCAGAGACGCCTCCATCGGGTCAATCACATGGTCTGACCACGCCCCTATCAGCTTGCGCTACGCCATTTCAGACGTACCCACGAAAGGCAGACCAACCTGGAGGCTTAACAAGAGCCTCTTGCAAGACCCAGATACTCTAACAGAAGTAGTTACGGAAATTAAACATTACTTTGATTCTAACAACACTCCTGACTGTAGCCCCGGGGTTATATGGGAGGTGCACAAGGCGGTGATTAGGGGGGTGCTCATTAAACACGGTTCACGCCTGAAACAAAAACGAACAGCCCAACTGAACCAACTGCTACATAGACTACAGGGCTTAGAGATGGCCCACAAGCAAACCCCCAACAAGCAGCTCGGTATTGAACTTGACATCGTCCGCACACAGGTCACAGACCTGTTAAACTTTAAAGCTAAGGCAGCACTACAGGTCTGTAGGAGGAAAGTTTACGAATCCGGGGACAAATGTGGTAGACTCCTAGCCCGATCACTGCAGACGCAGAAGCTGGCTTCCTACATTCCGCACATCATAACCGCCTCTGGACAGAAGGCGTCCTTACCCCAGCACATCACGCAGGAGTTCAGATCCTTTTATGACTCCCTGTACAACCTGAAAACAACACCTCACACGCCTGACACGACTTCGACGTACGTAGCCGAATCCCATATGCCCTCACTACCGGCGGAGGCTCAATAATTATTAGAAGACCCCATCACATTACCAGAACTGCAACTAGCACTTAAAGCCACTAAATCGGGCAAGGCCCCAGGCCCGGATGGTCTTACTGTCCCTTACTACAGGACCCTGCTCCCGTCCCTAGGACAACACATGCTAAATCTTTACAATGACCTTAGCTCTGGAAACACGTTTCATAAGCACACGCTACAGGCGCAAATCTCGGTTATACCAAAGGACGGCAAGGACCCGACGCATTGCGGGAGCTACCGCCCTATCTCACTTTTAAACACTGACCTTAAACTTTTTACCAAGATTATTGCCTCTAGACTGCAACAACATCTACCACACTTGGTCCACTTAGACCAGGTCGGCTTTGTCCTTACCAGAGAAGCTAGGGATAATACCACAAAAGTACTAAACTTGCTGCAAATAGCGAATGGCACCAAGGTGCCATGTGTATTCCTGGGAACGGACGCCGAGAAGGCGTTTGATAGGGTTAGCTGGGCGTTTATGTTAGCAACACTGAAACATATAGGGTTGGGAACTAGGATGACGAACTGGATACTAGCGGCGTACTCGGAACCGACGGCTAGGGTCAAAGCAAATGGGGTCTTATCCACTACTTTCCCAATCACAAACGGAACCAGACAGGGATGCCCACTCTCACCTCTCCTTTTCGCACTATCCCTAGAACCCTTCCTCTGTCATGTTAGAATGAACCCAGACATCACCGGTCTAGAAGTCAACGGAACACAGTGCAAGGTATCGGCATATGCTGATGATCTGCTGTTCTCACTTACGAAGCCAGCCATATCCTTACCTAACCTAATACGGGAATTCGATAAATATGGACAACTCTCCAACCTGAAGATAAATTTTAGTAAATCGGAGGCGATGGGTGTGGGTATCCCGCTGCCCTTACTTACACGCCTGCGTACTAGCTTAAAGCTAAAATGGACTGATACTGCCTTAAAGTACTTGGGAACCCATATCCCCACGACTATCTCAGGAGTTTTCAAACTTAACTTCCCTCCCCTCCTCAAAACTGTTCAAAAATTACTAGACCAATGGAACAGCGGCCTACACTCGTGGTTTGGGCGCTGTAACATTATTAAAATGACGATTCTACCTAAATTCCTCTACCTACTACAGGCCCTCCCGATACACATACCCGGAATTTACTTTAAACAGGTACAGTCTACCTTCATTAAATTTCTTTGGGCGGGGAAAAAGCCTCGCCTACACAAAAAGATACTCTCACTCCCCAAGCGGTGCGGAGGCTTGGCAATGCCAGAGATCCGCACCTATTACCATGCAGTGCATCTTAGCAGACTCCTCGACTGGTGCCGACATAATGACACCAAGCTGTGGCCACAAATAGAGCAGGCACAATGTGACATACCCCTCCATAGATGCCCGTGGTGCCCAACAGCCATACCACCTAACCTCAAAAGACATCCGTTGATTGGGAACACCATCAAACTATGTACACACCTGTTGAACCGCTTTTCCCTTTCTGCCTGCAATTCGGCACTGAGGCCCATACTGGGTAATCCTCAATTTGAACCGGGAATGCAGGACAAACCATTCAAAGACTAACGGGACGCGGGCATACATCAAGCGTCTCACTTCAGCATCAGGGGTAGATGGAGAACAGTGGAGGAGCTCTCAGACCCAAGCGGCCTGTACCGATTGGACTTCCTGAGGGCCTTGCAGCTTAGCCATTTCCTTGCCAGCCTGCCTCCTCCCAATGACACAAACCAACCCCTCACAAAGTTCGAGGAACTCTGTACAGAGACAGGAGTTCTGCCACACACGATCTCCCTGACTTACGACATGCTTATCAGACCACCAGGAGACTACCAGATACCTAAACTGGCCAAATGGGAACGATACCTGAATTGCCAATTTACCAATGACCGCAAACAACACATACTCAGGTTCACGCACAAGTCCTCCCTTTGCACCAAAATTCAGGAAACAAACTACAAACTCCTCACACGCTGGTATAGAACACCTGCCTTACTACATAAATTTTTTCCAACAACGTCAAACTTATGCTGGCGATGTCAAAGGGAAGAAGGCACCCTTTTGCATGTTTTTTGGTCATGTCCTGGACTCCAGAATTTCTGGAGAGAGGTACGCAGGATAACCCAAAAAATTTCTGATCGTAATGTTCCGAACGATCCTGCATACTTCTCCACGCTAATGACACACCGGCACGCATCTACAAACACTCAGTAGTACGCCACCTACTGGACGCAGCAAAAGCCTGTATTCCACTCGCATGGCAGTCCCCTCACCCACCGACTGTAACCACTTGGCTTAAAAAAGTGGACGACATCAGTAGGATGGAAGACTTGATTCTAACTAGCCAAAATAAACAGATGAGATACTCCAAGACGTGGCAACTCTGGACTATATTTAAATATTCAGAGGAAGGACAACTCCTTAGAGGAGTAGACCCGCCACCCTGAGAGTTTGGATACATTCTACACACATTTACTAGACCCATCCCTCCCCCACCCCCCCCCCCCCACTTTGACCTTGAAGTGACCACCACCACCACATGTCATACAAATAGGCTATACCTAGCGGACGACAACTCAGACCCATGTCAGTGAGGTCCCTTCTCACCCCTCCCCTCTTCTCTACTGTATTTCCTCTACCTCTCCTTTCTTTCTTGGACTCTGTCTAAGTGTTTCTATTTTCTCTCTCTGATAAATAAGTATTGAAAAAAGAACGGGAGGCTGGGTCTACAGGACTACGGCTCTTCGCCTTACCACTTTCAACCAGGAGAGACGGTCACCTCCACAGGTGGCCTGGCCATACTCTACGCATTGGCCCGTCCCTATGTTGGACATCACCCAGAAGCATTGCTACACGAGCTGGACAGACATAGTGGTTATTAACTGGGAGGGGAAGGCGTTTCACACCTCCAACGCCACCTGTGTTGATGTTCTGCGTTTTGTTTCTCCTATGGTACTTTGACTTTGTTTTTGTTATTGTGGTCCATGTGGACCAGCTTCTCCTTAATAAAATAAAAAATGTAAAAAAAAATAAAAGAAATAGGAGCATCCAATTCCTCTGTCACGGATGCCTAACACGGCATCCAGCACAGGGTACGCAGATCAGTGGGCTGCACTAAAGGAACTAGGCACAAGGTAAGTAAATATATATATGAGTTTATTGAAAGGATAATTCCTAAAACAATAAAGGCAACCAGCAAACAACCACAGTGACACACAAAACAACTCCCTACACCAACGTGAATACAGTTTAGAGATTAAAGCGTAAATGTAATCAAGCCAGGGTCATACACGAGAGATCAGTCTGATTGAACAGGGAGCCGGAAGGGACAACAGGAGGAAGGGATGAGTCTGCAAGACAGGGGTCCAGGGATGGATGCAGGGTTCAGGAACACAGGATACAAGGTAACAGATAACAGGTCACCAGGTTCAGGTTCCAAGACAATACCAGAGCAAATGCTTTAGTGTCTGCTGGGTATTTATACACACCTCCTGCAATCAGTCTCAGGTGACGCCTGATTGCAGGAGATGATTTTGGCTCCAGACAAATGGGAGACACCCGCTGGTGGCCACCAGAACTGCACCCTTTGGTGCTGAAAGCAATAGCACCACCAGCAGGTGACCCAGGCAATGACACTGATCATGACAGTTCCCCCTCCCAAGGAGTGGCCTCCGGACGCTCCATTCTGCCCTTGATCTGGCAGTGCTGGTAGGTGCGGAAAGGTCCCAAAAAGTCTCCCCTGTGTCTGCGGACTACTTGTGCTCCTCCGGCCAGAGTCCTTAAACTTACTGGGAGGCGTGGCACCTGAGTCCGGCAATGGAACACGCACCCCACCACCAGGGTCTGGAAGTTGGGATCTGGAAATGAAAACAGGCAGGGCAATGTGCATGAACCTAACGGAGGCGAACAACACAAGGGCATCACAGTCAGGCTGGGAATCAAGCAGGGCAAAATCAGCGGCAAGCCGGGCATCGAGAACTGGTTTAGCAGGCACCATGTCAGCGGGCTGGGCAAATGGCGCTGGGTCTTCAAGCTGGCCACCGGGCAGAAGTTCAGCAAGCCAGATGGCAGGCACTGGTTCAGCGGGCTGAAAGACGGGCACCAAAACGTCAGGCTGGGTGACGGGCACCGAAAATCCAGGCTGGAACAGGTTGGCTGGTGTGGAAACAGGCTGGAACAGGTTGGCTGGTGTGGAAACAGGCTGGAACAGGTTGGCTGGTGTGGAAACAGGCTGGAACAGGTTGGCTGGTGTGGAAACAGGCTGGAACAGGTTGGCTGGTGTGGAAACAGGCTGGCTGGTGTGGAAACAGGCTGGAACAGGTTGGCTGGTGTGGAAACAGGCTGGAACAGGTTGGCTGGTGTGGAAACAGGCTGGAACAGGCTGGCTGGTGTGGAAACAGGCTGGAACAGGTTGGCTGGTGTGAAAACAGGCTGGAACAAGTCGGCTGGTGTGGAAGCAGGCTGGAACAAGTCGGCTGGTGTGGAAGCAGGCTGGAGCGGATCGGCTGGTGTAGAAGCAGGCTGGAGCAGATCGGCTGGTGTAGAAGCAGGCTGGAGCGGATCGGCTGGTGTAGAAGCAGGCTGGAGCGGATCGGCTGGTGTGGAAACAGGCTGGAGCGGATCGGCTGGTGTGGAAACAGGCTGGAGCGGATCGGCTGGTGTGGAAACAGGCTGCAACAGGTCGCTTGGTTTGGAAACAGGCTGCAACAAGTCGCTTGGTTTGGAAACAGGCTGCAACAGGTCGCTTGGTTTGGAAACAGGCTGCAACAGGTCGCTTGGTGCGGAGACAGGCTGCAACAGATCGCTTGGTGCGGAGACAGGCTGCAACAGGTCGCTTGGTGTGGAGACAGGCTGCAACAGGTCGGCTGGTGCGGAGACAGGTTGCAACAGGTCGGCTGGTGCGGAGACAGGCTGCAACAGGTCGGCTGGTGCGGAGACATGCTGCAACAGGTCGGCTGGTGCGGAAACAGGCTGGGTTACTGGCAGAATCGTGTGAGTTGGAAAGAACTTCCGTTTTTTCTTTGGTTTAGCCACCGAAGATTTGTATATGTATACAGGGCTGTAGGTGGTGGATGCAGCTGGTAGAGGCGAAGACCGGAAGGATGGTGAAGCAGAGGGTGCGGATTTTGAAGGGGGTCTTAGGGGAACTGATGGAGGCAGCCGAGACGAAGCAGGAGGGTTAAAGGCAGGGTAAGTGCAGCAGGGGGAAACAGGGTACTGGTACTTCATTGGTAGGAGGGTGTATTGGTTGGCCACTGTGGTAGTTGGGAGTAAAGGAGACGCAAACATCCCAGCAGGCTGGTGTCTAGACACAGGAATGGGTGGCAGGGAACCGACAGGGGCTGAGTACAATAAACTTGACCAGGCCTGTAGTAATGATTGCACAAAGTTAGGTTTGCATACTGCTTGTCTGACTAGAGACTGCACTGACTCAATACATGCTGCAAGCACCTGTGTAGGACAAGTTGAGTACTGCTCAAGGAAAAAGACTGAGTCATCTTCCAACAGCCACACCAAGGACTCTACCTGAGCTGCACTAAAAGGGGGTGTATAGTCATCGTCTCCACTGGAGGCATCAGACAGGGCCAACTCTGTACAGATACAGATCAGATCTTGCACATCCTCAAACACAAAACTGCCCAGATCCACAAAAACATGGGCTATGCGGATGCATTCCAACAACTGCTCTCTAGTGTGTTCACTTAATGTTTGAGACCAAAACTCCCTGTCCTCTGTTGCTAGTAGCGAAAAATACAGAATATCGTCAAGCTGCATTTTTAAAGCAATAGCAGTGCCCAGACCCAATTCCCAAGTGCAGCCGATCTGCTTGAATGGCTCTGGTATTCTGTCACGGATGCCTAACACGGCATCCAGCACAGGGTACGCAGATCAGTGGGCTGCACTAAAGGAACTAGGCACAAGGTAAGTAAATATATATATGAGTTTATTGAAAGGATAATTCCTAAAACAATAAAGGCAACCAGCAAACAACCACAGTGACACACAAAACAACTCCCTACACCAACGTGAATACAGTTTAGAGATTAAAGCGTAAATGTAATCAAGCCAGGGTCATACACGAGAGATCAGTCTGATTGAACAGGGAGCCGGAAGGGACAACAGGAGGAAGGGATGAGTCTGCAAGACAGGGGTCCAGGGATGGATGCAGGGTTCAGGAACACAGGATACAAGGTACAGAGGCAGGGGTCCAGGGATGGATGCAGGGTTCAGGAACACAGGATACAAGGTAACAGATAACAGGTCACAAGGTTCAGGTTCAGGCATACAGGTCTGGGTTCCAAGACAATACCAGAGCAAATGCTTTAGTGTCTGCTGGGTATTTATACACACCTCCTGCAATCAGTCTCAGGTGACGCCTGATTGCAGGAGATGATTTCGGCTCCAGACAAATGGGAGACACCCGCTGGTGGCCACCAGAACTGCACCCTTTGGTGCTGAAAGCAATAGCACCACCAGCAGGTGACCCAGGCAATGACACTGATCATGACATCCTCTTTATGAGTTTCTGTTAATTTCGGAATATGTAATTTATCCAAGAATTCCTCTAACTCGGTAGAGACAGAGAGATTTTCAGCCATATATAACTTAGAATAAAAATCCTGGAATGCCTTAATAATATGTTGAGAATTCATGGTAAAAGAGCCATCTGCCTGTTTAATCTTTGGGAGAGCTTGTGAACGGAATCTGGGTGAAAGTTTACGTGCCAACATAGGACCCAACTTGTCTCTCATCTGGTAAAATTTTGCCCCGGACCATTTAATGGATTTTTCAGCCTTCGCTGTTAGAGCCAAGTTAAGAGCTACTCGTGCTGCATCCAGTGTGGATATAGATACACTAGAAGGACTTCTCTTATGTTTTTTGCACAACTCAGCGAACTCTTTCTCCAATCTCTCAATCTCGACCACCCTCTCTCTCTTCTTTCTGGCTGCTATTTGGATCAACTTGCCTCTAATAGTAACCTTATGAGCTGCCCATAAAGTTTCTGGAGAGACCTCCCCTCCATCATTAAAGTAAAAATAATCCTTCAAAGCTCCCTGAATTTCCGCCACTACTGCGGGATCCTTCAATAAAGACTGATTGAGAGTCCAATGTGAGGTCTGTGTACTAGGGATATCCCTTCTAATAGCCAATAGAATCATCGAATGGTCTGACCAAGCAGCTTCCACTATAGAAGAAGAAAGAGCTAGTGGAATATGGTGAGTAGAGATCCAAATGTGGTCAATACGGGAATAGGACTGGTGCGGATTAGAGTAGTGTGTAAAATCTCGTTTTTTTGGATGGAGTTCCCTCCATATATCCGTCAATCTAGATTGAAAGATTAATCGAGCAATTTGAACACTTGTTTTATTGGGCCTAACAACTTGTGATCTTAAGGGTTTGGATTTGTCCAGACTAGAATCAAAAGCTGTGTTAGAGTCCCCCCCCCCCCCCCCATAACTATGATCCCCTCCATAGACGGTCCAAGTGACTGGAACAATTGTTTAAAAAAACTGTTTTTGTCCTCTGTTAGGGGCGTAGTAAGATATAAAGGTATATAGCTTATTATCGATAGTTCCCTTGACCAATAGGAACCTTCCCTCCTGGTCTCTGAGTTCCAACTCAAGATTGAATCTGCAATTCTTAGAAAACAATATTGCCACTCCCTTGGTCTTATCTTCAGCCTTAGACAAGTAAAAAACTGGAAAATGGGCATGAAGAAACAATGGGGTGTACCGCTGAGGGAAATGGGTCTCTTGTAAGAGTACTACATCAATATGACGGGATCTATAGGCTTGGAGGGCTTTCCTTCTTTTGACTGGGGAATTTAATCCCTGGGTGTTGTGAGACACAACACGAAGGGGTAAAGAGTTAGTGTTAGTGCCGGCCATGGAGCAAAAGGGGGAGAACTCCAAATAACCCACAGCCACCTACCTTCCTCCAGGAAGAACCAAGGGCATATAATAAAAGGTCTTTCACTATGTTAGAGGAGGATATACATAGCATCACTTCACAGGTAAATCTCAATGACATGTAGGTTGAAAAAGAAAAAAAAGTTAGAATGAAAGAAGAAGAGTAAAAAAAATATTCAAATAAAAATATCAGTTGTAAAACGCAGTGTAACGAAAGGCCTATAAGCGGCCCAGAATGGGAGGAGGGGTATGGCTCCCTCACCTCATTCAGAAAAAAATAAGTAGTATAGCCCAGATTGTAGGGCTATATACCTACCCCTCAGCATGATTTACAACCAAACTGAGCGGTAGGTGGAGGCACAATGCAGCAGCACCAGCCAGTGACAGCACTCAAACTAACGATGTAATATTAAATGAACGGAACCAAACATCCCTGGATTTCCAATATAGTAGCAATTAAGAATAGTTTAACTATTAGATTTTTTCTAAACAAGAGAGAAGAAGAAGAAAAAAAAACAAACAAAAAAAAAAAAAACTCCCATTATCTATTGAAAATTTAGCAACAGAACTATGTGTGGGGAAAAAAAAAAAAAAAACCCCATTATCTATTGAAAATTTAGCAACAGAACTATGTGTGGGGGGGAAAAAAAAAACATTATCTATTGAAAATTTAGCCACAGAACTATGTGTGGGAAAAAAAAAAAAAAAAAATTATTAATAAAATAAAAAAATTAACCCCCATTGTCTATTGACAGTTTAGCAACAGAACTATGTGTCAAAAAGAGTTGCACAGGAAATCCAAGAGTCAATGTAATGAATTGTGTTTCCTCCCAAGGAACCTACAGGGGGGAAGAAAAAGATGAAGTACAGTGAAGTCATGTAAATCCTCTTCATGGGGGGATGTTATCCTTTACTCTCTTAATTTTGGACATCTCCCAAAGTGGCGCAGTCGGGCTCGGAGGCGATTGGCGTTTAGATGACCCCTGCATAGAGGGAGAGGTATCCATATTTGAATCCAGCGTAATGAGTCTCAAGTCAAGTAACAGGCATTCTCCTTCTGGGAAATTGTGAAAAACATGTTGCTTCCCATTGTACGTAAATTTCAGGGCAAAAGGGAATGCCCACCGGTATTTAATATCCTTTTTGGTCAGGGCTGCAAGGAGGGGTTTCAAAGATCTCCTCTTTTGGATGGTGTATGGGGATATGTCAGAAAAGATTTGAATAGAAGCACCTTGGAACTGTATCTGATCTTGTTGGCGGGATATTTTCATCCACTTCTTCCTTGACAGAAAAAAAGTGGGGTTTTACTATAATGTCCCGTGGAGAGCCATCTTTCCTGAGGGGTCCCAAGGATCTATGCGCTCTATCCAATTCCAGTTTATTAGCTGGAATCGAAGGGAGTAAATTTTTAATAAAATCTTTCACAGTTGTATGAACATCAGTGATTGATTCAGGCAGTCCTCTAATGCGAAAGTTTTCCCTTCTTGAACGATTCTCGAGGTCGTCTATTCTGGCTTGAGCGGTATCAAGCTGATCCTGCAAGAACTGCAAGTGCTCAGATTTTTGGTTTGTCTTAGTTATAGTAAAATCCAACTTATGTTCAATATGCTCTATTCTGCTTCCCAGGTTCTGAAAGTCTGCTTTAATTTCTCCTGTGATCCTGTCAGCATTTAAAGCTAACCTTTTGTCCAGCATATCAGAAATCCTGTTAAAAAGTTCAGTCATATTAAAAGACATATCAGGAGCCTATTCAGGATGTGTATTGAGAGAGCCTATGTGAGGTAAATTCACTTCATGAGGTGGATGACCCTCAGATCCCACATAGTTCTCCTTTAGGTTTAATTTAAGCTCAGAAGGTTGTAAGGTAGCAGAGGAGTCTAAGCTCAATGACTGTGAGCTAAATGGGAGAGTTGCAGGCTGAATAACTTGCCTGCTAGTTGAGGAGACATCATTAGCAGTCTGTATCTTATTCTGAGGTGCGGCAGCCATTTTGGATTTCTCCCGTTTTTCAGAGAGCTTGTAGTTCTGTTTCTGCGCTTTTTTATATGCCTTACCTGGCATAGGTAGGTGCCTGGCACTATTCGCTGCCTTTCCCTGTAGTTTTTAACCGCAATGTGGCTTCTTTTTCCGCCGCTATTAGCGCTGTTTAGCTGGTGCTGAGCAGAGCTCCGGTCCTAAGCCTCCATCACAGGAGTCCCCGCCCACTCCTTTTTCCTCAGTACTGTTCTTATCCCCGAGATGTCATAACGTCCACCTTCATGGAAATTATGCCTCAATCTTCTTGGAATTTTTTTTTAACCCTTACCCCTGGACTTGTCCTACATTCACCTATTGCCCCTATTTTTAGTTGTGCTTCCCTACCTGCATCCTGAGCGCTAGTATTTGTGTATTCTTACATTTAAGTTTGGTCAATCGGCGCTGTTAAACCACCCCAGGCTTAATTAACAAAGTATCTCCAGGCTCCGGTCTCCTCTGTACATGTAAATGGAAAACAAGCTACATTGTGCTTAAATCTTTTAAACCACATATTTTATTAAAAAACTCGAGAGGTACTCACAATCTTTAGGTGCTTCCAGCGCACCAAACTTAACACACAATTGTTAAAACCAGATAAAGCCGCTCCTTGTGAGGCTGCCACTGCCTAATGTCCTCTCCCCTCCCCGCGATTTGCAGGTGGTATTAACTCTTTTTCGGCCGCTAGCGGGGGTTAAAACTGCACCGCTAGCGGCCGAATACCTCTGCAATCTCGACGGTATAGCGCCGCTAAAAATAGCGGCGCTATACCACCACCGCCCCAGTGTGAAACCGGCCTTAAAGACCACCCAAGGCATATATACTGCGGAAGGGCGGCTCTATTGCGCAAAACAACTCATCTGTACGTTGTTTCGTGCACTAGATACTGTGGGAGCATGCGAGCGCACACCCACTGCACGGAGGTTGAGCCAATTCGCGAGTCCAGCGGACCCAATGTCCGTCATCCACCCGCGATCGCTCCACAAAGTCCGAACGGGGATCTGCGTATCTAAACAAGGCAGATCCCTGTTCTGACAGGGAAGTACACAGAGATCTTCTGTTCCTAGTGATCTCTGTGTTTTTCCTGTCAGTCCATCCCCCACATAGTTAAACACTAGCAGGGAACACATTTAACCCTTTGATCGCCCCTGATGTAAACTGTCATTTATACAGTGATCAGTGCATTTTTTTTTTTAGCACTGATCACTGTATTGGTGTCACTGGTCCCCAAAAAGTGTCACTTGGGGTCAGATTTGTCCACCACAATGTCAGTTCCGTTAAAAATCGCTGATTGCCGCCATTACCAGTAAAAACAATAAAAAATAAATAAGTCCTTAAATCTATCCCATAGTTTGTAGACGCTATAACTTTTTTTTTTTTTTTTACCAAAAATATGTAGAATGCATATTGGACTAAATTGATGAAGAAATTTGGGTTTTTGATTTATTTGGATATGTATTATAGCAGAAAGTAAAAATAAATAAATAAATATTGTTTTTTTCAAAATTGTCGATCCTTCTTTGTTTATAACATGAAAAAAAAAAAATGAAGAGGTGATCAAATGCCACCAAAAGAAAGCTCCATTTGTGGGGGGGAAAAAGAACATCAATTTCATTTTTGGGTACAGCGTTGCACGCCTGCGCAATAGTCAAAGTAACAGTGCCATATCGCGAAAAAATGGCCTGGTCATTAAGGGGGTATATCCTTTCCGGAGCAGAAGTGGTTAAATAAAGATTATATAGCAAGTCATTTTTTTTCTTTGAATGTAACAGAAGGTGGGTGGTACATTAGAATTATTTTGTTTATTCTATCTTTCAGCTATGCAAAAGGAGATTTGGATTTGTCTTACATCACTTCCAGAATTGCAGGTATGGACTTCTAATCTTTAGTTGTTGTTCTAAAAAAAAAAAGTAAAGGCTTTTAAATAGTGGATACATTTAGCTGATCCTGATAAATGGTGTAGTGTATGTCCATGTCAGCAGTATTGAGAAGATCATGGAGATCTTTAATTTCCATGGTGGAATGGAAATCGTATATTTAGTGTATCGTGTATTCAGCATAGCTACTTTGCAAGTGCTTTAGTTGCTTACTTAGTGAGCACTTAAACAATTTTCACTGAGATCCATAGTCCAACAAGTGGATGCAACCCACTATTAACCCAGTTGTTTGAAATCTTAGGCTTCCTATAAAATATTTGATTAGAAGGGCACTCCCAGAACTTGACACGCATGGGCGCCTGTTTGTTCAACTCTGCTAACCTTGTTTCAGCTAGAATTTTTTTTTCTTCAATCCAAATTTTTGTGATTACTGCTTTACTACAAAAATTAGGTTTACTGGTAGTCCTGGGCTGGTCTACGGTTTTTATTTGCCAGTGTCCAATCTTTCCTTAAGCTGCATTGTGCTATAATGGCCAGCTTGGCAGAGGCAGGGTTCTGCTTCGTCATGTCAAAGTCTTAAGCTAGGAGAACAGTGAGCAGTACAGCAGTGACACATTTTATTCTAAATTTTGTTAGACTAGCAGTCAGAGGCAGCAGTGATTTTGATCTCGCCCTGCAGATCTACAGCTATGAGAGTGTGGACACAGGAAAGTTTAAAAGAGATGTATGGACTTTCAAACATTTATACTAGCCTAGGTTGATTTAGCATCGATCCGATGCTGCATCTGTTCCCTGTTGGTTCTGCCTTGAGAACTGAGTGATTGAACACCGCTGATTGTTTAGTTCTTCCCTCCCCTCTGAGCAAAGAGCAGTCACTGTCTCTCTGCTCTCCCCTCCAGCGCTCACTGGAGCACTAGGCTGTTAAGGGGGCAGGAGGTGCTGGCTCATTCTCTTAGTGGCTCGCTAAGAGGCTGAGCCAGGTGCCAGTCCAGGCATCTGGGTGGATCCTGTCCAAATGGAGCCTGGATTGGCTGAGTGACGTCAGCCAACAGCAGACTTTAGCCCATTGTTGGCTGAAAATGGGTCCCAGGAGTGCAGTATGAGCTGCACTCCTGGGACCTACAAGAGAAGTATGGCCAAAATTGATTTGGTCATATGTCGCCTTTTTTAAAGTGAATGTAAACCCTCTCCTATACCCAGTGAAGTGAACAGCCTCAGATGAAACAAATCTCCCTACAAAAGTTTTACATGTATATCTGCTGTCTTCAGCTTTCTAGGCTCTTTAGAAAGTGCACATAATATTTAAAAAAAATCCGGTTCCAGCAGTGGGAGGGGAGTCTTGGCATGCACTGTGTGTGAGCTGATTGGAGGAAAGGCACACACCCACTCCACATAGGCAGAGGAAGAAACTTGCAGAGCTGTACTGTGAATAGACAAGCTCTCTACTTATCTGTCTCTAACTTGGCTCCCCGACACAAATTTCTAGCTACTTTTATCTTCTGTGTCAGAGAACTTGTCAGAAGTTATCATGCAGATAACAGAGAAACGGAGCAGCAGGAAGACACAGGACTTAGGGCTTTGGAGAGAGATACGTAAATACTATAGATGTTCCCAGGTCAGATTTCATGAATGGGGTTTGCATCCATTTTAAGTATTCTAAAATGCTATGTACTGCTATTTAGGTGAGAAAGGAAAAATATTCTGGATGGCCGCACTCTGCAAAGGATGCTGGTTTATTGATAAAATCCACAAATACAGCAAAGGCATTCAAAAATAAACACAGAAGTAGGCTAACGCGTTTCACATCGTGAGATGCTTACTGCATACCCTGCTATTTAGGGTATACTTTTCAGATTAATGATTGGACACAATTAATATTTGTAAATGTTCCCTATAACATTGCAAATGTTTATTACTCTTTCGTTCATGGACCGACACAGCTTCCTATTGACATAGTGGGTATTATCCGTTATTTAGGAGTGACTAGGCAGAAAAACTTGTAAAAAGTGTTGCATCACACCTTCTACAGCACCGCCCAGGGGGCGGACCCTCTGGGTATAATCCCTCTCTCTGCACCCCGCAGATAAAAAAAATTCTGTCTAGCAAGGAGTAGGACATGGCTCACTTCGGACCCATTGGTCCAGGGGGAATTTTTTTTTTTTATTATTATTTCTGGTTCCTGCGATCTTCGATCAACTGCCGACTGGGTGACAGGCTGGGTCCTCGATCCATGCAGGAAAGTTAAGTAGCGCCCCTGCTTCGGCAGGGTGACTTGGCTGGACATTCCTGGAGAGATCAAGTAAGTGGTTGTGGCCCCTTTATTTCCTCTCTCCCTGCCTTCCCTCCTCCCTGGGCTCTGAGCTAAGGTTGCTGGGTGCTGGGGGTCACCTGGGGGGGGCTCCATCTGGAGCGGGGCTGTGCTGTGCTTGTCATTTTAAAAGATGTCATTTTGCTTACGTGTGTGTGTGTGTGTGTGTGTTTCTCTCCCTCCATGCTGTCGGCGGCCATTTTGCGGTGGTCCATGCCTGGTTTGGCCTCTAGTGACTGTCCAGCAGCCATTTTCTTGTGGTTTCGCACCTATAGGTATTTATCGCCGCTCGGCGGCCATTTTCTTGTGGTTGGCACCCGCTTTGGCCTCTATCGACTGCTCGGCGGCCATTTTTTTTAGGATCCACATCTGTATGTATATACTGCCGTCCGTGGCCGCTTTTGCCTCTGACGGCTCGGCGGCCATTTTCTTGGAGCCCACATTGTTCAATACAGCCACTTGGCGGCCATTTTGCGGTAGTCTCCGGCCTCTAGGGTGCATTTCACTGGCGCAAATTCGCACAGCAGGCAGCGGTGAGATAGTATCACAGGCAGAGCACACGGCAGCATAGCGGTACCGTTCCAAGGGTGGTGAGTCCTCTGGGAGACCCTGCATCTCTGAAGCAGCTAGGAGGGTGGCCTATTGATACCTTGCCTGGAGCTCTGTGGGTGTCAGTGCGTGGGTCAGCATGGCGTCTGAAGCAGACGTTTTTTTCCCTTGAAACACCTGACTGATGGCGTCCACAGATACATCAGGGGTACCAGCTATGTCTGTTGCCAGGGTGGAAGCAGCACACAGGAACACGGGGGGTAGTAAATGCCCCCGTCCCCTGCAATCTTCCGGAGATAATTCTGATTCAGAACCAGGCCCAGCTATGGCTCATGGCCCGGGTTCTGATGCATCCGAGACTGCAGACCGTGACCGATCGGACAGTGAGAATGCTCCAAGTCCAGGTCAGCACGCGAGAAGGCTTTGGTATCTGACCTGTTTACTGCAGTGCGGAATACGGAAGGCTGCAGAAGCGGCAGAAACACTGGTCCCCTTTTGGGTTCTGTAAGCCGGCCGGCACTGCTAAGGTGTTTCCTTGTGTCTTATTGTGATAAGCTTGTACAAGGAGTGGGAAAACACACTGAAGGTTTTTTTGCAGCCCCAAAAATTTTTTTATTATTTTTTGGGCAGTCCGGTACCCCTTGAGGAGAGTTCCTGAAAGGATGGACCTCTCCCCCCGATAGTGGACCCCCCTGTGTCCAGACTTGACAAGTTACCATGATTCCAGTGGAAGGGGCTCCTGTCTTCAGGGACACTCGCTACCTATACACAGTGGGGGGCTCAGCGGTACATCCAGCATTGGCTGGGGTTTTTTCTGATGCCTCAGACACTTACTGAGTAGGCAAAGATGCTACTCCAGGGGTTAAAAGCACGGGAGGCTCCTCCGTACGAGGTAGCTCTGGCCGACCAGTTGGTACAGGGCCCTGAGTCCGTCTGCAAGTCAGACACGGATACTATCCCCTTGCTGCCTTGAGCCTCAGTTTATGCTGTGGCGCTACGCCACCTGATCTGACTCAGGTGCTTTTCTGCGGACCAATCTTCCAAGAAGGCCCTGTTGGATCTGCCTTTTTAGGGCGACAGACCTTTTTTGGGGCCTCTCTGGATGACCTAATTTAAGAGGCTACAGGAGGTAAGAGCACATTGCTTCTGCAAGCCAAAAAAGGTTAAGGAGCCACGCCATAGGCTAGGGCCCTCCTTCACCACGCACAAACGGTCCCTTTGTCCGCCTAGTGCGGCAAGTAAACGACCCCAGGCTGATAAAGCGCCTGCTGAGGGACAGAAGCGTCCCTGGGTTTGCAAGTACAACCTTGCTTGCCTACCGAACAGATTTTTTTCCCCTCTTAACCGCCAGCTTCAGCCGACTTGTCGGGAAGCCCTACATGGGGCGGTCCAGGACCTGCTGATACGCAGGGTAGGCCTTCCTGTCTTAGTACAGGAACAGGTTCAGGGGTTCTACTCAAATCTGTTAGTAGTGCTTGAGGGGGTTTGTCCAATCTGGATCTCGGGACGACCCTCAACTGCTTTGTGCAAGTACAAAGATTCCGAAAAGTAGTTGGCTCGCTCTGTTGTCGATGCCCTCCATCCGGGGGAATTTCCGGCATCCTTGATCATCAAGGACGCATGCTTGCATGTCCCCATATGCACCAGGCATCAGTGATGTCTGCGTTGGCAGCCAGGGAAGACCAATACCAATGGTGGCTCTCCCCTTTGGCCTGACATCGGCACCAAGGGTGTTCACCAAGGTGCCTGCCCCGATTCTGGCCCTACTAAGACAGCGTGACATCGCTATCATGGGCAACTTGGACGAGCTTCTTCTGAGGGTCACTTCAAACTTAAATTTTAGAAGTGAGCGTGTCTTTAACCTTGTCAGACCCTCCGATACTTGGTGGGGTGCGGAACACTCAGAAGTCAGTATTGGAACCGTCCCAACTCCTAGTGTGTCTAGGGTTGATTCTAGACTCCTCAGAGGCGCAAGTTTTTTTTTCTCCCTAGGGGAAAGTTGCAGACCCTTCGGGCTGCGGTGCGGCAATTCACATCCCAAGGATGGGTTGTCACGCCACTTTTGCAGGCGAGTCCTGGGCCTCATGGTAGCCTCCTTTTTGAGGCGGTACCATAGGCGCGATTTCACACACGAGTGTTACAGAAGGTAACGCTGTCCTGAAGGGTCAAGTGCCCTTCATCCCTGGATTATCAAAATCTGGGTGAGCCATTTAATCAGGACCTCCCTAGTTGGTGACTGACAGCACCGGCATTTCTGTCAGGGAAATTGTTCCTTCCTGTTTACTGGAGGGTGATCACGGCGGACGCCAGTCTTCCCGGTTGCAGAGGAGTCTGAAGAGCTCAGTCAACCTGGGTCGCTGGACTCCGGAGGATTCCCATTCATTGGCCTGAAATCCGGACGAGCTGGCCTTGCCTCCCCACATGGTCTGAGGCTACAAGGGCGTCCAGTCAGAATCCAGTCAGACAAACACCACAGTGGTGGCGTATATCAATCATCAAGGAGGAACAAGCAGCTCTGCTGCAGCATCGGAGGTCGCTCGATCCTGAGGTGGGCAGAAAGGAGCGTACCGGCACTGTCGGCCGTGTACATTCCGGGTGTGGAGAACTGGCAGGTGGACTACCTGAGTCACCAAATGCTGGACCAGGGAGAATGGTCCTTACACCCGGATGTGTTCTAGCTCCTCTGCCAAAGATGGGGCACGCCAGACGTAGATCTTCTGGCGTCCCAACTCAATCGGAAGGTATTGAGGTTTGTGGCCAGGTCAAGAGACCCATAGGCAAGCACGACAGATGTGTTGATGGCACTGTGCAGTCAGTACCGACTAATCTATGCCAGAGAGCATTACAATGGTCCCAATTGCTCTGAATTGGCCTTGACGTCCTTGGTACACCGATCTAGTGCATCTGGTAGCAGACGCCTTTTTGGCATCTACCGCTAAGGAAGGACCTGCTGTCGCAAGGTCCCATATGCCATCCTGTTTTACAGTCACTGGCTTAACGGCATGGCTCGAGAGCCAGGTGCTAAGAGACCGGGGCCTGTCAGACTCGGTTTTCTCTACCATGAGGAGTGCTCGGAATTCATCCCCTAGGAAGATTACCATCGCACTTGGAAGACCTGCATATCCTATTGTGAGGAAATGAGGTGGCATCCGCATACTTATTTGGTCCAGAGTCCTGCTGCTTTTCAGCAGGGAACGGGCCAAAGATTCTACTGTAAGTACAATTAGGGGGCAGGTATCTGCCTGGCTGTCTTTTCAAAGACCCCTGGTGGCTCACTCTCTATTGAGAACGTTTGTACAGTGGATTCAGCAGGTGGCCACTCCGGGCCAGCCTCCACTACCTTTGTGGGGCTTGTGTAGCAAACGTCCTTTTGGCGTCTACCACTACGAGAGGACCTGCTGTCGCAGGGTCCCATATGCCACCCTGCTTGCAGTCGATGGCTTCAACGGCATGGCCTTTAAGTGTCTCAGAAACCACCGTTTGAGAACATCAGGGAGATCCCTTGTTGACACTTTCGCAGAAAGTGGTCCTTTTGGTGGCTGTTATGCCAGTTAAGACGGGTTTCTGAATGGGCAGCCTTGTCATACAAGCCTCCCCATCTGATCTTCCACAAGGATAAGGTGGTGCTGCATCCGCAGCCTTCATTTTTTCCTAAGGTCGTGTTCGACCTTCCATCTCAAGGTAGACATTGTACTGCCATCCTTGTGTCCTCATCCGTCGAATCCTAAGGAGACGACGTTTGCATTCTTTGGACGTTGTCCAAACTCTGAGAGAATGCTTGTCTGGTACTGCTACGTTCCAAAGTCCAGGCTCACTGTTTGTTTCAGTGGCTGGTCCCTAAAAGGGCCCAGCGGTTTAGTCGGCCACCATCTCTAGGTGGATCCGACAGATTGTGATCAGGCTTACGCCATGAAGGGTCAGGCGCCTCCCTTTCCCGGCGCATTCGATCAGGGCAAGAATGCCTCTTGGTTTACGTCAAACAGACGATTTTTCTGAGCCGGCATCTCCTTATCTGATATTCCACAAGGATAGGTGGTGCTGCGTCCGCAGCCTTCTTTTCTTCCTAGGGTCTTTAGACCTTCCATCAAGGAAGACATTGTTCTGCCATCCTTGTGTCCTCATCCGTCGAATCCTAAGGAAACTACGTTGTAATTTTTGGACGCTGTCCGAGCTCAGAGCATCGAGCGTCTGTTTTCACCAGGTGTGTAAGGCGACGACCTGCTCGTCCGTTCACATTTTCACTAAACTTTACAAGTTGAGGTGTGTCCATCTTCGGATGCTTCTTTCGGCCGCAAGCTATTGCAGGCGGCTGTTTAGAATTGCAACTCCTATATGGAGGAGCTCTGTTTTGTTTTGGGGTGAAGTTTTAATGATGTTCCCACCCCTCATTTTTGACACTGCTTTGGGACGTCCCTCTATGTCAATAGGAAGCTGTGTCGGTCCATGAACGAAAGAGTAAATAGGATTTCTTTCTCGTACATCACGGGACACAGAGCGGCATAGTCATTACTATGTGGGTTATATAGTTTACCTTCAGGTGCTGGCACTGGCAACTTCCAAACCGGAAGTACCCTCCCCTATATAAGCCCCTCCCATCCGGGAGCACCTCAGTTTTTTGCCAGTGTCTAAGGTGTTGGCCAAGAAGTAACATGTGTTTTTCACTGAGCTTGCGTACAGGTTCTTTTGGGCCTCAGTAAGCTATTCCGGATCCAACCAAAAAAGCTTCATAGCTAAATGGTCGGTACCCGGGCCTTGCAGAGAAGAGCAAGGTTTTGCCTGTAATGCTTCTCTTAGGAGAGCTGGACCCTGGGATCCAGAGCTCTGGTCATACCCACGACTAAGATGCTTTCTGTGCAGGGTGCTATACAGGTCCAGGGGAGTGGAATCCTTGGGAACCCGGTCCCTGAAGGTTTAATTACAATGCCTGCCGTGAGAGGTGAAGTTTGGGCTTCTGTGGACCAAACAGAGTCCTGCGGCGGGGAAAAGGTAAGTGGGGGCCCCCCAGGAACTTGGTTCTATTAGGGGACCCCCAAGCCTAATATGTCTTTCTGCCTGTTACCTAACGGTATTCCCGCTAAATATCTGTGCATGCCTGTAACTACTAAAAAATGTAATAATTTTAATAGTGGTCAAGAAAAAAAAAAATAGACAGACCGCGGTACCTGTGTTAATCCACTAGAGGCCGCTGTGGAACGTTTCTTGTCATGTGGACTTTTTCTTTTCATCAGAGTCAAGTCCAGGCAGATGGTGAGTTCTCTTGTGGGAAACTGCTTCCTCTGCCATGTTGCAATGCTCGTCCATCCCCCGGCCTGCGGCAAAAGGGCCCTGTCTCCTGTCCCTAGTTTCCTTTTTCAAAAAAGCGCCGAAGGCGCACGTGCCCGCGCCTCTATATATAGAGGTGAGCTGGAAGAGGGGGTGGAGCTTGGGGGATGACGCTCTGTGCGCGCCGCAGCGCTTCTGCGCATGTGCGGGCGTCCCAGCATGTTAAAAGGCACAATTATGTGTTGTGAGCTGGCTATGGAGTGCAGAGACAGAGCTGGCAACATTTAAAAAAAGGCATACAGCAAGCGGTTGATGCAGGCATCCCCATAGAAAGGCACATTAGTAGACACCAACTGTTTTTATAGCAGCAATTGTGCTAGACTATTGTCAGTACGTGGTGTATTTCGGCTGGAATACCTCAGCTTTGGGCTTAGGAATATGCCGTCTAAAAACTCCGGGACTAAAAATCCCAGGAAGCATAGGGGGTCTCCATCGGGCTCTGAGGATCTTGGGCATGCTTCGGCTGCACCAATCTCCCCTGAAAAATCTGAGGTTAGTGACCGTAGAGCACCCTCAGGAGTACCTGGTACTGTGGCTGTCCTCAGTTCACCTGCTCCTGTGTATGTAACAGAGGAGGTTTTTTCCTCAGCTCTGGGAGGGCTGGAAGAGAGATTGTCAACATTGATCGCTGCTTCCCTGTCAGAGGGAAAGCGCGCCCGATCTCCGTCTCCTCCCTCAGAGTACCTGTTAGCAGAGCAACAGTCCCATACAGGGATCGACCTACCTGAAGGGGATCAGGATGAGGTTGATTCTGTTGTAGAGGAATCAACAGTGGAAGAGCCATTCTCAGCATCACATGCTGAAAGATTATGGGTTCAGTCCTTGACTAACATGGTCCGATCAGCATTTAAAATGCCCCTTGCGGAGCCATCATCCACTTCTGTCTCCTCGTTGGGGTCGCTAAAAGCTCCCCAGACTGTTTGTTCCTTTCCAATCCATCCTTTACTGGAAGGGCTCATTTACCAGGATTGGGAACATCCTGATAAAATATTTACTCCTCCCAAGAGATTTCAGGTGGTCTATTCCATGGAGGATAAGTTCATCAAAAAATGGAGGGTCCCTACAGTGGACGCAGCCATCTCTTGTGTGAATAAATCACTGACATGTCCAGTGGATAATGTCCAAATGTTCAAGGACCCAATAGATAAAAAATTGGAGTCCTTATTAAAATCTGCTTTTGCTACAGCATGCTTGGTGACACAACCAGCAGTGGCAGCTATTGGGGTCTGCCAAGCAGTGAAGGATCAGTTGAAACAGGTCTTAAGGGACTTGCCAGATCAGCAGGCCCTTGTCCTAGCTGATCTACCTAGGGCCTTATGCTTTGCGGTTGACGCTATAAAGGATTCAATCCATCAGGCCTCCCGCCTTACGCTGTCTGTAGTACATATGCGCAGGCTTCTATGGCTCAAAAACTGGTCTGCTGAAGCCCCCTGTAAAAAATTGCTAGTCAGCTTCCCATTTCATGGTGAACGCTTATTCGGGGAAGACCTGGACAGATATATCCAGAAAATTTCCAGCGGTAAAAGTACACTCTTGCCGGTTAAAAACAGAGTTAGAGGTCCCTCCTTTTAGGAGGCCTGCTTCTCCAGTCCCTAGGACATCGGCTGTGAAACAGTTCCGACGGCCTCCTCGGTCAAATCCCGGGGGTAAAAATCAGGGACAATCGCAGGGTAACAAGAAGCCCTGGGTCAGGAGAGGTACAAAACCTCCCCCAAAGTCAAATGCATGAAGGGTTGCCCCCACTCAATCGGGTGGGGGGAAGACTTCAGTTGTTCGCAGAGACCTGGCGGGACACGATCAGAGACAGATGGGTGCTCTCCGCAGTAAGTCTGGGATACAAATTGGAGTTAAAAGACTCCCCTCCTTCCCATTTTATAAGGTCGAACGTGCCAAGGGATCCCCGGAAGAGAGGATCCCTCCTGTTGGCACTAGAACAACTATTGCTCCAAGCAGTAATTATGGAGGTCCCCCTAGAAGAATGGGGGTTCGGGTTTTATTCAAACCTCTTTACAGTCCCGAAGCCAAACGGGGACGTGAGACCCATATTAAATCTAAAAGGGCTAAACAAATTCCTGCGTATCAGGACTTTCCGGATGGAGTCGATCCGATCGGTGGCCACTGCCCTACAAGGGGAGGAATGGTTAGCCTCGATCGACATCAAAGATGCTTATTTGCACATTCCCATCTTTCCAGTCCACCAAAAATTTCTACGCTTTGCAGTAGAAGGGGGCCATTTTCAGTTCAGAGCCTTACCCTTCGGTCTGGCCACAGCACCACGCGTGTTCACAAAAATTCTGGCCCCATTATTGGCCAATTTAAGAACACGAGGTGTAACGATAATGGCATATCTAGACGACTTGTTGCTGATAGACCACTCAGTGGAAAAACTAGAAGTGGTTGTTCACGAGACAATCGAGTATCTGGAATCTCACGGTTGGATTATCAACCGAGACAAGTCAGCCCTAAAACCAGTCAAAAGTCTGGAATACTTGGCTAAGGCTGGATTCCGACCAGAGAAAAATTTTCTTGCCTCAAGAAAAGGTGACGTCTTTGAGAGATTTGATCCACCTAGTGGGTACAAAAAGACAGCCATCCATACGCCTGTGCATGAGGCTGCTGGGAAAAATGGTGGCATCATTCGAAGCAGTACCCTACGGTCAATTCCATTCAAGGAATTTGCAAAGGGCTATACTGTCAGCCTGGAACAAAAAAGTTCAGGCCCTAGACTTACCAATGTCCTTGTCCCCTGCCGTTCGCAAGAGCCTCCGTTGGTGGTTGGTTCCCCAGAATCTGGAAAAAGGGAAATCCTTCAGTCCGATTTCTTGGAAGGTGGTCACTACAGATGCCAGCCTTATAGGCTGGGGAGCAGTACTGGAGCAATGGTCTCTCCAGGGCAGATGGTCGGATGCAGAAAATGCCCTGCCCATCAATCTCTTAGAGATACGAGCAGCCCGGTATGCCCTAGTAGCATGGACATCCAAACTCCAAGGGTCCCCTGTCAGAATTCAATCGGACAATGCCACGGCAGTGGCATATATCAATCATCAGGGTGGCACCAGGAGTCGTGCAGCCCAGAGGGAAGTAAATTGCATCCTGAAATGGGCAGAAAGATATGTCCCAGCCATATCCGCGGTATTCATTCCAGGAGTGGAGAATTGGAAGGCGGACTTTCTAAGTCGCCAACAATTATGCCCAGGGGAATGGTCCCTTCACCCCGAGGTTTTCCGGACAATATGTCAGCGGTGGGGAACACCGGATGTAGATCTGCTAGCATCCAGATTCAACGCAAAGGTGGACAGGTTTGTCTCTTGGACAAGGGATCCCCTAGCTTGCGGCTCGGATGCCCTAGTGTTCCCTTGGGATCAGTTCAAGCTGATATATGCATTCCCACCGCCACAATTGTTACCTCGATTACTCCGCAGAATCAGGGTAGAAAAGAAACCAGTGATTCTGGTGGCTCCAGCATGGCCCCGAAGAGCATGGTACGCGAGATTGTAAAAATGTCTGTGGGGAGTCCTTGGACCCTCCCACATCGTCCGGACCTGCTTTCGCAAGGACCGATATACCACCCTTCCTTACCAGCCCTAGGTTTGACGGCCTGGCTATTGAAGCCCACATTCTAAAAAAGAGAGGTCTCTCTAATTCTGTGGTAACTACCATGATCAATGCCAGGAAGCCGGTATCCAGGCAGATCTACTATAGAATCTGGAAGGCGTACATCGCCTGGTGTGAGGCCAAGAAATGGCATCCACGTAAGTACGTAATAGGTAGGATTCTGGACTTCCTACAGTGGGCTGTAGATAGGAAGCTTGCCTTGAGTACTATCAAGGGTCAGATTTCGGCCTTGTCAATATTTTTTCAGAGGCCCTTGGCCTCGCATTCACTAGTCAAAGCCTTTATACAAGGAGTGATGCGTATTAGCCCTCCGGTTAATATTCCCATATGTCCATGGGACTTAAACCTGGTTCTGTCGGTTCTACAGAAACAACCATTTGAACCATTACAGCATATTTCCCTGGTTCTTCTCACCAGGAAATAGATTTTTCTAGTAGCCATTTGTTCGGCTAAAAGAGTGTCGGAATTAGCCGCTATGTCCTGTAGGGAGCCCTATCTGGTTATCCATAAGGACAGAGTAGTGTTACGTCCTCATCCAGCCTTTCTTCCTAAGGTGGTATCGAGGTAGGGCTGGGAAAAAAATCGATTTTAATCTTGAATCGAGTTTTGAGCTCAAATCGATTCAGTTTTGAAGAAAATCGATTTTTTTAGATTTTTTTTTTTTTTTGAAAAAAATAAAAATAAAAATTATATATTTTTTTTTTCCTTCCCTTCAAAGTTTCCGTAGCAAGACTGCAGGGGGCGTATCCGGAATGGCACTGGGCAGCGTTACCCCAATTACATCTACTCGCTGCAGCCGCCGTCTGCCTACCTGATCAGCGTGTCATGCAGACAGACGGCGGCCATTGCAGTGTTCAAAAGCCGCGCCTCCCGAGTCCTCGTCGTCTGTGATAGGCGGAACACTCAATTTCACAGCAGGCAGTATTCAGCCTATCACGGACATCCTCTCATCCTCGTCTGTGTTATGAGGATGACCATGATAGGCGGAACACTGAATGCTGGGAAATTGAGTGTTCCGCCTATCACAGACGAGAAGGAGGCGCGGCTTTTGAATACTGGAATGGCCACCGGTGTAGCAGTAAAATCCGTATACCATGAAAATCTGCATCAGGTACGGGCACAGTGATTGAAGCATGGGCACAGTGAGACACGGGCACAGTGAGGCACGGGCACAGTGAGGCACGGGCACAGTGAGGCATGGACACAGTTCAATTCAACTAAGAGTAACCTCAGGATTTTTTGTTGTTTTATTAGCTAAATCCAAATACAGTATTAATAATTTGGATGCTTAACAATCTTTGTTGCACACTGCAAAAAACAACAAACGGTCACAAGCGCTAAATTGGTGGATAAAGAAAAATATATAATGGATGATGATAATAATAATAATAATAAGAAAAAAATCCCAAATATTTTGGGAAGTACAAAGTATCCAAAAGGGGGAAAAAACAGTATCCAGCGCAGCAAGAAAAAATCAGTACCCAGAAGTACAAAATACACAACATGCACACAATATAATCCAGCGCTCATGGAACATACATTATTAACTATTGAAAACTCTTGAAGAATTGATAAAAAAAGCTTAGTCCATTTATAACAATAAAGAGAGGGATCCAATCCCAAATGTGCAGAGGGCAAATGAATCTTAACTCTCCAGTTGCCAGTGGTGACAAACTTGTTAAACTTGCAGTGACATCCGTGGAGCAAGGAGGGGTTAAAAAAGTCAAAACAAAGCCTGTGGCATGATCTCCGTGTGAGCACAGTACCTTGAATGATGGACAACAGGCAGACCAGCGTGTGGAGGGCCCTCCAACCCAAAAGGATGCAGAGCCAGGATCGCAGCAAGGCTGGGACAGAAGGAATCACACACAGAGTTGCAAGAGTTTTCAATAGTTAATAATGTATGTTCCATGAGCGCTGGAATATATTGTGTGTTTGTTGCACACTGACTTTGCAGTTAGAGAAAGGGTTTGCCTTTGCAATTTTGTTTGTTGATGCACTTTAATTAATATAATAAAAAAAAAAATCGAATCGTAAATCGAGTTTTTTATAAAAAAATCGCAGATTTTTTTTTGGGGGAAAATCGCCCAGCCCTATATCGAGGTTTCTTTTGAACCAAGATGTGGTTCTTCCTTCTTTTTTCCCAAAACCTAGTTCAGTAGAGGAAAAGTTATTACATTCTTTGGATGTAGTAAGAGCAGTTAAAGCTTATCTAAAAGCCACTGCTCAGATTCGCAGAACGGATACTTTGTTTATTCTGCCGGAAGGCCCCAGAAAGGGTCAGGCAGCGTCAAAATCTACTTTAGCCAAGTGGATTCGACAGGTCATTATGCAAGCCTATGGCTTGAGAAGGAGACCGCCTCCGTTCAAAGTTAGGGCGCACTCCACGAGAGCAGTTGGAACTTCATGGGCAGTGCATCACCAGGCCTCCCTGGCTCAAATCTGTAAGGCCGCAACATGGTCTTCAGTACACACGTTTACTAGGTTCTACCAGGTGGACGTTAGAAGTCAGGAGGATGTCGCCTTTGGGCGCAGTGTGTTGCAGGCCGCAAAAGATCCTCATGTCTGATAGCGCTCAGCTTATGTATGGTGTATCCCCCCCCTCATTGGGCATTGCTTTAGGACATCCCACATAGTAATGACTATGCCGCTCTGTGTCCCGTGATGTACGAGAAAGAAAATAGGATTTTTATAACAGCTTACCTGTAGAATCCTTTTCTTGGAGTACATCACGGGACACAGAGCTCCCACCCCTCTTTTGGGGACACTTATTGCTTTGCTACAAAACTGAGGTGCTCCCGGATGGGAGGGGCTTATATAGGGGAGGGTACTTCCGGTTTGGAAGTTGCCAGTGCCAGCACCTGAAGGTAAACTATATAACCCACATAGTAATGGCTATGCCGCTCTGTGTCCCGTGATGTACTCCAAGAAAAGGATTTTACAGGTAAGCTGTTATAAAAATCCTATTTTTTTACTCACCGTAAAATCCTTTTCTCTGAGTCCATGGACCGACACAGCACCCACCCCTCGTTTTAAGTTTGTACTGCTTTTGACGAACTGATCGGCGAGGTGCAGAGAGAGGGATTATACCCAGAGGGTCCACCCCCTGGGCGGTGCTGTAGAAGGTGTGATGCAACACTTTTTTTTTTTTACACGTTTTTCTGCCTAGTCACTCCTAAATAACGGATAATACCCACTATGTCAATAGGAAGCTGCGTCGGTCCATGAACTTTTTTTGGGGTTCAGATCCTCTAAATGATATAGCTGTGATCTTAGTTCCTCTACTGTACATTTAGAAATGCTTAAAAATCACATCTTTTTGTAATGGGTTTATCTTGTAGTGCATTATAAATGAAAAATTTCTGTTCAAAATTTTTTTTATGCACTTAATAGTGATTTATTTATTTTGTTTATATCCTAGTCATGTCCTTTCCTGCAGAAGGTGTAGAATCTGCCATCAAAAATAACATTGAAGACGTGCGCTTGTATCTGGATGCTAAGCATCCTGGGAGTTATGCCGTTTATAACCTAAGTTTAAGGAAGTACAGACCTGCCAGATTCCATAACAGAGTAAGAATAATTAAACTCTTGGCACCGTTAATGTTAGAATGTGTATCAAGGGGGATTCTACTAAAAATAACACTGTACTTAAATTTTTAGTAAATAGTATTTGGTTGGGCACCCTATTATGGTTGCCAATTGTGCTTACTTTTTTCTAGTGTTCTGGCTCCTCAAATCCTGCTTATTTCTTTTGTATAGCGGGCTGTGTCCCCACATAGAGTATGGTTATTTTGATTTGCATGGTTTTAATTTGTGGATATCTCTTCAGTGTTCTTTTTATGTGTTAATGTGGCTTTTCTTGACAAGATCATCTATTAGGCTACTTTCACACTGAGGTGCTTTGCAGGTGCTATAGCGCTAAAAATAGCGTCTGCAAACCCCCCTGAAAGAGCCTCTTCTCTAACTCCAGTGTGAAAGCCCGAGGGCTTTCACACTGGAGTGGTGCGCTGGCAGGACACTCAAAAATGTCCTGCCAGCCGCATCTTTGAGGCGCTGTAGGAGCGGGGTATACCCCGCTCCTACAGCGTCACTGCCCATTGAAATCATTGCGCAGCGCTCTTTGCAGGCGGTTTTAACTTTTTTGTTACCGCTGAAAAAACTATGGTAAAGCGCCGCTAAAAATAGCCCCAGTGTGAAAGTAGCCTTGGTGAAAAACCTTGAAAGATATAAAATTTGTGTATTGATAAAAGGGAGCTATAGCTAACTAATGACTGCTGGAGATGATTGGTACAGATTGATTTTTGTAGGGCTGCAACTAACGATTATTTTCATAATCGATTAGTTGGCCGATTATTGTTTCGATTAATTGACTAATCGGTTAATAACCTTCTTTTGCTGCGATTTGCATTTTTACTTTTTTTTTTTTTTTTGGCCAATTTGTTGTTGGGCAGATTAAAAAACAAATTGCCGCAAAAACGCATTACATGAATTTCTGCAGCTTCTCCATTGAAGTCTATTCAACCAAAAAAACAAAATAGCACCGTTTTGTGTTAAAGTCTTTGCCCTTTCCAAATACGCAGCAGCCGAAAAAATCTTGGATGTGAACGTGTCCCATAAGAAACCATGTAAATGAACTGTAGTGTGTTTCTGCAAAAAGCACAAAAAAAAAAAAAAAACAGAGGTGTGACCCAGGCCTGAGATGTTTAGTAACATAATGGGGTTAAAAAAAAACTAAAATTAGTACAAAAAAAGCAAATAGCTACTGTAAGGGGTTAATTTTTTACTGTGGGACAGTGAAAGTAATATTTACAGTAGCGATTTGCTCTTTTTGTACTATAAAGGGCTAATTTTAGTTATTTTTTTTTAACCCCATTATGTTACTGGCCGATTAATCGATTATGAAAATGGTAATCGATTAATTTCATAATCGATTAGTTGTCGATTAATCGATTAGTTGTTTCGGCCCTAGATTTTTGTACTCTTTACTTTAAATAGTGTGGTTGAGCCAAACTGGCCCAAACGAACCATTTCCTTTTTATGAAGTGGTGCGTCTGCTGTCAGCGCTGTATCACACTGTAGGAGCATCAGCTACATACTGTATGCAGCACTCTGTGCCAGCAACATCTTGGGAGAAATTGAGTTGTGCTTCTCTGTCATTTACAGAAAGCCATGGATTTTTATGAATGAAATAATGATGTTGCCCTATCATGTGTACTGATTCATAGCCCACAGCAAAGCTCGGTCCATGCTTTTATGTACAATATTATTTTCCATTGTAATATCTTTTTCTAATCCAGAACGCTTACCGTATATGCTCGAGTATAAGTCGAGTTTTTCAGCCATTTTTTTAGGCTGAAAAACTACCCCCTCGACTTATACTCGAGTCAGCAGTAAAATAGCGTGTCTGCCGCTGTGTAATCCATATGCAGCCGTACCATTTCATTAGTAAAACGGCGTGTGTCTGCCGCTGTATAATCAAGTCTATTCGGCCGTCCATTGTAAGACAGCCCCGCCGCCTCCTCGTCTGTGATAGGCGGAACACTGATACAGTTTCCCAGCATCGTATCAGTGTTCCTATATCACGGACGGACGAGGAGGAGGCGGCGGGGCTTTCTTACAATGGACGGCCGAAAAGACTGGATTTTACAGCGGCAGACACACACTGTTTTACTGCTGACAGTGAGAGACTGCAATTGGGCACAGTGAGAGACTGCAATTGGGCACAGTGAGGCTGCAGATGGGCATTGTTTACCCAGTAGCTGCTGCATTTTTCCCACCCTAGGCTTATTCTCGAGTCAATATGTTTTCCCAGTTTTTTTTTTTTTTTTGTGGTAAAATTAGGTGCCTTGGCTTATGCTCGAGTATATTACGGTATTGATTTCCATTAGTTAATGTCTTTTACTACTTTTTGTTGACCACAAATCTGGTAGTTTTGGATCCTATATTTGTATGGGATACATCCTGTATTCTGTATTATAAAAATGTGTTGCAAGTGAATGAAATTATGATGTTGTCCGTCTGCCTCTCCATCTCAGCCAATCGGACAAAGCCTTGTATGCATTCATAAAAATACAAGCCTTCCCCTGAATGGCTGAGAAGTCCTCAGCTCAGCAGCCAACAAAGTCTCCTGAGACACTGCCTGAACACAGTGCTGCGTTCTGTATGTAACTGATGATGCTAGGAAAAAGTTCATTTGGACCAAAAAAAAATATTTAAAGTAAAATTTACCCTGGACTTGGGCTTCAAAGTGATCTAGTAACGGCCTTAAAAATGTGTAAAGCTGAAGTATACACAACTAAAATGTTACTAAACCCAAAACTGTAAAATCAGTGTGTGTATATATACAGTAAAGCGGGTTTGTTATACTCACTGTGGACCTAAGGGGTTAATCCTGCGCATTGTGTAAAAAGGCTATATGATTCTATTTTCTTGGCTCCTCCTCTTCTTCCACTGTCCCCAATCCATCTCCTGAAAGTACAGTTCCTTGGGTGCAATCTGCACATGCTCATTTTGGTGTGTATTGCTAGGGAGTTTTTTTTTTTGGGGGGGGGGGGGGGGGTTGGTGATCAGCACAGGGCCAATCGGCACCCTCCAGATTGGAGGGTGAAAGGTCCTGCAACCTCATAGGACAGTCAGAGTAGAATGAAAACTCCTATTAGCTTTAACCAGACACTGATGGAAGTCATTAGAATGCTTTATACTGCCGATCAGAAAAGGTATTTAGCAGTTTATATTTACTAAAATTATTGCATTTCCATGTTCTGTGTACTGTAGGAGACCAGATATAGTGAATGAAGGGTCCTGGGTTTAGTAACACTTTAACTGTGTGTTCAGATCTGTTTCTGCGTTCCTTTTGGAAGCCTCTTGGAAGGCCCAGACTTTGTTGCCAAGACTTTCACGTATTTGGTGCTTATACATTGTATTCAGACCCCCTTCATACTTTAAATGATTTTTAAGCCACTTTGTGTTGTAGCTACAATCCCCTCTGTTATAATAAATGCTGTGCCCCAGTGTATGTTTTTTGTATAAAAAAAAAAAACGCTAATTAAATACCTTTTTATTTTTTTGCGCCGTGACCGGCCGCCTCTCCTCTCCTGGTCTGACATCAAAGCGGGTGGGGCCGAGAAACCCCCGCTGACGTCAGCCATGAGGAGGGGAGAGGCGGCCGGTTACGTGGGCGCCAAGCGGCGCTATAAAATAAGGTATTTATTGTGGATTTTTTACAAAATACATACACTGGGGCACAGCATTTATTATAACAGAGAAGATTGTAGCAAAAACACTAACTTATGATACCAGCAGGAAGCTTTGTCAGGCTGTTCACCGAGATTTGAATTGTGCACTTTGCTATGAAAATTTGCAGGAAATGCTGGCAGAATATCAGCTTTTAATATTTATAGGACTGTATTTTCCTCATAGGTGTCTGAATGTGGTTGGTCTGGAAGACGTGCTCCAAATCTCGTGAACCTTTACAGCATCTGTAAAAATATGCATTTATGGCTGAAACAGGATCAGAAGAATGTTTGCATTGTACACTGCCTTGTAAGTAAACTTTATAAGGTGACATTTTCTCAAGTTTGTTTCATATCTGTTTTCCTTATTTCAACTCCTATATATGTGTAAATAAAACTGTGATGCCGCGTACACACGATCATTATTCACGGCGGTTAAAAAACCGCCGTGAATAATGACAGGAAAAACGAGGGAACCGCTTGGTTCCCTACACACGGTCGTTTTTCCCGTCATTTCTTCTCTTGACGAGAAAAACGACCGTCTGTGGGCTCCGCGGCAGTGTTTCCCTATGGGAAAACTGCAGCGGAAAAAAATGCTGGAAAAAACGATGAGAAAATTTAGAACATGTTCTAAATTTTCTCGTCGTTTTTTATGCCGTTTTTCTAGACGAGAAAAACGACATAAAGCCCACAGACGATCGTTTTTCTCGGCGAAAAAAAAAAATGCCGTTTTTCTCGTCGAGAAAAGCGGTCGTGTGTACGCGGCATGAGAGCCGGTTCACACGGGCGACTCGGGAGGCGACTTCAAGTCACCCCAAGTCGTGCTGTTTTTAAAACTAATGGAAGTGAATGGAGCGGTCTTAATGTACACGACTGCAGTCGCTCCGACTTCAAAAAAGGTTCCTGTACGACTTCAATCCGACTTGTAGGCAACTTGTACCCATTGATTTCAATGGAAGTCGCCTCAGAAGTCGGATCACTGTCTTAACAGAAGCAACTTTCCAGGAAGAGAACATACATTTCTCAGGCAAACCCCTCCCTCCCACAGAGCTGATTCAAGGTTTATTGGCCACTGGAATGTCTCCTGTCCTGGAGGCGACTTGTAAGTCGTCCCATATTGCGCTGTGGTGCAGGCTCAGGTCGCTTCCAGGTCGCCTCCAAAGAGTCGTGTTGCCCCTGTGTGAACCGGCTCTTACTATGTAAAGTTAGCAATGGTGTTTGTTTAAATGTTATTTACTCTTTCGTTCATGTCAATCTTGACAAGTGGGTATTAGCCTTCATTTAGGAGTGACTAAGCAGAAAAAGTGTTAACAACTTCAGAGCTGAACAGCCCCACCCAGGGAGCGGTCCTACTGGCTATATCCCCTCAGCCTGCACTAAGCAGATCAGTTTTTTTCTGCCTAGTATAGAAGGACATGGCTCCCTTCGGGCCCATTGGTCCGGGGGGTTTTTTTTCTATGTTTTCTACATTTTTTTTTTTTTTTTGTTCCTTCGATCAGCTGCCAACTGGGTGACAGGCTGGATCCCAGATCCTTGTAGTCTCCCCAGTTTTGGCCATCGAGTGTGTGCCGACCCTAGCTATGCGCTGGGTTTTCCACGGCATGCCCGTTGCTCCAAGGGTGGCCGGTGAGCTTTATGCTCCAGGGCATGCATATGATCGGTCTCTAATGCTCGGTCACAGCATGCCGGGCCGACAGTCGCCTCCGTAACTGCGCGGTAGATGGTCTGTCCGGAATGTCTTCCAGCATAATCCTAGCAGGAAGGGTAAGTTGCTTCCCCTGCTTCGGCAGGAGGACTTGGCTGGACATTCCTGGAGAGATCAAGTAAGTGGTTTTGCCCTTTCTTTCCTCTCTCCCTGCCTTCCCTCCTCCCTGGACTCTGCAAGCTAAGGCTGGGTGCTGGGGGTCACCTGGGGGGCTCCATCTGGAGTGGGAACTGCGCTGTAGGCTATCATTGGAAATGTAAATTTTTGCTGCTGCATACCTGTGTTCCTCCCTCCATGCTGTCGGCGATCTATCACTCGGCGGCCATTTTCTTGTGGTCCACGCCTGTGTTGGCCTCTGTCTACCGCTCGGCAGCCATTTTCTTGTGGTTCACGCCGTTCTTCAGTACGGCCGCTCTGCCATTTTATGATGCCAATATTTTAGGCCGATTTAAAAAAAAAACCTCACCCACTCCACTCCTTCCTGCTTAGGAACTGGCAGGTGGCACTGGTTTGAAACTGGCAGGTGGCACTGGTTTGGAACTGGCAGGTGGCACTGGTTTGGAACTGGCAGGTGGCACTGGTTTGGAACTGGCAGGTGGCACTGGTTTGGAACTGGCAAGTGGCACTGGTGTGGAACTGACAGATGGCATTGGCAAGTGGCACTGGTGTGGAACTGACTATTGGCACTGGCAGGTGGCATTGACAGGTTGCACTGGTTTGGAACTGACAGATGGCACTAGTTTGGGACAGATGGCACTGATTGGCAGTGGCAGTGGCGGGTGGCACTGGCTGGCAGAGGCGGGTGGCTCTGATTTGCGGTGGCACTGACAGATGGCACTTATTGGCACTGATTGGTAATACACTGATTTGCGGTGGCACTGGCTGGTGGCACTGACAGATGGCACTGATTGGCACTGACTGGTGGCACTGATTGGTAAAACACTGATTTGCGGTGGCACTGTTCGGCACTGGCTGGTGGCACTGTTCGGCACTGGCTGGTGGCACTGTTCGGCACTGGCTGGTGGCACTGGCTGGCGGTAACACTGGCAGGGTTTCACAGTAAGCCGAGTGTAACTGTGAAACTGACAGAGAGGAGAGACCGAGAGCTGTCAGAATTGAGCACGATGTGGGGGTGGGCGGGCCCAGCAGCTAAATTACACCAGTCAATGATTGGGCTGCTTTACAAAAGGGGCGGGGCCACATGAACGTAGCGGGCCTGCCCAAGATACCATCCCATTGGCTGGTGTAATATAGCTGCTGGGTCCCGCCCACCCCCGACATCGAGCTGATGGCTCCTCTCTCTCTCTCTTCCAAGAAGGCCTTATTGGACCTGGCCTTTAAGGGTAACAGTCTTTTTGGAGCCTCTCTGGATGCCATCATTAAGGATGCCACGAGGCAAGCGCTTCCTGCTCCCGCAATCCAAAGAGGGGTAAGGAGCCATGCCATAGGCTAGGGCTCTCCTTCACCGCGCACAAGCAGTTCTTTCGTCTGCCTAGTGCGGCAAGTAAATGACCCTAGGCCGATTAAGCGCCTGCTGAGGGACAGAAGCATCTCTGGTTTCGCAAGCCCAACCTTGCTTGCCTACCGAACAGATTTTTTTTCCTCCTAAACCGCCAGCTTCAGCCGACTCGTCGGGAAGTCCTATATGGAGCGATTCAAGACCTGCTGATACGCAGGGTAGTCCTTCCTGTCTCAGTACAGGAACGAGTTCAGGGTTTCTACTCTAATCTGTTCGTAGTGCTGAAGACGCTCTGTTGTCGCGGCCCTCCATCCGGGGGATTTCCGGCATCCTTGGTTATCAAGGACGCATGCTTGCATGTCCCTATATGCACCAGGCATCAGAGATGTCTATATTTGGCCGCCGGGGAAGACGTGGCTCTCCCCTTGGGCCTGGCATCGGCACCAAGGTGCTTGCCCCGATTCTGGCCCTACTAAGACAGCGTGGCATCGCTATCATGGGCAACTTGGACGATCTTCTTCTGAGGGCCACTTCAAACTCAAAATGAGAGGTGAGCGTGTCTATAACCTGTCAGACCTTCCGATCCTTGGTTGGGTGCTGAACACTCAGAAGTCAGTATTAGTACCATCTCAACTCCTAGTGTATTTAGGGTTGATTATTGCGAAAGTTTTTCCCTCCCTATGGGAAAGTTGCAGACCCTTCGGGCTGCGGTGTGGCAGTTGACATCCCAAAGATGGTCGTCACGCCATTTTTTCAGGCGAGTTTTGGGCCTCATAGTAGTCTTTCGAGACAGTACCATATGCACCATTTCACACGCAAGTGTTACAGAAGGTAATTCTGTCCAGAGGGTCAAGTGCCCTTCATCCCTGGATTGTCAAAATCCGGATGAGCCACCTAGTCAGGACCTCCCTAGTTGGTGGCCGACATCACCGACACTTCTGTCCAGGAAGTCGTTCCTTCCTTTTTACTGGATGGTGGTCACGGCGGACGCCTGTCTTTCCAGTTGGACAGGAGTCTTGGGAGCTTAGTCAACCTGGGTCACTGGACTCCGGAGGAATCCCACTTGCCAATCATGGTCCTGGAACTCCGGGTGATCTGACTTTGCCTCTCCACATGGTCTCAGAGGCTACAGAGGTGTCCAGTCAGAATCCAGTCGGACAAACACCACAGTGGTGGCGTATGTCAATCAAGGAGGAACAAGCAGCTCTGCTGCAGCATCGGAGGTCACTCACCTCCTAAGGGGGGGCAGAAAGGAGCGTACCAGGCCTGTCGGTAGTATACATTCCGGGTGTGGGAAACTGGCAGGCGGACTACCTGAGTTGCCAGATGCTGGACCAAGGAGAATGGTCTCTATACCTGGAGGCGTTTCAGCTCCTTTGCCAGAGGGGAGGTGCGCCAGTCATATATCTCCTGGCTTCTCGACTCAATCGGAAGGTATTGAGGTTTGTGGCCAGGTCAAGAGACCCATGGGCAGACGCAACAGATGCATTGGTGGCACTGTGGAGTCAGTACCGGCTAATCTATGCCTTCCTCCTCCTGAAGCTCCTTTATCCTCTGCGTCGCAGACTGGAGGCAGAGAGGATTCCAATGGTCCCTATTGCTCTGCACTGGCCTCGGCGTCCTTGGTACGCCGATCTAGTGCGTCTGGTACCAGACGCCTTTTGGCATCTACCGCTAACAAAGGACCTGCTGTCACAAGGTCCCATACGTCATACTGTTTTTACAGTCACTGGCTAGGTGAGAGCCAGGTGCCAAGAGACCGGGGCCTGTCAGACTCTTGATCTCTACCATGATGAGTGCTCGGGAATCATCCCCTAGGAAGATTTACCATCACACTTGGAAGACCCATGGGCAGACGCAACAGATGCATTGGTGGTATCCGCATACTTATTTGGTTCCAGGGTCCTGCTGTTCTTACAGCATGGGGCGGACCAATTTTTTTTTCTTTAAGTACAATTAAGGGGCAGATATCTGCCCTGACTGTCCTTTTTCAGCGACCCCTGGTGGCTCACTCTCTAGTGAGAACGTTTGTACAGGGGATTCGGCAGGCGGCCCCTCTGGTACACCCACCACTGCCTCCGTGGGGCTTGTGTAGCAGACGTCCTTTTGGCGTCTACCGCCACGAGAGGACCTGCTGTCGCAGGGTCCCATATGCCATCCTGCTTAGTCAATGGCTTTAACGGCATGGCCTCTAGGTGCCTCAGAAACCACCATTTGAGAACATCAGGGACTTTCCCTTGTTGACACTTTTTCGGAAAGTGATCCTTTTGGTGGCTGTTATGCCAGTTAAGATGGGTTTCTGAGCGGGCAGCCTTGTCATGCAAGCCTCCCTATCTGATCTTCCACAAGGATAAGGTGGTACTGCGTCCGCAGCCGCCTTTTCTTCCTAAGGTCATGTTCGACCTTCCATCTCAAGGAAGACATTGTACTGCCATCCTTGTGTCCTCATCCGTCAAATCCTAAGGAGACGACATTGCATTCCTTGGACGTTGTCCGAACTCTGAGAGTGTGCTTGTCTGGTACTGCTCCGTTCCAGAGTCCAGACTCAGTTTGTTTCGGTGACTGGTCCCAAGTAGGGCCCAGCGGTCTCGTCGGTCACCATCTCTAGATGGATCCGACAGATCGTGATCAGGCTTACGCCATGAAGGGTCAGGTGCCTCCCTTTCCCGGCGCATTCGACCAGGGCATGAGGTGCCTCTTGGTGTTACGTCAGTTTAGACGCGTTTCTGAGCTGACAGCCTTGTCGGGCAAGGCTCCCTATCTGATCTTCCACAAGGATAAGGTGGTGCTGCGTCTGCAGCGTTCTTTTCTTCCTAAGGTCGTTTCGACCTTCCATCTCAAGGAAGACATTGTACTGCCATCCTTGTGTTCTCATCCGTTGAATCCTAAGGAGACGACGTTGTGTTTCTTGGACGCTGTCCGAGCTCTGAGAGCATCAAGCGTCTCTTTTCCCAGGTGTGTAAGGCGGCGACTTGGTCGTCCGTTCACACTTTCACTAGACTTTACAAGTTGATGTGTGTGTGCATCTTCGGATGCTTCTTTCGTTCGCAAGGTATTGCAGGCGGCTGTTTTAGAGTTGCAGCTCCTCCGTTGAGGAGCTCTGTTTTTGTTTTGGGGTGAAGTTTTTAATGCTGTTCCCACCCCTCGTTTTTGACACTGCTTTGGGACGTCCCACTTGTCAAGATTGAAGCTGTGTCCGTCCATGAACGAAAGAGTAAATAGGATTTTTGCACTCACCGTAAAATCCTTTTCTCTGAGTTCATGGACAGACACAGCACCCACCCCTCGTTTTTAAGTTTTTGTACTGCTTTTTGACGAACTGATCTGCTCGGTGCAGTCTGAGGGGATATAGCCAGTAGGACCGCTACCTGGGAGGGGCTGTTCAGCTCTGAAGCTGTTAACACTTTTTCTGCCTAGTCACTCCTAAATGAAGGCTAATACCAACTTCTCAAGATTGAAGCTGTGTCCGTCCATGAACTCAGAGAAAAGGATTTTACGGTGAGTACAAAAATCCTATTTTTACCGCTTGTTGATTATCATCAGACTATGCAGCAATGATTTTAATCTGACAAAGATTGTAAATGTTGATGGTTGATGCTTGCGGTAGTTTTTATGAAATATGTTACTTTTAATATGCGCTTACATTGTAGGATGGAAGAGCTGCATCTGCTGTGGTGGTATGTTCTTTCCTATGCTTCTGCCGCCTTTTTTCCACTGCTGAAGCTGCTGTGTATATGTTCAGTATGAAGAGATGTCCACCTGGCATATGGCCTTCTTATAAAAGGTATGTTTTACTTTATCACTCTGAGGTCTTGCATAGCATACCACTGTATTGATTACTTAAAGCGGAGGTTCACCCACATTTTCAACATTGCTTTATCCATTCCCTTTTAGCATTAACATAAACAGATGGCTAACCTTTTTTTTTCTGGTGGTGTAATTAGCGTCAATCTGCTTTCTTTAATTGTACTTCCGGGATTTCCTCCCACGGGAGTAGGCGTATCTTTAGCTCTCCCCTGTGTCACTATGTATGCCAGGATGTCTCCTGGGAGCAAAGTGTCCTGCTTCCCAGGAGTCAAAGAGTAACGCCTTCTAGCTAAACATCTCAATATTTCACTCGTCGCGTGACTCCTCTACCCGGTCACGTGACGAGGACGAGGCCCTTAAATAAGGGCACGCATGTGTATTTTGCCATTAATCACCTGCAGACACAAGGTAGAAGAAGCCATATATTTATTTGTGAATGCCATCACAACGGGGCGTGTACTTTTAATGTTGACGCCCGTTGTGATGGCAACCAAGAAGTGTTGACGGCGCTACTCGCCGTCAACACTGCACATGCGCGAGATACAGCTGTGAATGCCGGGAGATGCGCATTCACCGCTACCCAAAAGACTATGCTTGTGGGCTTCAAGATGCCCACACGCAAAATGGAAAAACAAGGAAGTTATTTTATAAGTGTTACTTTCTTCCGAAAACGGACGGGGGATGTTTTTTTAGCGCTGGACAAGTGAGTACTAACAAGACAGCATTAGTCACATTGAATGGACATAAAAAAAATTTGGACCGCGGAACCTCCGCTTTAAATACCATGTAGACGTTTAGGGCCAGTTCACACTAGTAATTGTGCAGGGACACTATGTATTCCTGTGCTATTCTTCTTTTTTTTATTTTATTTTTTTATATTCTTGTGTTCTCCAATACAAAACATCTGCTTAAAATGCATCAATATTTATATATGCAACACATTGTATCAACTTTAAGATGCCCTCTTTACCCATTACCCCCCCCCCCCCCCCCATCTTATTATTTTTCACACAAAAATTCTACAGCCACTACAACAGTTTTGTACTCTCTGGGAAGGTTTCTGTGCTATTCACATGGGGTTCAGTGCGGTGCAGTTTCAGCCCATTCATTTTGAACGTGCTTAAATCTCACTGCACCGCACCAAAGGTAGGGCATGCCCTACTTTTGGAAACTCGCTGTAGCCAGATCACATGGTACTTCTATACCATGCAATCTGGTGTACACTGCATTTGTGACCTGTGTTTGGGGTGTCGTTAAGTTAACAATGACACCCACTGCGGATCGCAAAGGCAGTGTGGGAAACGCACATTGGTACACTGGTTTCCCGCACTGTTCTGGTGTGAACAAGTCTTCAAAAGACTTTGTCATCCAAGCAGTGATCCTGTCGAATAAAATTATATACAGTGGAATCTTGGATTGCGAGCGTAATCCGTTCCAGGAGAATGCTTGTAATCCAAAACACTCGCATTTCAAAGCGAGTTTCGCCATAGAATTCAATGAAAACAAAGATAATTTGTTCCACATTGACTTCTATTGTATGCAGTACCGCATGTGGCCACAGGTGGAGGGGGCGCCGGAGAGACTCGGAAAGGCTCGGTAACAGAGTATTTCCGAGTGTCACCGGCGCCCCCACACTTCTGGTCAAATGCGGTACTGCACACCGCAGAGGCTTGAATCCTGCTCGCAAACCGAGTCACGATTAAAAAAATAAATAAAAGCCCATATTGCGAAACGCTCGTTAACTGTGTTACTCGCAGTCCGAGGTATTACTGTACTTTAGAAAAGACAGATTTGTTGCGCTAAGATAACACAAATAATAAATGAATAGCTGCTAACACAATATTGTTGGGTACAATAATCAAAAATAGGGGGTACAGGTGTAGCGCTACACCTGTACCCCCTATTACTGTACTTTACAGTTACACTATTTTTTCCTAATTCATTAGAAAATATGTAAATGTTCTGTTTCCTCAGATTAGAGTAGTTAGAATAATGATTGCTTTTTGGTTACTATAGTTAACTGCAGTTTAGGGGATGAAATAAGAGAGAAGAAATTTCCGTTTTACTTCTGACTTTACATTAAAGCCAAGTCAACAAGTTCCTCTGCCAGATGAATTTGATGTTCAGATGAATAATTGCTTTAGAATTTTCTGGTTGGCCAAAATGTAAAGTCTTCTATGTTTCAGGTATATAGAATACATGTGTGACATGATGGCGGAAGAGCCAATCATTCCTCACAGTAAACCAATTCTTATAAAGTCTATATCTATGACTCCAGTGCCACTGTTCAGCAAACTGCGCAGTGGTTGCCGTCCTTTCTGTGAAGTGTATGTTGGAGATGAGAGAGTGGCTACTACTTCCCAGGAATATGATAAAATGAGGTAAGTGTGCATTTCAAACGTATTGTTATGAATCTGACGTGCAACTCTCTACTTCTGTAGATGGCTTATTTGTTCGGTGCTCAATTTAGCAAAATGTGTAAAATAGGCTTTATTATTTTCTGAAATTACTGTATAGAATTACCGGTAGTTCTAAAAGATTTTATTTGGAAATAGGATGCATTTGTTTATTTTCTTGTTTTACAGTGATTTCAAAACTGAAGATGGCAAAGCTGAAATTCCATTAGATGTTACAGTGCAGGGTGATGTCCTAATAGTCATTTATCATGCCAGATCTACACTGGGTGGAAGACTGCAAGCCAAGGTAATTCATTTTATTTCGAGAAGATTTTCTTCTATTCCTTATTTAGTACCAAAACATTTTTGATTTGTTAGAAAAATAAGGTAATAATTGCTTAAAGGCGATGTATGGCCAAATCTTGACCATACATCTCTTATGGATCACAGGTGTGCAGTTCGTTCTGCACACCTGTGATCCGTTTTTTAGCAGGCTAAAGCCCACCGTCAGCTGACATCACTCACCGAGTCCAGGCTGGGAAAAGATCCCGGCTTTATAGTTGGGATCCACCCACATACCTGGATCGACAGCTGGCTACGCCTCTTGGCTGCACTGCTGGGAGACTGAGCCAGCCGCTCCCTTCCCTCCCCAGCCCAACGCTCTAGTGAGTACTGGAGGGGCAGAGCAGAGAGCCAATGACTGATGGTCACATCTTTCTGCTCGGAGCGGAGGGGGAGAACGGAGCAATCAGCGGTGTTTGATCGCTCAGTTCTCACTGCAGAGATGGCATGGGACAGATGCAGCATCGGGTCAATGCTGCATCCACCTAGGTCAGTATAAGGCAGGGCTTGAAAAATCCCAGTCGCCAGGTTGCCATGGCGACTAGAAATTGTGTCTTGGCACCTGTCAACCAATCACTGTTGCAGAAATGCACAATTTGTATTGCCCAACGCCCAGAACATGCAGCTTCGGACTCCGGACGGGTAGATTTTTTATTTTTTTGCAATACTGCAGTGCATTGGTGTGAAGGGGCTCTTTACAAACAGTAAAGTGGTAGTAGGGGGGATCTGGCCTCCAAAGTTTTAATATTTGTGTAACATTTCAGCATCCCTGTATGCAATAATCTATTGTATTGCTTTTAATTATGTACATTTTGTATAATGATTTAACTCTATGTATTGAAAATGTTTGTTTCAGATGACTTCAATGAAGATGTTCCAGATTCAGTTTCACACAGGTTTTGTTCCTAGAAATGCCACTACGGTGAAGTTTTCAAAGTATGTAGATCTGTTTAATTGCTGGGTTTTAGAACTGTGTACCACTTATGTTTTGTATTCTGTCTTTTACGAAGCACATACAGTTCCTGAATGCAGTTATTTTCTTTATGTACTATGTCACCTGCCTTGTTAGTGTGGTCACTGACACAGCCTTCTCTAAACTTGCCCTAACAACTTTTTTCCTCTTTAAATACATTTCATGTATAATATTCCAGAACCTAGCAAAATGTTACTTTTAGTCATATGATCATTAATCCTGTTGTTTAAATATTTCCTACTTTAACTTTTTCCATGTACTGCTGACCTTACACTTCCCGAACACTTTTTTTTTTTTTTACTTCCTGTTTTTTCCTCCAGTGTAACAGTTGGAATCTGCTGTTTTTATTTATTCTTGAATTATTTTACTTTATCTGCATTAAACATCAAAAGTTATGACCTGAATAAAGAACAGGAGGAAGGCAAGACAGAAGACTGGTATCTTACATTTCTATCTGGGATGTGATATGTCCAATTTTTGTTTCATTTCTATCTTAGGAATCGGGATATATATTTTTTCTCCTCTGTAAGGCCCTTTTCACACTGAGGCGTTGAAAAAACGCAAAAAAATTATGATTTTTTTTTTCCGCGTTTTTACCGCGTTTTTGCGGTAAAGAGGATTATTTGGTATCCCACAATCCTCCACTCTACTGCGGTCATGTGACCTTCCCACAGCTTCTGGGTGTTTTTTTTACCGCGTTTTCACTGCGGTACTCATTCATTTCAATGGGGATAGGCGTTTTTGCAGCGCTATATTATGCGCCCCAAAGATGCTCTAAAAAAGCTGTTGGCAGGATTTTTTCCAATGCACAGCCAGCAAAACGCCTCAGTGTGAAAGCCCTCAGGGCTTTCACATTGAGAATGATGGAGCAGGATTATTTCAGGCATTTTTACAGCGCTGTTTTTACCGCGAAAACGCGGTAAAAACGCCTCAGTGTGAAAGGGGCCTCTTAGTATGTTTTAAAAAAATTCTGAAATGTATTTTTTTTTATGTTTGACATGTTTAATTTCATTTTGGATTTTACTGTAGGTATGATCTTGATGCCTGTGACATACAAGAAAAATATCCAGACTTATTTCAAGTAAATCTGGAAGTTGAAGTTTCTTCTAGAGACAAACCTGCAAGTGTCACTCCACCATGGGAAAACCTCAACACAAAGAGATTGACTCCTAAAATACTGTTTTCAAGCCGGGAAGAGCAACAAGAAATCCTGTCAAAATTTGGTAAAGGGGCATGGGAATAGAGGGTTCTTTAAAACTATATATTGTATTGTTCTGAAACCTAAAACCTTCCTGAACTCTGCTTTCTCAGTGTGACTTGTTTGTTGCTGCGGAACTCTTAAAGTTTATGTATAGCTAAACCTTTAGATAGAGTAGGAAAGGGTTAAACCCCTGTCAGTTGATTTTTGCTGTCTGTGTCCTGTTGGATTTCCTTCACTTGCTCGCTCAGATATGCAACTGGAAGTGGCTGAAAAGTGAGGGGAATTCCTCAGTTACAATCCAAATGGGTGTCCTTGTCTCACCTCCCATTCAGGTGACAGCTGTAAATTTTTTGATTTCTCATCACTTTCTGTCTTGATGACAGAACAAATAGTGGCACAGATAACTATGAAAGCGTGACAGGATTTTAATTCATCCCCACTATATCTAGAATTAAGAAACATACACTTTAAATTTGCTCTTTTTGACAAGTTGAGGATTAGTGAATTGGATAACTGATTATCAATGTGAAAGATGCAGACGTTGAATAAAGATTAGAGATTGTGAACAATACAACTTGTTCTTTTAGGAAAACCTGAATTACCCAGACAGCCAGGATCAACCGCACAGTATGAAGCTGACACATGCCCAGCAGAACTTTCTCCAGAGCCACCAAACTCTGATGCGCTAAAGAAGAACTTCTTCCAAACACTTGACTGGCAAGGTAACTAAACAAAAATGTTTTATAGGGTAGTTTGAATATTTTATTATTTCAGGGTATTACTATATAAAATCATGTTGATTTTGAAGCAGTTTCTTTTGTATTTATTAAGAAATATCAGAAACTAGGTAGAAGGGAGAAATGAGATAAAGACGACTAATCGTAAACTAGAAAAGGAAAGGGGAGAGAACGCAATAATATTTATGCAGTGCTCTTTTGCCTTGCATTTTCTTAGACCAGTGTTTCTTGATCATGCATCACGGTCACAGAGACTTAAATTACTTAGTGTGTTAAATAGTCACCATCAGGTGATTGGACACTGGCAACCCTAATTACAAGGCGAGTTCCTCCCCTGTACAACCCCTCCCATATGGAGAGCACCTCAGTTTTTTCGCCAGTGTCGAAGGTGGTTGGTCACGTTGAACATGTGCTAAGAAGAACTCTCTGTTTGATGGTCTCTGTGGAGGCCTAGGGGCTATACAACCGGATCCATACCTCGGGCCAATACTAAACGCCTAAGATAGATGGTACCCGGGCCTCGTGGAATGAAGAAACAAGGTTTTGCCTGTAATGTCTCTCTTCGGAGGTCTGTGCTCTGGGATCCAGTCTTTGGTGTACTAATCTAAGTGGCACGAAAAGCTCCTGGCAGTGTCTTCTACAGGTCCAGGGAAGAGGTTCCTTTTAAGTAGGGACCCAGAACCCTGAAGGTTGGCACAACATTACCCGCCGTGATGGGTGAACGCTGGATCTGTTCTCAACTGTTTTCCTGCAGCGGGGATAAGGTAAGTGAAGATAATTTTTTTAAGTATTATCTTCTATGAGTAGTTGCATGTCTTGCCTGATTTCCACCACCAGAGGGAGTAAGTGACCTACCTGGTGTATACTTACATGCCGTCCAAGAACACGCTCAGTGAAGTTGGTCTGTTATAAAAAAAACGCTCACCTCCTCTGCTGCAGGCTCTGCCATAACTCATAACGGAGAGACCCCACGCAGTGCACGGGTCCCATGAAGTCCTCCAGCGGTCTTTTCTCTCTCTCCCTCACTCCTGGCCGTCGCCATGACAGTCGCACGCTGGGGCGCGCTTTTTGACTGTACAGGTGAGCAGGGAAAGCAGGGGGGAGGCGTGGTTGCGTGTGCGGCGCATTTGTGCGTAGGCGCCAAAGCGCCATGATTTAAAAGCCCAGCACGCCAGAGCCTTCTGTCGAGCTGTGGGCTGTAAGCATCTCAGTGGATCAGATCCAGGCATACCTAAGACACCTACTCGGCATCAGGTTGTGCAGTGAGCTAATATATATATGTATTGTAAGACTAGAGCACAATGGTGGTTGCACTTGTACTAGTACCTCTGCTTTGCAGCTTAGGACTATGTCTCCCAGTAAGAGGCGTTTAGGGGCAGGTAAAGGTGGCACTAAGAAATCCCCGCCTAGAGCTAGGGGTCCTGGACATGCCTGCAGATTACCATTCCCCTGACAGACTGGTAGCAGCCTCACAGGATGAATCTGTATCCCTGTCAGGCTTTACAGCCTCACCTAATGTTGCAGCTCCTGTATATGTCACTGAAAACCCTATGAAAGCTGCCTTGGATGGCTTGGAAGGAAAAGTTGCTTCATTAATTGCAACCTCCTTAAAAAGTGTCAGAAAGCGGGCTAGATCCCCTTCCTCTGCTCTGGGTTCCTGATCAGAGGAACATTCTGATGATGCGATATCCCTATCTGCAGATGGGAATCAGGAGCAGTCTGAGGTTTCAGAGGATAAGGAGAAGATCTCTTCTACCTCTCAGGCATTTAAGATGCAGTTGCAAATATTATACGGAGTTGGTGCATACCACATACAACTTGCCCTCTGCTGAAGCTGCCATGCCCTCTGTTTCCTCCTTGGGATCTCGGAAATCCCCACAGGCTGCATACACCTTCCCAGACGACTGGGCTCGCCCAGATAAACAGTTTTTTCTCCTCCCAAGAGGTTTTCCCTCCTTTACCCAGTGGAGGAAGGTTTTGCCAAGAAATGGGGGGTGCCGGCTATAGACGCGGCTATTTCTTGTGCGAATAAAAGCCTGACCTGTCCCGTGGACAATGCTCAGGGCTTCAAAGATCCAACTTATAAAAAGCTGGAATCTTTGCTTAAAACCTCCTTCTCTATGGCTGGTGCTGTGGTGCAACCTGGAGTCGCAGCAATTGGCATGTGCCAGTTCCTCAAGGAACAAATGAAATGGGTGGTTAACCTCCTCCCTGCAGAGGAAGTTGAGGTTTATGCAGACCTTTCTAAGGCCCTGTGTTTTGCGGTTGATGCGATTATGGACTCTGTTCAGCAAGCATCCCGCCTAAATCTCCTGCTGGTACACATGCGCAGGTCCCTTTGGCTAAAGCATTGGGAAGCCAAGGTTTCTTGCAAAAGATTCTTGGGGGCATTCCTATTTTATGGGGAACGCTTGTTTGGGGGTGTTTTGGACAAATATATCCCAAAAAATACCGGAGGCAAGTCCACATTGTTACCGATTAGGAAGAACAGTAAACGCCCCTCATTTAAACGTTCTCTTTCCCCAGCCCCCTGGAGCTTCGACTTCCAGGCAGTGGCGACGGCCTCCCCAGTCCAATACTAGGGAAAAGGCCCAGGGCCAAGCCCAAGGGCAGAAAAGATCTTGGGGTTCAAGATCTACTAAGCAGAACCCCAAAACTTCCCTATGAAGGGGTGCCCCCGCTCGGCCGAGTGGAGGGAAGGCTGCTGCGGTTTGCAGACGCCTGGCGGGAAGAGGTTCAGGACAAATGGGTCATCTCCACGGTATCCCTAGGCTACAAGATAGTGTTCCGAGAACTTCCGCCATCCCGTTTTCTGAGATCAAGAATCTCCAAAAATTCAGAAAAGAGGAGACCTTGATCGCCCCCCAGGTAACCCTTTCACCCCCTAACTCCAGCGTCACTAAGCAATCGTTTTTCCGATCGCTGTATTCGTGTTGCTGGTGCCCTAGATAGCCAGTTATTTATTTTTAGGTTCGCCGCAGGTTTTTATAGCGTCAGGTGCCCCCATATATTATTTTAACCCCCTGATTGCCCCTAGAGTTAACCCTTTCACCAGTGATCACTGTATAAGCGTCACTGGTGACACTGGTTAGCCAGTTAGTTATTTAGGTTACCCGTCAGGTACCCCCATATTTAACCTAATAAAGGTTTTAACCCCCTGATTGCCCCTAGTTAACCCTTCACCAGTGATCACCATATAAAGGTTACGGGTGACACTGGTTGGTTAGTTTGCTTTTTATAGCATCAGGGCACCCGCCGTATATAACCCAATAAAGGTTTAACCCCCTGATCGCCCGGCGGGTGATATCAATTAGGTTTTAGCACCAGAGAGGGTCTGCGTCGCCCCAGGCAGCGTTAGGTTAGTGCCAGTAACGCTAACACCCACGCGCAAAGCATACACCTCCCTTAGTGGTATAGTATCTGAACAGATCAATATCTGATCAGATCTATACTAGACCCTCCACCCAGCCCACCCAAGTGCAGTATCGATCGATCACTGTCACTTACCAAACACAAAACACATAACTGCAGCGTTCGCAGAGACAGTCCTGATCCCTGCTATCGCTAACAGTTGTTTTTTTTTTTGAAGCGTTTGATACATTTGCTGACAGTCAGGTGCTTTTTTACCTGTGAATCTTACTAGTGTACCCCTAAATTTAGAGCCCAAAATGGCAAATCGAAGGTACACTAGTAAAGAGGCCTACGAGATTCTGAGCATGACAGATAGTGAAGAGGAGGTCACGGATCTGTCAGATTCAGGCTCAGAATATCTTCCCGTAGAAGACAGTGAAGTCAGCGGCTCCACGCCAGATAGCTCTGACGACGAAGGTGAGGTCCCTGCTAAGGTCAGGCGTACCCGATCCCGATCTGCTGTTGTTGAGGAGCAAGAACCGCAGGGCTCTCGTATCATGGAGCAGAGTAGTACTAGTGCCGCTATTCCTTCTGGTGAATTGGCAAGCACCAGTGGCCTAGTACAGCCTGGGCGTACATCCAGCACTGCAGTATCACTTGGTGACGTGGCGAGTCCCATAAGTGCAGTTCAAGCTGGTGAGGTGGCAAGCACAAGTTGTGTCCCGCTGCCACCAAGAAGAAGACAAAGGCAGGACCTATCCTGATTGGGTCCCCACCACTTCTGCAGAACCCGTACTTCCCCCCATTCACTGCCCAACCCGGTATTCAGGTGGAAACAGCTGATTTTAAGCCAATTGATTTTTATTCGCTGTTTTTCACGGAAGATCTCTATAGATCTATTGTGGACCAGAGTAATTTATATGCTGGTCAATTCATCACCGCTAGTCCCCAGTTGCCTTCCATTGCCAAAGATTGGAAACCAATTACGGTTTCAGAATTTAAAACCTTTCTGGGCCTTTCCCTCAACATGGGCACACATAAATTACTGTCATTGCGTGTTTATTGGTCCACACACCCAATTGACCACATGCCCGTGTTCTCTGCCTCCATGCCCAAGACACGATACGAGCAGATTTTGCGGTTCATGCACTTCAACGACAATGAACTTTGTCGTCCACGTGGAGACCCTGAATACGGCCGGCTCTACAAAATTCGGCCCCTCATAAACTACTTCAAAGAACGTTTTGCAGCCTTGTTTATTCCCGATCAAGTTGTCTGCGTTGATGAGTCCCTGATTAAATTTTCTGGCCGCTTGTCTTTCAAGCAGTACCTTCCCAGCAAGCGTGTCAGATACGGGGTCAAGCTCTATAAGTTCTGTGACAGGGCAACAGGCTATGTATGGAGCTTTACGGTTTATGAGGGAAAACATAGTCAGGTTGAGTCGGTCAACTGCCCGGATTACATAGGGAGCGCTGGCAAGATAGTGTGGAAATTGGTGTCACCCTTATTCGGAAAGGGGTACCACTTGTATGTGGACAATTATTACACAAGCGTGCCACTGTTTAGTCACTTGTTTGATCATCAGATTGGAGCATGTGGCACCGTGCGACCTAATCGCCGGGGCTTTCCCCAGCGGCTTGTAGATGCCCGTCTTAGGCTGGGGGAGAGAGCCTGCGTGAAGTGTAATAACTTGCTCGCTATGAAGTGGAGGGATAATAAGAATGTTACTCTTTCGTCCATGGACCGACACAGCTTCTCTATTGACAAAGTGGGTATTATCCGTTAATTAGGAGTGACTAGGCAGAAAAACTTGTAAAAAGTGTTGCATCACACCTTCTACAGTACCGCCCAAGGGGCGGACCCTCTGGTATAACCTCTCAGTCTGCATCTCGCAGATCAGTTTTTTTCTGTCTAGCAAGGAGTAGGCCATGGCTCCCTTCGGGCCCATTGGTCCGGGGGAAAAAATATATATTTTTTTTACTACATTTGTTTGTTTCCTGCGATCTTCGATCAACTGCCGACTGGGTGACAGGCTGGATCCTCGATCATTGTAGTCTCCCCAGTTTCGGCCATCGAGCGTGTGCCGACCCTAGCTACGCGCTGGGTTTTCCACGACATGCCCGTCGCTCCACGGTTGGCCGGTGAGCCTACGCTCCAGGGCCTGCATCGGACCGCTCAGCTTCGGCTGACCTTACGGCCGAGTCGCAGCAGCCTGGCCGGTGAGCTTACGCTCCAAGGCTTGCATCGAACCTCTCAGCTTCGGCTGACCTTACGGCCGAGTCGCAGCAGCCTGTCCGGTGAGCGTCATGCTCCAGGGCATACATATGATCGTCCCTTTTGGGTCCAATCACAGCATGCCTGGCCAACAGTTACCTTCCGTGCGCGGACGATGATCTGTTTGGAATGTCTTCCAGCATAATACATGCAGGATAGGTAAGTAAAACTCCCCTGCCTCGGCTGGGTGATTTAGCTGGACATTCCTGGAGAGATCAAGTAAGTGGTTGTGGCCCCTTTCTTCCCTCTCTCCCTGCCTTTCCCTCCTCCCTGGGCTTCTAGCTAAAGGTTGCTGGGTGCTGGGGGTCACCTAAGGGGTTCCACTGGAGCGGGGCTGGCTGTAACTAACATTTAAAAGAAATGTCATTTCTGCTTACCTGTATGTGCTTCCTCCTCCATGCTGTCGGCGGCCATTTTGGGGTGGTCCATGCCGAGTTCGGCCTTTTGTGACTGCCCGGCGGCCATCTTCCTGTGGTTCGGCCACACCCACTGGCCCCTATCAGCTGATCGGCGGCCATGTTTGTCCACCCTGTATGTATATATTGCCGTTCGGCGGCCATCTTTTTGTGGGCTACAGCTGCTTGACCTCTATTTTCGGCTCGGCGGCCATTTTCTTAGAGCCCACATTATCTTCTATACAGACCTTTTTGGCAACCATTTTGCGAGAGCCTCCGGCCTCTAGGGTGCAGTACACTGGCGCGAAAATTCACATGGGAAGTGCTGATAAAAGAAGCAGACTGACACAGCAGCAGCGGGACAGCATCACAGGCGCAGCACACGGCAGCATAGCAGTACCGGTCCAGGGTGGTGAGTCCTCTGGGTAACCCAGCATCTCTGCAGCGCAGGAGGGTGGCCTATTGATATCTTGCCTGGAGCCCTGTGGGTGTCAGTGTGTGGTCAGCATGGCATCTGAGCCAGATGTCTTCTCCCCTGAAACACCAGATTTAGCAACTGCTGCCCCTGAGGTGTCTATGAACGCTATGACGGCAATCCTAGAGGCGTTTGCTGCCAGGGTGGAAGCAGCACACGGGAATACAGGGGGTAGTAAACGCCCCGTCCCCTGCAAGCTTCTAGGGATAATTCTGATGCAGAACCAGGTCCAGCTACGGCTCAGGGCCCAGATTCTGACGCATCGGAGACTGCAGACCGTGACCGGACAGTGAGGATGTCTCCAAGTCCAGGTCAGTACGCGAGACGGCATTGGTATCTGACCTTATTACTGCAGTGCGGGATACGCTAAAGTTGGAAAATACTGCAGAAGCAGCAGAGACTCCGGTCCACTTGGGTTTCATAGACTTGCCCGCACTGCTAAGGTGTTCCCTTGTGTGTCTTTTGATAAACTCTTATACAAGGAATGGGAGAACCCACTGAGGGTCTTTACAGCCCCAAAGAGGTTTGCGGTACGATACCCCTTTGAGGAGAGTTTTCTGAAGAAATGGACCTCTCCCCCTATAGTGGACCCTCCGGTGTCCAGACTTAATAGAGCCACCACAATTCCTGTAGAAGGGGCTCCTGTTTTCAAGGACCCTGTGGATAAGAAGGCTGAAGCACTCGCTTGCTACCTATACTCAGTGGTAGGCTCGGCAGTACGTCCGGCATTTGGCGGGAGCCCTAGTGTCTCACACACTTACTGAATGGGCAAGATTGCTACTCCAGGGGTTAAGGAGCGAGATGCTCCTCCTGATGAGATAACATTGGCCGACCAGTTGGTCCCAGGGCCTTAGGTTTGTCTGCGAGTCAGACATGGATACTATTCCCCTGCTGTCTAAAGCTTCGGTTTATGCAGTAGCAATACGCCGCCTGATCTGGCTAAAAGGCTGGTCTGCGGACCAGACTTCCAAGAAAGCCCTGTTGGATCTGCCTTTTAAGGGTGACAGACTTTTTGGGGCTTCTCTGGATGACATCATCAAGGATGCCACAGGAGGTAAAAGCACTTTGCTTCCCCAAATTAGCAAGGGTAAGGGGCCAGGGCAAGGGCCCTCCTTTACTGCACGCAAGCGTTTTTTTCGTCCCCCTAGGGCTACAGGGAAAAGACCCCAGGCCGATAAAGCGCCTGCCCAAGGACAAAGGCGTCCTTGGTCCCGCATACCCAACAAGCCTGCGGACAAATCTGCGTCCGCATGAAGGTCCGCCCCCACCCAGCTCTCGGGTGGGGGCACGTCTTCGCAAATTCGCGACTCAGTGGACAGCTCTAGTCTCCGACAGGTGGGTTTGCGAAGTAATCTCCTCAGGCTACAAGATAGAATTTCTCTCTTGTCCACCGGACAGATTCATCACCTCCAATCTCCAGCTACTACTGACCCGTCGGGAGGCCCTGTATGGGGCGGTCCAGGGTCTACTGGAACGCGAGGTAGTTTTCTTTCTCGTACATCACGGGACACAGAGCGACATAGTCATTACTATGTGGGTTATATAGATACCTTCAGGTGCTGGCACTGGCAACTTCCAAAACCGGAAGTACCCTCCCCTATATAAGCCCCTCCCATCCGGGAGCACCTATGTTTTTTGCCAGTGTCTAAGGTGTTGGCCAAGAAGTAACGTGTTTTTCACTGAGCTTGCGTACAGGTTCTTTTGGGCCTCAGTAAGCTATTCCGGATCCGACCAAAAAAGCTTCATAGCTAAACGGTCGGTACCCGGGCCTTGCAAAGAGAAGAGCAAGGTTTTGCCTGTAATGCCTCTCTTAGGAGGGCTGGACCCTGGGATCCAGAGCTCTGGTCATACCCACGACCAAGATGTTTTCTGTGCAGGGTGCTATACAGGTCCAGGGGAGTGGAATCCTTGGGAACCCGGTCCCTGAAGGTTTAATTACAATGCCTGCCGTGATAGGTGAAGTTTGGGCTTCTGTGGACCAAACCGAGTCCTGCGGCGAGGAAAAGGTAAGTGGGGGCCCTCAGGAACTTGGTTCTATTGGGGGACCCCCAAGCCTATTTTGTCTTTCTGCCTGTTACCTAAGGTATTCCCGCTAATATTCTGTGTATGCCTGTTACTACTGAGAAAATGTAAAAATTTTAATAGTAGGCAAGAAAAAAAAAAAAATGTAAGACCGCGGTACCTGTGTTAGACACTAGAGGCCGCTATGGTTCTTTTTCTTGTAATGTGGATTTTTTTCTTCCAAAATCAAATCCAGGCAGTTGGTAAGTTCTCTGCTGGGAAGCTGTCTCCTCTGCCCTGTTGCTGTGCTCATCCATCCCCGGGCCCTGCGGCAGGGACCCTGGCTCCCATCTAGCTACTTATTTTTTTCAAAAAAGGCGCACGTGCCCGCACGCGTGCGCGTGCACGCGCCTCTATATATAGAGGCGATCTGGAAAAAGGGGCGGAGCGGGTGGATGACGCTCGGTGTGCGCCGCGGCGCTACTGCGCATGTGCGGGCGTCCAGCGTGTTTTAAAGCACAATCACAGCTGGCTATTGAAGTGCACAGACAGAGCTAGCAACAGTAAAAAGGCACACAGAGGCGGTTGATGCAGGCATCCCCTAGAAAGGCACTTTAGTAGACACCAACTGTTATATAGCAGCAATTGTGCTAGACTATTCTCAGTAAAAGTGGTGTTTTACGGCTGGAATACCTCAGCTTTAGGCTTAGGAATATGCCGTCCAGAAGCTCCGGAACTGAATCTTCCAGGAAGCGAAGGGGGTCTCATCGGGCTCTGAGGATCTTGGGCATGCTTCTGCTGCACCAGTCTCCCCTGAAATTCAGAGGTAAGTGACCGTAGAGACCCCGCAGGGGTACTTGGTACTGTGGCTGTCCTCAGTTCACCTGCTCCTGTGTATGTAATAGAGGAGGTTTTTTCCTCAGCTCTGGGAGGATTAGAGAGAGATTGTCAACATTGATCGCTGTCTCCCTGTCAGGGAAAGCACGCCCGATCTCCGTCTCCTCCTTCAGAGTGCCTGTTAGCAGAGCAACAGTCCCATACAGGGATCGACCTGCCTGAAGGGGATCAGGATGAGGTTGATTCTGTTATAGAGGAATCAACAGTGGAGGAACCTTTCTCAGCATCTCAAGCTGAAAGATTATGGGTTCAGTCTCTGACTAACATGGTCCGATCAGCATTTAAAAATGCACCTTGCGGAACCATCAACCACTACTGTATCCTCGTTGGGGTCGCTAGAAGCCCCCAGACTGTCTGTTCTTTTCCACTTCATCCTTTACTGAAAGGGCTCATTTACCAGGATTGGGAACATCCTGAGAAAATATTTATTCCCCCCAAGAGATTTCCGGTGGTCTATCCCATGGAGGATAAGTTCATCAAAAAATGGAAGGTCCCTACAGTGGACGCAGCCATCTCTTGTGTGTATAAATCACTGACATGTCCAGTGGATAATGTCCAAATGTTCAAGAACCCAATAGATAAAAAATTGGAGTCTTTATGAAAATCTGCTTCTTTCTACAGCAAGCTTGGTGACACAACCAGCAGTGGGGTCTGCTAAGCAGTGAAGGATCAGTTGAAACAGGTCTTGAGGGACTTGCCAGATCAGCAGGCCCTTACCCTAGCTGATCTACCTAGAGCCTTAGGCTTTGCGGTTGACGCCATAAAGGATACAATCCAACAGGCCTCCCGCTGTACGCTGTCTGTAGTACATATGCGCAGGCTTCTATGGCTCAAAAACTGGTCTGCTGAAGCTCCCTGTAAAAAATGGCTGGTTAGCGTCCCATTTCATGGTGAACGCTTATTCAGGGAAGACCTGGACAAATATATCCAGAAAATTTCCAGCGGTAAAAATACACTCTTGCCGGTTAAAAACAGTTAGAGGTCCCTCTTTTAAGAGGCCTGCTTCTCCAGTCCCTGGGGCATCGGCTGTGTAACAGTTCCGACGGCCTCCTCGGTCAAATCCCGGGGGTAAAAATCAGGGACAATCGCAGGGTAATGAGAAACCCTGGGTCAGGAGAGGTACAAAACCTCCCCCAAAGTTAAATTCATTGAAGGGTTGCCCCCACTCAGTCGGGTGGGGGGAAGACTCCAGTTGTTCGCAGAGACCTGGCGGGACGCGATCAGAACAGATAGGTGCTCTCCGCAGTATGTTTGGGATACAGATGGGAGTTAAAAGACTCTCCTCCTTCCCATTTTTTGAGGTCAAACGTGCCAAGAGATCCCCGGAAAAGAGAGTCCCTCCTGTCGGCACTAGAACAACTATTGCTCCAAGGAGTAATTATGGAGGTTCCCCTGGGATGGGGGTTCGGGTTTTACTCAAACCTCTTTACAGTCCCGAAGCAAACGGGGACGTGAGGCCCATATTAATTCTAAAAGGGCTAAACAAATTCCTGTATATCAGGACTTTCCGGATGGAGTCGATCCGATCGGTGGCCACTGCCCTACAAGGGGAGGAATGGTTAGCCGCGATCGACATCAAAGATGCTTATTTGCACATTCCCATCTTTCCAGTCCACCAAACATTTCTACGCTTTGCAGTAGAAGGGCGCCATTTTCAGTTCAGAGCCTTACCCTTCGGTCTGGCCACAGCACCGCGAGTGTTCACAAAAATTCTGACCCCATTATTGGCCAATCTAAGAACGCAAGGTGTAACGATAATGGCATATCTAGACGACTTGTTGCTGATAGACCACTCAGTGAAAAAACTAGAAGTGGTCGTTCACAAGACAATCAAGTATCTGGAATCTCACGGTTGGATTATCAACCGAGACAAGTCAGCCCCAAAACCAGTAAAAAGTCTGGAATACTTGGGGCTAAGGCTAGATTCAGGCCAGAGGAAAATATTCTTGCCTCGAAAAAAAGGTGTTGTCTTTGAGAGATTTGATCCACTTAGTGGGTACAAAAAGACAGCCGTCCATACGCCTGTGCATGAGGCTGCTGGGAAAAATGGTGGCATCATTCGAAGCAGTACCCTACGGTCAATTCCATTCAAGGAATTTGCAAAGGGCCATACTGTCAGCCTGGAACAAGAAAGTTCAGGCCCTAGACTTACCAATGTCCTTGTCCCCTTCCGTTCGCAAGAGCCTCCGTTGGTGGTTGGTTCCCCAGAATCTGGAAAAAGGGAAATCCTTCAGTCCGATTTCTTGGAAGGTGGTCACTACAGATGCCAGCCTTATAGGCTGGGGAGCAGTACTGGAGCAATGGTCTCTCCAGGGCAGATGGTCGGATGCGGAAAAGGCCCTGCCCATCAATCTCTTAGAGATACGAGCAGCCCGGTATGCCCTAGTAGCATGGACATCCAAACTCCAAGGGTCCCCTGTCAGAATTCAATCAGACAATGCCACGGCAGTGGCATAGATCAATCATCAGGGTGGCACCAGGAGTCGTGCAGCCCAGAGGGAAGTAAATTGCATCCTGAAATGGGCAGAAAGATATGTCCCAGCCATATCCGCGGTATTCATTCCAGGAGTGGAGAATTGGAAGGCGGACTTTCTAAGTCGCCAACAAGTATGCCCAGGGGAATGGTCCCTTCACCCCGAGGTTTTTCGGACAATATGTCAGCGGTGGGCAACACCGGATGTAGATCTGCTAGCATCCAGATTCAACGCAAAGGTGGACAGGTTTGTCTCTTGGACAAGGGATCCCCTAGCTTGCGGCTCGGATGCCCTAGTGTTCCCTTGGGATCAGTTCAAGCTGATATATACATTCCCACCGCCACAATTGTTACCTCGATTACTCCGCAGAATCAGGGTAGAAAAGAAACCAGTGATTCTGGTGGCTCCAGCGTGGCCCCGAAGAGCATGGTACGCGGAGATTGTAAAAATGTCAGTGGGGAGTCCTTGGACTCTCCCACATCGTCCGGACCTGCTTTCGCAAGGACCGATATACCACCCTTCCTTACCAGCCCTAGGTTTGACGGCCTGGCTATTGAAGCCCACATTCTAAAAAAGAGAGGGCTCTCTAATCCTGTGGTATCTACCATGATCAATGCCAGGAAGCCGGTATCCAGGCAGATCTACTATAGAATCTGGAAGGCGTACATCGCGTGGTGTGAGGCCAAGAAATTGCATCCACGAAAGTACGTAATAGGTAGGATTCTGGACTTCCTACAGTGGGCTGTAGATAGGAAGCTTGCCTTGAGTACTATCAAAGGTCAGATTTCGGCCTTGTCAATATTTTTTCAAAGGCCCTTGGCTTCACATTCACTAGTCAAAGCCTTTATACAAGGAGTGATGCGTATTAGTCCTCCGGTTAATATTCCCATATGTCCATGGGATCTAAACCTGGTTCTGTCGGTTCTACAGAAACAACCATTTGAACCATTACAGCATATTTCCCTGGTTCTTCTCACCAGGAAATTGATTTTTCTAGTAGCCATTTGTTCGGCTAAAAGAGTGTCGGAATTAGCCGCTATGTCCTGTAGGGAGCCATATCTGGTTATCCATAAGGACAGAGTAGTGTTACGTCCTCATCCAGCCTTTCTTCCTAAGGTGGTATCGAGGTTTCATTTGAACCAAGATGTGGTTCTTCCTTCGTTTTTTCCCAAACCTAGTTCGGTAGAGGAAAAGTTATTACATTCTTTGGATGTAGTAAGAGCAGTTAAAGCTTATCTAAAAGCCACTGCTCAGATTCGCAGAACGGATACTTTGTTTATTCTGCCGGAAGGCCCCAGAAAGGGTCAGGCAGCGTCAAAATCTACTTTAGCCAAGTGGATTCGACAGGTCATAATGCAAGCCTATGGCTTGAGAAGGAGACCGCCTCCGTTCAAAGTTAGGGCGCACTCCACGAGAGCAATTGGAACTTCATGGGCAGTGCATCACCAGGCCTCCCTGGCTCAAATCTGTAAGGCCGCAACATGGTCTTCAGTACACACGTTTACTAGGTTCTACCAGGTGGACGTTAGAAGTCAGGAGGATGTCGCCTTTGGGCGCAGTGTGTTGCAGGTCGCAAAAGATCCTCATGTCTGATAGCGCTCAGCTTATGTATGGTGTATCCCTCCCCCCCCTCATTGGGCATTGCTTTAGGACATCCCACATAGTAATGACTATGTCGCTCTGTGTCCCGTGATGTACGAGAAAGAAAATAGGATTTTTATAACAGCTTACCTGTAAAATCCTTTTCTTGGAGTACATCACTGGACACAGAGCTCCCACCCCTCTTTGGGGACACTTATTGCTTTGCTACAAAACTGAGGTGCTCCCGGATGGAAGGGGCTTATATAGGGGAGGGTACTTCCGGTTTTGGAAGTTGCCAGTGCCAGCACCTGAAGGTATCTATATAACCCACATAGTAATGACTATGTCGCTCTGTGTCCCGTGATGTACTCCAAGAAAAGGATTTTACAGGTAAGCTGTTATAAAAATCCTATTATTCCAGTTCCAGAACAGAAACGGGGTCAGGGTTTTTACTCAAATCTGTTGATTGTGCCGAAGAAGGATGGGGTTCATCCAATCTTGGATCTCAGAGCCCTCAATTGCTTTGTGAAGGTACAAAGATTTTGGATGGAGTCGGTTCGATCTGTAGTCACGGCTCTCCATCTGGGGGACTTTCTGGCCTCCTTGGACATCAAGGACGCATACCTGCAGGTCCCCATATACTCCAGACACCAGAAGTCTCTGTGATTTGCTGTCGGGAAGAACCACTACCAGTTTGTGGCCCTCCCGTTTGGCCTTGCCTCAGCACCCAGGACGTTCACCAAGGTGCTCGCTCCGATTCTGGCACTTCTAAGACAGCGGGGTATCGCTATCATGGGCTACTTGGACGACTTTCTACTGAAGGCACCTTCAAGCTCAGAATTTAGAGGTAAGCGTGTCCATTACCTGTCAGACTCTTCGAGACTGGTTGGATACTAAACACGCAAAGGTCAGTATGGTGCCCACTCAACGCCTAGTGTACCTGGGGTTGATTCTGGATTCCTCAGAGGCAAAGGTATTCCTCCCTGTGGAGAAGTTGCAGACCCTTCGGGGCTGCAGTACAGCAGCTGACTTCCAGGAATTGGTCGTCACTCCGTTTTGGCATGCGAGTGTTGGGCCTCATGGTAGCCTCCTTCGAGGCCGTCCCATATGCTCAATACCACACTCGAGTGTTACAGAAGGAAGTTCTGTCCAGATGGAACAGATGCCCTTCATCTCTGGATTATCAAATCCGAGTGAGCCACCTAGTCAGGAGATCCCTGGTATGGTGGCTGACAGCACCGGCTCTAATGGCCGGGAAGTCGGTTCTTCCGGTTTACTGGATAGTGATCACGACGGACGCCAGCCTTACAGGTTGGTGGGGAGTCTGGGGTGTTCAGTCGGCGCAAGGTCGCTGGACCCCAGAGGAAGCCCTCCTGCCGATCAATGTCCTGGAAATCCGGGCGATCAGGCTGTGCCTCTTCAAATGGTCCCAGAGGCTGCAAGGGCGTCCAGTCAGGATCCAGTCAGACAACGCCACAGCAGTGGCATATGTCAATCATCAAGGAGGAACAAGAAGCTCAGCTGCAGCGTCGGAGGTCGCTCGCATCCTGAAGTGGGCAGAGAGGAGCGTACCGGCACTGTCGGCCGTGTACATTCCGGGTGTGGAAAACTGGCAGGTGGACTACCTGAGCCGCCAGATGCTGGACCAGGGAGAATGGTCCTTACACCCGTTGGTGTTCCAACTCCTCTGCCAAAGATGGGGGCACACCAGACGTAGATCTTCTGGCTTCCCGACTCAATCGGAAGGTATTGACGTTTGTGGCCCGGTCAAGAGACCCATGGGCAGATGCAACGGACGCGTTGGTGGCATCGTGGGGTCAGTATCGGCTAATCTATGCCTTCCCTCCCTTAATGCTTCTTCCGCTCCGCAGAGTGGAGGCAGAGGGAATTCCAATGTTTCTAATCGCTCCAGATTGGCCTCAGCGTCCTTGGTACGCTGATCTAGTACGTCTGGTAGCAGACGTCCCCTGGCGCCTACCACTACGGAAGGACCTGCTATCGCAAGGTCCCATACTCCATCCTGCTTTACAGTCATTGGCTTTAATGGCATGGCTGTTGAGAACCAGGTACTGAGAGACCGGGGCCTGTCAGATTCAGTAATCTCTACTATGAGAAGTGCTCGAAAACTGTCCTCTAGGAAGGTTTATCACCACACTTGGAAGGCCTACATCTCCATGTGTGAGGAGATGAAATGGCATCCACATACCTATTTGGTTTCAAGAATCTTGCTGTTTTTACAGCATGGGGTGGACCAAAGGCTTGCCCTAAGTACGATTAAGGGACAGATATCTGCACTGGCTGTCTTTTTTCAGCGACCCCTGGTGACTCACTCTCTCGTGAGTACATTTGTGCAGGGGGTTCGACATGTGGCCCCTCCGGTCCGTCCCCCGTTACCTCCGTGGGACTTGAACCTGGTCCTCTCGGTGCTTCAGAAGGCACCGTTTGAGAATATTAGAGATATTCCCCTGTTGACATTTCTCAGAAAGTGGTCTTTTTGGTGGCTGTTACGTCAGTTAGACGAGTCTCTGAGCTGGCAGCCTTGTCCTGCAAGGCTCCCTATTTGGTTTTCCACAAGGATAAGGTGGTGCTGCGGCCGCAGCCTTCCTTTCTTCCGAAGGTCGTTTCGGCTTTTCATCTCAACGAAGACATTGTACTTCCATCCTTGTGTCCTCATCCGTCGAATCCTAAGGAGTCAGCGTTGCATTCCTTGGACGTTGTCTGAGCTTTGAGAGTATACTTATCTGCTACTTCCCTGTTCTGGAAGTCAGACTCACTGTTTGTTTCGGTGGCTGGTCCCAAGAAGGGCCAAGCAGTCTCGTTGGCCACCATCTCTAGGTGGATCCGACAGATGGTAATCCAGGCTTACGCCTTAAAGGGTCAAGCGCCCCCCTTTCCTGTCACGGCGCATTCGACCAGGGCAATAGGTGCCTCTTGGGCTCTCCGACATCAAGTGTCGGTTTCCCAATTATGTAAAGCGGTGACTTGGTCGTCCGCTCACACTTTCACAAAATTCTACAAAGTTGATGTAGGTGCATCTTCGGATGCCTCTTTCGGCCGCAAGGTTTTGCAAGCGGCTCTTTAGAGTTGCAGCTCCTCCGTTGGAGGAGTGCTGTTTTGTGTTTTGGGGTGAAGTTTATTTTTATGCTGTTACCACCCCTCGTTATTTCTCTGACACTGCTTTGGGACGTCCCACTTTGTCAATAGAGAAGCTGTGTCGGTCCATGGACGAAAGAGTAAATAGGATTTTTTACTCACCGTAAAATCCTTTTCTCTGAGTCCATGGACCGACACAGCACCCACCCCTCCTTTTAAATTTGTACTGCTTTTTGACGAACTGATCTGCGAGATGCAGACTGAGAGGTTATACCAGAGGGTCCGCCCCCTGGGCGGTACTGTAGAAGGTGTGATGCAACACTTTTTACAAGTTTTTCTGCCTAGTCACTCCTAATTAACGGATAATACCCACTTTGTCAATAAAGAAGCTGTGTCGGTCCATGGACTCAGAGAAAAGGATTTTACGGTGAGTAAAAAATCCTATTTTTCCTTCTTACCTCCCTTCATGCAGACACGACAGTCCAAATTCGTACGGCGACTGGTGTTGTGGAGAAAACCCTCTGTGTCCACAAATATAACAAAAATATGGGAGGGGTGGACCTCAACGACCAGTTGTTGGCGCCGTATCTAATTGACCGTAAGGCGAGACGCTGGTACAAAAAAGTGTCTCTATCCTTATTCCAATTGGCTTTGCTGAACGCTCATGTGCTATACAGAGCTTCAGGCGGGACTTTATCTCTTCTAAAATTCCAGAATGAGATAGTCACAGACCTCCTGTATCCAGGCGGTTCTGCACCTCACCATCCCCTACCAAATGCAGTAAGCCGGCTGCATGAGAGGCATTATTTATCCGTATGTCCTCGAGAGTTCCCCTAACCAAAGAGCCCCCCCCAAAAAAGATGTTGTGTCTGTAGCAAGCGCGGATTTAGGCGTGACACCCGTTAATTTTGTCCACTCTGTCCTGACAAACCTGGTCTTTGCCTTGGTGAATGTTTTGAACGCTTCCACTCAAAAGTGAAGTTTTAGCGTAGAGTACAGCATTTCACAGACTAGGACACACTTACACAGGGTCTCCCAAGATGCTATCGCATTTTGAGAGACCCGAACCATTACAGTTGTTAAAGTTACAAAAAAAGGTGTAAAAAAGAAAAAAAAAACGTAAAAAACAAAAGCAAAAAAAATATATAAAAAAAAAAAATTGTTGTTTTATTGTTCTCTCTCTCTCTCTTTTCTCTCTATTGTTCTGCTCTTTTTTTACTGTATTCTATTCTGCAATGTTTTATCATGCTTGCTTTTCAGGTATGTAATTTTTTGTTTTCAGGTGCGCCATTCAACTGCAGCGCGGAATTATTTATCTTGACAGCAACAGCGTTTGCTCCCACGATACATAAAGCCGTGACTCCAGTGCTGTAGGAGGTGATTTCACCACCACAGTTAAAAAAAAGAACATATATGCCGAAGCATGGGGGCAGCAGGGGCGGCGGAGTGATTTTGCTCCGAATGCCGTGTACATACGGTCAAAATTCCTGACGGAGGCTTGCCCGTGGAAAAGTATGACCGTGTGTACGCGGCATAACTTTTTTGTGGGAGGCTGCCCCCATGCTTCGGCATATATATATTTTAGGCACCGGTTGCGTTAAAAAAATGTTTTATTTTATAATAGTTTTTTTTTTGGTATTTGCTTTGCAGGTATGGTAGGGTAAGGTCTTACTGTTATACTGTAATGTTACTTTGTTTTAATGTTAACCATCATTTGCTTAGCAGGTACGCCATTCAGTTGCAGTGCGGATTTATTTATCTTGACAGCAACAGCGTTCGCTCCCACGATACATAAAGCCGTGACTCCAATGCTGTGGGAGGTGATTTCACCACCACAGTTAAAAAAAAAGAGCATATATGCCGAAGCATGGGGGCAGCAGGGGCGGAGATGCGATTTTGCTCCTAATGCCGCGTACATACGGTCGAAATTACGACGGAGGCTTGCCCGTGGAAAAGTCCGACCGTGTGTACGCGGCATAACTTTTTTGCGGGAGGATGCCCCCATGCTTCGGCATATATAAATGGTGCATGTATGCCCATCATTAGAAGTGGGTGGATGAAGGGAGGTATTCTAATGGTGGGCATACCCACCGATCAATCTTTTTTTTTCGTTCAGCCAACAGGCTGCATGAAAAAAAAGATTACAATACATGTCCAACAAGGACCAGCAACGTACTGGTATGTTGCTGGACTTTGAATGTTTATACCAGAATGATGCCTGCAGGTTTAGGTATCATCTTGGTATCATTCTTTTCAGCCAGTGGCCGGCTTTCATGTAAAAGCAATTCTTGCAGATAATTAGCCTCTAGACTGCTTTTACAAGCAGTGGGAGGGAATGTCCTCCCCCCCCCCCCCCGGATATAAACAGCGCCATTGGGAAAGCATTTTATTAAACCCATCTTGGTGTGGTCAGATGCTTTCAGGGCAGAGGAAAGATCTAGGGTCTAACCCCCCAATTTTTTTCAAAAAAAAGAGTACCTGTCACTACCTATTGCTATCATAGGGGATATTTACATTCCCTGAGAACAATAAAAATGGTAAAAAAAAAAAAAAAAATATGGAAGGAACAGTTTAAAAAAAAAAAAAAAAAAAAGCAAAATAAAAAGCACCGCTGTCCCCCCCTGCTCTTGCGCAAAGGCGAACGCAAATGTCGGTCTAGCATCATATGTAAACAGCAATTGCACCATGCATGTGAGGTATCACCGCGAAGGTCAGATCGAGGGCAGAAATTTTAGCAGTAGACCTCCTCTGTAAATCTAACGTGGTAACCTGTAAAGGCTTTTAAAAATGAATGTAGTTTGTCGCCGCTGCGCGTTTGTGCGCAATTTTAAAGCATGTCGTGTTTGGTATCCATGTACTCGGCCTAAGATCATCTTTTTTATTTCATCAAACATTTGGGCAATATAGTGTGTTTTTAGTGCATTAAAAATAAGTGTTTTTCCCCTAAAAAATGCGTTTGAAAAATCGCTGCGCAAATACTGTGTGGGAAAAAAAATGCAACACCCACTATTTTAATCTGTAGGGCCTTTGCTTTAAAAAAATATATAATGTTTGGGGGTTCAACATAATTTTCTTGCAAAAAAAAAAAAATTTTTTCATGTAAACAATAAGTGTCAGAAAGGGCTTTGTCTTCAAGTGGTTAGAGTGGATGATGTGTGACATAAGCTTCCTAATGTTGTGCATAAAATGCCAAGACAGTTCAAAACCCCCCCAAATGACCCCATTTTGGAAAGTAGACACCCCAAGGAAATTGCTGAGAGGCATGTTGAGCCCATTGAATATTTTTTTTTTGTCCCAAGTGATTGAATAATGACAAAAAGTAAAAAAAAAAATGTACAAAAATTTGTCACTAAATGATATATTGCTCAAACATTCCATGGTTATATGTGGAATTGCACCCCAAAATACATTCTGTTGCTTCTCTTGAGTACGGGGATACCACGTGTGAGACATTTTGGGAGCCTAGCCGCGTACAGGACCCTGAACACCAAGCACCGCCTTCAAGATTTCTATGGGTGTAAATTTTTTGATTTCACTTCTCACTGCCTATCGGTTTCGGAGGCCATGGAATGCCCAGATGGCACAAACCCCCCCCCAAATGACCCCATTTTGGAAAGTAGACACCCCAAGCTATTTGCTGAGAGGTATGTTGAGTATTTTGCAGATCTCGCTTCTTGTCACAAAGTTTTGAAAATTGAAAAAAAAAAAAATGTCTTTCTTCATTTTCAAAAACAAATGAGAGCTGTAAAATACTCACCATGCCTCTCATCAATTTCCTTGGGGTGTCTACTTTCCAAAATGGGGTCATTTGTGGGGGTTTTGGGCTATCTTGGCATTTTATGGCCTTCAAAACTGTGATAGGTAGTTGAGGAGTGAAATCAAAAATTTGTGCCCTTAGAAATCCTGATGGCGGTGCTTGGTTTTCGGGGCCCCGTACGTGGCTAGGCTCTCAAAAAGTCCCACACCTGTGGTATCCCCGTACTCAGGAGAAGCAGCAGAATGTATTTTGGGGTGTAATTTCACATATGCCTATGGCATGTGTGAGCAATATATCATTTAGTGACAACTTTGTGCAAAAAAAAAAAAGTTTGTCATATTCCCGCAACTTGTGGCAAAATATAAAATACTCCATGGACCCAACATGCCCCTCAGTAAATAGCTTGGGGTGTCTACTTTCCAAAATAGGGTCATTTGGGGGGGGTTTTGTGCTATTTTGGCATTTTATGGCCTTCAAAACTGTGTTAGGTAGTAAGGAGTGAAATCAAAAATTTATGCCCTTAGAAATCTTGAAGGCGGTGCTTGGATTTTGGGGTCCCGTACGCGGCTAGGCTCCCAAAAAGTCCCACACATGTGGTATCCCCATACTCACGAGAAGCAGCAGAATGTATTTTGGGGTGTAATTTCTCATATGCCCATGGCATGTGTGAGCAATATATCATTTAGTGACAACTTTTTGTAATTTTTATTTTTTTTTGTCATTATTCAATCACTTGGGACAAAAAAAAAAATATTCAATGGGCTCAACATGCCTCTCAGCAATTTCCTTGGGGTGTCTACTTTCCAAAATGGGGTCATTTGGGGGGGGGGGTTTGTACTGCCCTGCCATTTTAGCACCTCAAGAAATGAGATAGGCAGTCATAAATTTAAAGCTGTGTAAATTCCAGAAAATGTACCCTAGTTTGTAAACGCTATAACTTTTGCGCAAACCAATAAATATACGCTTATTGACATTTATTTAATAAAGACATGTGGCTGAATACATTTTGGCCTAAATGTATGACTAAAATTGAGTTTATTCGATTTTTCTTATAACAAAAAGTAGAAAATATATTTTTTTCAAAATTTTCGGTCTTTTTCCGTTTTTATATTGCAAAAAATAAAAATCGCAGAGGCAATCAAATACCTTTAAAAGAAAGCTCTATTTGTGGGAAGAAAAGGACGCAAATTTCGTTTGGGTACAACATTGCATGTCCGCACAATTTACAGTTAAAGCAGCGCATTGCAAAATACTGAAAACACCTCTGGTCCTTTAGCTACAAAATGGTCTGGGGCTTAAGTGGTTAACCGAATAATAAAAAAAAATAATCCTGTTCCCTTAAAGCATGAATAACAGCACAGTGTTTGTGCTGTGTAATTTGGCCCCCAGTATCACCTGAAATACCTGGCTGATCTTGCCTGTCTATCATGGCTGCTGAGCCCTGACACAGTGATCAGTTTACGTGCCTCGGTCAGCCACAGCTCTCCTCTCCTGTGTCGTCCTCCTCCCCTCCCTGCCTGTCAGCTCCATCCACTCCATGATCCTCTCCTCTTGCTGCTATAATATCTATAGTCTAAGCATGCCATCCCCTGCATTACATTATGTACCTGTGCTGTATAAAAAAAGATGCAGATTTCTACCTATATCAGAGCATCTTCTGGCTCTTGCGTGACTCCTCGGCTCCCTCTCCTCTCACCTCCAGAGGGCAGAGGAGAGAGCCGAGGATTCACGTGAGCGCTGGGAGACGCTCTGATATAAGATATAATCTGCACTTATTTATTTTGTTTTTATACAGCACAGGGACACACAATGTTATTTAACTGAGGGGATGGCATGCTTATACTATAGTGGCTTAACAACCACTTTAAGAATGCATATTTATGTGTTCCTATTTTTCCCCTCACATTGGTGGTGAGATTTGTGGTGGTTGACCAGCACTTACAGTTTTTTGGTTGTGTCTCTTAACTTCTGGCCTTTCAATAGCCCCTCAAGTCTTCACCAAGGTGCCTGCCCCAATCCTTGCGCTGCTGCGCTCTACGGAATCCACATTATCAGATATCTAAACCACATTCTCTTGAAGAATCACTTCGCTGTGGCCAAAGTGTGGCAGATGATACAGACAAGGATTCTCTACCTACAGAAGTCTGTTGTATCTAACCCATGGCTTGGAGTACCAGGAGTCTAGTCTTGGACGTGGCCCAAACCAAGGTGTTTCTTCCCTGGGAACTCTTGTTGACTCTCCAAGCTCATGTTTGGACCTGTGCTCCAAAAAGCTTCCAGTCCTCCAATTTTGCATGAGGGTATGCTGCTTCATGGTGGCCTAATTCAGGGTGTTGGTGATCACCCAGTTTAAATCCAAGCATGTAGTGAGTGACTGCATTGGACAAGCTCTCTTTAATTTCTGGAGAGGCCTATGTTTCCCTATGGTGATTGACCAGCCCAGCTCTGGAATCGGAGAAGAGCTTTCTCCCTATTAACCTGGATGGTTCTCACAATGGTCTTCAGCTTTACAGGCTGGAGAGAACACAGTCCAGGGGATGTGGTCTCGAAGTCCAGACTTCCCAACAGCATTCCTAAACGAAGGACCATTCATCTATCCCTACTGCTTCGTAACAAACACCTTTTAGGGGAAACTTCTGAGGGTTCAGTTGGACAACACCCATACAAGCCCCATGGCTTACACCAATCATCAGGGGGGCACCAGAAGCAACACAGCCCTTAGAGAAGCAGATCTAGTTCTGGCTTAGGCCAAAAGGCATGTTCCAGCCTTGTCCACATTCCAGAAGTAGACAAATGGTAAGCATTCTTAGTTGCCAGCCTGGATGTGGGGAGATGATCCCTCCACCTCTTGGTGTTCCAGGACATATGCCACCGCTGGGGGACACTGGCAGTAAATCTATTGGTATCCTGTTTTGACGACAAGGTGGACAGGTTTCTGGCCAGGATAAAGGATCCAAAGGCCTTTGCGTAAGAACAGATTCTAGGGGGTCACAGCAGATTTTCCAAGAATTTGACAGTATTGTGCCCCATCCATTTTTTTTCTATCCTGACAAGTGCTCCAGTCCCTGCTGCAGAGAACACCCTCATAACAGGATATTACTACCTCCATGCTTTACTGTAGGAATGGTGTTGTTTGGATGATGAGCTGTATTGGATTTCTGCCAGACATATCTTTTGGTGTTGAGGCCAAATAATTCAATTGTCTCGTCTAACCACCTTAAACACACCTTGAAGATTCTGAGGCCACATGGAAAAAAGCATTCTGATCAGATGGTCTCCCCTCTGCCAGAAAGTTGTTGATGGGAAGGAGGTTTACCTTCCAACATGACAATGACCCAAAGCCACACAGTAGTTTGAAGGAGAAAAATGTGAATGTTCTTGCATGGCCCAGTCAGAGCCCAGACTTAAACCCCCATTGAAAATCTGTGGAATGACTTGAAGGCTGCAGTCCACAAATGGTCACCATCAAATTTACCTAAACTTGAGCAGTTCTGCAAAGAAAAGTTGGCAAATATTGCCAAGTCTTAGATGTGCAAAATTAGTAGAGACTTATCCCAACGGACTAAAGGCTGTAATTAAAGCAAAATGTGGTCCAACAAAATACTGACATAAGGGTTGGTGATCCTTTTTCCAACTCAGCGATTCAATTTTTTTTTTTTTCTCAAAAAGTATGTTTGACACAAATAGTAAGCAAATGTTTACATACATATGCAAAAAACAAAACGTCATTCCATTGAACATTGGAACAATAAAAACTTGAAAAAAAAAAGTAGTCTCTCTCATTCCATAAACCGACATACAGTAAGTACATGACAAAACAGGTCTCAATAGTGTTCCACTAGACAGAGCCAGATAATGGTCAGTTTATTATACATTTCTACCTCTCTCCCTTAACCTCCTAACACGCAACTCAAAGAAGCAGCCTGTCTATCACCAATTCAAGCGGGGACAACCCTGTGGTATTCAACCAAGGAGCCCATAACAACAGTTTAAATTTCCCCTGGCGGCCTCTATGTTGATAAATATATTTTTCCAAACGCAAAGTGGATCCCATCTGAGCTATCCATTCACTTAACCTAGGAGGTTCAATTGCTTTCCAATGATGGAGGATAAGTTTACGGGCCTGGAAAAGGGCTCTACCAATGGCTTTTTTCGGGTTATCTTCAAGTGGCAAATCATCCACAATACCCAAGATACAGGCTTTAGGGTCTTGTGGAACCTCAACTAGGAATACCTCATTAAGGGTTTTAAGGACCCCCCTCCAATAGAGGTGCAGCTTGGGGCATCGCCAGAGCAAGTGGATAAGGTCTTCGTGTTCTCTAGCACACCTGGGGCAGTTATCATCCTCTCCAAGGCCCATTCTATACAATATAGCAGGTGTGAAGTGTACCCTCATTACGATGTACAATTGTGACAGGCGTTGTGCAGTGTTGAGTGCGCACCCTTGAATTGCTAACAATGCCTCCTCCCATTGATCCTCCTCAAATACTCCTACATCCCTCTCCCAGGAAGATATCACCTTTGCGGGAAAGCCCGGTAAAAAAGAGGAGAGCAACATGGCATACGATCTGAAGATAAATCCCTTAAAGCGGGACACCCCAGTCATGTAATGAAAGATCGGGGGCATGGGATAAGATCCATGGTTTTTTTTTCTGCCTGAGCCCTGACAGCATGGCTTAACTGTAAATAATAGAAGTACATAGACCTAGGCAGTCCAACATTTTCCTGTAGCTCCGCAAAAGACAGCAGACAGCCATTAGAAAAAATGTGGACCAAGTGAGTGACTCCATACCTCCTCCAGCGCTCCGCACAAGTCAAATGAAGCAATTCCCCATAATACTGATTATTCCAGATCGGGCTATGTCCTGTAAAGCCCTCGATACCCTGCAATTGACGAGTTTTATTCCAAATCTTTTGGATCAAAGCATACGTGGGGAAGAGCTTGTTCGACTTGGCAAATTTCAATGCCTGTGACTACACTGCCTGCACCAGAAGTATGCTGCAATAGGGCAACCACCGGGACCTCTTCCCCCCCCCCCCCCTCCTGCATCCGTCCTCCCAGATATAGCTCGGGCGATTATGTTGTAATTGAGCGGCCAAATAGTATAGCCATGGATTTGGGAGGGCCAACCCCCCAGCCTCTTTAGGTTTCTGTAGCTGCTCTAATTTAATTCTAGGGGGTTTGTTAAGCCAGCGAAAAGCCCGAAATAAGGAATTGATGATTCTAAAGATTTTCAGTGGGACCACCATGGGGGTATTATGAAGAATGTACAGAAGTTGCGGCATAAAAATCATCTTGGTGAGGTTGACTGCCTACCAGGGACATTTTCAGTTTGGACCATTTTTTGGACTTGTCCCTAATCCGGCCCAATATGGGGGAGAGGTTAAGAGTGATATAATCGCGGGGTTGCGGTGTGACCCAGACACCCAGATATTAAAATTTTGTTGAGACCGGGATATTCTGCAATGTGGGGTCCTGTGGGGCTGCAGAATCCAGCATCATAATGGTGGATTTGTTCCAGTTAATTACCAAACCGGAGAATGACCCAAATTTTTTAACTACTGCCATGGCCTCACCCAGGGACCCCGTCGTGTCCAACAACAGCATGGTATCGTCCGCATAGAGCATGAGTTTTTTGTGTGTCTGTCCATATTTGAAACCGGTTATCGAGGGGTTGGAGCGTACCAAAGCTGCCATAGGCTCTATGGCAATGGCGAACAATAGAGGAAACGGGACAGCCCTGCCGAGTTCCTCTGTGAAGTGGGAAGGGAGAAGACACCTTGCCCGCGTCTCTGATGACCGCCGAAGGGGAATTATACAGGAGCTGCACCAAGGGTTGGAACGCTGGTCCAAATCCAAATTTTGTCAATGTTACCGATAGATACTGCCATTCAATGCTAGCGAATGCTTTATGAGCATCTAGCGACAGCAATGCCCTATCGTATTGTCTGCAGGAGACTGCATATTAAGGAACAGTCTCCGGAGGTTAATGGCCGTGGACCTCTGCGGTATAAAGCTGGATTGGTCTGGATGTATAATGAACGCTATCACTTTATTTAATCTCCTGGCCAGTACTTTAGCAAGAATTTTAATGTCATTTTGCAGGAGCGATATCGGCCTATATGAGCCCGGGTCTAGCGGGTCCTTCCCAGGTTTAAGTAGGAGAACTATCCTGGCCTGTCTCATAGAGTCAGGAAGTTGTTGCGGTTCCCTAGCCGAGTTCAGGGTGCGGAGCAGTCTTGGTAATATTATTTCCCCATATCGTTTATACACCTCAATCGGGATGCCATCATCCCCGGGTGCCTTGGAATTGGGAAAGGAGTTGGTAGCTATAAGCATCTCCTCCATAGTAATGGGAGCTTCTAGGGACTCCACCTCGGACACTGTTAAACACGGTCGCTCTATCCCCTGCAGAAAACCCCGAACCTCCTCCTCCGTGTGGGTCTGCCTGGATCGGTAGAGTTCTGAATAGAAGTCCACCAATTCTCGCATGACTAGATCCGGAGTGTTCACCACCCTTCCCAATCCATTGCATAAGGCCCCAATGGATGGGGGCGACTGCTGCGAGTGGACTATTTTGGCCAGGAGTTTGCCTGTCTGCTCCCCTTCCTCATAGAAGTCCAGTTTATTTAAAAAAAACGCTTTTTATCCGCTTTAGAAGCATCAATTCTACTTAGTGCATCCTGAGCAGCTATCCATGCCTCCCGAGAACCCTCCCCAGCATTGGCAATGTATTCCGCCTCTAGACATTTAACCATCTGTGCGGCCTGATCTCTCTGTGCAGATGTGTTGCGTTTTAATGGCATTTACCTCTGATATAAATATCCCCCTTAGGAAGGCTTTAAAAGCATCCCAGGTAGCATTCAAATCTGGGTAGTCAGCATGTCTTTGCCAGTAAGCTGTGATGTCATCCTCAATCTTGGTGTGAGAGGTAAAGAGATTTAGCCAGAAAGCATTTAGTTTCCATGGCGCTCTCGGTAAATTAGACTCTGGCTTAACCTTCAAGTGAACCAAGAGGGGAGAATGATCTGATATGCTCCTAGGGAGGTATTGCACCTTCTCAATGTACTGGAATGCCGCTACAGAGCACAGACATAAGTCAATCCTGGATAAGGACATATGTGTCTTGGAAAAGCAAGAAAACTGCCTCTCCATGGGATTCCTATTTCTCCAGGGATCTGACCACCCCACCTCCTCTATAAATTTAGCCAGGGCTGGTTTTGTCCTCAAGGGTCTCCCCCCAGTGGAGTAGGGTGCCTATCCAAGTTTGGGTCTATAATACCATTCAGGTCCCCCACCAAAACTAAGGGCACCCCTGGATTACCCAGCTGAAACGTCAGCAGGGCGCAGAGAACCAACATGTTGAATGGTGGAGGAACATACACTGCAGCAAGAATGAACGTCAATTGGTAAAGTCTGCAAAGTAAAAACACAAATCTTCCCTCCTGGTCAACCCTGCAGTCAAGTAACTGAAAGTCCAGGGATCTATGTATCGGGACACTCGCACCCCGAGAATAAGAGGTATGAGTGGAGTGATACGCCCAACCCGCCCAATCAAATCCCACCCACGACAGTGTATTTGGAGTCAAATGAGTTTCCTGCATAACACACACAGCCGAGAGATGTTTTCTAATAGAAGTGGATACCATGGTACGCTTAAGTGCATCACTCAAGCCCCGCACGTTCCACAAAACTAAAGGCACACAAGTCATTATATTACATTGAAATAGTAAGTGCTGTAGTGCAGTTGTGCGGCTAGGGTTGCCCACCAGCCTAACTCGGCATGCAGTGGGCCTTCGCAGCCGCCACTCAGAAACAAATATACGACACTGAATATTATACACAACCTCCACCCGTCATGAAGTGATTGACTCCTGTCACCTCCACGAGGTGCTACAGGTCCCATGACTTAACCAGGGTGAAAAAATGTCGGACGGGGGTGAAAAAATTGTCATACAAAAAGGGGCTCCGTGTGCATTTTGAAAGGCTTGTCCAGTTGATAGAGCCTCTGCCAAGTGATAATAAAGGTGCAACATTTTCACCCGCCTATCCATGGGTGTGTGGTCTCCGGAATGTAAGAGGAAAAATAAAACAAACATGGTAACTGAAAGATGAACAACTGCTGGGTGTGAACAAGAACCCAGTTCGGCCACAAATGCAACAGGCATACAGTGGCCCAAGTCTTGTACCCCTTGGGGTACTCCAACGGTGTTCCAAATCACATGTAGAATACAAATGCTCATTTCCTGAGAAAATATAGATATGATTCTCCCGGTCGTGTGACCGCATGGTTGTAAGGCAACAAACTTTAAACAAAAAATACTGCAAGGGTGTATCCAGCTACAGGAGCACATGGGGTTCAATCCGCATCCACCGCGGGTCCGCTCACCTGGCGGAAAAGATGATCATTCGTGTCAAGCCATGCAGAGGCCTCTGCTGCTGATTCAAAGAATTGCACCCTGTCTCCTGATATTATCCGGAGCTTGGCAGGATATAACATGGCATAGTTGGCCCTGAGGCATTGGAGTCTTTTCTTCACCTCCCCAAATTTGGCTCTGCACCTCTGCCGAAAAATCGGGGTAAAAAGACACTCTTGCGCCATTGAACTGTATGTTGCAATAGAACAGCTGATGGTTATAGAAGGGAGGTCGAGATCCGGGCTGAATCCTGATCTTTGATATACTGACGTCTTGGAAATTTCGTGCCTGTATCCTGGAGAGGATTGGATTCCCTGAGTTTGCTTCATCTGCTGCTGCTCCAGGAGGACAGATCCAGTGTAGTCTACACTTATACCTTCTGCCTGTTTGACTCACCACCGCTGGTGTGTGCGTCCACATATAGGGGTAAGAGTATCCATTTCTTTCCCCCATCCCTGGTGTTGGAGTCACGTCCCCGGGTACTATGGATTTATGAACATACGTGTCCTATGATCTTGAAGTCTCGTTGGATTTCTTTTACGGGGACAATGCTCTAATGTTTCAACATTTATGTAACATTTCTGTCATCCGTTTCCAGTCTACACATTGTCACTCTTATTGGACTTTTATATTAGTTCACTGTACATAACTACATATGAGTTTTTATATATATGTGTAGGTATTATTTGGAGTGAAGCACATTTGGATTTCATTATCCTTGGCCTTTTTGTGGGCTGTATATTTCTTTCTCGTACATCACGGGACACAGAGCGGCATAGTCATTACTATGTGGGTTATATAGATACCTTCAGGTGCTGGCACTGGCAACTTCCAAAACCGGAAGTACCCTCCCCTATATAAGCCCCTCCCATCCGGGAGTACCTCAGTTTTTTGCCAGTGTCTAAGGTGTTGGCCAAGAAGTAACATGTGTTTTTCACTGAGCTTGCGTACAGGTTCTTTTGGGCCTCAGTAAGCTATTCCGGATCCGACCAAAAAAGCTTCATAGCTAAACGGTCGGTACCCGGGCCTTGCAAGAGAAGAGCAAGGTTTTGCCTGTAATGCCTCTCTTAGGAGGGCTGGACCCTGGAATCCAGAGCTCTGGTCATACCCACGACCAAGATGTTTTCTGTGCAGGGTGCTATACAGGTCCAGGGGAGTGGAATCCTTGGGAACCCGGTCCCTGAAGGTTTAATTACAATGCCTGCCGTGATAGGTGAAGTTTGGGCTTCTGTGGACCAAACAGAGTCCTGCAGCGAGGAAAAGGTAAGTGGGGGCCCTCAGGAACTTGGTTCTATTGAGGGACCCCCAAGCCTATTTTGTCTTTCTGCCTGTTACCTAAGGTATTCCCGCTAATATTCTGTGTATGCCTGTTACTACTGAGAAAATGTAAAAATTTTAGTAGTAGGCAAGAAAAAAAAAAAAAAAGTAAGACCGCCGTACCTGTGTTAGACACTAGAGGCCGCTATGGTTCTTTTTCTTGTAATGTGGATTTTTTTTCTTCCAAAATCAAATCCAGGCAGTTGGTAAGTTCTCTGCTGGGAAGCTGTCTCCTCTGCCCTGTTGCTGCGCTCATCCATCCCCGGGCCCTGTGGCAGGGACCCTGGCTCCCATCTAGCTCCTTATTTTTTTCAAAAAAGGCGCCGAAGGCGCACGTGCCTGCGCGCGTGCGCGTGCATGCGCCTCTATATATAGAGGCGATCTGGAAAAAGGGGCGGAGCGGGTGGATGACGCTCGGTGTGCGCCGCGGCGCTACTGCGCATGTGCGGGCGTCCAGCGTGTTTTAAAGCACAATCATAGCTGGCTATTGAAGTGCACAGACAGAGCTAGCAACAGTATAAAGGCACACAGAGGCGGTTGATGCAGGCATCCCCTAGAAAGGCACTTTAGTAGATACCAACTGTTATATAGCAGCAATTGTGCTAGACTATTCTCAGTAAAAGTGGTGTATTACGGCTGGAATACCTCAGCTTTAGGCTTAGGAATATGCCGTCCAGAAGCTCCGGAACTGAATCTTCCAGGAAGCGAAGGGGGTCTCATCGGGCTCTGAGGATCTTGGGCATGCTTCTGCTGCACCAGTCTCCCCTGAAGTTCAGAGGTAAGTGACCGTAGAGACCCCGCAGGGGTACTTGGTACTGTGGCTGTCCTCAGTTCACCTGCTCCTGTGTATGTAATAGAGGAGGTTTTTTCCTCAGCTCTGGGAGGATTAGAGAGAGATTGTCAACATTGATCGCTGCCTCCCTGTCAGGGAAAGCACGCCCGATCTCCGTCTCCTCCTTCAGAGTGCCTGTTAGCAGAGCAACAGTCCCATACAGGGATCGACCTGCCTGAAGGGGATCAGGATGAGGTTGATTCTGTTATAGAGGAATCAACAGTGGAGGAACCTTTTCTCAGCATCTCAAGCTGAAAGATTATGGGTTCAGTCTCTGACTAACATGGTCCGATCAGCATTTAAAAATGCACCTTGCGGAACCATCAACCACTACTGTATCCTCGTTGGGGTCGCTAGAAGCCCCCAGACTGTCTGTTCTTTTCCACTTCACCCTTTACTGAAAGGGCTCATTTACCAGGATTGGGAACATCCTGAGAAAATATTTATTCCCCCCAAGAGATTTCCGGTGGTCTATCCCATGGAGGATAAGTTCATCAAAAAATGGAAGGTCCCTACAGTGGACGCAGCCATCTCTTGTGTGTATAAATCACTGACATGTCCAGTGGATAATGTCCAAATGTTCAAGAACCCAATAGATAAAAGATTGGAGTCCTTATGAAAATCTGCTTCTTTCTACAGCAAGCTTGGTGACACAACCAGCAGTGGGGTCTGCTAAGCAGTGAAGGATCAGTTAAAACAGGGTCTTGAGGGACTTGACAGATCAGCAGGCCCTTGCCCTAGCTGATCTACCTAGAGCCTTAGGCTTTGCGGTTGACGCCATAAAGGATTCAATCCATCAGGCCTCCCGCCTTACGCTGTCTGTAGTACATATGCGTAGGTTTCTATGGCTCAAAAACTGGTCTGCTGAAGCTCCCTGTAAAGAATGGCTGGTTAGCGTCCCATTTCATGGTGAACGCTTATTCAGGGAAGACCTGGACAAATATATCCAGAAAATTTCCAGCGGTAAAAATACACTCTTGCCGGTTAAAAACAGAGTTAGAGGTCCCTCTTTTAAGAGGCCTGCTTCTCCAGTCCCTGGGGCATCGGCTGTGTAACAGTTCCGACGGCCTCCTCGGTCAATTCCCGGGGGTAAAAAACAGGGACAATCGCAGGGTAATGAGAAACCCTGGGTCAGGGGAGGTACAAAACCTCCCCCAAAGTTAAATTCATTGAAGGGTTGCCCCCACTCAGTCGGGTGGGGGGAGGACTCCAGTTGTTCGCAAGAGACCTGGCGGGACATGATCAAAACAGGTGCTCTCCGCAGTATGTTTGGGATACAGATTGGAGTTAAAAGACTCTCCTCCTTCCCATTTTTGAGGTCAAACGTGCCAAGGGATCCCTGGAAGAGAGAGTCCCTCCTGTTGGCACTAGAACAACTATTGCTCCAAGGAGTAATTATGGAGGTTCCCCTGGAAGAATGGGGGTTCGGGTTTTACTCAAACCTCTTTACAGTCCCGAAGCAAACGGGGACGGGAGGCCCATATTAATTCTAAAAGGGCTAAACAAATTCCTGTATATCAGGACTTTCCGATGGAGTCGATCCGATCGGTGGCCACTGCCCTACAAGGGGAGGATTGGTTAGCCGCGATCGACATCAAAGATGCTTATTTGCACATTCCCATCTTTCCAGTCCACCAAAAATTTCTACGCTTTGCAGTAGAAGGGCGCCATTTTCAGTTCAGAGCCTTACCCTTCGGTCTGGCCACAGCACCACGAGTGTTTACAAAAATTCTGGCCCTTTATTGGCCAATTTAAGAACACAAGGTGTAATGATAATGGCATATCTAGATGACTTGTTGCTGATAGACCACTCAGTGAAAAAACTAGACGTGGTCGTTCACAAGACAATCAAGTATCTGGAATCTCACGGTTGAATTATCAACCGAGACAAGTCAGCCCTAAAAACCAGTCAAAAGTCTGGAATACTTGGGGCTAAGGTTGGATTCAGGCCAGAGAAAAATATTCTTGCCTCGAGGAAAGGTGTTGTCTTTGAAAGATTTGATCCACTTAGTGGGTACAAAAAAGACAGCCGTCCATACGCCTGTGCATGAGGCTGCTGGGAAAAATGGTGGCATCATTCGAAGCAGTACCCTACGGTCAATTCCATTCAAGGAATTTGCAAGGGGCCATACTGTCAGCCTGGAACAAAAAAGTTCAGGCCCTAGACTTACAATGTCCTTGTCCACTTCCGTTCGCAAGAGCCTCCGTTGGTGGTTGGTTCCCCAGAATCTGGAAAAAGGGAAATCCTTCAGTCCGATTTCTTGGAAGGTGGTCACTACAGATGCCAGCCTTATAGGCTGGGGAGCAGTACTGGAGCAATGGTCTCTCCAGGGCAGATGGTCGGATGCAGAAAAGGCCCTGCCCATCAATCTCTTAGAGATACGAGCAGCCCGGTATGCCCTAGTAGCATGGACATCCAAACTCCAAGGGTCCCCTGTCAGAATTCAATCAGACAATGCCACAGCAGTGGCATATATCAATCATCAGGGGGGCACCAGGAGTCGTGCAGCCCAGAGGGAAGTAAATTACATCCTGAAATGGGCAGAAAAATATGTCCCAGCCATATCTGCGGTATTCATTCCAGGAGTGGAGAATTGGAAGGCGGACTTTCTAAGTCGCCAGCAATTATGCCCAGGGGAATGGTCCCTTCACCCCGAGGTTTTCTGGACAATATGTCAGCGGTGGGGAACACCGGATGTAGATTTTCTAGCATCCAGATTCAACGCAAAGGTGGACAGGTTTGTCTCTCGGACAAGGGATCCCCTAGCTTGCGGCTCGGATGCCCTAGTGTTCCCTTGGGATCAGTTCAAGCTGATATATGCATTCCCACCGCCACAATGGTTACCTCGATTACTCCGCAGAATCAGGGTAGAAAAGAAACCAGTGATTCTGGTGGCTCCAGCGTGGCCCCGAAGAGCGTGGTACGCGGAGATTGTAAAATGTCAGTGGGGAGTCCTTGGACTCTCCCACGTCGTCCGGACCTGCTTTCGCAAGGACCGATATACCACTCTTCCTTACCAGCCCTAGGTTTGACGGCCTGGCTATTGAAGCCCACATTCTAAAAAAGAGAGGGCTCTCTAATCCTGTGGTATCTACCATGATCAATGCCAGGAAGCCGGTATCCAGGCAGATCTACTATAGAATCTGGAAGGCGTACATCGCGTGGTGTGAGGCCAAGAAATGGCATCCACATAAGTACGTAATAGGTAGGAGTCTGGACTTCCTACAGTGGGCTGTAGATAGGAAGCTTGCCTTGAGTACTATCAAAGGTCAGTTTTCGGCCTTGTCAATATTTTTTCAAAGGCCCTTGGCTTCGCATTCACTAGTCAAAGCCTTTAGACAAGGAGTGATGTGTATTAGTCCTCCGGTTAATATTCCCATATGTCCATGGGATCTAAACCTGGTTCTGTCGGTTCTACAGAAACAACCATTTGAACCATTACAGCATAGTTCCTTGGTTCTTCTCACCAGGAAATTGTTTTTTCTAGTAGCCATTTGTTCGGCTAAAAGAGTGTCGGAATTAGCAGCTATGTCCTGTAAAGAGCCATATCTGGTTATCCATAAGGACAGAGTAGTGTTACGTCCTCATCCAGCCTTTCTTCCTAAGGTGGTATCAAGGTTTCATTTGAACCAAGATGTGGTTCTTCCTTCTTTTTTCCCCAAACCTAGTTCGGTAGAGGAAAAGTTATTGCATTCTTTGGATGTAGTAAGAGCAGTTAAAGCTTATCTAAAAGCCACTGCTCAGATTCGCAGAACGGATACTTTGTTTATCCTGCCGGAAGGCCCCAGAAAGGGTCAGGCAGCGTCAAAATCTACTTTAGCCAAGTGGATTCGACAGGTCATAATGCAAGCCTATGGCTTGAGAAGGAGACCCCCTCCGTTCAAAGTTAGGGCGCACTCCACGAGAGCAGTTGGAACTTCATGGGCAGTGCATCACCAGGCCTCCCTGGCTCAAATCTGTAAGGCCGCAACGTGGTCTTCAGTACACACGTTTTACTAGGTTCTACCAGGTGGACGTTAGAAGTCAGGAGGCTGTCGCCTTTGGGCGCAGTGTGTTGCAGGCCGCAAAAGATCCTCATGTCTGATAGCGCTCAGCTTATGTATGGTGTATCCCCCCCCCCCTCATTGGGCATTGCTTTAGGACATCCCACATAGTAATGACTATGCCGCTCTGTGTCCCGTGATGTACGAGAAAGAAAATAGGATTTTTATAACAGCTTACCTGTAAAATCCTTTTCTTGGAGTACATCACGGGACACAGAGCTCCCACCCCTCTTTGGGGACACTTATTGCTTTGCTACAAAACTGAGGTGCTCCCGGATGGGAGGGGCTTATATAGGGGAGGGTACTTCCGGTTTTGGAAGTTGCCAGTACCAGCACCTGAAGGTATCGATATAACCCACATAGTAATGACTATGCCGCTCTGTGTCCCGTGATGTACTCCAAGAAAAGGATTTTACAGGTAAGCTGTTATAAAAATCCTATTTTTTCACTGTTTGTTGTGTTTGGGCCTTCATACACTCTTTGGGCGCTGCATTTTTTGTTTTTATATATTATCTTTGCAATATGTCTATTTGCTGATGCTGGCAGCCACGATTACACTTTACTCACCCAGTAGCGCAACTTTTTTCTTAACTGTATGTTGCACCTTTCTCTGGCCAGTCACAGGATTATCTCCTTATCTTTAAGTTGAGGAGTTTGGCAAGCATGGTGTGTGGTGGGTGACCTGGAGCCAACGGTCTGGGTGGTACCCTGTGTGCTCTCTCAACTGAGTAAAATGGCGTAAAAGCATCTTTGCCAAATACCTCCTGTAGCCAATTCTCCACAAATGCAGTGGGGTCTCTGCCTTCTGTCTTTTCTGGTAGGCCCACTATGCGAACGTTGCTCCTTCTCAAACGGTTCTGAATGTCCTCATTTCTAAGTTCATTGGCAGTCACAGCCCTAGCTTGTAACCTGTAGTTCTCTAACTAGGGGAGCAATCCTGTCTTCCACTTCACTGATACGCCCCTCCACTGCAGTGGTGCGTTCTCTGATTTTTTTGTATATCATGCCGGATCAATCCCACCTCCTCTTTCAATCCTCCAAAGTGTACCTGCAATGTCTGTACTGAGGCCGTGCATTTATTTACTGCCTTAAGAATTTCAGCAAGGGTAGGCTGTTCAATGTCCTCCCCATCCAGCGATTTCTATTTTTAAATATTTTTTTCTGACATGTTGGTATTCTATCTTCCACTTGGATGTTCTAAATTTCACTAGTAAATACAGCTGGATTAATCAAAAACTGTGTCTGTCTTAATTTCAGGCTGCAAAGAAACAAGGGGGTGCTTTATTTTCTATACCCACTGTAGTATGCACAGTACAAGTATATCTCTGGGCCACGGCTTTCATCTAAACTTCGGATTCTCTGTTTATCTTGACTGTGGGCTCTCACAGGGGGCTGTCCTACATCTTGTTCCACTATCTCTATGCGGATTAGGCAGGTTATCACTAAGATTTACACCTTGATGAATAGGAACCCTGCTTTCCCTTTTAAGGCCCACTTGTCTTGTTCATTTGGTTCCTCTTGAGCTTTTCGGCATCTGTTTCTCAGATTTGCAAGGATGCCATCTGGTCTTCTGTTATCATATTTGTGAAGTTTTACCAGATGGATATTCAGGCCTGTGCTGACACCCAGTTTCAGCCGCGAGGTGCTTCAAGCTGCTTCTCTCTAGGTTAAAAACACAAGGACTTTTTACTTGGAAAAAACTCTCTTCTCTTTTGGTCCATGGACGGACACAGCCTTCTTAAGTCTTGACAGTTGGGTTATGTTCCTGTTCATAGGAGAGGACTAGGCAGACATGTTAGATATTACAATACATGTTACTTTAAGAGAGTTGAACAGCCCCGCCAAGGGGGCGGTCCCTCCAGATATAACCCTCCGCCCTGCAGGCTCAGTTTTGTTCTGCCTAGCAGAGGAGGTGGACGTGGCTCCCTTTCGGCCCAAAGTCCTGAGGAAATTTTTTATTGTATTTAAATTTATTTTATTTTTATAGATCCTTGTAGTCTTCCCAGTCCGGCCAGCGAGCGTGTACAGTCCCTTGCAAATAGGCGTCAGGTCTGTCACGACATACCCCATGGCTCCAGGGGTGGCCGGTGAGCTTCTGCTCCGTGGTCCACATATGACTGGGCTGCTTGCTGTCTCAATCACAGTGGACCGGGCCGACAGCTACTCCGTACTGCTCGGTTGTAGGCCTGTCAGGAACGCACCAGCAGGTCCTCGTTAGGACGGGTAAGTACAGTTCCTCCTGCCTCGGCAGGTGGGAACAGCTGGATGTGCCTAGGAATAGGGGGTTCTCCTGTCCTTCTTTTTTTCCTGTTCTCTGTCACCTTTACTCCCTCTGTCCTAACGGGGCTGGTTGCAACCGGGGCGTACCTGTGGGGACTCCGAGTCCTGGTGTCAGGGCCCGTTTCTCTGTGGGTGGATACTCTGTTCCGGGGTAGCCATGCTGGGCCTTCTCGTCCACATCGCGGTGCTTTGGCGACATTTTGGCAGTGCCGCCATTTTCGGGGTGTGTTTTCTATTGCATTGATTTGCTCATTGGCGGACGGACATCTTGCCGTGGCCGCGATATGGCGCAGTTATTGCGGGCGGCCATTTTCTTGTGCTCGCACCCTTTCCTTCTCCTTGAGGCATCCAGCGGCCATCTTTGGTGGAGGTTTGGCCTCTAGTGCTGGCTCCTAGATGGCGCAGCACGATTCTCCTCACAGCTTCCTCACTGTTTCCTCACACACTGCCTCTAGAGCAGCATGGATAATACAGTGATACACAGTCTTAGTGTATAGAGGCGGACAGTGGCACTGAGCAGTCTCTTTCTGGGCTGGTGAGTCCCCTGGGTGACCCCCCGGTCGGTGCAGCATGGTGGGGGACTTTTATTCATTAATTTTGTCTAGTCCCTGAGAGCTTTCTGTGTAACATGGAGTCAGTATCTGAGAGCCAACGGCAGAGCCCCTGCACCTGTGGTTTCCCACCATATCCTGGGGAATGCTCTGACAGGACCACCGGTCTGAGGTGTCAGAGGTTGCCTTTTACCTGCAGTTTGATGCTTGCTTCGGCAGCACACATATATACTCAGATTGGAACGATACAGAGAAGATTAAGCGCCCTCGGCGCAATAGTGTAAACATACACAATATGTTTATACACAACACTGGATACATTCACAGTGTATGTATGTATGTATGTATTATTGCTCTGTGTCTGCGTGGGTTTCCTCCCACGCTCCAATGACGTGGGTGCCTTCGGCGCCATACACAGTATAAACATACACAATATGTTTATACATGACACTAAATACATTCACAGTATATGTATGTATTACTCTGTGTCTGCGTGGGTTTCCTCCGGGTACTCCGGTTTCCTCCTACGCTCCAATGGTATGCGCGCCTTCGGCGCTATGCACAGCATAAACATGTTCAATATGTTTATTCACACATACTAAAATACCTACACAGTATGTGTATGCAGTCTGCGTGGGTTTCCTCTGGGTACTCCGGTTTCCTCCTACGCTCCAATTTCGCTTTGGCGCAATACACAGTATAAACTGTGTTTGTACAATCAGCACTTATCAATGTAGTAGCTGCTGGAACATCCACTGAGGTGTCGGTTCTTTTTTTTGGGGGGTCGCGTTGACGACCCGCTCTATATAGGTTTTTAAGGACTGGGGATTGCCGCAGAGGTCCTTTTTGGTCCCTCAGCGCACAGCGGTCCGTTATTCCTTTTAAAAAGATATGGGTTTTTTCCCATGAAGTTGACCCCCTGGTATCAGGGGTACCACTATCCCGATAGGGGGACACCTGCCTTTAGGAGGTGATCAGGAGCAGTAGCTCGGACCGTGTTTGCCACGCTGAGGTCAGCGTTGCGCCCGTTTAGTGGCTGCATCTCTGGTGTCTCTGACACTCACTGAATGGGCATAACTTTTGTACCAGACAGTGGAGGAGCTTCAGCTGCCTCTAAAAGTTGTGACACTGGCCGACCAGCAGGTGCGCCACCTGAGGGGGCTGATATACTGGTCCGCTGACCGAGTTTCTATGGAAGCTCTGACAGATTTGCCTTTCAAAGGCTAAGAAGCCGGGACCTTCCTTCCCCAATATATTGCGGTGTTTTTGAGGGTTGTCATACCCATACCACCGCAGGACAGCTTTCGGGGATTCTACTCTAATCTATTCATGGTCCCAGAATAGGACGGAGTCATCCAATCTTAGGCCTCAAGGCCCTTAATGCCTTTGTGTAGCCTTCCGATTTTTCCGGCCACGGAGTTCGCGAAGTGGTCTCTTCATACAAGATCAATGTTTTCTTTCTTGTTCACTGAATGGTTTCTTTGCCCTACCATCTCGGCGGACTGCCCTGATGGGGCAGTTCAAGACTTGTTGGGGATTCGGAAATTCAGGATGGAGTTGGTTCGCTCCATCCAGGGGACCTTCTGACGTCCCTGGACTTCAGGGACGCGTGCTGGGTCCCCATATGCGACAGGCACCAGAGGTTCCTGCGTTTAGCGGTCAAGGGGAACCACTATTAATTTATGACTCTCCCTTTTGATCTAGTGGTAGCACCAAGGGTTTCACCAGGGTGCTCGCCCCGATTCTAGCCTTGCTGAGTCAGCGCGGCATTGTCATCGTTGGTTCTTTGCATGGTCTTCTTTCATAACCTGATTCCAGGTTAGAATGTGTCTATAGTCAGACTCTCCAAGACTTCGGGTGGATGCTGTACCTCCAGTTGTCGGTACTAGTTCAGACTCGGCGCCTAGAATACCTGGGGCTAGCTCTGTGCTCATCAGAGGCGAGAGTTTTCTCCCTCCAGAGAGGTTGCGGATGCTCCAGGCTGCAGTGAGTTGGATCTCATGATGGCCTCCCTCGAGACAGTACCATTTGCCCAGGTCCACATTTGGAGGGAAGATTCTGTCCTATTGGAACACATCCCCATTGTCTCTGGATCATCAGATTCAGGTGAATAGCCTAGTCGGGGCCTCTCTGACTTGGTGACTGACATTCCCAGCATTTCTGTCCGGGAAGTTTTTTCTTTCTTTTCTATTGAACTGTGATTACGATCCAGCCTCACAGGCTGGGGGGGGGGGAGTCTGGGGGGTCCAGTGGGTCCAAGGTCGCTGGACTCTGGACGAATCCCATCTGCCAGTCGATGTTCTGGAACTTCGGGCGATTAGGATATGTCTCTCTTCGTAGTCGTGGAGACTAAAAGGGCGCCCGATCAGGATCCAGTCGGACAATGCCGCGGTTGTGGCTTATGTCAACCGTCTGGACATCCTGCGGTAGACGGGAAGAAGCGTGCCGGCTCTGTCGGCTGTCTACATTCAGGGTGTAGAACTCTAACTAGTGGACTATTTGAGTCGCCAGTTGCTGAACCAAGGGGAATGCTCATTCCATCCAGAGGGGTGTCTACTCCTTTTGACGGAGGTGGGTGTCGGTCGTGGACCTTCTGGCTTCTCGACTCAATCGCACGATGTCGAGTTTCGTGGCCAGGTCCATTGATCCCTGGGCAGACGCGTCAGACACATTGGTGGCCCCGTGGGGTCAGTATCGGCTAATTTATGCCTAACCCCCACTGATGTTGCTTCCTCGTCTGCTCCTCAACGTGCAGATCGAGGGGATCCCGGTGATCCTAATCGTTCTACATGGCCCCGGCATCCTTGGTACGCCAAATTTGTACGCCTGGTGGCGAACACACTGGCGGCTGCCAATGTGGGAGGACCTTCTGTCTCAAGGTCCCATACTTCATCCTGCCTTACAGCCGCTGGCGGCATGGCTATTGACAGCCAGGTACTAAGGGACCGAGGTCTTTCGGCTTCGGTCATCTCGACCAGGCTGAGGGCACAACAATCTTCCTCCTGGAAGATCTACCATCGCACTTGGAAGACCTACATCTCCTTGTGCGCAGAGATAGAGTGCCGTCCACGGACGTTTTCGGTTTCTGGGGTCCTGCTGTTTTTTGCAGCATGGAGTGGATCAAAAGCTTGTTTTAAGCACCACTAAGGGTCAGTTTCAGCCTTGGCTGTTTTCTTTCACTGGCCTTTGGCGTCCCATTCCCTGGTGGGTACCTTTTTGTACAGGAGGTTCGACTGGGGCTTTCCCCAATTAGACCACCTCTCCCTCCTTGGGATTTGAACCTGGTGCTCTCGGTTCTTCAGGAACCTCCCTTTGAGAACATCAGAGAGATTCTCCTCTTGACGTGATCTCAGATGGTGGCCTTTCTAGTGGCCATTACTTCTGTCAGAAGGGTTTCTGAATTGGCGGCCTTGCCTTGCAAGTACCCATATTTGATCCTCCATAAGGATAAAGCAGTACTACGCCCGCGACCTTCGTTTCTTCCAAAGGTGGTTTTGGCTTTCCACCTGAATGAGGACATTGTACTTCGATCCTTGTGTCCTCGGTCATCGCATTCCAAAGAGTCTGCGCTTCACACTTTAGACGTGGTACGTGCCTTGCGGGTGTACCGGTCTATTACGGCTTCGTTTCGGAAGTCTGGCTCGCTGTTTGTGTCGGTGCCTGGTCCATAAAAAGGCCTGGCGGTCTCGTCGGCCACCATTTTCTAGGTGAAACAGGTAGACCGTTGTGCGGGCCTATGCCCTTAAGAGGCGCACGCCTTCCTTTCCGGTCACGGCGCTCCCAACCAGGGCAATTGGTGCTTCCTGGGCTTTCCGACATCATCAAGCGTCTCTCTCTCTCTCTCTCACGCTCTCTCTCGTGCAGGGCGGCGACTTGGTCGTCCGTGCACACTTTCTCCCAAAAATTTAGATGATGTGAGTGCATCTTCAGATGCTTCCTTCGGCCGCAAGGTTTTGCAGGCGACTGTTTAAGGTGGCAACTCCTCCGTTGAGGCGCTCTGCTTGCTTGGGGTGAAATAGTTTTTTTTTGATTACTGTTCCCACCCCTCGTTTTTGACACTGCTTTGGGACGTCCCAACTGTCAAGACTTAAGAAGGCTGTGTCCGTCTATGGACGAATAGAGAAAATAGGATTTTTTGTACTCACTGAAAAACCCTTTTCTCTCAAGCGTCTTCCAGGACAGCCCATGAGACCTAGGGCTCCTCCTACCAAGACAGGAAACACGTTACCCCCACCAGATAAAAGGGCGGTCCTCCAGGCCCCACATCAGTATTAGTGTTTCCTCCGGACGTAAAGCAGCATGGTGGTATCCTTTCCCCGCCGAGAGGCTGGCTGATCTGTGCAGGGAAAAGAGGAAGCCGCGGCGCTCGAGGGGGCGGAGCTTCTGCGCTCCAAGCTGGCCCACAGGAAGTATCTGGCGAGGGTCACTTCCGGGTCATACAACGTCATCGTCGGGTGCCGGAGACGCTGGTTCCTGTCTCCATAAATGGGGCGAATAGGGGACGCTGGCTTGCTGGTGTTTCTGGGAGTAGCAGCACAGGCTGTGGATGACCAGCGGACTGATGGACTCTTCTGCAGTACCTGCACAGGCAGCGGATGCGGTTTCCAACACCAGCACCTCTCAGGTAAGCCTGGAGTGTGTCTTGTCACTCTCTTGCTGTCCTGGTGAGTGTTTTTTACCCCCCCCCTCCCAATCATAGGATTTTGGTGTTAGGGGACACATTTTCTCCCTCCTGCACGTGGTGTTACGGAGTGTGTTGGTTTAGATGTTCATTTTGGGTCATTTATTTTGTCTTGCAGACCAAGACCCAGGACAAGGCACAAGCGCAGCCACCTAAAAGAAAATGTGCAGTCTGCGGAAACAAACTGAGCTCCTCATGGAGTAAAGCAGTTTGCCGCACCTGTATAGAAAGCCTAGTAAAGGACGACCCAGTAGCCTCCTGTCAGAAGATGCTGACGTCTGTTAGAGATGAGCTTTCGTCTACTTTTAGCTCTTTTAAAAATCTTATGGACAGATTTCAGGCTCCCGCAGGGGGTCCGTCCTCTAGTAGAAAGGCTTCAGTCAGTAGCGCCCCTCAGCAGAATGCGGAGAGTGAGGACTCTGAGACTGAAGTCAGATCTACCCGTTCTTCTCCAGAAGAATCGGGGTCAGACACAGAGCCCAGGGATAGAGAATCCGCTAGGGGCTCAAGGTTTAAATTATCTTTGGAAGATGTAGATGACTTATTAAAGGCTATCTATACAACCCTTGAAATGGAAGAGGAGGAGGTACAATTGTCCAAACATGACCTTATGTACAAAAGTTTGCACAGAAAGAAATCTAAAGACTTTCCAGTGCATAGTTCCCTCCTTGATACTATCAAGTTGGAGTGGGAAAATCCAGAGAGAAAACCTTTCTTTTCTGGTAACCTAAAAAGAAGGTTTCCATTTGATGAGGATGCAGCGCAGCCGTGGAATAAAAATCCGAAGTTGGACGCACCTCTTTCAAAGGTTTCAAAGAATTCGGACCTGGCGTTTGATGATATGGGCACGCTTAAGGACCCGATGGCCAAAAAGGAGATATTCTCCTTCACAGAGCATGGGATTCAGCTGTGTGGAATCTTAAACCAGCTCTGGCCTCCACTTGTGTAGCCAGGAATTTGGAGGTATGGCTGACACAGATACAATCCCATTTGTTGGCAGGTACCTCTAGAGAGCAGATTCTAAAATCTTTCCCTCTCCTTTTTCGGGCTGTAGGGTATCTAGCTGATTCTTCCGCAGAGTCGGTAAGAATGTCAGCCAGGATTTCGGCCTTAGTGAATTCGGCCAGAAGAAGCCTGTGGCTTAAAACCTGGTCAGGCGATGCAGCCTCTAAGTTGCGCCTATGTGGGCTTCCCTTAACAGGGGATCATCTTTTTGGCCCAGGTCTGCAGGAGGCACTGGAACGTACGGCCGATAAGAAAAAGGCCTTTCCAGAAAACAAGAAAAAACCTACAGCCAGAAAAAAAATTTGTGGCCAAAGTAGGCAGCAAGGTCCTAGAGAAAAGGATAATAGGCCCAAGAAGCATTGGACCGGACACAAAGGTAGAGGGGGCGTCCTGTTTAACCCTCCTCAACAACCCGCCAAGCCACAGTGACGCTAGTCTCCCAGTGGGAGGAAGATTGAGGGCCTTTCTCCCACAGTGGGCAGCAGCCACCTAGAGTCCTTTTATTCTGGATCTAGTGGCCAATGGGTACAGGCTGTAATTTTATTGCCAACCACCAGAGCAACTATTGATCACCTCCCTACCCCGAGATCGGGAAAAAGCGAGGGCTCTGGGTCTCCAAATTGGAGACTTGCTAGATCAGAATGTCCTGATCCCTGTTCCCCACTCAGAACAGAACAAGGGGTTTTATTCCCATATTTTTGTTATCAGAAAGCCATCAGGAAAGTATCGGCTTATCCTGAACCTTCGGTCTCTAAACCAATCGATCAGGTACAAGCACTTCCGTATGGAGACAGTGTTCACAATCAAGAACCTGCTTTACCCAAACTGCTTCATGGCCACTCTGGATTTAAGGGATGCTTATCTTCACATTCCTATCCATCTAGCCTTCCAAAAATTTTTGAGAATAGCAGTCAAAATGGGAACAGAGATTCGGCACTTAAAATTTCAAGCCCTCCCCCTCGGTCTGTCCTCATCCCCACGCATTTTCACAAAAGTGTTGGGGGAGGTGCTGGCTCCGCTAAGGTTAAAGGCGATAACTGTTATCCTTTACCTGGACGACCTCCTAGTGGTGGCAGAGTCTTACCAAAGGTTATCAGCGGATCTCCAGACTGTACAAGACTTCCTTCAATCCCTAGGTTGGTTGATAAACAGAGAGAAGTCTTCCTTGATTCCGGCCCAGAAGATGACATATTTGGGATACGACTTTTGCTCAGTAGACCAAAAAGTTTTTCTCCCACAGGAAAAGGTCTCAAAGATGGTGCAGACAGTCTCAGCTTTACAGACCAATCAATCGGTCTCCCTGAGAGAGGTGGCAAGAGCAGTAGGTCTGATGGACCTCATGCTTTCCTGCAGTACCGTGGGCAAGGTTCCATCAAAGACCATTACAGAGGTTTCTTTTGGGGAATTGGGACGGGGACGCAGGGTCTCTGGAGTCAAGGGTTTTATTACCTACCAGAGTAAAATGAAGCTTGTGGTGGTGGAGGACAAACCTTCATCTAACAAGAGGTCTACCTTGGTCCATTCCTATATCCCAGAGGATCACTACAGATGCGAGTTCCTGGGGATGGGGAGCCCACCTCGGCAACAAAGTCGCACAGGGAGAATGGTCCTTGAGAGAAGCAAGAGCTTAGTCGAACCAGAGAGAGCTGCTAGCAGTTCAGAGAGCCTTGCTAGTTTTTCAGATGGAGATCAGGGGTCACAATTTCCAGATTCTATCCGACAACATCGCGACGGTTGCGTAACTCAACAAGCAGGGAGGTACGAGGAGTCGGATCCTTCAATCGATTGCCTAGGAGATTTTAGTATGGGCAGAAGGGAATCTAGCCTCAATTACAGCAGTGCACCTGAAGGGGAAGCAAAACTGCTTGGCAGACTATCTCAGTCGCTACAGGGTGGATCGAGACAATTGGTCTCTTCATCCCGAGGTGTTTGCGGAGCTCACCGACAAATGGGGTTGTCCCGAAGCGGATCTGTTCGCAAACAAGGACAACCGCAAGACAGAGGAGTTCTTTTCTCTGAACCCAGCAGATCATTCACTGGGGGTCGATGCTCTGGCGAATCCGTGGACATTCGGCCTCTGTTACGCCTTCCCGCCAATCAGACTTATTCCGGAAGTTCTCCGGAAGTTTCTCCTAGAAGAAACGGACCTTATTCTGATCGCCCCTTTCTGGCCCAAGAGGCCATGGTTTTCCCTGTTACAGACTCTGGTCTCGAAGCCTCCGCTGAGGCTTCCGAGGAGAGAGGACTTGTTATCGCAGGGTCCAGTGTCACACCCACAGGTGGTTTCCTTAAACTTGACGGCTTGGTATCTGAAGAGAAGATACTAAGGGCCCAGGGGTTCTCTGACAAAGTAGTTAAGACCCTGGTCAATTGCAGAAAACCAGTCACTAGAGCCATTTATTCTAAGGTTTGGAAAAAGTTTAATTCATGGTTATCTGAAAATCAAAGATTAACTCATGATGTTCCTTCTATTTTGGAATTTTTTCAAGAGGGTGTCGACAAAGGTATTTCAGTTAGTACCTTAAAGGTACAAGCGGCAGCTATCAGTGTTTTCCTCCAGTTTCCTCTCCTGGAAAATCCCACTATAGCTAGATTTTTCAAATCCATTTCTAGGGCCAGGCCAGTAGTGGTGAGAAGTTGTCCAACTTGGGACCTGTCCCTGTGCTTCAAACTCTGGTAGAATTTCCTTTTGAGCCCCTAGAGGATATTTCTGTTAAATTACTTACTTTAAAAACAATTTTTTTGGTAGCAATTACCTCTGCTCATAGAGTAAGCGAGTTACAGGCCTTATCGGTAAGGGAGCCGTTCCTCACGATTTTTGAGGATCGGGTTGTGTTGAAAACTGATCCCGGGTTTTTGCCTAAAGTGGCAAGTACATTCCACAGATCTCAGGACATTGTATTGCCAACCTTTTGCAGTTCGCCACAGGGCGACCAAGAAAGGAAGTTTCGTTTTTTAGATGTGAGAAGGATTCTTCTCGTCTATCTTGAGGTCACCAAGACCTTTAGAAAAACAGACGCCTTGTTTGTCCTTTTTTCAGGTACGCACAGAGGTAAGAGTGCATCTAAAGCCACATTGGCTAGATGGATAAAGCAAGCCATCTCGGAAGCTTACAGAATTAGAGAAGTTCCTCCATCTTTTGTCACTGCGCATTCAACAAGAGCCTTGTCTGCGTCTTGGGCTGAGAGGGCTGGTGCCTCACCGGAACAAATTTGCAAGGCTGCCACATGGTCCAGTTTTTCGACCTTCATGAAACATTATCGCCTGGATCTCCTATCTGCACAGGAGCAGCCGTTTGGTCGAAAGGTCCTTCAGGCAGTTGTCCCACCCTAGACTGGTAAGTTCTGGCTCATCGTCTCATGGGCTGTCCTGGAAGACGCTTGAGAGAAAAGCTGAGTTAGACTTACCGGTAACTCCTTTTCTGAGAGTCTTCCAGAACAGCCGGATTCCCACCCGGTTTCTGTCTGGAAGTTATGTATATTATGCATGTGTTTTTCAGGCTTGTCCTACGGTTCTCAAGAAGACTGATGTGGGGCCTGGAGGACCGCCCCTTTATCTGGTGGGGGTAACGTGTTTCCTGTCCTGGTAGGAGGAGCCCTAGGTCTCATGGGCTGTGCTGGAAGACTCTCAGAAAAGGAGTTACCGGTAAGTCTAACTCAGCTTTTCTCTGTCGTCCATGGACGGACACAGCACCCACCCCTCTTTTTTTTTTTTTTTTGTAAACTGTGTTTATTAGGTTAGTCATGGGTTTACAGGTATGTATAGCACATATGTTAAAGTGACCAACGTTTTATCGTTTCTTCAGTAACAAAAGAAAAAGAGCATAAAGAAGTATAGACAGTTATATCATCCGAAGGAGTGTTCTCCTAGTCATGTTATGTAACCATGTTGCCCTGTCTATTAGCTGTGGCAAGCATAGGACCTCAGGTTGTTGGCTGTCTCGCAGCCGTTTGGGCGTGCACCCACCCTCCCGGTCGGTTCCTTGTTTTACATCGGTATGTGTCATCGGGGGGGGGGTGTTCCGCCCCTAGTCAGCCCCTGCGTGTTCCAGTTTGGGTTCATGCCAGAGGAGGGGGGCCATTTAAGGCCTCCTACTGACCGCCTCCGGCATCCCACCCGTGTCGTGACCATAGCCAGGCCCCAGCTGGGGTGCCCGGCGCATTCACTTTCGTTTCTCCGTGGGCTAGTGTGGTATTGGCCGAGATCCTATTGCCAGGCTTATCTTACTCATTGTGATTAGGGCGCTGGCTGCCAGATTTTCAGATAAATAACTTTTTAACATTGCACATTTATGGCAAGAAGCAACTAGGAAAGTATTCAAGAGCTTAGAAGGAAAATAGGGGGGGAGGGAATATGAGATAAAGGGGGGGGAGGGGAGGGGGTAGGATCTCACCTTGATCTGATAACTTTCGCTTGCGTTCCGCACCGGACTGTCTGCCACCAGGATGATGTCTCGTTCTGTAAAAGGTGTACATGTTGCGCTCAAGGTCTATGCTCTGGTTCAAGATGGGGGGGGGGTGGTCAGGTTCAACTGTTAGCAAGGTCGACACGTCGACCAAAAGTTGGGTTTGCTAGCTTCAATAGTGACACATCTAGGCTCGATGTTACCCGAGATTGGTCGGAGAAATGTTCCGTCCACAGTGACCATGTGGCTATGTGTTTCTCTATTGTGCCTTTACAGGTTGTGACCCATTCCTCTGCTTCTCTGATCTCATTTACCCTGCGTATCCAGTCCTCCCTGCCCGGCACCTGTGTCTTCTTCCAATAGATTGGGAGAAGCCGCTTTGCCGCATTTAGCAGGTGGGGCATTGCGCTTTTTTTGTAGCGACTGATTGGCATGGGAGGGATATGCAGGAGAAAATGAACCGGTGAGAGGGGGACATCTATCCCTAAGATTTCCTTAATCTGTTCCCTAATGTCTTGCCAAAAGGATGTTATCAGAGGGCATTCCCACCACAAGTGTAGCAGGGTTCCTCGGCCTCCACATCCCCGCCAACATAACTCTGAGCCCGTCGGGTACATCCGTGCCAAATCGGCCGGGACCCTGTACCAGCGTGACAGCAGTTTATAGTTAGTCTCCTGCATTTTACTGTCTGCGGAGCTGGAGTGGGTGAGCTGGTAGAGGCAAGTCAGTTGAGGCTCTGTGAATGTCTGTCCTAGGTCTCTCTCCCAGGCACTAATGAAGATGGGTTTGGAGGCCGAGGCGCCCAGCAATAGAGTTCTGAGACCATTCGGGGGATTGGGTCTTCTGCTACGAATAATTTCTCGAAAGGAGTGAGTGATGTGATGTCCCTTATAGAGCTGCAATGTGTTTCGAAGAAGCTGTGTAACGGTCTGTACCTCCAGAAATTCATCTGCGGTTTACCTGTCCTGGCCGTCAGGGATTCATAGGAGATCATTTTGCCATCTCTCAACAGTTTCCCACAGCTGGCACTCCTGTCATCCACCCAGGTTCCAAAAAAACCTGCCTGTTCCCCCGGGGGGAACCAGAGGAACCCTCCCAGCGGCGCCAACGGGGACACAGGGGGGGCCAAGTTCAGTACTCGATTTAGACGATCCCACGTTCTGAGCGTAGCGCTCGTCAGAGGGGATGTGTCTGCTGACAGCCCCCTGTGTTCCCGGGCGAGCCATGGGGTGTATGACAGGTTCCTCCCTGCCAAGCATTTTTCCACTGAAACCCAGAGCTTAGACTTGTCATGGAAGCGCCTGTTGAGGATCCTCTGAAGGGCAACAGCCTGATAGTATTTGAGTAGATCTGGAACGCCCAAACCTCCTGAGCGCTTTGAGCATTTCAGGACCCTCAGGGCTACCCGTGGTTTCCGTGAGTTCCATAAGAAACTGTTGAGCATACTTGACAGTTGGGCAAAGAAGTTTCTGGGCAGGGATATAGGGAGCATTTGCATGTAAAACAAGATCCTAGGGAGGACGTTCATTTTTATTATGTTGACCCTACCTAGCCACGTGAAGGCAGTTTTTGTCCAGTGCTGTAGGTCCTGTCTGACAGCAGTTATCAGTCTGGGAAAATTTGTGGTGTACAATAGGTCGTATCGGTCTGTTAGTTGTATGCCCAGGTATCTCAGGGAAGTCTTGGCCCATGTGAAAAGGAATGCGCTTTTTAAACTCTGTCAGTGCTGGGGGTAGGCTTATAGGCAGTATTTCGGATTTCGTATAGTTAATTTTGAAATTTGATAATGTTCCAAAATGCTGGAGTTCCTGCATCAGGACTGGCAATGAAATCAGGGGATTCGTTAAGTGGAATAGTCCATCGTTGGCGTAGGCTGAAAGCTTGTGTTCTACATTGCCCACTTTCAGGCCTCTGATGTCCGTGTTCGCCCTCACCCTCCTCAGCAGGGGCTCAAGGGCCAGGGCGAAAAGAAGGGGCGAGAGGGGACACCCCTGTCTCGTGCCATTCCTGATTGCAAATTTGGGTGAAAAAGTGCCGTTGACTTTTACCTGTGCGCTAGGTTCTGTGTAAAGGGCCAGTATCCAAGCTAGCATATTGGAGCCTATCCCTAGTGCGCTCAGGACCTCCCATAGGTAAGACCAGTCAATGCGGTCGAAAGCCTTTTCGGCATCAGTGGATAAGATCAGGTATGGGAGTGGTTCATCTCTGTTCCTAGCCCAGTGTATGAGCTGAATCGCCCGTATGGAATTATCTCTGGCTTCACGCCCCGCAATGAAACCAGTCTGGTCAGGGTGTACAACATGGGGTATTAGGTGCTTTAGTCTATTGGCCAAGATCTTGGCCAGTATTTTAACGCCAGTGTTTAATAAGGATATCGGTCGGTAACTTTGTGGGACCTTTACCTTCTTTTGGTATGACCGATATGTGCGCTAATAGGGCTTCTGGGGGGATATTGCCGCCCTTTGTCAGGGATTAGAAGTATCTACACATAGGTTTCAAGAGTGTCGAGGTACATTTTTTTATAATACGCTTGGGTGAACCCTTCAGGGCCTGGGCTTTTCCCATTGGGCAGGGATGTGATGGTGGATTCTATTTCTGCGGTGGTGATTGGGGATTCCAATTCTATTTGTTGGTCTGTGGTCAGCGCCGGCAGTCCGCTCCCAGACATGTATTTACGGATATTCGTCAGCCTGTCTGCTTTGGCATCTGGGGTCATCCTAGCATCTAAGTTTTATATACGGTAAGTTGGCGTAATAGTCGCGGAATCTGGAAGCTATCTTGGAGGACTGAAACAGCATTGTTCCAGAGGGTGAGCTGAGTTTGTGTATTTGTGTCTGGGCTCGTTTTGCTCGCAGGGCCCTCGCCAACATGCGGCCGCATTTGTTACCATGCTCGTAGTATTTGTGGGATAGGTATCTCAGTTGTAGTCTCGCCTGTCTTTCCAGCAGGCGCGAGAACAGCTCCCTAAGTTCAGTCAGTTCCCCCAAAACTTTGGGGTCCCCCCCTACTTTGTGTTTAAGCTCCGCTCGCTGAAGTGCGGAGAAAACTCTGTCATAGTCTGCCTGTCGTTCTCTCTTTAGCCTAGTGCCTTGGGCGATAAGTTCCCCACGTATCACGGTTTTGTGGCATTCCCAGATCGTACCCTCACTAAGGCCCTCAGTGGTGTTTTCACGGAAATAATTAGTCAATGCCTCCACAACCCTAGATTCTACTACAAGGTCGTCCAACAAGTTTTCATTAAGTCGCCAAGCCCAGGCCCTATGGGTGCCCGAGGGCAGGGCGAGGGTCACGGTTATCGGTGCATGATCCGATATAGTAATACTTTCAATGGACGAACCCCGCAGAAGTTCCAGGGTAGGGCGGTCCACAAATAGCAGGTCTATCCGAGTGTATACCTTGTGCACCATGGATAAGTAGCTATAGTCTCTATCTGTGGGGTGGAGAACTCTCCAGCTATCGACTAAGCCTGCGGTCTGAAGGGCTTTGCGAAAATGCTTAAGGAAGGCATGCGAGTGCGTAGGTTTTCCGTGTGAGGTGTCCAGTGAAGGGTCGGGGCTCACATTAGTCACCTCCCATTATTAGGGCGCCTTCTCGTAACTCCGCCAGGCGTTCCAGGGCTGTGTCAATGAAAGTCAGCTGGTTTGAATTAGGGGCAAAGATGGTGGCAAAGGTATATTTTGTGCCCGCTATGGTTCCTTTTAGGAAGACATAGCGTCCCTGCGGGTCTACTATGTCATCCACATGCTGGAAAGGGCAGTTTTTGTGGACGGCTATTGCAGTACCTCTTGACTTGCTAACTGGGGAGGTACCAATGTACCACTAGTTATAGAGATGTGTGGGTAATTTGGGTCTGGACTGGCGTGTAAAATGTGTCTCCTGTAGGAAGACTATCTGTGCCTTCAGTTTTTTCAGTTCCCACCATAATTTACTGCGCTTACAGGGGGAGCATAGACCTCGAACATTATACGAGATTACCTTGAGATCAGCCATGGTGTTATGGAGTTGTTAGGTGGCCTCTGATTCTGTGGCTTGGTCCGGTGCGGTCCGCGCAGGTCCAGGTGAGTCCTGTAGTAGCGTGCTGAGGGGAAAAGGGTAGACAGGGAGGAAGGGAGGGGGTAAGTAAAGGGAGGAGAATAGGGGAGGAAAATACAAGTGTTAATAACATCAACAACAATAGTAGACAAAAAAAACTAGCACAGTGAGCCAAACATCGGCTCGAATTAACTGCAGTCTGGACCCAGGGGGCTCCCCTAACATAGGGGGACCACCAAGTCCAGACCTGTCATCCCAAATAGGATCTAAACCCGTATACGGGCGGCCTACGGGGGGGGGGGTCATGGGCCGACATGAAGGGAGGTAGGAGGGGCAGTCCGCTCCGCCCCCACCACTTAGTGTCAAATCTGGTGTCCCGACTGTCCAGGGAATGTTCAAAAAACAAAACAAAAAACAATGGAGTAGAGGGGATAGTAAAAATTGTGACTAACAAGAAAAAGCGGGGGTGAAAGGTGAGGGGTGCTTGGGTCCCATGGGTTGTTGGGGTTTTATGCACAGGGGCTCAGGGACGAGAGCTGGGCCAGGAGATGAAGGTGGAAATGAACCGCAAGTGCAAGTTCATGGCAGTCTGTCAGGGCCACCGAGATTCACTGCTTGCGCCGAGTCATGGCCCCTGGTACATATCTGGCCGCCTGTCCCCCTGTGGGAAAGCAGTCAGGGCCCCACTCAGCGCTGAAAAGGAGGGAAGTTCAGGTTCCGGGTGGGACTTCAGTCGTTCAGTGCGGAGGGGCCGGGTGAGGCATCTCCATCTTGCCGGCGGCGTCTGCGTCGTTGTGCAGGCATCCAGGGCTGGGGGGGTCGGATGGTTGAGAGGCCCGCCAACCCTGATTCTCCACGCCAATCGGGGAAGTCCACTGCGTCCAGTCCAAGGGCCGAGAGGAAGTGAGGGAGGTCGTCTTTAGTGCGTAGCGTGGCTGATCGGCCATCTTTAGTTGCCTGCAGGTAGAATGGGAAACCCCATCGGTAAGAGAGGCCAGCTCCTTGGAGGGCCGTCAAGACAGGCTTCAGGGCCCGGCGTTGCATAAGTGTGCGCCTGGAAATGTCCTGATAAAAAAAGAGGTGGGCACCATCGAAGTCAAAGAAGGGTCTGTTACGCATCTTTTGCATAATACGCTCTTTAAGGGTGTACTTGTGCAGTTTGCATATGATGTCTCTCGGGTTGTCCGCATCTTGGGAGGGTGGTCTCAGGGCTCGATGGGCTCGATCAATCTCAATACTAGCTGTGTCAGGAAGATCCAGGATTTCCTTGAATATCCCCTGTAAGGAGGGTATAATATCCCTGGGCGCAGTGGCTTCAGGCATGCCACGGATGCGGATATTTGTCCTTCTACTGCGATTTTCAAAATCGTCCATTTGGGACAATAATAACTCCAGCTTCAGGTCTTGGGCAGTGCATCTCATCTGCAGGGCTGCTATAGTGGGGAGGGTTTCATCCATCCGTTGCTCCACATCCCCCACCCGTGTACCTAGCTGTGTGGTGTCCACTTGAAGTTGCTCAATGTCTTCTTTAAAGGCTTTCTCTATTCTGCTTGTAAACCTCTCTAGGTCATCTCTGGTTGGCAGGGACCATATGTGGCGCTTTATATCCCCATCTTCCATGAGGTCTGTTATGTCTGAGCCTTCAGCTCGAGAGGCAGTGGACCCAGGGGAGGCCAGGGGGACAGAGTCACTCACCGATCCAGGCGATAGCTGCGGTGAAGCTGTCTGTGAAGCAGGCTTTGTCTGCTGCGCCGCATGCTGTTTGGAGCTCTTGCTGGCCGCCGGCGCCATCTTGGATTTCTCCGTGCCCTTGCTGCGGGTCCCGGGGAAATACGAATCCAGGTATCCCTGACGGGATTTTTTCGCCCCCAGTGTCTTGCAGCGTGTTGCGCCGCCTCTGTGACATATCCTGGGCTGTTTTTGTGCCCCAGATCGTCGGTGTGCTAGTGATAAAGCGTCGGTGTGAGCGGAGCTGGGACCAGACACATCCTCACTGCTCCATGTCCAGGACACGCCCCCCCACCCCTCCTTTTAAGGTTTGTACTGCTTGTTACGAGCTGAGGCTGCATGCTGCAGGGTGGAGAGTTATGTCTGGAGGGACCGCCCCCTGGGCGGGGCTGTTCAACTCTGTTAAAGTAACATGTATTGAAATATCTAACATGTCTGCCTAGTACTCGCCTATGAACAGGAACATAACCCAACTGTCAAGACTTAGGAAGGGTTTGTCCGTCCATGGACGACAGAAAAAATAATTTTATGCTGAGTACAAAAAATCCTATTTTCTTGGAGTACAGAGCAAGGGACATGTCTGTTGGCTTTAATTTAGCCTTACGCATTGTACATTTACAGATTCTGTGTAAACCTTAGCATTCCTAATGGTATACCTGTTAGATGACCTTTTATATCCCTGCAGGAAAGTAGGTAATTTTAAAGGAGTAGTTATTGTAAATAAATAACATGTTTAATCTGCAAAAGAAGAATTGCAATATGGTGATTTTTTGTAATGTTTGAAAAAACTTTAATAAAATTAAGTTTAAAAAAATAAATAAAATGAAAGGAGAAGTAGTCAAAGCTCGTTTTGGCTGTACTTCTCCTGTTGATCACGTGAGTGCAGTACGTTTTGCACTTTCGTGACCTGTTTTCAGCAGAGAGCAGGCTCAAGTCCGCTCTCTGCCGATTGTTACAGAAGTCGGGCCAGGCTCCACGTCATCACGATCATGGTGTCAGGATCCACTAGATCCCTGGACTTACACCTTGCTCAGGCTCTCAGCGAACCACTGAGAGCCTGAGCCAGCCGTCCCCTCCACAGCCCAGCGCTCCAGTGAGCAAGGAGAGGGCAGAGGAGAGCGCTGTGAGTGACCGTCTGCAGCTCTCTGCTCACAGAGCTGTGAGAACAGAGTGATCGGCGGTGTTAGATCGCTCGGTTCTCAGTGTAGAGGCGCTGGGGGACAGATGCAGCATCGGACCAATGCTGCATCCACCTAGGTAAGTATTATTCTTAAAATAAAATAAAAAACATACTTCTCTTTTAATTCATTGTGTAGTAATTCAACTGTGTTCTACTGGGTATGCATACTTCCAGTGAGTGTAACCCCAACACAAACTATAATTTTCATAGAACTGATGGAATTCCTTAATTGGATTTTATAATTGGAGCATTGCGTTTTGTATATTTTGCCTTAAGTCTTAAACAAACTTTTATTGGACTATTGTTTCAGACCAAATGGAAGGACGGGATGTTCACATTGAAGCCCAGGAGTGTTCTTCTAGAGAAGAACTTGAAGAAGGCACAAGTGATAACAAAAGTGAACCCTCTGATGAGGAGTTCTTTGAGTTTTCCCAAGTGCACAGCGCTTTGGAAAGTGAAGAACGAGGATTAGACAATGAAAATGAAGAAAACACTAATGATATGTTGGAGGCTGACATTAATACACAGCTTCCAGAGCCAGAAGAAGAAGAAGAAGCAGATTTGTTGGGACTTCATTCAGGCCCTGTAACTGCAGAAACCAGTACTATACCTGGAGAACTGAAGGGTTCATCCAGCAATGCAGTTTTACTAGACAATCTCTTCTCTGACAATTTGTTCAAGGATGATTTAAAAACTGACATCCAAACTGATAACTTACTAGGATCTGGAGAGGACTATTTCTTCAGCAAACAAACCTCAGCAGAGTCTGGTTCCTTATTCAACGCCTCAAATTCTACTTCTGGTATGCAGCAGCATTATGTTTGTAGTCTTTTTTAATGTGTTCTTTCTTCTTTTCGATATGCATGTGGAAGAGATGAAGAGCTCAGTTAGATAAAATTCCACACACTCCATGTTAAACAACCACCTCCCCCTCAATTCCTGGTCATAGTAGCTATCTATGTATAAGAAAAAATGACTTCTGCTCAAAAAAAAGCTGCAGCACAGTGATGAGTTCAACCCCCATGCATTCTCTTCTTGAAGCATCTTTTATAATGTAAGCCTAAGAGCACCGCAGAGTAGTTGAGTGCTGACCCCCCTCTCTTTGAGTCTGCTGTAAAGGTAATGTAAAAAGATTCAGGTGTTTATACTAGTCGTATATAGGTGTACTATTATAGTTTTTGTTTTGTTTTTATATGTAATGATTACATAGCTGGATTTTTTTTTTTTTTTTAATTAACCTCCGTAAGAGTTTACATTCAGTTAGACTTTATTATCAGGGCCTACTGAAACTAGTTGGAAAAATGCACCAGGTAATCAACATATTCAGAATGTACTACCTGAGAGATTAGTTGGCTTCTTTTTTTTTTCTTTTAGCCTTCCTATATACAGCACGGATTGACAAACCTTCTGCTGTGCCTATTGTATTTTGACAGCCTTGCCTGCTAGCTGTCAGGATACATTGACATCGGCTACATCTGATTAGATGTAGCTGAGTTTTGGCCTTCAGTTTTTGCAACTGGCCAATCGGCGAGCATGCCCATCGAACCTCGTGCACAAGCCGACGTACAGCTACAGCGATTCGCGCAGCCGAGCCACCTTGCCGCAGTATAACTGCGGCGGCTGGTTGGCAAGAGGTTAAAGTGGATGTAAACCCTCACATATACCCAGTGAAGTGAACAGCCTCTGATGATACACAGAGATGAAACAAATCTCCTTGCATAAGTTTTACATGCATATCTGCTATCTTCAACTTTATATATTGTTTAGAAAGCTCAGATGTGTTAGGAGATTTTCCTGTTCACCACTGGGAGTGAAGTCTGGGCACACAGCCAAGACAGCTGATTTGAGAAAAGGCACACTCCCTCTCCTCATAGACTCTGAGCTGTTCTGTGAATAGTTTAGCTGTCTGCTAATCTATGTATAGCAACCTCCGGACACAAAATTAAGGCTGTTTTTATTTCCTGTGACTGAGAACTTGTCAGAAGTTATCAGGCTGATAGCAGAAGAACAGAGCAGGAGAAAGCCACGGGACTTGGTGCTTTGAGAAGAGAAAAGAAAGAAAGAAAACACTGCAGATATGCGTCCAGCTCAAATTTCATGAATCGGGTTTACATCCACTTTAAATACTAAACATGTTTGGGGAATTGTTATCTACAGCCCTGCTGCTACATGACTGGTATAAGTTAACTGCACTATGATTTCTTGCAGTAGTTTTGTTAAAGCAGCAAATTTCAAAATCTAGCTTTGCAATAAGGAAATCATTTATTCATTTGGCATGTTTACGGTTTCTGGATAATAATTTTACATTCATGTTTTTTTTGGGTTTCTTTGTGAAATGTAGATGCATTATGTTTTTTGTTAACAGATCAATTTGACCCATTTGGCATAAATACATCAGAAAGCAAGTCAGGAGGTCCTGAGCTATTTGATTGTTTCTTGAGCCCACACTCTGCTTCCACTCCTAATGTATATCCTTCTGAAAAAAATGCTCCAACCTCTACCTCCAATATGGACTTCTTAAACCTAGGTAAGAGTCAGACAGTGAGTCCTATGAACACCGTACATTTAGGCTTCGTGCACACTGGATGTTTTTACAACTGCTCCTAGAGGCATCTGGCGTTTTTTTTTATTTTCCTGCCTCTGCACACATAGGCTTTTAGCAGAGGCAGGGAAAAAAAAAACACTGCCAGTGTGTCCAGAAGCAGCAGGAAAAACGCTTGACACTTGCAAACGTGTCTAAACAATTTTTAAACGCTAGGCGCGTTTAGCACTTAAGCCTTAATTCATTTCAATGGCCAAAATAAATTATTTATACTTGCCAGCGAAATGAAGTAACACCCAAACGCTTGACGTAGGTAAACGCATTACATGCTTTTACAAGTGGCAGGTGTTTTGTTTGTTTTTTGCCAAAACTGCTGTCAGGGGGAAGGCTTCTAGGAGAGTTTAGAAAACGTCCTGTAAATGTAGGTTCTGGCCAGTGACAAAAAATCTATAAGCTTTATTTCAGGAATTATGGATATACATAAGCAGGTGTGTATGCTAAGTAGTTTTAAACTTTTATACAAATTTTATAGTTACAAACAGTACAGTTAAAATGCCAGAAATCTACACTAAAATTACTTTATTGATCCGTATTTTTTTTTAAATCTTGCCTATCGTATATGAGACTTGGAGGGGGGGGGGGGATGCATGTTGCCCATAAGCTTTTCCTGTTTATACCTGCTTGTCAAATGATGCACATTGGCTTAAAGCCTGACCTGGTTTTTCCTGCATTCCTCATCATGGTAAACTCCTTTCATGAAACACAGCACAGGCTGTTCTACAAGAGGAAGGAGTACACAGCGCTGTTTTCCTTCTGTCTGTTGGTGAGAATGTGGGTTAATGATAAATATGGCTGCTGCAAAGGGAGGTGAGAACTGTGTACTTATGGACACTGTGAAGGGTGAGAGTTGGGTTGTTGCTCTTACAATTTTTGTGCTGGTTCCTACATTTTGGGAGTTTCCTAGGCCTACAGTTGGTCACCTTTTTTGTAATTATTTAAGTTTCTTTGGTGCGAACGTGTTTTTTTTTTCTTTTGCCTTCAGATCATTTACCAACACCTCCATTAAAAATGGTTTCATCTGCAAGCAATCCAGATCTTCTGGGAGGATGGAATTCATGGGAAGAGACTTCTAAAACCAACCATCTCTTTCTTCCAAAACTCAGTAAACCAGCATTTGAAGGTGCACTTTAAATAAACTAGGTCATATTAAAACCTAAAGTATGTCTGGACAAATTAACAAACATATATTCAGTATATCTACGCAAGGCATGCACATTTATTTGTTTTGCCTCATAAAAAAACACTGGAAAAAATATATACCTGTTGATCTGGCCAAAAATGCCTTTGGCTCCTAACTTCTTGTAGTGATCTGACAATGCCTCCTCTGTTGCATTGAAATCTGAGGCTGAGTTCTCTGACGGACTACAAAACACCACCCCCCACATCTGCATAACATAGAAGGAGGTGTTCTTTACTCTATAAGATGAGAACTGGGCAAAGCTGATGATGCTGCTTGGGACTTCAGAGACATTGTTTCAGCTCACTACAGGAATTTAAGAGCTCGTTGTTTTTTTGGTAGTCACAACTGGTATTTTTCTGCACTATACAGTACTATAAAATGCTTTAATATGTTTCAGAATTGCATTTGGAAACATCAAAAATGCAAATGAACTTTGTTTATACTGATCTCCCCTCAAAGTTATGACTTTTTTTGTATAAATGTAGGTCCTGTCTTGACGCCAGCCAGTCAAATGAGTACATCTTCAAGCTCATCCTTTAATCAGACAAAGTCCTCAAGTTTTGACCCATTTGCTGATCTTGACAATCTTGGTTCTTTCCATACTAAAGGTAATGATATGGACTATGCTTCAAAAAACCTTTTTGGTTACACCATTTTATTTCCTTTACAGAGGAAACTGGTTTGGCAGTAAATGGTAATAAAGGTGACTTTTGGCACATGAGATCTAGTAATTACTACATTGTTTATAAGCCCGGGACAAGTTACAACGTTTTAAATTAAAGCTGTACTTCAATTAGATGTAAAAGATACAAATGAATACAGCTTTGTAATCATGAATACATCATTAAAGCTGAACTCCAGGAAAAATACTTATTTGATAGTTAGTTAGAGCTTTGCATATTTTCCACACTCGTGGTTTTTCTTTTTTTTTCATCCCCATTTCCTGTGAAGGCAACCCTCTACCTTTTCAGGAGGACTGGTCACCTAACCAACCCGTTAAGATTAAAACTAGAAAATGCTAACATCACCTTGTCTGTCAGACTAAGAGCAGTAATATAGGCAGCTTCTCCCAGCCCGGCACTATCACAAGCTTTATTACTCTGCCCTCAGCTGCTTCTTTACTTTGTATCCTGAGCAGGGCTTTCATACTGCTTCATAGATGACAGGGAAGTTCTCTGCTCCCCTATCGGCACCCACAATGCAGCATCCACCTGCCACTCTGCTTGTTTCCCTGCCAGCAAAGCTCTGCCAAAGTCTGCAGTGTCCTGGCCTAGAAACTCAGGATGCTTACAGCTTCAAGTAGTGCAGCAGAATAACAGAGCTATGATACTGCATGCTGAAATAATGAGAGGAGAGCTGCATAAACAAACAGATTGTCAGATGGGGAGAGAACAAGCAAAGTGTCAAAAGGAACCAGCTGTGGTTCAGACAGGTAGAGAAACCGAGTTCATGGAAAAAAATAAGCTGAGTGCAGGGCTGGTGCAATGATTTTTGTCTACATAGGTGAAGATGCATTTTGCTGCCCCCCCCCCCCCCCCCCCCAGCCGCGTTGGTACCTCCTTCACATTGTGCCCATAATGTAATGTGGCACAGCATGAAGGACCTCACACAGCATTGAAATTTGACCTGTACCGCACTGCCACTAAATGTGTAATGGGGGGGGGGGGTTATGTTTTCCCCACTGCACCCAGTAGGATGTATAAAGGAACCCCTGTTGGGGGGAAAAAAATTGGATTTTTGGGGGTGCTAATTGAAGTTTGAGCAATATATAAAAAAGCAAATGGAGAGAAAATTTTATAAAAATAGCTTAATTTAATACATGAAATACATGATGTTAAAACAAATAAGGCAAGAAAATACAACACAGTGCATTCCTTCCTTGAAAGTCGCAAGCTGACAGTCCTACATGTTTCGCCTAGATTAGGCTTCTTCAGGGGCGCACCAGGACTTTAATTTATCTAAAATGGATATAGAAAGTTTATAAGTACCGTAGTATTGCATGTTTCATAAGGTACAAAGTGCATTCCATTAATCATACAAAAAATATGTTAGAGATGCAAACCTATACCTCCAAGTCTCAGGAGATCCTCATGAAAAACAGAGTATGTGTCACCTGACACGAGGTAGGGGGCACAATTGTATGAGGACAGAACGTCTGTTCCCACACATGTGCACAAACAGGGATGTGTGAGTGTTCAAAGAGGGTCCATACATGAGGACATCAGGACTGATGGTATGGATTGACTAACCTGAATACAAAAAAGAAAAGGGTAATATAGATAAAAATGGGTAAAGAAAATATTTCAAATGGTCAATGTTTGTCCATAAGTATCTTGTTTACTATATATGACTAGGTATGTTAATATGCTTACATATCTAGAGACCATTCATTGAGTAACCTGGGAGCCATGGATGCACACAGCAGCAGATATTCAAATCCAAAATCAAAAAAAAGAGGACAATGAATGGTATATTGCAATCTATCAAAGAGAATAAACACCCCGATACCCCTCCTGGAACTTTCGGGAGAGGTGGCGGAGGAGTTGGACCTACCCCTTACAGTGGAGGAAGTAGTGTCAGCCATAGGATTCTTAAACCCGAACAAGACCCCAGGTATGGATGGGTTTCCGGCAGAATGGTACACCACATATGCCGAAAATTTGGCCCCCCAGCTGCTCAAAATGTATATGGATGCCTATCGGGGGGGGGGTGCTCCCTGGGTCTATGAGAGAGGCCCTTATAGTGCTGATCCCTAAGCCGCACAAGGATCACGATTTTTGCGAATCATATAGACAGATATCCCTCATTAATGTGAATGCAAAAAGCCTAGCTAAATTACTGGCCAAACGTTTGAACAAAGTAAATGCTTCAGTTATTCATCAGGATCAGACAGGTTTTATACCTGAAAGATTGACAGCTATTAACCTGCGCCGACTGTTTACTATCCTACAATGTGAGGGACCCACGCCGGATACTCGGGTGGTACTCTCCTTGGATACGCACAAAGCATTTGATTCTATTGAATGGCCATATCTGGTGGCGGTCCTTGGGCGGCTGGGGTTCGGTCCTTAGATTTATAAGATGGGTCCAGATACTGTACGCTGAACCAAGGGCTAAACTTAGGGTCAACAATACCATTACGGACTCGTTCACCATAGCAAGGGGCACACGGCAGGGGTGCCCATTGTCGCCCCTGTTGTTTGCCCTGGCTATAGAGCCACTGGCGGCTCTCTTGAGAGCGGATGCTGGAGTCAGGGGTTGTGTAGTCAATGAGCTGGAGGAAAAAACATCCCTCTATGCGGATGACATGCTCCTGTACTTGGCAGAGGGCTCATTGACCACCGCTCTGGACAAAATAACCGAGTTTGGACGGTTCTCGGGTTTCAGAGTGAACTGGAACAAATCCATCATCTTCCCCTTTGATCCTGACTATGTTCCAGGATTGCCCCCAGAGGCCCCCCTAAAGGTGGTTTCTAAATTTCGGTTTCTGGGAGTGGAAGTGCAATTGCCAATTAGTACTTATGTGGTTAATAACTTGGCGCCCCTGAAAACACGGTTGAGGGACAGTCTGCAAACTTGGGCTAAATTGCTGCTTGGTCTCCTTGGACGATTCAACATGTTTAAAATGATCTTGCCCAGATTTCTATATCTGTTTTGGCACGCACCGGTTTATATCCCTAAGAAATGGTTTACGAGCATTAATAAAATGCTCTCGCCGTTTCTCTGGGGCCCTAAACCCGCTAGAGTATATTTGGACACACTTTATTTACCTATAAGGGAGGGGGGGATTGGCCCTACTAAATCTGCAGTGCTACTATCTAGCAGCCCAACTGACACATGTACACTGGTGGGGTTTCCCAGACCTGAGCATTGCATCTGTGGCAACCCAGGCGGCCCAGGTCCACTCGTATGAGGGATTGCTTAATGTCCTTTAGGAACGGACCGTATCCGGATCGGGGGGCGGGATTACTGAAACTGTCGTACAGGATATTCCATATCTGCAATACCAGGGTGGGGGGGACCAGTCTTGCGGCCTCCCCTAATGCTCCTCTGTGGCATAACCCCCAACTCAGTGAAATAGCCAAGGTACCGGATGGTTCATGCTGGGCAACTTATGGAATTAAATATGCCCATTAACTGTTTAGGGATGGGGTGTTTAGGTCCTTTCTGGATTTGAGGACTGAATACGGGATCCCCAATATGTTTTTTTTTCGTGATCTTCAGCTGCGCCATGCAGCGATGGCTCAATACGGGGGGGTGGTGGTGCTCTCCCCATCCAGTATGGAAAAAGTGTTAACTGATGGGGATCATTCACAGCTGATTTCTAAATACTACTTCAAGATCCTGACATCTTCCTCCCCCAGGATGAGGAAGGTGTGGGCGCAGTGGAAAACTGATATACTGTCCCTCACGGAGGAGACTTGGTCGGAGGCTTTGGATACATTGGTGCGCTTGATGATCTCGGCTAGAGACAAATTGACTCAGTTTAACTATCTCCATAGAATATATTATACCCTCAAGCGATTACATAAAATGGGTAGAAGAGTATCTTCAGAATGCCCTCGCTGCCATGCAGCGGAGGGAGATTTCTTTCATATGGTGTGGCAGTGTCCCCGGGTGGACAACTTCTGGAGAGAGATACTGACATTTCTGGAGGGTACTCTGGATCTCCCAAATAGTTACTCTCCAGCCAGATGTCTCTTAGGAGACCTGGAGGAGGAGGAAATATCAACCTCACAGAAAACCCTGCTTAGGATCCTGTTTTGCTATGCTAAGAAGGCGGTGGCCCTCAAATGGCGGAGCCCCTCACCCCCTTCTCTGCAGGGCTGGGTGAATTTGGTGAACAAGGCCCTACCAATGTACAAACTAACCTACATAGCTAGAGGGTGTCCCAAAAAATTTGAGAAAGTGTGGGCAGAATGGATGGATAAAGTATCAGGAGAAGTGGAGGTGTAATAACAGATAATAAATGTGTTGTGATTAGAAATAAGTAGGGAGGTGTCCAGGTTCACCAGGCGATAAGTCGATAGACTGTTATGGACAAGGGAGGAGACATGGGAGTGGAGCGGAAGCTCTAATACTGATATTATACTGAATGTTTATGGGCAATCTTTAATTTTTGTTTTGGTTGTTTTGTTTCGTATTTGTGCTCTAAAAACTTGATACAAGTGTAAGCTGTTGAGTTTGAAGATGTAAGCAAATTATAATGTACGAAAATGTGTACTGTAATATGCTAATGTAAGATACTGCTGATATGTACAATAAAAATGTACCCTTTAAAAAAAAAAAGAGAGAGAATAAACACAAAAAGAAAAAGTCTATAAATAAAGACATGTAAGATCAGTCAAATGTGTATACAAAAAGTATTCCAAACAATTGCCAAAAAGTACCTTAGGTTGCATACACCATTACATGGTGTATTATGGTCTTTAAGATGATGAGCAGACCATATGGAGTCACCAGACCAAAGGATCTATGTGAACAAACAAACCATATCGGTACATTGTAGCGGGCAGGACAAAAGAGGTAAAGGACGAATCTTCAATAGTTCTATACGAGGCAGAGAGACAAAGAGCAGTCTCAATCCTGATACGGACATACCTGTAAGCTGATGTGCGTGAATCTTGGCTCCCAGGACTGGCCCCATGATGGCTGTAGTAGCCTCATGAGTCCTTTTTATATCCTCATGTTATGATGGTGGAAACGGTGCCGCGTATGACGTAATGATGGCGGCATAACTGCGGGCGCTGAGTCATGATGTGTGCGGTGGGGGGGTTCCCCACCTGATAAACAATGGATGCTTACGCACGCGCACAGACCAGCAGATGATGGCAGATGACGCAGACACGTCATTGGCAGAGCGGCAAGGAAATGCGCCGCTGGGCATAGTGAGCGGCTGCTACCATTGCATACTGTCACAAAGTAGGACAAACATAACTTCCAAGCCTCCACTTGGATTCAGTACTGGCGTGGCCATTCTGATGATTGCCCCCGGGTGCCCACGTTGGACCCTACAATGAAACCCATCCATGCTGAACGAGACACGCAGGGAAAAAGGCATTCAGTGATGTGTTATATGTGTGAACACAATGTAGGTTATAGACTGGACTTGAAAATGGCAAGAGATGTATGAATAAACAGTGACATCTCCTGCTCCAGTGCTTGTCATAGATAATGAATACATACCAACCTATGATTATGGAAGGCATGTAGAAGGGGATCCCAGAAACTGGAGGCATGATCAGCATATCTATTCTTAGAACAATAAAGGCATAAACAGAATAACATTGTGTATATAACAAAATAAAGCACAATCAATTCATATGAGTGGCATGATAAATACCGAAGCAACAGTTCACTTTGTAATGTTATTGACTATTATTATGCTATATAGATGAACATATTGAATCGCAGGTCTGTGGGAAAACCATCAGCCCCTGTGAGAGGGGGGAATAACCACAGTGACTAGCGAAAAGTGACCCGGGGTTAGACCGGATGCACAGCAGGTGGGTACACCCAAGATGATTGAAAGGGTGATAGGGAATGGATGTGCGGATGTCATGCAAAAGTCCAAATCTAAAACATGACAATACCAAGACACGCATGGCTTTGTCATTACAAGAAGGGTTTGTAACTTATAATCTCGTTCAGGCCAGGATATTTAGTGGCTTGAAGGCAATGGATCCATTTGGCCTCCACCTGGAGCAAATGTCGATCTGCATCTCCGCCCCTCTCATTGAGAGATATGCTCCAGGGCGAAAAAAAACAAGCATTTTCAGATTGTGTTTATGAAAGAGACCCATGTGTCGGCTACTTGGTATTTCCATAAATTTTTGGGGAAATACCCGACACATGGTCTCGTATTCTACAAAAAAAAAAGTTCCTTTTTGTTTTCCCCACATAGAAGGCACCACAATTGCATTTCATGAGATAGATGACACCTATAGTTTGACATGTGATTCTACATTTGGGTGCCCAGGTGTCCCCATTAGGCAGATTGATGTTAGGGCCAGTCAGTATATAGCGACAGTAGTTGCATTTGCCGCATGGATGAGTACCTAATCTTGTTGGTTTAGGGATGGCACCTGACGCGTAATGGCTGGAGACTGTAGTGTCTTTAATAGAACGGGAGCGTCTGAATGTTATCTCGGGGTAGGTATTTATATATTTACTGATTTTCTCATCTGATGTCAAGAGGTACCAGAACTACTTGTAAATTTTTCTAATGGAGGCATGTTGTCTATTATACCGAGTAATAATTCTAGTTGACTCCTGTTTTTTTCTTATCTTTGACATTGTAAATTAAAGTGTTCCTATCTAGGATTCTAACTTTATTGTAAGCCCTTCGCAAGCATGTTTTGGTCTATCCTCTGCATCCAAGGCGTTTGTAGAGTTCGTTACATTCTCGTTTGAAATCCACTTCATGAGAGCAATTCCGCCTAAGCCTTAGATATTGGCTAAAAGGAATGCTATTAATGAGTGATTTAGGATGTGAGCTGGTGGCATGCAAAAGAGTGTTGCCAGCAGTGGGCTTTCTATATAGCGTAGAACTCAAGTTGCCATTGTCATCCACAAACAATTCGACATCCAGGAAAGTGATCCTCTCCTGGCTGAAATTGTATGTGAACTTCAAGTTGTATTTATTTGTAAATTTTTCAAAAATTGTAACAGCTCTTCCTTAGGCCCCGCCCAGATCATGAGGTCATCATCGATGTAACGATGCCATGTTAATATATTTTCAAGATTAATGTCCCTTCTATCTCCTGTGAAAAGGTCATGCTCCCACCCCCCCCCCAGGTAGAGGTTGGCATAGGAGGGGGCGCAGCCCTCCCCCATAGCCACACCCTGCACCTGGAGGTAGTGGGAGCGTTTGAATAGAAAGGTGTTGTGAGTAAGAATAAAGTCTTTCATTTCTACTATGAAATTGTTGTATTTGCGACAGTCTTTGTCGCGTTCACTTAAGAAGCTACGCATTACCTGTACCCCTAACAAATGGGGGATAGAGTTTTATACAGTGCTTCTATGTCAATAGACACGAGCCAAGCGTCTTGTGGTATTGATAATCCATTGGTAATTTTCAACAGTTCTATGGTGTCCTTTACGTGCGAAAACAAGCTTCGCACATGTGGGTAAAGGTACTCATCGATGATCCTACTGGTGTTTTCTGTCAAAGAGCCACAACTAGAAATAATGGGGCGTCCTGGTGGTGGCATGACCCTTTTATGCACCTTTGGTAGTGCATAAAAGGTGGGTGTGAATGGGTTTTCTATGCTTAGGAACTGAAATGTATTAACGTCGATGACTCCTGACGTATGTGCACGGTTAAGAATTTTTTATTTTCTAATACTTTGGGATATGAAGGAGGCAGGTACAGGTCTATACCATTCTCTGTTTTGAATAATGTCATAGCACATCTTCTCATATCCATGCCTGTTCATGACTACTACGTTGTCCCCTTAATCTGAAGGCTTGACCACCATATCGTCGTTGTTACGTATGGAATTGAGGGCAGTTTTCAGATTAGGACTTGGGTTGAAGGGAGGACAACTTCCAATTGGTGGCCTCGATCTCCTTGGTAACTTGCAGGACAAAAGCCCAAATGTTTGGGTTGCCCTGCATGACTGGGAATGAACGTGATTTAGGTTTATAAGTCTTAGGGGTGACATAGACTGGTTTATTTGATCTAAACTGTATTAGACCACCGGCAACAACTCCTGGTATTTGGTATGTCCAGCCTTCCTCTTCAGGATTGCTCTCATCCCACAAGTCCATAAGGTCTTGTAGTGCTTAGAGTTCCTGAAGAGTGACATCTTTAAGGACAGAGTTGTCATTTTCAACAGGGGTAGTTCTTGTTTGTTTGCTATCATATAGAACTTTATACATAAGGCGTCTGGCAAACAAGTGTAAGTCTTTGACTAACTCAAACTTGTCGGCCTCACCGTCTGGACAAAAGGTAAGACCTAAACGTAGTACTGTTTCTTGATCTTTGGACAGGGGAAAAGTAGATAAATTGACAATGTCAAGTTGGTCCCAGCCTTCATTGTCATGGAGGTCGGGACTGATTATTTTAACTCTTGTTGTGATGTTTTTTTTATCTGTGGCAAAAATAGGTGCAGGGTGTATATCTGGCATGCTGCTGGGACCCGGAGGACCAGGGTCCACAGAAAGTGGTTGCGTGATTGGTGCTGCTGGAGTAGAGATTATATTAACTTCTGTTGCAGGGGGATATCAAGGATACTGAAGTATTGTTCAGTGCGTTAGTTGTGCTTGAAGTGGGTGTAGCAGTGTGACGTGGTTTATTTGAACGTGATCGTTTGTCTTTAAGTGGAAATTGTGCTATGGATATTCTTTGTAGACTGCTATCCATCTCATTTTTCCTTTTCTTAGTGGTATCAGTGGTTTCCATTCGATGACCTATGGGAACATAGGAAGCCAATGAAATGGATGAGGAGTCTGATTCTCTCCTATCGAGATTCGTTGTGGGAAAATCCCTGTTCTCAAAGTTTTTTTTTAAATTGTTACTTTGCTGATTTTGTGTGGTCCATTTGTAGGCCTGAGCATTGTCATAAGCTCGTTTGTCTCATAGGAGTTTGGACTCCTTCATTTTAATTAAATTGGTTGTATATTTGATTAAGTGTTCTTTTAGCTTTTTGTCACCTGCATCATAACCTGAATAGGTAGTCACATTGATATGGCTTTCTTGCCATTCACGTATTTGTGTCAATGTCCTCTATGTCCATGTCATATTGACCGCACAAAATCTGCATCATTCTAATTGAGCAGGTTTGTAAATTAGCTTCCCATGCTTCTTTGATGTTAGTCTCAACTTTTTTAATGTTAGGGAAAATCTGTATACGTAGCCCCCAAGGGACTATCTTGTTTTCAATGTATTGCTCAAAGAAGTCCTTGTGCCAAAATAAGCGGGTCTTCTTTTCTACCAACCTTTGGAGCCCCAAAAAGAAGTGGTTGGCATCTTCCTCAGATGCCTCGCCTTTAGATCTGGACTTCTTGACCTCCGCCACAAATCCCTCCCACTCCTTACCACTATATCCTGTCATACTGTCAGGTCCACGTAAGGTCACCGATGAATGCTCATCGTCCCACTTGGGATACTATGTAGAGAAGTTTTTTACTAGACCGTATTAGAAAAAAAAATAAAAAATTCAAGATTAAATATGATTGCTATGTTTGCTAAAGAATAGCAGCCAATACCATATACAGTCAAAAATATTTCTCTAAAGTTATTTTGTTTGAAAGTATTTAACTTGTGTGTTTGCTCTATATGTGAATAAATGGGTGTTTAAATCCACCCTAAGCTATATATATATAAATGATATATAGAGCAAGCACTTGTATATAGTTATTGTTCCAAAGCACCTACATCCTGGTAGAAAAATGTATAGAGGAACCCCTGTTGGGGGGGGGGAATGGGATTTTTGGGGGTGCTAATTGAAGTTTGAGCAATATATAAAAAAGCAAATAGAGAGAAAAATTTATAAAAATGGCTTAATTTAATACATGAAATACATGATGTTAAAACAAATAAGGAAAGAAAATCCAACGCAATGCATTCCTTCCTTGAAAGTAGCAAGCTGACAGTTCTACATGTTTCGCCTAGATTAGGCTTCTTCAGGGACGCACCAGGACTTTAATTTATCTAAAATAGATATAGAAAGTTTATAGGTACCTTAGTATTGCATGTTTCATAAGGTACAAAGTGCATTCAATTAATCATACAAAAAATATGTTAGAGATGCGAACCTATACCTCCAAGTCTCAGAAGATCCTCATGAAAAACAGAGTATGTGTCACCTGACACGAGGCAGGGGGCACAATTGTATGAAGACAGAATGTCTGTTTCCCATACATGTGCACAAACAGGGATGTGTGAGTGTTCAAAAGAGGGTCCATGCATGTGGACATCAGGACTGATGGTATGGAGAGACTAACCTGAATACAAAAAAGAAAAGGGTAATATAGATAAAAATAGGTAAAGAAAATATTTCAAATGGTCAATGTTTGACCATAAGTATCTTGTTTACTATATATGACTAGGTATGTTATATATGCTTACATATCTAGAGACCATTCATTGAGTAAACTGGGAGCCATGGATGCACACAGCAGCAGGTGCTTTTGAACAATAACTATATACAAGTGCTTGCGCTATATATCATTTATTTATATATATTAGGGCTGTTACTGATTAAAATTTTCGTGTTCGATTAATCGTTTTTTTTTTTTTTATTCAACTAATTTCGATTAATTATAATACACATAGATCAAACTACTTTTAGCTGATCTCCTTGCAGGCCGATTCCCAGTGCAGCTACCAACCACTGGAAAAATCGAAAGCAGGATCCAAAAAACATACAAAGGCAGCGCTCGATGGGAATAGCATTAAAACTTTTATAGTCTTCAAGTAGGTAACAAAATAAATATTGCACTGGATATAAAATCAATGTAGCTACATAAACGTTAAAAATGGTGCGAGTAATACCAAACGGTAGCAAAAGCAGTCATATAAACATGTAGCTAAGTATGATACTGGTATAAAAATGTGTTCAACGATACCACTGCTGAATCCAGATGAGGAGGGGCTAACATCAGTCCGTCGGCATGTAGATGTCCCGTGAAGGGAACTATCACAACTCCCAGTGGATGGCTGTAGAATCCCAGGTTGATAGAGGGAAGTGATAGAGGGAAGTGTAACAGCCCTTGCGTGTGGCAGATAGCAAGGTCCCGCCGGCATGCAGATATGAAGGCACAACAAAGGAGTCCTTCAGATGGACACGGCAAGCCCCGCCGGTGTCCGTGACGTCACCGGATCTCCCTGAAGACCCGGAAGCCGTCGGAGAGGGGAGTACTGATCAAAAAAAATTTGATCGATCAAAATAATTAATCGAGGAATTAATAGTTAATTCCCACAGCCCTAATATATATATATATATATATATATATATATATATATATATATATACACCCCCAGTAGGAGAGAATGGGAAGGCAAGCATTTTAAAAATCCAAATCCCCAGCGTGTGGCTTGGGATTCAAATCTTGCCGCTCTGCCAGGTAGGACAGGGTCAACCAGTGCCCAGGGTGGAAAAAATGCCAACTTTTCTGACATACACATTTCGTATCAGATTGGATCATATAGATAAGGCTTAAGCCGTGTACACACGATCGGTTTTACCGATGAAAACAGTCCGATGGACTTTTCTCATCGGACAAACCGATCGTGTATGGGCCCCATCTGTCTTTTTTCCATCGGTGAGAAAAAATAGAACATGTTTTAAATTTATCCGATGGGAAAAAAAACGATAGCAAATTCCAATCGTCTGCGTGGAACTCCATCGGACAAAAAACCCACGCATGCTCAGAATCGAGTCGACGCATGCTCGGAAGCATTGAACTTCATTTTTCTCTGCTTGTCGGCGTGTTTTACGTCACAGCGTTTGGGACGGTCGGATTTTTGACTGATGGTGTGTAGGCAAGACTGATGGAAGTCAGCGTCATCGGATTACCGATGGAAAAATCCATTGGTTTAGGGCTTTACTCTGTATTCGCATGGATGGAATGGAAATAATCTAATTGGTAGTAGGCTCTTTGCTGATCTGACATTGAATCTAGCTACCCTAGAACATAAAGTATATTATGTAAGGGCAATAAGGCTAGGTTCACACATGGGCATCTGCATTTTCATTCAATTCCCAGAGAACAGCCTCTGCGGAGAGCAGCACCCGCATACACTTGGCAGTGTGGGTGCAGTTCCACCGCAGGGGAGAATTTTAACATTTCCTGAAGTTCAGCTTTAAAATCATGCGTTGTTAACCAGCTCTAAGAGATTATTATAAAATTCAAGTCTTGCATAGCCCAGGAGTGATTTGCAGGCAGAAATGACGGTGATCATATAAAAATTGAAAACTATAGAAATAAGCTGTCCCTCCAGCAGCGGGACCTCTGGAGACACTCTGCCTGGAATGAGGAATGTAGCTGAACATATGAGGAATAGACACATCATGCCATGCCACATTCTCCGGGCACCTAGGACAGTGCCAGCCTGAGCCACACAGATTTCTGCAACGAGGAGCAGATTAGGAAGGAGAGAGTTACCGCTCAGATGTGACTGGTGACTCATTCACAAGATCCAGAGCCGTGGGTGCAGGCAATGCATATGACAATGCAAAAAATCTGAGGAAACCGCTTGGACAGCCGCACTCCAAAAAAGGTTCTTTTATTAAAACGCACAAATGACATGCCACAGCAAAAAAAACAGCAAGTATGAGCTGACGTTTCGCACTGCGATTCAGTGCTTATTCATAGCTGAGGAGCAGATTAGGGATGGGGAAAAGCCTACCTCAAGGATGAGCCGGATTACTATGCCGATATTGAAGAAGCTGATCCACTGCTCCACGGTGTCTGGCCCAGCCCAGCCCATCTCACTGGGAGAAACTCTCCTTCCCCATGACCAGTCTGCCCAATAGCATGCCATTGCCTGCCTGCTGTGAGATCACAATGCTGTCTTCTCTTTCCTGTCAGCCTGTTCTGGTGGGTGACGAGCATCGCCCCTTCCTACCTTATGAGAGCAGCTGCCCCACCCCGCCCAGGCCCGGTTACTCTTTTCACTGTCTTTACACAGGCTGCTGAAGAAACATGGCGACCTGTAGGTGTAACCAAACAGGAAGAAAGGAAATCCTTGTAAATTAAGGGAATTTCTTGGGGACCCCCAGGTCACCAGAATTGGTGTCCCTTTTTAGAAGATTTCCCCTCTATTACTTCTCTGGGGACAACCCAAAATTTTCTTTTACTTCACTTTCAATGATAATGGTAAAGAGGAAAAATGGAGGGAGTGAATCTCAACAAGGGCACAGACAGAAATTAAAAAACTGACAGGTGTTCTAATCATCTCCACTCTATCCAAAACAAAAAAAAAGTTTTGCCTTTAGTTATACTTTTAAGTGGGGAGCCTGCCTTAGTTAATATATAAGATGTATTTTAACACTAATAAATGTCAGTAATTATACAAGTATAATGAATTTTCTTATCAGGATCATCGTCCCAGTCTTCTTCACAATCCAGTGAAAAGTCTTTTCAAAAAAGCACCCCCAAACCATCTCCAAAGCCTCAAACCACAAGTAACGCTTGGCAGTCCCAACCTAAAGCTGGCGCTACCATCAAGCCTAACTACGGTGTAAATTTCAGTGTTATTGGAGGCAGAGAAGAAAGGGGCATCAGGGCTCCAGGTTTTGGTAAGATACCTGCTGTTCAAAAGGGAGAGGAGGGTTAACGTGTGTGAGCATATTTATAATCCTACATAATACTGTATTTCATTTCAGGGCCAAAACCAAAAGTTTTGGAAAGTGATTTTGGAGACCTGCTTTCTACCCAAGGGTTTTCAGCTAGGACTGACAAGAAGGGTCCCAGAACCATTGCTGAAATGAGAAGACAAGAATTGACGCGAGAAATTGATCCACTGAAACTGAAAGTAGGCATGGAACATTTTAGTGTTGTGTTTTTTTTTTTTTTTTTTTTATCTTTAGTAACACAGCAGATGGTTCTGACAAACCTGTTTATCAATGAATAATTATTTGTTTTTCTTTTATAAAGGGAAATTGGATTGGCCATCATGTGGTCACTGTGTGATTGGTTATCACAGTGGTCCTGCCGGTCACCAATCATTAGTTGGGACAGAGAGCTGTCCTCTAGAGCTCTGTCTCTATCCTGGGAGCACGCAGTGGGCTATTGATTTATTTACTCTTTTATGTGTGTCAGATCAGTCCTATCTTGCTGAATCCTTGTTGACTGTATTGGCTTAGAACTTTTTTCCATACATTCACTCGTACACACGATCAGTTTTCCCGACAAGAAAAGTGTGATGTGAGCTTTTTGTCAGGAATTCCGACCGTGTGTATGCTCCATCACACTTTTTCTGTCAGAATTCCTGCCAAGAAAAGATTGAGAGCAGGTTCTCTATTTTCGTGACAGGAAAAATTCCTATCGGGAATCGCGCTTGTCTGTATGCAATTACAAAAAAAACACGCATGCTCCGAATCAAGCAGAAGAGCCGAACTGCCTATTGAACTTAATTTTTCTCGGCTCGTCGTACGCGTTGTACGTCACCGCGTTCTTGACGTTCGGAATTTCAGACAAGATTTGTATGACCGTGTGTATGCAACACAAGTTTGAGCAGTTTTCCTGCTAAAAAAAATGTTTTTCCTGTCGGAAAAACTGATCGTGTGTACGAGGCATTTCTTTCATGTTCTATCATGTGGAAATGATGGTGACATCCAAGGCCTCAATTGCCAGAAGGTCTAGCAGCTGTGTGAACAGCTGGACCCTAGCACTGTAAGGTATGAAATATTTACAATTCCTATGTGGGATTGTTTTTGGATGTTGAAGTCAAATTTTTACTCCAGCGAATGCTAAGGCTCCTTTTACACTAGTGCGACTTGTCCTGTGACTTGGGACTTCAAAGTCGCAAGACAAGTCGTACCCCATGATTTCCAATGAGCACCATTCATATCTGTGCGACTTCAAAGTAGTCCCTGCACTACTTTGGTCCATCTTTGATGTGACTTGAGGTCCAAAGACACAGGCATTTCTTCAAGTCGCATCAAAAAATTGCTGTAAAAATCGTGGCAAAATTGCACGACATTCAGGTCGCACAAATGTGTAAGGAGCCTTAGGGAAAAAAGTCGTTCATAGGTAAACACAGATCTCGCCCAGAATTACTTTTCATAGTGGTTAGGCCTATTTCCCGTGTTGGGTTTATGGTTGCCTAAATCTAGCTTTTGACTGCTAGTTACTCCTGAGGCCAGTTGCCTGTGCATGGGAGTTATGATCAGTAGCAGGGTCCAAGGCTGCTTTCTTAGTGTCCAACCTCCTAGTGGCAGGACATATAGAGTGGTCTGCTGTTTGCTACAATAACGACTGAAGTGAAGGATTTTGCAGGAAGTACAGAATCTCTTTATTTTTGATATTCACGTGGCAGTGATTGTTTAAAACCTCATACATTGTTTTAAGAACTGACATTGTCCTTTGCTAAAAGGCGGATGAGCCCCAAAGGGTTAATGCCCAGCTACTAATAAAAAGGAAAATGTTGCATATGAATGACTGGCAAATAATGTACAGTACATGGTGCCGTGTACAACAGAAAATACTAAGAATGCACATAACCAGTTAAGAGACTTGTAGTATCTGACCTCATTTAGAGTGCAAAAACTTTCACTTCTTTAACCTCAAACTTTCATATATATATATATATATATATATATATATATATATATATTTGACACTCCTAGTATTTGAAATATTGCTTTTTCTTTTTTCTTTTTTTTATTGCAAAATTACATACAAAAGGAAGAGAAGAGCGCACCAGCCTGGTGCATTACATAAGGGATATATCAAACAAATGAATTAAAACCACTGACCAGTGTAGGAGGTTTGAAGTGCTATCAGTGAGCAGTAGTAGGCTTTTGCTCATGGTAAGGCTGCCTATCATGGCTGGCGGTGATGGGGCCCCCCCCCCCTTTTTTTTTTTTTTCACCTTATGTGATCTCTGTACTCTATGAAATTATTTCCATATGATGATAGCAATGTTGGACAGTATAAGTACAATTCAAGCATCCACTGGCAACAACATTTACATGCAATTCACAATGAACACTTCTCAAAGAAATACTTTAACTATTCTACTATGAGAGAAAATGTTTAAATTGCATTTATGTAATGGATTTTGAGATTTGGAGAGACATGAGCTTCGTAGTGATTTTTTTGGCTGTGCAGAGATTAAAACACTTGTTTACTTTGTAGATTTTAGACTGGATAGAAGGTAAAGAAAGGAATATAAGAGCTTTGATATCTACCCTTCACACTGTACTTTGGGAAGGAGAAACTAAGTGGAAGCCTGTTAACATGGCTGAGCTGGTAACCCCTGATCAAGTGAAAAAATATTATAGGAAAGCGGTGCTTGTGGTTCATCCTGATAAGGTAAGATCTTGGACTGTTGTAACAAATGTCATTGAAGAGCTGTCTACATCAAAATAATTTAGTTCTCCTGCATCTTTTTTGGTAGCATCTTTAGCCGAGAGGTGACCGTGTTTCCTAATGGTACTGCAGATTAATAATTTAAAAGTATGCATATGATTTCCAGATTGCCTTAACTTTTCCACACAGGTGAAATGTTACCAGATAAAAAAAAAATTAAAACTGTTTATACTTACCAATTCCATTGCCGTACCACTGATTTTCACTGCTGCAGAGCTAAGCTGACTGAAAAATCTGCATCCAACATAATTCTAGGTGTCTGCTGCCTGTTCCCCCACTGGGTACTATAGTTCCATCTGCCAACCACTACAGTCACTTCTGTGTCTGTCAGTGATCAGCAGCTGGAAGGGTAATATATATATTTCTTTTTCGTACATCACGGGACACAGAGCGACTTAGTCATTACTAATGGGTTATATAGTTTACCTTCAGGTGTTGGCACTGGCCAATTCCAAACCGGAAGTACCCTCCCCTATATAAGCCCCTCCCACCCGGGAGCACCTCAGTTTTTTGCCAGTGTCTAAGGTGTTGGCCAAAGAATAACATGTGTTTTCACTGGGCTTGCGTACAGGTTCTTTTGGGCCTTAGTAAGCTGTTCCGGATCCCACCAAAAAAGCTTCATAGCTAAACGGTCGGTACCCGGGCCTTGCAGCAGAAGAGCAAGGTTTTGCCTGTAATGCTTCTCTTAGGAGGGCTGGACCCTGGGATCCAGAGCTCTGGTCATACCCACGACCAAGACGCTGTCTGTGCAGGGTGCTATACAGGTCCAGGGGAGTGGAATCCTTGGGAACCCGGTCCCTGAAGGTTTAATTACAATGCCTGCCGTGATAGGTGAAGTTTGGACTTTTGTGGACTAAACAAAGTCCTGCGGCGGGGATCAGGTAAGTGGGGGCCCTCAGGAACTTGGTTCTATTGGGGGACCCCCAAGCCTAATTTGTCTTTCTGTCTGTTACCTAACGGTATTCCCGCTAAATATCTGTGTTTGCCTATAACTACTGAAAATGTAAAATTTTAATAGTAGTCAAGAAAAAAAAAAAAAACAGGGACCGCGGTACCTGTGTTAAACCACTAGAGGCCGCTGTAGTCCATTTTTCTTGTAAATGTGGATCTTTGGTTTTCTCAACTCAAAAGATCCAGGCAGCTGGTAAGTTTCTCTGAGGGAATCCACTTCCTCTGCCCTGTTGCTGCGTTCATCCACCGCACAGGCCCTCCGGCAAAAAGGGCCCTGGCTCCTAGTCCTCTGTTGGTTTTCGAAAAGGGCGCCATTGGCGCACGGGCGCGCGGCGCGCTGCACGCGCCTCCTATGAAAAAAAAGGGGCGGGGCGGGTGGATGACGCTCGATGCGCGCCGCGGCGCTTCTGCGCATGTGCGGGCGTCCCAGCATGGTTAAAAGACACAGTACAAGTGTCAGCTGCATGCAAACAGAGCTAGCAACAAACAGTGGCACACAGAGGCGGTTGATGCAGGCATCCCCATAGAAAGGCACTTTAGTGGACACCAGCTGGTATATAGCAGCACCTGTGTTAGACTATTACCAGCAAAAATTGGTGTATGACGACGGGAATACCTCAGCTTTGTGCTTAAAGGATATGTCGTCCAGACGCTCCGGAAATAGATCTTCCAGGAAGCCAAAGGGGTCTCCATCGGGCTCTGAGGATATTGGGCATGCTTGCACTGCACCAATCTCCCCTGAGAATGCAGAGGTCAGTAGCCGTAGAAACCCCGCAGGAATGCCTGGTGCTGCGGCTGTCCCCAGTCCACCTGCTCCTGTATATATAACAGAGGAGGTTTTATCCTCAACTCTGGGAGGATTGGAAGAGAGATTAACAGCATTGATCGCTGCTTCCCTGTCACAGGAAAAGCGCGTCCGATCTCCGTCTCCTCCTTCAGAGTGCCTGTTAGTGGAGGAACAGCCCCACACAGAGATCGACCTACCTGAAGGGGATCAGGATGAGGTTGATTCACTTATAGAGGAATCAACAGTGGAAGAACCTTTCTCAGCTTCTCAGGCTGAAAGATTATGGGTTCAGTCTCTGACTAACATGGTCCGATCAGCATTTAAAATGCCTCTGGCGGAACCACCATCCACTACGGTTTCCTCGCTGGGGTCGCTAAAAGCTCCCCAGGCGGTCTGTTCCTTCCCAATCCACCCTTTATTAGAAGGGCTTATTTACCAGGATTGGGAGCATCCTGATAAAATATTTGCTCCCCCCAAGAGATTTCCGGTAATCTATCCCATGGAGGATAAGTTCATAAGAAAATGGAGGGTCCCTATAGTGGACGCAGCCATCTCTTCTGTTAACAAATCACTGACATGTCCAGTAGATAATGTTCCAATGTTCAAAGACCCAATAGATAAAAAATTGGAGTCTTTACTAAAATCTGCTTTCTCTACAGCAAGTATGGTGACACAACCTGCGGTAGCAGCGATTGGAGTCTGCCAAGCAGTGAAAGATCAGTTGAAACAAGTCTTAAGGGACTTACCAGATCAGCAGGCTCATGCCCTAGCTGACCTGCCTAGAGCCTTGTGTTTTGCGGTGGACGCCATAAAGGATACAATCCAACAGGCCTCCCGCTTTACGCTGTCTATAGTACATATGCGTAGGCTTCTGTGGCTCAAAAACTGGTCTGCTGAAGCTCCCTGTAAAAAACTGCTGGTTAGCTTCCCATTTCATGGAGTACGCTTATTTGGAGAAGATCTGGACAAATATATCCAGAAAATTTCTGCCGGTAAAAGTTCACTCTTACCGGTTAAGAACAAGGGTAGAAGTCCTTCTTTTAAGAGGCCTACCTCTCCAGTCCCGGGCACATCGGCTGTGAAGCAGTTCCGACGGCCTCCGCGGTCAAATTCAGGGGGCAGAAATCAGGGACAATCACAGGGTAACAAGAAGCCCTGGATCAAGAGAGGTACAAAACCTCCCCCTAAGGCATGAAGTATTGCCCCCGCTCAATCGGGTGGGGGGAAGACTTCAGTTGTTCACAGAGACCTGGCGGGACACCATCAGAGACAGATGGGTGCTCTCCGCAGTAAGTCTGGGATACAAGCTGGAGTTAAAAGGCACTCCTCCTGCCCAATTTATGAGGTCAAACGTGCCAAGAGATCCCCAAAAGAGAGGATCCCTCCTTCTGGCACTAGAACAACTATTGCTCCAAGGGGTAATCATGAAGGTTCCCCTGGAAGAAAGCGGATTCGGGTTTTACTCGAACCTTTTCACAGTCCCCAAACCAAATGGGGACGTGAGGCCCATATTAAATCTAAAAGGGCTAAACAAGTTCCTAAATATCAGGACCTTTCGGATGGAGTCGATCCGATCAGTGGCCACCGCCCTACAAGGGCAGGAATGGCTAGCCTCGATCGACATAAGGGATGCTTATCTGCATATTCCCATCTTTCCGGCCCATCAGAAATTTCTACGCTTTGCAGTAGAAGGGCGCCATTTTCAGTTCAGAGCCTTACCTTTCGGTCTGGCCACAGCACCACGAGTGTTCACAAAAATTCTGGCCCCATTATTGGCCAATCTAAGAACACAGGGTGTAACGATAATGGCATATCTAGACGACCTGCTACTAATAGACCACTCAGTGGAAAAGCTGGAAGTAGCTATTCACAAGACAATCGAGTATCTGGAATATCACGGTTGGATTATCAACCGGGACAAGTCAGCTCTAAGACCAGTCAAAAGTCTGGAATACTTAGGGCTAAGGCTGGATTCAAATCAGAGAAAGATTTTCTTACCTCCAGAGAAGGTGTCGTCTTTAAGAAATTTGACCCACTTAGTGGGTACAAAAAGAAAACCATCCATACGTCTCTGCATGAGGCTGCTGGGAAAGATGGTGGCTTCATTCGAAGCGGTACCCTACGGTCAATTCCATTCAAGGAATTTGCAAAGGGCCATACTGTCAGCCTGGAACAAAAAAGTTCAGGCTTTAGACTTACCAATGTCCCTGTCCCCTTCCGTTCGCAAGAGCCTCCATTGGTGGTTGGTGCCCCAGAATCTGGAAAGAGGGAAACCCTTCAGTCCGGTTTCTTGGAAGGTGGTCACTACAGATGCCAGCCTCATCGGCTGGGGGGCAGTGCTGGAGCAATGGTCTCTCCAGGGCAGGTGGTCAGAAGCAGAAAAGGCCCTGCCCATCAATCTCTTAGAGATACGAGCAGCCCGGTATGCCCTAGTAGCATGGACATCCAAACTCCAGGGGTCCCCTGTCAGAATTCAATCAGACAATGCCACGGCAGTGGCATATATCAATCATCAGGGTGGCACCAAAAGTCGTGCAGCCCAGAAGGAAGCAAATTGCATCCTGGAGTGGGCAGAAAGATATGTCCCAGCCATATCCGCGGTTTTCATCCCAGGAGTGGAAAATTGGAGAGCGGACTTTCTAAGTCGCCAACAATTATGCCCGGGGGAATGGTCTCTTCACCCCGAGGTTTTCCAGGCAATATGCCAGCGGTGGGGAACACCGGATGTAGATCTGCTAGCATCCAGATTCAACGCAAAGGTGGACAGGTTTGTGTCTCGCACAAGGGATCCCCTAGCTTGCGGCTCGGATGCCCTAGTGTTCCCTTGGGATCTTCAAGCTGATATATGCATTCCCACCGCCACAATTGTTACCGCGATTACTCCGCAGAATCAGGGTAGAAAAGAAACCAGTGATTCTGGTGGCTCCAGCGTGGCCCCGAAGGGCATGGTACGCGGAGATGGTAAAAATGTCAGTGAGGAGTCCTTGGACCCTCCCACTTCGTCCGGACCTGCTGTCGCAAGGACCGATATACCACCCTTCCTTACCAGCCCTAGGTTTGACGGCCTGGCTATTGAAGCCCACATTCTGAAAAAGAGAGGGCTCTCTAATTCTGTGGTATCTACCATGATCAATGCCAGGAAACCGGTATCCAGGCAGATCTATTATAGGATCTGGAAAGCGTACATTACGTGGTGTGAGACCAAGAAATGGCATCCACGTAAGTACATGATAGGGAGGATTCTGGACTTCCTACAGTGGGCTGTAGATAGGAAGCTGGCCTTGAGTACTATCAAGGGTCAGATTTCGGCCTTGTCAATATTTTTTCAAAGGCCCTTGGCTTCGCATTCACTAGTCAAAGCCTTTATACAAGGAGTGATGCGTATTAGCCCTCCGGTTAGTATTCCCATATGTCCTTGGGACTTAAACCTGGTTCTGTCGGTTCTACAGAAACAACCGTTTGAACCATTACAACACATTTCCTTGGTTCTTCTCACCAGGAAATTGGTTTTCTTAGTAGCCATTTGTTCGGCTAAAAGAGTGTCGGAATTAGCAGCTATGTCCTGTAAGGAGCCATATCTGGTTGTCCATAAGGACAGAGTAGTATTACGTCCTCATCCAGCCTTTCTTCCTAAGGTGGTATCGAGGTTTCATTTGAACCAAGATGTGGTTCTTCCTTCTTTTTTCCCCAAACCTAGCTCAGTAGAGGAAAAGTTATTACATTCTTTGGATGTGGTAAGAGCAGTTAAAGCTTATCTAAAAGCCACTGCTCAGATTCGCAGAACGGATGCTTTGTTTGTTCTGCCGGAAGGCCCCAGAAGGGGTCAGGCAGCATCAAAATCTACTTTAGCCAAGTGGATTCGACAGGTCATAATACAAGCCTATGGCTTGAGAAAGAGACCGCCTCCGTTCAAAGTTAGGGCGCACTCCACAAGAGCGGTTGGAACTTCATGGGCAGTGCATCACCAGGCCTCCCTGGCTCAAGTATGTAAGGCCGCAACATGGTCTTCGGTACACACGTTTACTAGATTCTATCAGGTAGACGTTAGAAGTCAGGAGGATGTCGCCTTTGGGCGCAGTGTGTTGCAGGCCGCAAAAGATCCTCATGCCTGATGGCGCCCAGCTTATGTACCCCCCCCCTCATTTGGCATTGCTTTGGGACGTCCCATTAGTAATGACTAAGTCGCTCTGTGTCCCGTGATGTACGAAAAAGAAAAAGGGATTTTTATAACAGCTTACCTGTAAAATCCTTTTCTTGGAGTACATCACGGGACACAGAGCTCCCACCCCTCTTTTTGGGACACTTATTGCTTGGCTACAAAACTGAGGTGCTCCCGGGTGGGAGGGGCTTATATAGGGGAGGGTACTTCCGGTTTGGAATTGGCCAGTGCCAACACCTGAAGGTAAACTATATAACCCATTAGTAATGACTAAGTCGCTCTGTGTCCCGTGATGTACTCCAAGAAAAGGATTTTACAGGTAAGCTGTTATAAAAATCCCTTTTTTACTGCCACCTACAGGATGGTTGGACACTGGCAACCAAACAACCAAAAAAAAAGTAGCCAAGCCTCAGGATAATCCCCTTCTCTACCCAGCATTCCTTAGTTTATAGTAAGCAGTTTATAGTAGCAGTATGAACATAAAGCGGTGTGGGACCAGTGTTCCTCAATGAACTCCAAGAAAAGGATTTTGCTTTAAGTACTAAAATCCTTTGTTCTCTCTCGTTCATTGAGGAACACAGGAATTCAGATATTACTGGACATCCAAGAGTAGTCGGCAACAATCTCTAACAGGCCTGACGAGAACAGGGAACTGCCGGCAACCCAAAAGCTGTCTGAAGGGCTAAGACCCAAATCTGAACTGGATGAGGATGAGCCCCATACCAATAGGGAAACCTGCCAACATGACTAAAGAGGGCACTGAGAATTAAACTGATCTCAGGGCCCAGAGAAAGGTCATCACCAGTGTGAATGACTCCACATGCCTAAAAATACAATTGACCTCCCAAATTCAGCAAGGGGCAGGAATCTTTGCAGTAAAACTAGGAGCGTTTGCATGATAGACAGAACAAGGGAAGAAGACATCTGTAACGACTCTAAGGATGCTGCAGATTTGCCAAGGAAGGGAGGGACCCATCCCCAGGTGGACAGGTCTCATAAAGTTATCAAGGCATACTGGGACAGATTCACTAAAAAGCTAACTGGTTATTCTGTAAAGTTGCACCAGATTTTGTGTGCACCAGTTTTAGTAAATCTCCCTCACTCTGTCTTCGGCAGAGGTTACATGCTTGCTGGCCATCTAGGGAGGCACAGGGTTCTACAGCATTGATCTCCACCTGCCACACAGGATCTGAGGTGCACTCCTCTTAGCCCAAAGGCTGCTTGTTGAAAAGAACCTGTTTCTAGTGTACGTAAATATGAACTTCATCTTCTACCCATTATTTTTTTTCTTCTTCTTCACCTCTTAGGCCCCTTGCACACAGGCACCCCGTTTCTCTGTTTTTCATCCGTCCATTGACAGATAAAAAATGGACAGCAGTGCATTTCTATGGGCAAACAGACGATCATCCGTTTTACACCTGCATCTGTTCAGGTCTATTTTTTTAAACGGGGAAAGGTCTCTGTCCTGTTCCGTTTTTAAGCTGACCAGAATGGAGGTAAACTGATGTAAATTGACAACAACCGTTTTTGCTGTGGTTGTTGCAGAGGACCCTAGAAGAAGAGGATCGCGCTGCTCTGTGCAAAACCATTGCACGGAGTTGGTAAGTATAATATATAAAAATAGTAAAAAGTAAAACAGTCATCTGTATCAATCAATACTACAAACAGCGCTAATGTTGAATTATAACAGTGGTCAACACCACATATAAAGTCTTTAGATAGATGTCAGCTAATTTCAGTGCTTCATAAAAGTGTCCATAGGTGATCCTAAAGAGATTTGTAGAGTGCACCTTCCACTGACTCTTTGGATCCACCACGTGAATACACACACCCCCTAGGGGTTATCACTCACCAAAACGATATGAATAAAGGCATTGAACGGATAGTGCTGCATCCAAACCAAACACTGAAAGACTGCATCAATCAAGGGGATATCAGCGTGTAATGGGCTCCCAAAAAACAAACAGAGGAAAGCACATAGCGTAATCCCGTTTTATTTTTTAAAAGTTACCCCTCACAAATTAAATCCCCCTCAAACATTGTACGTACATCAACATAATAACATATGAGCAAAAATAAGGAATGGCTGTACTTCACCGTCTCCGCTGATCGGCTGACTTCAACAGAGGGCGTGCCTACACGACGCACACGCTGACTTATATTGTCCCTCTATTCTCCGCTCCAGCCAATCGGCGTGCGCCATGCAAAGAGATAGGCGCACACTACGATGCAGGCACAGGAGGAGGTACTGAATTCCATTATATGTGAATTGGCGGAAGTACCTAGGGATAATTTCCTTAGCGATTCATCCCCCAGCTCATGCAGACAGTGGAAGAGAGTGGAATTTTATCTCGGGCTTCCATTCTCAATATAAGGAGGTTGAAGAGATTTTCTATACCCACTGGCATGTTCTACGTATGGACAAAGTACTCTCTACAGTATTGCCTCAAAAACCTGGCTTTATCTATAGAAGGGCCTTGAGCTTTGCCGATAAAATAGTAAGGAAGGTCTTGGATCCTCCATCCAGACCCTCTACCTTTTGGGATAGAGATGGCTTCTTTGCCTGTAGGAGGTGCCGTGCGTGTAAAGAGGTCAATAGGCCATTGAGGGCCATTGAAACTTTTACATCAACTTCAAACAATAGAAAGTTCACCATTAGGGAATTTATCACGTGCAATACCTCCTACGTTGTGTACGCCCTCCAATGTCCGTGCGGGCTCATGTATATAGGCCAAACTAAGCGTCAAAGATCAGAATTGCAGAACATATTGCAAATATTATCGGATATAAAGATCACAATGTCACTCCATTTTAAAACCTTTCATAATCAGGACCCCACTGGTCTCAAATTTTGGGGGATTGACCATATGAAGCCACCATGGAGAGGCTCTAATCTGGTCAGAGACCTGTCCAAACAAGAAACCCAATGGATTTTTTCTGTAGACACTTTGTTGCCCAAGGGGTTAAATGTGGAGTTGGATATCAACTGTTTTATCAGTGACTTTTAAATATTATTTTATTAGTGGTTTTAACCTTTTTAATAAGATCTGGGTTACGTGACATGGCATATATTAAAATTTTTGCATTTTTTATTATATAACCATGTTTATGTGTTTTACCTATAGTATGATCTCTCTTAGAATATTTATTATTCACAGGGATTAATGGGTTAATTGATTCTAAAGATCAAGTTTTAGATTTACTAGTAATGTATATGAAATTGAACAGTGATCGGCACTAGCTATGTAGTCAGACTTTGTTTGTCCCACTCCCCTCCCTGTAGGAAGCCTTCCGCGAGACGTGCCTGCATCGTAGTGTGCGCCTATCTCTTTGCATGGCGCGCGCCGATTGGCTGGAGCGGAGAATAGAGGGACAATATAAGTCAGCGTGTGTGTCGTGTAGGCACGCCCTCTGTTGAAGTCAGCCAATGACGAAACGCGTCAGGGCGTGACCTACACGACACGCTGGAAGTGTTGGGTTGCGCTCCACCGCTCAGAGAACCAGGAAGGAGGAAGCAAGTATCGCATCTTGCGGTTCTACTGATACACGCCGATCGTGGGAGACGGTGAAGTGCAGCCATTCCTTATTTTTGCTCATATGTTATTATGTTGATGTACGTACAATGTTTGAGGGGATTTAATTTGTGAGGGGTAACTTTTAAAAAATAAAACGGGATTACGCTATGTGCTTTCCTCTGTTTGTTTTTTGGGAGCCCATTACACGCTGATATCCCCCTGATTGATGCAGTCTTTCAGTGTTTGGTTTGGATGCAGCACTATCCGTTCAATGCCTTTTATTCATTTTGTTTTGGTGAGTGTTAACCCCTAAGGGGTGTGTGTATTCACGTGGTGGATCCAAAGGGTCGGTGGAAGGTGCACTCTACAAATCTCTTTAGGATCACCTATGGACACTTTTATGAAGCACTGAAATTAGCTGACATCTATCTAAAGACTTTATATGTGGTGTTGACCACTGTTATAATTCAACATTAGCGCTGTTTGTAGTATTGATTGATACAGATGACTGTTTTACTTTTTACTATTTTTATATATTTTGCCATGTTTAAATAGCTGCTTAAATATCTCTTTATTTTTAAGACTATTTTTCTGTCAAACCTACTGCCCATTTGTGGACGATCACTGAGTGTTGTCCCAACTTCTTGTACAGTAGGTGCCGCCGATATTGTGTCAATCTCGCCGCTTCTAGCGGCGATATTGACACCCTATGAGCTCCGTCGCGAGAGCCAGCGCCGAGCTGTCTCGTCATCGGGAAAGGAAAAAATGTTCCTTTCACGATGAGCGACACGCATTGCCGCTAGGCGGGGATCCGACGCGGATTCCCGCCAATACCAGGCACTGCGTTTGGTATGAATCCTGAGCGGGAACTCCACGCCAATTTTTAAAGAAAAAAACGGCGTGGGTTCCCCCTCCAGGAGCATACCAGGCCCTTGGGTCTGGTCTGGATTTGAAGGGGAACCCTACGCCGAAAAAACGGCGTGGGGGTCCCCCTCAAGATCCAAACCAGACCCTTATCCGAGCACGCAACCTGGCAGGCCGCAGGGGAAGAGGGGGGGACGAGAGCGGCCCCCCCTCCCTCCTGAACCGTACCAGGCCACATGCCCTCAACATGGGGGGTTTGGTGCTCTGGGGCCGGGGGGCGACCTGCGGCCCCCCCACCCCAGAGCACCCTGCCCCCATGTTAATGAGGACAGGGCCTCTTCCCGACAACCCTGGCCGTTGGTTGTCGGGGTCTGCGGGCGGGGGGCTTATCGGAATCCGGGAGCCCCCTTTAATAAGGGGGCCCCCCCACCCTATGTGAATGAGTATGGGGTACATCGTACCCCTACCCATTCACCTGGTGGAAAATAAATGGAAATAAAAACACAACACAGTTTTTAAAAGTATTTTATTGCACCGCTCCGGAGGTCTTCTTCCGACTTCGGGGGTCTCCGGTGTCGTCGCCGCGTTCTCCGGTTCTTTCTTCTGCCGGGCCTCCGCTAACTTCTTTTTAGCTCTTTTGCTAACGGAGGCCCGGTCTTCTCCGTCGTCTTCTTCTTCTCCCGCTCTCCGGTTCTTCTCCCGCTCTCCGGTTCTTTCTTCCGCCGGGCCTCCGCTAACTTCTTTTTAGCTCTTTTGCTAGCAGAGGCCCGGTCTTCTCCGTCGGTCTTCTCCGTCGGCGTCTTCTTCCCTCTTCTCCTCCTCGATGTTGACTCGTCGCTTTCTCTCGCAGTAATGGTAAATCTTCGGTCCGCAGAGATTAATATAGGCTTCACATGACGTCAGTCACATGGTCCTATGACGTCACAGTCACATGCTCCGGTGCACATGTGCCCTGGAGCATGTGACTGTGACGTCATGTGCACATGTGCCCCAGAGCATGTGACTGTGACGTCATGTGAAGCCTATATTAATCTCTGCGGACCGAAGATTTACCATTACTGCGAGAGGAAGCGACGAGTCAACATCGAGGAGGAGAAGAGGGAAGAAGACGCCGACGATGTTTTTTTTAGACACTTACTGTTTTGATTAATTGGATAACTAATTCATAAAATAATAGTTTCAGTCCTAGTCTCAACTGTCCGGTCTATTTTTAGATCCTGGTCTCAACTGCTTGATCTATTTTTAGATCATGGATCTATTTTTAGATCCCGTTCAAACAGATCTATAAATAAATTTGAGATCTAAAAATAGATTCGAGGTCTAAAAATAGATTCGAGGTCTAAAAATAGATTCGAGGTCTAAAAATAGATTCGAGGTCTAAAAATAGATTCGAGGTCTAAAAATAGATTCAAGATCTAAAAAAATCTAAAAATAGATTCGAGATCTAAAAATAGATTCGAGATCTAAAAATAGATTCGAGATCTAAAAATAGATCAACAAAATAGGATCGAAATATAGAATGACGATCTCTAAAAATAGATCGACAAATTGAGACCGGGATCTAAAAATGGATGCGTGATCTAAAAATCTACAAATTGAGACCAGGTTCTAAAAAATCGACAAGTTGAGACCGGGATCTAAAAATAGATCGACAAATTGAGACCAAGATCTGAATGGTGTACTGAGATGCATGTCGGTATCAAGGTTGCCAACGTTCAGTAACGCAGCCTACATGTCCGTAATGGACATTCAAGGACGGTTGCAAAAAGTATAGATTTTATGAACTGTTCGTAAATTTACTGAAAGTTGGCAACCCTGGTCGGTGTACGCAGTGCAGCTGACATAAAGCTCAGTACACCATTTACACATCTCAGTATACACAGTGCAACACACTGTGTTAGTAAGTGATTCTCAAGGCAGAAGGTGTTTGTTTTTTACATTTTTTGCATTCTATGCATTGGGGGTAAAAAACCTTCTTTGACCAGCTTCCCCTGTATACTTACCTGATCCCAATCTCACACCAGAGCTGTGCCCTGGAGCAGCAGAGTCTCGCGCTCGCTCTCTCTCGCGCTCGCTCTCTCTCGCGCTCGCTCTCTCTCGCGCTCGCTCTCTCTCGCGCTCGCGCTCTCTCGCGCTCGCGCTCTCTCGCGCTCTCTCTCTCTCTCGCGCTCTCTCTCTCTCTCGCGCTCTCTCTCTCTCGCGCTCTCTCTCTCTCGCGCTCTCTCTCTCTCGCGCTCTCTCTCTCTCGCTCTCTCTCTCGCGCTCTCTCTCTCGCGCGCTCTCTCTCTCTCTCGCGCTCTCTCCTCTCTCTCGCGCTCTCTCTCTCTCTCGCGCTCTCTCTCTCTCTCGCGCTCTCTCTCTCTCTCGCGCTCTCTCTCTCGCTCTCTCTCGCGCTCTCTCTCGCTCTCTCTCTCGCTCTCTCTCTCGCGCTCTCTCTCTCTCTCTCGCGCTCTCTCTCTCTCTCGCGCTCTCTCTCTCGCGCTCTCTCTCTCTCTCGCGCCTCTGCAGAGGCGCATTGCGGGCGGTATTGACCCTTTTTAGGCTTCGACCCTTAAAACCGCACCACTAGCGGCCGAATACCGCCGCAATTCCGACGGTAAAGTGCTTTACCGCCACCGCACCTCCTGCCCCAGTGTGAAAGGGGCCTAAGTTAGAACTGTAACATTTTAATATAATACAGGTGCATTATCCACTTCATTTTGCACATATCTGTAATAGTTTAGATCTAGGTTTGGTCTGGGAAGTATTCTACATTCTTCCCACTAGGTGGTAGCAAACTGAGGCACATATAAGGCTGATAGAACGTAGGCTGCTATCAGTTTGAGAAAGGAGCACGCCTTGTGTCAAATTGGCCAGTGCGCATGCTCCGAAACGTTGTTGCGACCCACCAGTGACGTCATCAGACCTGACGCCACGTTCCAGTCCTCACTATCGACAAGCGGCTGAATCCAAGCCTCGTTTCCACCTCTCTGGCTGCAGAGATTCTGCCGGCCAGGATACCCCTCCTCCAGGCTAAGATGCCTGTGCTAACGCTGTTGCGCAGGGAGGGACGCCACGCCAGTGTGGAGGGAGCCTTACCGCCCTAACTTCTATGTAAGTGGATAATGCACCTGTATTATATTAAAATGTTACCGTTCTAACTTGGAGGCACCGGTTTCTCTTTTCTTTGCATATTTGGAGTCTGCTCCCAACTTCCCCAACAAAGGCTTGCCCTGCTTTCTGGACTGTTACACTACATACAGGTCTCCCTTCTCCATCTCAGTCCCTCTCTGCATTTATACTCCACTTAAAGGACTTGCCTGATGGACTCATGTATTATTATACATATTATCTGGCAGTGCCACTATCCCAATTGTTCTTAATTACCTGCTTAAGGCTGGGTTCACCTATATGTAGGGCTGGTTTCTGTGCAGAGTCATGTTTCCATTCAGTGATTCAGGCGCAAATTTGACACTTAAATCCCACCTGAACTGGACCAAATTTATTATTTTTTTTTACTATGCACCACAACCGGCCTGAATATGTGAACTGACTCCTTTGAAAGCCAACTCCACCCTCATCGCACCCAGCCCCATCAGACACCCATGTGGGACTAACCATTCGTTTCCAATGAAGAGGTCCAGCTGCCCACATTAAACATGCTGGCGCAGGGTGTCCTTTTATTAAAAGTCTGCATCTACAGTATTTGTTTTTTGTTGTATTTGGGGTTTTTTTTGGGAGTGGGCGAAGAACCACTCCAAGAACCTTTTTATTGTGACAAATAAAAAAAACTATCTGGACAACGATCTACTTTCTGGTGTGCTATGTCTTTTTTTACCCACACAAGGTACATACAGGGGACCTTGGAAAAGGGTATCCCCTGTGCACCATAAAGCTGTCTCAATGCAAATGTATCCTATTAAACCTGGTACCTATAGTATTAACATGAGTTTGTTGAGTTTCATTTTATTTTTTTATTTTTTCTTCACTTTTCTCCTTTTCCTACTCTGTATCCCTCTCTTCCCGATCTCCCTTCCTGGCTTCTTCTTGGCATTCCCCTCAATCTTTTATGCCGGAGTTTCTTGACCCAGCCAGTTGTTCAGGCCCAGCTTTGTTTGTGCCCATATTGTTCAATCTTTAAAACATTGTTCATTATACTGCCATGCATGCACCCACCTTTTTTTGATGATTACTGTTTGAAGGTGTAAACAATTCTCATTCACATGTGATTCTCGCTAACCTATGGCAGCACAGTGGCTAAGTGATTAGCACTTCTGCCTAGCAGCACTAGTGTCATCGGTTCAAATCCCAACAACGACACTACCTGCATGGAGTTTGCATGTTCTCCCTGTGCCTGTTTCATCCCACACTCCAAAGACCTGCTAGTAGGTTCGTTGAATCTTGTTTAAATTGGCCCTAGTATGTGTATGTATGAATGTGAGTTAGGGATCTTAGATTGTAAGCTCCTTGACTGTAGGGACTGATGTGAATGCATAATGTATATGTAAATTGATGGTGCTATATAAGTACGTGAAATAAATGAATGAATGTGATTTATATATGGCCTCCTGCGTGGGTGACCCCTGCATTCCTTTTCCCCTGTTTAAATAAAAGTTATTCTACCAGAAAGGAATTTTAATCTTCTGTGCATTGTTCAAAGCTTAAATATTATACAGAAAAAAACAACCATGATGTGATTTAAAACTGCAGTGATGTAGCTTGTCATTCCTTAAGTAGTAACAAAACGGATACATTGTTCAGTATTTATTCACATTATTCGTTTTTCTTTCTTTTTAGGCCACTGGAAAACCCTATGAACATTATGCTAAAATGATTTTCATGGAATTAAAGGATGCCTGGTCAGAGTTTGAAAATCAAGGATCAAGAGCTCTTTTTTAAACTACAGACTTCAGAGTGGAAACTGCATTGTTTTAGTCTCTTCTATTATGGTTTTAAACTGTTCTTCTCAATACAGCATAATTGTACATAGGAGTGTAGAATTAGGAGAGCCACAAAGTTAATTATTTTTGTTGACATGCACCTTTCTCTGTCATGTAAGTGCATTCCATGGACATCATGTGTTTAGGGCATTATCCATACTGTCAATGAGACCAAACCAGTGGACTTGCCTGGTGGTGAATAGGAACATTACTGTTTACAATCAAAACAAGGAACTCAGACAAATTTATTGATGAATTTACTTCACGCATTTGTTTTTCTAAGATTTACCAGATGTAAATGTTTCAGTCCCAGTAAATATGTAATCATTACTGTTGCATTGTGTACATAATTAAAACACTTTTCTTCCAAGTATTGTTTTGTTTGTTATATATGTTATACAGAAAAATTAGACAGATTTATGTTTAACTACTTCAGATCCGCGCTATAGCCGAAAGACGGCTACAGCGCGGACCTAATTTGCCGGGAGGGCATCCATGGCGTCCTCCCGTTCTCAAGCGGCCTGCACGCCCCTGCAGGGCGTGCGCAGCGCGCTCTGTGATCAGCGAGTCTGAGACTCGGCTGATCACAGATCGGAGTAAGAGGTCGATCCCGACCCCTTACCACGTGATCAGCTGTCAGCCAACGACAGCTGATCATGTGATGTGAACAGAGCCGGTAATCGGCCATTTTTTCTCCTTGCGCCAATAGCGTGAAGAGAAAAATAAAAAGCCGATCACCGGCGGCTGACAGAGGAACATCGGTCCTGATCAAGGAGAGCAGCCGAATGCTCATCTGTGCCACCTGCCAGTGCACAACAGTGCTGCCTATCAGTGCCCACCAGCGCCACCTCTTGGTGCCATCAGTACCGCCTTATCTCTGCCTATCGGTGCCCACCAGTGCCACCTCATCAGCGCATATCAATATCAAAGGAGAAAAATTACCTGTGCAAAATTTTATAACAAAACATTATTTTTTATTTTTTTTAATTTCCATGTTTTCTTTGTTTAGCAAAAAATAAAAACCCCAGCGGTGATTACAAAAGAAAGCTCTATTTGTGTAAATAAAATGATAAAAATTTCATTTGGGTACAGCGTTGTATGACCGTAAAATTGTCATTCAAAGTGCGTCAGCGCTGAAAATTGGTCTGGGCAGTAGGGGGTTTTAAGTGCCCAGTAAGGAAGTGGTTAACACCATCCTTCTCACCCTATAGAAAAATGACAGCCAGGCGGGAGCACTGTTCTGGGAGGACGTCATATGGCATCCTCCCAGAACGCACTTCTCGCTGGGCCGCTCAGCCTGTCACTGGCTGTGTCCACCAGACACAGCCAATGACTGATCACTGTACCGGCCCACTGCCCTTACCATGTGATGGCTGTGACCAATCACAGCAGATTACATGCCAGTTGTAAACAATGGATGGCTTCCTTTCATACCATCCATTTCATACAATTGTGTTGCTAGCTCTGATTGGTCAGTGATCACATGGTACAGACAGGGCCAATCACAGCCCATCTGTACCATGTAATTTAGCTTTGGCCAAAATGTTCCATGAGCTATTTTCCCACGTATAGGGCAGTGCGTTGAAATCAATGGGCCGCCCTATGCATGCTGTGAAAAATTAGCCACAAATATGCACTCCTACTGCGCTAGGTTTGAATGGGGCCCGATTGTGAAATTGGTGTGTTTTATACAAGAACAATAAGGCTCCATTCACATCTGTGTTTCTCTTTCGTCCATGGACAGACACAGCTCCTTTATTCTTGACAGTACAGTTTATATGCCGTCTATCAGGAGAGGACTAGGCAGACATGTTAACAGTTAAAAACATGTAACAACAGCAAAGCTGAACCATACCGCCCAGGGGGCGGTCCCTCTGGTCATTACCCCTCACCCTGCATCTAGCGGCTCAGTTTTTTTCTGCCTAGCATAGGAGAAGGACCTGGCTCCCTGTTGGGACCATTGGTCCTGGAGATTTTTTATTTTTTTCTACTTTTTTGATCCTGAGATCTACTATCAACTGCCGGCTGGATGACAGGCTGGGTAATATAGATCCTTGTAGTCTCCCCAGTCCGGCCATCGAGCTTGAGCAGACCTTTAGCTACGCGCTGGGTCGGCTACGACATATCCCGTTTGCTCCAGGGGTGGCCAATGAGCTATATGCTCCCGGGCACACACATGACCGGGCTACTGCTGTCCGAGTCACAGTGGGCCGTGGCCGACAGCCACTCCGTACTGCTCGGGTGATGGGTCTGTCCGGAATGCGTCCAGCAGTCCCCGCAGGACGGGTAAGTAGGGTTCCACCTGTTGCGGCAGGATGGAACAGCTGGGAATTCCTAGGGAGGTCCAATAGGGGGTCTCTCACTCTACCTTTCTTCTCTCCCTGTTCTTTCCTTCCTCCTCATACATCTGGCTGGGCCTGCTGTGTACCTGACCGGGGGGCTCCGGGTCCTGGCTGGGGGCTGTGCTGGGTGTCCTGGTCCACTCTCTGTGGTGGGGTGTTGTCTTTCTGCCAGGTGGGGGGCCTCCGCGCGGAGGCCCAGCGTGTTCGCGGACTTTTCTTTTACCTCAGGAAAGATCCGGCGGTCATTTTCTTGTAGCCGCGTTGTTCTAATGCAGCTGGCGGCCATTTTCTTGTAGCTCGCGCTCTTTTTTTTGAGGCGGCCATTTTCTTGTGGTTCTAGCTTAGTTTTGGCCTCTAGCGCTGCAAATGTCTTTCTGAACGGCGCGAACAGCACAGAACACCTCAGACGCAGGAGAACACCTCAGCGCTGTGCAGTACCTGGGTCAGGGTGGTGAGTGCTCTGGGGGGCCCCTCGGTCTGTAGCAGCTAGGAGGATGGACCTTTTGTGTACCTTGCCTTTAGTCCCTAAGTGGCTGTCAGGCGAGTGTGGGTCAGCATGGCGTCAGAAGCTGGCGCTTCTTCCCCAGACATCCCTGTGGTAGCAACCGGTGCCCCTGCACCTGCGGTACCTGTGGACGCTTTGTTGGCGGTCCTGGAATCATTTGTTGTCAGGGTGGAGGCGGTGTGCGTGCGCAAGGCGGGGTAAAAAATGCCCCCTCCCCCCACCATCTTCTGGGGAAAGCTCTGATTCAGACTCGGGCCTGGCTGTGGAACACGGCCCCTGTTCTGACGTGTCAGAGGATGCGGACCAGGACCATTCAGACAGTGAGGATGACTCCGTGTCCGGGTCAGCGCAGGAAAAGGCGCTTGTTGGAGCACTTATCACCGCAGTGCGGGAGACCCTAAAATTGGAAAATACGGTGGGGGCATCTACTGAGGTGTTGGTCCCTTTTGGGTCCCACAAACCGGCCCGCACTGCTAAGGTGTTTCCTTACAAAACTTATTTTGAAAAGTTTATATACAAGGGATGGGAACGACCGCAGAGGGCCTTTTCGGTCCCAAAACGCATGGCGGTTCGTTACCTCTTTGAGGAGAGTCTCCTGAAAAATGGACATCTCCCCCGATTGTGGACCCCCAGTTTCCAGGTTAAACAAGGTAACCACGATTCCGGTAGAGGGGACCACAGGCAGGAGGACCCTGCAGACAGGAGGGCTGAGGCGGTGGCCCGGTCCATGTTCACGGTGGTGGGGTCAGCATTACGGCCTGTATTGGCCACGGCCCTGGTGTCAGACACTTACCAAATGGGCAAAATTGTTGCACCACGAGTTGGTAGAGCAACAGGCTTCCCCGGTCTGCGTGGAACTGGCCGACCAGTTGGTGCATGGCCTTGAGTATGTCTGCGATGCGGCCTTAGATACAGCTCCCTTGCTTTCCAGAGCCTCAATATCTGCTGTGGTGCTCCGTCGCCTGATTTGGCTAAAATGCTGGTCCGCAGACCAGACTTCCAAGAAAGCTCTGGCGGATTTGCCCTTCCAGGGAGAGAGGCTATTTGGAGCCTCGCTGGATGACATTATTAAGAATGTCACTGGGGGGTAAGAGCATGCTGCTCCCACAATCCAGAAAAGGTAAGGAGCCGCGCCGTAGGCCAGGGCCCTCCTTTTCCGATCAGAAGCGTTTTTTTCCGTCAGCCCGGGCCCACAGGTAAGCGTTCCCAGGCTGACAAGGGGCCAGCTGAGGGACAAAAGCGTCCCTGGTTTCGCAAGCCAAACAAGCCTGTGAACAAATCTGCGACAGCATGAAGGTTTGCCCCCGCCCGACTCTCGGGTGGGGGGTCGCCTTCGCGAGTTTGCAGCTCGGTGGGCCTCCCTGCTTAACGACCAGTGGGTTTGCGAAGTGGTCTCATCAGGGTTTCTTTCTTGTCCACCAAACAGATTTTTTCCCTCCAAACCTTCATCTTCTCTCGGCTCGTCGGAACGCCCTGTTTGGGGCAGTGCAGGACCTGCTGATGCGTGGGGTAATAGTACCTGTGCCGCTGCCGGAAAGGTTTCAGGGTTTCTACTCCATTTTTAGTCCCAAAAAGGATGGGGTCCGTCCAATCCTTGACCTCAAGGCCCTCAACTCCTTTGTAACAGTACGAAGGTTCAGGATTGAATCAGTTCGCTCTGTGGTCGCTGCACTCCATCCGGGGGATTTTCTGGCGTCCTTGGACATTAAAGACGCATACTTGCATGACCCCGTATATGTCAGGCATCAGAAATTTCTGCGCTTTGCAGTCGGGGACGATCACTACCAATTTGTAGCTCTCCCTTTTGGCCTGGCGTCGGCACCTAGGGTTTTCACCAAGGTGCTCGCCCCGATTCTGGCTCTGCTGAGACAGAGGAATCGCTATCGTGGGCTACCTGGATGACCTCCTTCTGAGAGAGCAGCTTCAGACTCAGAATTAGAGGAGGATGTGGCAATTGCCAGTCAGACCCTTCAAGAATTTGGGTGGGTACTGAACTTCCAGAAGTCGTGTTGGTGCCGACTCAGCGCATGGAATACCTGGGCTTGATTCTGGACTCCTCAGAGGCGAGGGTTTTTCTCCCTTTGGAAAAGTTGCAGACTCTTCAGACTGCGGTGAAGCTGTTGGCATCCCACAGGTGGACGCCGCTGCGCTTTTGCATGCGAGTCCTGGGTCTCATGGTAGCCACCTTCGAGGCGGTACCATATGCTCAATTCCACACTCGAGTCTTGCAAAAGGAGATCCTGTCCAAATGGGACAAATCTCCGTTGTCCCTGGATTGTCAAATCCAGGTGAACCAGCTAGTCAGGGCTTCCCTGGTATGGTGGCTGAGATCTCTAGCCCTTCAGTCTGGGAAGTCGTTCCTTCCCTTTCACTGGACGGTGATCACGATGGACGCCAGCCTGACCAGTTGAGGGGGAGTTTGTGGCGTACAGTCGACACAGGGTCGCTGGGCGCAGGAAGAATCCCACCTGCGGATCAATGTGCTGGAACTTCGGGCAATCAGACAGTGCCCCTCCACATGGTCACAGAGGCTGCAGGGATGTCCAGTCAAGATCCAGTCGGACAACGCCACGGCGGTGGCGTATGTCATCCATCAAGGAGGAACAAGAAGCTCGGCTGCAGCATTGGAGATCGCTCACATCCTGAGGTGGGCAGAGCGGAGCGTGCCGGCTCTATCGGCCGTATACATTCCGGGTGTAGAAAACTGGCAAGCGGACTACCTAAGTCGTCAGATGCTGGACCAAAGAGAATGGTCGCTACACCCGGATGTGTTTCGACTCCTTTTGCTTGAGATGGGGCACGCTAGACGTGGCTCTCCTGGCTTCTCGACTCAATCGGAAGGTATTGAGGTTTGTGGCCAGGTCCAAAGATCCCTGGGCGGATGCGACAGACGCGTTGGTGGCTCCGTGGGGACAGTATCGGCTAATTTATGCCTTCCCCCGCTAAAACTTCTTTCTCGTCTGCTCCGCAGAGTGGAGACCGAGGGAATTCCGGTGATTCTAATTGCCCCAGATTGGCCTTTGCGTCCTTGGTACGCCGACCTAGTACGCCTGGTGGCGGATGTTCCTTGGCGATTGCCGATGCAAGAGGACCTTCTGTCGCAAGGTCCTATACTTCATCCTGCTTTACAGTCGCTGGCTTTAACGGCATGGCTGTTGAAAGTCAGGTACTAAGGGACCGAGGCCTATCGGATTCAGTCATTTTCACCATGCTGAGGGCACGGAAGTCATCTTCTCGGAAGATCTATCATCGCACGTGGAAGGCCTACATCTCTGTGTGAGGAGATGGAGTGGCGTCCACGGACTAATTCAGTTTCCAGGATCCTGCTGTTTTTACAGCGTGGAGTGGATCAAAAACTTGTCTTAAGCACCATTAAGGGGCAGATATCCAATTTTGGCTTCTTTCAATGACCCTTGGCGGCTCACTCACTGGTGAGTACGTTTGTGCAAGGGGTTCGACGTGTGGCCCCTCCGGTTCGACCACCACTGCCTCCACGGGATTTGAATCTGGTGCTCTCGGTACTTCAGAAACCTCAGTTTGAGAACATCAGAGAGATTACCCTTTTGACACTCTCTCAGAAAGTTGCCTTTCTGGTGGCTATTACATCAGTCAGGAGGGTTTCTGAGTTGGCGGCCTTGTCTTGCAAGTCTCCCTACTTGATCCTCCACAAGGATAAAGTGGTGCTACGCCTGCAGCCTTCGTTTCTTCCGAAGGTTATTTGGACTTTTCATCTAAACAAGGACATTGTGCTTCCATCCTTGTGTCCTCGGCCGTCGCATCCCAAAGAGGTTGCTTTGCATTCCTTGGATGTGGTCCGAGCTCTGCGGGTGCATCTGTCTGCTACGGCTCTGTTTCAGAGGTCAGACTCACTGTTTGTGTCGGTGACTGGTCCAAAGAAAGGCCTGGCGGTCTCGTCGGCCACCATTTCTCGGTGGATCAGACAGATCGTAATTCAGGCTTATGCCCTAAAAGGGTGGGCACCTCCTTTTCCTGTCACGGCGCATTCAACCAGGGCAATAGGTGCATCCTGGGCCTTCTGACATCAAGCGTCTGTCTCCCAGGTGTGTAAGGCGGCGGCCTGGTTGTCCATTTACACTTTCACAAGGTTGAGGTGCATGCATCTGCGGATGCTTGCTTCGGCCGCAAAGTTTTGCAGGTGGCTGTTTAAGGTTGCAACTCCTCCATTGAGGAGCTCTGGTTGTTTTGGGGTGAAGTTTGTTTTGCTGTTTCCACCCCTCGTTTTTTGACACTGCTTGGGGACATCCCTACTGTCCAAGAATAAAAGAGCTGTGTACGTCCATGGACGAAAGAGAAAATAGGATTTTTGTACTCACCGTAATATCCTTTTCTCTGAAGTCCATGGACGGACACAGCACCTACCCCTCCTTTTTATGTTTGTACTGCTTTTTGACGAACTGAGCTGCTAGATGCAGGGTGAGGGGTTATGACCAGAGGGACCATCCCCTGGGCGGTACTGTTCAGCTTTGCTGTTACATGTTTTTAACTGTTAACATGTCTGCCTAGTCCTCTCCTGATTTGACGGCATATAAACCCTACTGTCAAGAATAAAGGAGCTGTGTCTGTCCATGGACTTCAGAGAAAAGGATTTTACGGTGAGTACAAAATCCTATTTTTTCCAAACGCATGGCAAACCGCACAGAAAACGCATGCTTTGCATTTCAGAAATGCGTGCTGCAAATGTGCATCGTGTTTGCATGGTCATTAAATGTTAATGGCACCTCAAGTGTGGGTAGCAGGCAAATGCACCAAAAGGCACAGTAAATAACGCACCATGCTCCGCTACAAAAAAAGTTCTGAAGTTTCTTTGGGGTGTTTGTCGCTTGTAGGGCAGCCCATTCAAGTGAATGGGCTGCCCTATGCATGACTATCAAGCTCTTTAAAACGCTCCCCAAAAAAGTGTGGGAACGTGCGTTCCTGCTATGCGAAGATGTGAACAGGGCCTGACAGCTGACTGCCTCCAGCCACTCCCTCTTATGTACTTCTATAAAGAAGGCCATACACTATGCATACCTCCCAACCGTCCCTGATTCGTTGGGACCATCCCGCAAATTGGACCCTGTCCCTCAGTCCTGGCATGCCTACGGCAAGTGTGGGTTGTCATGGTTCCCAAACACCGCAAGCCTCACTTACATGGCAGCCCCTCCCCTCACACACAGTGCTGAGTACACTGAAGCTGCCCCCTCCTCCTTCTGCTGTGATGATTTCCTGTATACAAAGGAGGAGGGGGGGCGGGGAGGCGTGCCACGCTGCCTGAACGGCATCCTCTGTCAGGATAGAAGATCGTTAAGTTAAATTGCAGGCAGGGCTTTTTTTGGAACTCAACCATGACCCCCCAAAAACCCCTCCCACTACACACACACTCCAAATCGCATCAAATAGTGGGTGTGGTCAGATTTCACAAACAGTAGGAGGGTCTTAAAGGGGCATTAAATACCATTTTGCATTACATACAGAGTGCAGAGTTCGGGGGTGGGTACACATAGAGTGCAGAGCTGTCACTTGTAAATACAGAAACTGGACCTCTGTGTTTACAAGTGATTGCAGTTAGCAGGCACCAAAGGGTCTGAGCCAGAGGTGGTGGAACTGAGTTCCACCTGAAAAAAGCCCTGATTGCAGGTAACCCTAAAACTGCTGGCACATCACTGCAAAGGATAATTTTCAAATTCAACTGGAATTTAACAGCTTTTTATGTTTGCTGAGGCGTGTGCTTTCATGTTATGTTCTTTAAGTTTGCCAAGTGGTAGAATTGTTGCTGTGTGGCTCTTGCATGTCCCCTGTCTCCAGCAATAAATGTTATTTTAATTCTCATAGCGAACATCCTGGCAGTGTTGCCAGAGCTGGAGAAGAGTTGGCTCTTGGGGTTTTTGGAAAAATAATGTGCGCTTCCCTCCTAACTTACAATGCAGTTCCTGGGGCTACATGTAGCCCATTGCCACTTTTTGTGTAGCCCATTTGTCCCCTGCAGACACTTATCTGTAACGTTTCATGTACTATGTCTCCAGTCTATGATTGACTGCTGAAGCATGCCCCAGTCTCCAACAACCCCTGTAAGCAGGTCCATAGTCTGACAGTTTTGTGTATCATGTCTGCAGTCTGACCTTCTCTTGTATCATGTCTGCAGTCTGACCTTCTCTTGTATCATGTCTGCAGTCTGACCTTCTCTTGTATCATGTCTGCAGTCTGACCTTCTCTTGTATCATGTCTGCAGTCTGACCTTCTCTTGTATCAAGTCTGCAGTCTCTGACTGTCTCCTGTATTATGTCTGCAGTCTCTGGCCATCCTCTGTATCATTAAAGAAAGAGAGAGATGGCGCAAGAACCAACTAAGCAAGTAAATGATAATATTTAAAACACTCCCAAATGAGGTGCATAAATGGTATGTGTCCAGGGGAGAGGAATGGGGTGGGGGGAAGAAGATGGTGAAAAGTCAGTTCAGGTAAATTAGTTCCCGTATACACTGGCGGCAGCAACCTTGACAGTGGAAGCACAACTCTGAAAGACCAAATAAAAACAAACAAGGTGCGCCAGACTCAGTGTAGCATTATGGAATTTGTTTAATCAAAAAAGCACAAGCCAAATGGCTACTCACAAAGGGATGTAAAATTCAGGCACATAAGTGATAATAGGTCCAGAGTCACTTTGCGGTCCGTGATGCAGTCCGTGTGGTGGAGGACTGTAAGGAGCTGTGTCCCGATGGTGTGGATGGAAGACGCTTCTATGGATGTCAGGACGGCTAGCTGGCCTCCGCGCTGTCTGTCTCTGTAGCTTCCGGATACCAGAGACTGGAACCGGAAGTGTGGGTCAGCGTGGAACGCAAGCTACAAGGACCGGAAGGGACGTGTGGGCGACCAATCAGATGACGCGTTTCACAGCATCCGCTGTTTCCTCAGATCTGAGGAAACCCTTGAGCAGGCCCTTGGTAGATCTAAGGCTGCTTTCACACTGAAAGTGATGGCCTTTAGCGGTAAAGCGTTGACGCTGTCCGGCCACTAGCGGGGTGCTTTTAACCCCCGCTAGCAGCCAAAGAAGGGGTTAAAAGCACCCGTGTTGTTGGCGCTTCTGAAGCTCTGGCCATTCTTTTCAATGGGCAGGGTGTTTTGGGAGTGCTGTATACAGCGCTCCCAAACCACCCCAAAGATGCTGCATACAGGACATTTTTTTACTAACGTCCCGCAAGTGCACCACCCGAGTGGCACTAAAGTCGCACTAAAATGAATAGGAGGCGGTTTTCAGGCACTATTTCTAGCACTAAAACGCCTGAAAACCACCTCAGTGTGAAAGCGGTCTAAAGGAGATTGGACAATCAGATTGTACAGAAAGTGGGTAGAATAAAACAAGTGGTGGTATAGTAATGAGGGAGGAGTGGTCCAGACTGATAATACATGCCTATTCTGTGATGCAGCAAGCCAATTCATGCTGGATATGATCTACAGGAAGTGATGCAAGCAGAATTTTTTTTCTTTTTCTAAGACCCCTTTCACACTGGGGCGTTTTTCAGGCACTTTTGGGCTAAAAATGGCGCCTGAAAAAGGGCTCCCCTGCAGTCTGTGTGAAAGCTCAAGTGCTTTCCAACTGAGGACGTTTAAAAAAAACTCCTGCAAGGAGCATCTTTGGAGCGGTGTGTACACCGCTCCTGTTTATTGAAATAAATGGGCAGCGCGACCGAACCACTGGCAAAGCGCCGCTGCAGTGGCGCTTTGCAGGTGGTTTTAACCCTTTTTCGGCTGCTAGCGGGGGTTAAAAGCGCCCCGCTAGCGGCCGAATACCTCCGCAAAAACAGCGGTAAAGCGCCAGTAAAAATAGCGGCGCTTTACCGCCGACGCCTCGGTCTAAAAGCAGATGGCGCCGAGTGATGTACCCGTGCGTCGTCTGATTTTGAGTGGTTATATCGGGATGATGCCTGCAGCCACAGGCATCATCCTGGTACTGTTTTTTTTCAGCTGATGGAGCACTTTCTTGTAAAAGCAATCCTAGTGGCTAAATAGCTGCTGTATTGCTTGTACAAGCAGTGGAGGGGGTTCTCCCATTCCAGTGGGGAATCCAGGATTGTAGCTGGCAGTTCCGGAATGGCCCCAATCATCTCTGTGGTCTACGAAACCGGAAGCGATTATTTCGTCAATTCCAGCTTCACCAGTCGTAAACAAACCGTTAGTGATTCAAAGTTTTTAAGGACCGAGCAGATGTTTGTGCCTAATGGACCCCAGATGTTTTGGTAAATATGACCTGTCACTGCCTATTGCTATCACAAGGGATGTTTGCAATTCCGTGTGATGACAATAAGTCATCCGAAAAAAATGTAAAGGTACAGAGTAAAAGAAAAAAGTAAAGTACCCCAGTGCTCACACACAGATCAGATCAAGAACAATACTTCTAGCACCAGACCAGTGTAAATCTTAAATGGTAACTTGTAAAGGCTTTTAAAGCGTCGCTATGAATAATATAATTTATGTAGTTTTTTGCCGTTTCATAGACATGTGCAATTATACAGAGAGTCATGTTTGGTATCAATTTATTTGCCATGATATCTTTTATATTTTACCAAACAGTTGGGTATCATATTGTGTTTTTGTGCATTAAAATTAGTTGGTTTTTTTTCCAAACACATTACGCAAATACCGTGTGACACCAAAAATTGCAAAACCCACCTTTTTTCTCTCTAGGCCCTCTGCTTGAAAAATATATGCTGACATTTAATACTTTTATGAAGAGTGATTTTGACTGAAATGTAAAGTTCCACCAATTACATAAGGCTCCCACTCCCATGCCAACACACTGCATCATACCTGTTTTACAAAAATTTTTAGAACATTTTGAAAATATACTTAAGCCCTGTACACACGATCGGATTTCCTATGGTTTTTAAACCAATAGATTTTTCCATCGGAAAACCGATGAAGCTGACTTCCATCAGTCTTGCCTACACACCATCAATCAATCAAAAAACCGACCGTTCCAAATGCGGTGACGTAAAACAGTGTTTCTCAACTCCAGTCCTCAAGGCGCCCCAACAGGTCACGTTTTCAGGATTTCCCTCAGATGAAATGGCTGTGGTAATTACTAAGGCAGTGAAACTGATCAAATCACCTGTGCAAAATAATGGAAAACCTGAAAACATGACCTGTTGGGGCGCCTTGAGGACTGGAGTTGAGAAACACTGACGTAAAACACTCCGATGGGCCAAGAAAAATGAAGTTCCATGCTTCTGAGCATGCGTCGACTTGATTCTGAGCATGCGTGGGTTTTTTAACCGATGGACTTGCCCATAGACGATCGGAATTTGCTATCAGTTTTTTATCCATCGGAAAAATTTAAAACATGTTCTATCTTTTGACACCGATGGAAAAAAGACCGATGGGGCCCATACGCGATCGGTTTGTCCGATTAAAAAAATCCATCGGACTGTTTTCATCGGTAAAACCGATCGTGTGTACGCGGCTTTACACTTGGCCTCCATGTTGGAGGGGGTGATGTCACAATCCTTTCAATGAGAACTTTAGAGTGCTGAATATCCCAATTCTTGTAAGAATGCACTGTGCAGGAGCGTCTTTCAACAAGATTTGGGATCCTTATTATTCTCAGGATCTCACTGGAAGGATTGTGCTGTCCTCATGGGGAGCCTTTCTTCCCAGGCCAATTTTCAGCTTTTAGCACTGTCACACTTTGAATGACAATTACGCGGTCATGCTACACTGTACCCAAACAATTTTTTTATAATTTTGTTCCCACAAATAGAGCTTTTTTTTTTGGTGGTATTTAATCACCTCCTGCGTTTTTTTTTTTGTTTTGTTTTGTTTTTTGCTAAACAAATAAAATAAAACGAAACATTTAAATCTCCTTCACTGATGAGGCTCTTTACCTAGATCAGTGTTGCAGTGTGTCAGACTGATACATCACCGCGCTGCGCGCCCCCTCCCCCCGGGCAGGCAATTATGGCTTATCTTGTTGGACGTCATATGACGCCCAGTCAGGATAACTGAACCACCGCCCGGTCATCATTTTTGCTATAGGCCGTGCGGGAAGTGGTTAATCACCACTGTTTTTTTTTTTTGATGAATAAACAAAAAAAAAAGGAACTGAAAATTTAAGAAAAATAACGCGTCTTTCTTTGTTCCTGTTATAAAATTTTACAAATAAATAACTGTTCTTCATAAATTTAGCCCAAAATGTATTCTGTTACATATCTTTGGTGAAAATAACACAAAACGGTGTATATTATTTAGTCTGTAGGAAAGTTAGAGTCCATAAATTATGGTATATATCTGAAAATCTATCAATCCTGATGTACTGACGGTCGATCTCTTGGGTTCTTGAGGCTCTAAAATGCCAGGACAGTAGAAATACTCCCCAAATTACCCCTTTTTGGAAAGTAGACAGTCCAAGGTATTTAGTAGGAGGCATGGTGGGTTTTTTGAAGCTGTAAATTTTTGGCATACATTTTTTGAGAATTCAATTAAAAAAGTAGTTTTCTCTTTCGTTCATGGACACAGCCTTAATCTTGACAAAGTGGGTATTAGCCTTCATTCAGGAGTGACCAGGCAGAATGTGTTAACTTCAAAGCCGAACAGCCCTGCCCAGGGGGCGGTCCTACTGGCTATATCCCCTCAGCCTGCACTAAGCAGCTCAGTTTTATTCTGCCTAGCTAAGAAGACATGGCTCCCTTCGGGCCCATAGGCCTGGAGGTTTATTTCAAATTGAAATTTTATTATTTGCTTTTTATTTATTTATTTTTTATTCCTGTGATCTTCGATCAACTGCCGACTGGGCGACAGGCTGGATCCCAGATCCTTGTAGGCTCCCCAGTTTCGGCCATCGAGCGTGTGCCGACCGTAGCTATGCGCTGGCTCGTCCACGACATGCCCATCGCTCTACGGGTGGCCGGTGAGCTATACGCTCCAGGGCATGCATATGACCGGTCTATAGGGCCGAGTCGCAGCAGCCGGGCCGACAGTCACCTCCGTCACCATGCAGAAGGTGGTTTGTCTGGGATGCTTCCAGCACAATCCACGCAGGAAGGGTAAGTAGTAATCCCCTGTTTCGGCAGGAAGACATAGCTGGGCATTCCTGGAGAGGTGAGTACGGGGTTCTATCCTTCCTTTCCTCCCTCCCTTCCTTCCCTGCTCCCTAGGCTCTCTGAGCTAGGCTGGCTGCTGGGGCGGGGGTTCACCTGGGGGGGGCTACACCTGTGTGGGAACTGTGCATGTACGTCCACTAAATAAATGTTATGAGCTGCCATGAAAAAGTTGGCTTACCTGTGTGTTCTGCTCAATGCTGTCGGCGGCCATTTTTTCCTGTGATCCATGCTGTGTTTGGGCTCTATCTGTGCTCGGTGGCCATGTTTTTGTGGTCTGCGCTGTATGGCCTCTATCTGCCGCTAGGGCGGCCATTTTTCTTGTGATCACGCTGTGTTGGCCTCTATTTGCCGCTCGGCTGCCATGTTCTTGTGGCCCGCTGCGTTTTTGGCCTCTATCTGCCGCGGTCCACGCCAATCAAACAGCATTTAAACGCAAGTTTACAGACACACGCTGCAGAGTGGTCAGACTGACATAGCTGACAAGGAAGCAGCTCTACTAGGAAGCGGACGGCAGCCATATGACTGTTCAAGGGTGGTGAGTCCTCTGGGGGGGAACCCCTCATCTCTGTGACAGCTAGGAGGGTGGGCTGTTGGTACCTTGACTGGAGTCCTTGTGTCAGGTGCGTGGATCAGCATGGCATTAGAAGCAGACACTTCTCCCCCTTATACACCTGAATTGGCATCTGGTGCTCCTGCACCCGCGGTGTCAGTAGACGGTATGTCCTGGTTTGTTGCCAAGTTGGAAGCGGCACATGGGAACACGGGGGTAAAAAGTGCCCCTCCCCCCGCCATCTTCTGAGGACAACTCTTATGCGGAGCCGGGCCCAGCTACGGCTCATGGCCCTGGTTCTGACGTATCAGAGGATGCGGACCGTGGCCAGTTGGACAGTGAGGATGGGTCCGGGTCAGTGTTGCCAACCGTCCGTTAATTTACGGACAGTACGTTGATTTCACCCCATTTTCGGCGTGTCCGTGAATGTCCGTTATGGGCAGCCGGTGCCAGTAAGAAAGATGGCTGCGGGCCTGCCATGCAACTGCGCATGCGCCGTTCTGAAGCCTGCAGGACTCGGGAAAGATGATACAAGCTCGGCTGGGCGGCGCATGCGCAGTAACGTAATGTCGCTGTCTGGCGCCATTTTTGAATAGACGGCGGTGCGTCTCGGTAGTATATCGGTGTTGCGGGCTGTGGGCAGGAGAACGAAACCCAACCCGCCACACTATGGCTGATGGAGCCTGTGAGGAGTCAGGGATTCCCACCACCACAGCACTGTGCCCCTACCTGCACCATCAGCCAAGTGGGTAGAGCGGAGGGGACTTCATGGTGGAGACAGTAAGTGGCTGGCAGACTTTTATGCTGTCTGCAGGAGCAGGATGGAGTCGGACCATCCACGGCAATGAACAGACCAGGCCTGCAGACTCAAAGCTCTCAGGTGGAGACACAGTACAAAACAAAGCCCTGGGCTGAGGTGGAGAGAGACTGTCACTGTAGGAGGTGAGCTATTTATCATCTGTGCTGCCTGCTGCAAGTCAAATTCAGCTTTATTGTGTGCTGCTGGGGACCAGGCCTGCCTGGAGACTGTCACTTTAATGGATGTCATCTGTGTTGCACTGCTGAAGTGCTGTCAAAGTCAGTCGTTTTCATATGTGCCCATATCTTGTCTTCCCTGAGCCGGAAGGGGGTAGCAGTCTGTTTGCTGGGCACTGCAGCCTGAGGCTCTTTTGCTGTCGGGGCAAAGGCTGCGTCTGTGGGGGGGGGGCAAAGGCTGCGTCTATCTGTGGGGGGGGGGAAGGCTGCGTCTATCTGTGGGGGGCAAAGGCTGCATTTATCTGTGGGGGGGGCAAAGGCTGCATCTCTGTAGGGGGGCAAAATCAGTCTCTTTCCTCTCCAAAAGTGGTCCCTCTCACTCACTCTGGGGACAAAAAACTGATGGGTTATAATAACCTGCCTTGCTATATAAAAATATATTTTTTTTGCTTTCAGATCTACTTGAAATCACATTACTAACTGTATATTGTAGTTGTTTATAGATTAAATACCGAAATTTGCACTTAAAACTGCAATTTTGGAACTTTTTGAAATGCCAGTAAAAACGTGGCTGTGCCAGTAAATTTCAGCTTGGTAGGTTGGCAACACTGGTCCGGGTCAGCACGCAAGAAGGCTCTGATAGGTGACCTCATCACCGCAGTGCGGGATACTCCAAAGATAGAGGAGCCTGTAGAAACGCCAGAGGTGTCGGCCCCTTTCGGGTTCAGTAAAGCCGACCCGCACTGCTAAGGTATTTCCTTGTGCGTCTTATCTAGACAAGCTTTTATACAAGGAGTGGGACAAACCACAGAAGGTTTTCGGTCCCCAAAAGAGGTTTGGCGGTGTGTTACCCTTTTGAGGAGAGTTTCCTGAAAAAATTGACCTCTACTCCGATAGTGGACCCTTGGGTGTCCAGATTAAACAGGGTAACCACAATTCCGGTGGAAAGGGCTTCTGCTTTCAAGGACCCTGCGGACAGGAAGGTTGCGGTCACCCGCTACCTATACACGGTGGTGGGCTCGGCTGTGCGCCCAACGGTGGTTGGGGCCCTGGTGTCTCAGACACTCACTGAAGGGGCAAAAATGCTGCTCCATGGGTTTAAAGCCGACCAGTTGATACAGGGCCTTAAAATTGTCTGCGAATCAGCCTTGGACACTAGTCCTCTGCTATCCAGAGCCTCAAGCTATGCGGTGGTGTTACGCCGTCTGCTCTGGCTAAAAGGTTGGTCGGCGGACCAATCTTCCAAGAAGGCCCTGATGGATTTCCCCTTTAAGGGTGACAGACTTTTTGGATATCCCTGGATGACATTATTAAAGATGCCACAGGAAGTAAGAGCACGCTGCTCCCACAATCCAAAAAGGGTAAGGAGCCACGCCATAGGCAAGGGCCCTCCTTCACCACGCACAAGCAGTTTTTTTTCGTCCGCCTAGTGCAGCAAGTAAACGATCCCAGGCCGATAAAGCGCCTGCTGAGGAACAGAAGCGTCCCTGGTTTCGCAAGCCCAACAAGCCTGCGAACAAATCTACATTTGCATGAAGGTCTGTCCCCACCCAGCTCTCGGGTAGGGGGGATGTCTTCGCGAATTCGCGACCTGGTGGACATCTCAGATCTCCGACCGGTGGGTTTGCGAAGTAGTTTTCCTCAGGGTACAAGACAGAGTTTCTCTCTTGCCCACCGAACAGATTTTTTATTTATTTTTTCCCCTCTAAACCGCCAGCTTCAGCCGTCTCGTCGGGAAGCCCTTTAGGGAGCCGTTCAAGACCTGCTGATACGCAGGGTGATCATTCCTGTTTCAGTAAAGGAATGGATTCAGGGGTTTAGAGGTCGACCGATATGGGTTTTTCTCTGGCCGATGCCGATATTTAGAAATCGGGGCGGCCGATGGCCGATATATGTTGCCGATTTTTGCGGCCGATATTTTAGGCCGTTTTTTTTTTTCTTTTATCTCAACAAATCTAGGGTGCAGAGGTGGGGAGGAGGTTATTGTTTAGGGTGGAGAGGTGGGGTGCAGCCTATTAGTGCCCACCAGTTCAGCCTGTCAGTGTCCATCGGTGCAGCCCACCAGTATCCATTATTGCCCACCAGTGCATCACATTAGTGCCCACCAGTGCATCACATTAGTGCCCACCAGTGCATCACATCAGTGCCCACCAGTGCAGCTCTTCAGTGCCCACCAGTACAGCTCGCTCATCATTGCCCACCAGTACAGCTCGCTCATCAGTGCCCACCAGTACAGCTAGCTCATCAGTGCCCACCAGTACAGCTAGCTCCTCAGTGCCCACAGTACAGCTCCTCAGTGCCCACAGTACAGCTCCTCAGTGCCCACAGTACAGCTCATCAATGTCATTCACTGCCAGTCTGCCACCTCATCAGTGCCCACCAGCGGTGCGGTCGGCTCCGTTCCGTCCCCTCGCCTGGCCAAGGAGAGCTCCATTCGTCCCCTGACGTGCTGCGCGCCCCGCCTCTGCCTCCACACTACAAACCCCAGAATGCAGCGCGGCCAGTAACAGCCAATCGGCGGCCACCGCTGCCGACTTCCTCCACTGGGGGAAAAAAAAAACAGATAGCGGCCGTGATAGCAGCCGTTTAGAATAAACGGGGGGGGGGATTTCCACCCAGCACGCCCCTGCTTCTGATCCCTCACAAATAGGCCTTTTTTCACATAATAATCGGCCGATGCCGATATCTTTAAAAAGGCGAAATATCGGCCGACCTCTAGTTTTAATCAAATCTGTTCGTAGTACCAAAGAAGGAGGGGGTTCGGCCAATCTTGGATCTCAGGGCCCTCAATTGCTTTGTGGAGGTACAAAGATTCCGGAGGGAGTCGGTTCGCTGTTATCGCTGCCCTCCATCCGGGATTTTCTGGCATCCTTGGACATCAAGGATGCATATTTGCATGTCCCCATATGCACCAGGCATCAGAGATGTCTGCGCTTTGCGGCCGGGCAAGACTACTACCAATTTGTGACTCTCCCCTTTGGCCTGGCATCGGCAACAAGGGTGTTCACTAAAGGTGCTCGCCCCAATTCTGGCCCTACTAAGATAGCGTGGCATCGCTATCGTGGGCTACTTGGACGATCTTCTTCTGAGGGCCACTTCAAGCTCAGACAGATGCGTTGGTGGCACCGTGGAGTCAGTACCGGCTAATCTATGCCTTCCCTCCTCTGAAGCTCCTTCCTCATCTGCTTCGCAGACTGGAGGCAGAGAGGATTCCAATAATCCCTATCGCTCCGGATTGGCCTTGGCGTCCTTGGTACGCCGATCTAGTGCGTCTGATAGCAGACGACTCTTGGCGTCTACCGCTAAGAAAGGACCTGCTGTCGCAAGGTCCCATACGCCATCCTGTTTTACAGTCACTGGCTTTAACGGCATGGCTATTGAGAGCCAGGTGCTAAGAGACCAGGGCCTGTCAGACTCAGTGATCTCTACCATGAGGAGTGCTCGGAAAATTTGCCATCGCACTTGGAAGACCTACATATCCATTTGTGAGGAAATGAGGTGGCATCCGCGTACTTATTTGGTTCCAGAGTCCTACTGTTCTTACAGCGTGGGGCTGACCAAATATTTTGCTTTAAGTACAATTAAGGGGCAGATATCTGCCCTGGTTGTCTTTTTTCAACGACCCCTGGTGGTTCACTCTCTAGTGAGAACGTTTGTATAGGGGGTTCGGCATGCAGCTCCTCCGGTCCGCCCTCTACTACCTTCGTGGGGTTTGTATAGCAGACGTCCCTTGGCGTCTACCGCTACGAGAGGACCTGCTGCCGCAAGGTCCCATATGCCATCCTGCTTAGTCGCTGGCTTTAACGGCATGGCCTCTCGGTGCTTCAGAAACCACCGTTGAGAACATCAGGGAGATTCCCCTGTTGACACTTTCTCAGAAAGTGGTCCTTTTGGTGGCTGTTACGTCAGCTAAGACAGGTTTCTGAGCTGGCAGCCTTGTCATGCAAGGCTCCCTATCTGATCTTCCACAAGGATAAGGCGGTGCTGCGTCTGCAGCCTTCTTTTCTTCCTAAGGTCGTTTCGACCTTCCATCTCAAGGAAGACATTGTACTGCCATCCTTGTGTCGTCTTCCGTCGAATTCCTTGGACGTTGTCCGAGCTCTGAGAGTATACTTTCCTGTTACTGCTCTGTTCTGGAGTTCAGACTGTTTGTTTCGGTGGCTGGTCCCAAGAAGGGCCCTGCAGTCTCGTCGGCCACCATCTTGAAGTGGATCCGACAGATCATGATCAGGCTTACGCCATAAAGGGTCGGGCGCCTCCCTTTCCCGGCGCATTCGACCAGGGCAAGAGGTGCCTCTTGGGCTTTCTGACATCAAGCGTCTGTTTCCCAGGTGTGTAAGGCGGCGACCTGATCGTCCGTTCACACTTTCACTAAACTTTACAAGTTGATGTGAGTGCATCTTCGGATGCTTCTTTCAGGGGCAAGGTGTTGCAGGCGGCTGTTTAGAGTTGCAACTCCTCAATTGAGGAGCTCTGTTTTGTTTTGGGGTGAAGTTGTTTTAATGCTGTTCCCACCCGTCGTTTTTGACACTGCTTTGGGACGTCCCACTTTGTCAAGATTAAGGCTGTGTTCGTCCATGAACGAAAGAGAAAATAGGATTTTTATACTCACTGTAAAATCCTTTTCTCTGAGTTCATTGACGGACACAGCACCCACCCCTCCTTTTTAAGTTTGTACTGCTTTTGACGAACTGAGCTGCTTAGTGCAGGCTGAGGGGATATAGCCAGTAGGACCGCCCCCTGGGCGGGGCTGTTCAGCTTTGAAGTTAACACATTCTGAATAGTCACTCCTGAATGAAGTCTAATACCCACTTTGTCAAGATTAAGGCTGTGTCCATCCATGAACTCAGAGAAAAGGATTTTACGGTGAGTATAAAAAAACTATTTTTTTACATACTGTACAGTACAGTGTTATCATATAACAGATGTGGCGGTGATCAGGGACACTAAATGGTGACAGACTCAGTACATTATTATGATTTTTTTTAACACACTGTTTTCAGAGCAATATAATGTTACCATAGTAACATTGTACTACTCTGGGGAAGTGATCACATATTTTTATTTATTTTTTATACATTATGATTGCTTATAACACTGAATTACATTGTTATTAGCAAGCATTTTACTGAATGAAACTGGATCATTCAGTTTGTTTTGTTGTGATTAGCTGTAATTGGTCAAATGTAATCACATGGTACAGATGGGCTGTGATTGGCCCTGTCTGTACCATGTGATCAAATTGACCAATCACAGCTAGCAATACAATAATGGCATTAAAGGAAGACATCCATTGTGTATAACTGTTATGTGACCTGCTGTGATTGGTCACACCGATTACATGGTACCGGCAGCAAGCTCAGTCATTGGCTGTGTCTTTTGGAATGCACCTGCCCTCCGTCGTCTGGCAAGGAGGTGGTTAAAGTTCAAATAAAGGCTCCTACATGACCGTCTAAACTATTTTTTATATGTGATATACAAACCTCATAAAGTAAACTTCCTTTAACTCCCCTGAGTGAGCCAAATCCCCCTTCTCACATGCTCCCCCCTGCTAGACACTGCAACTCACAGCGGAAGGGTTTCAGCAACAGAGGCAGTGCTGTCACACAAAAAATTATAATTAACAGTACTCGATCTGGCCCAGGTGCTTGTAGAGGGGGTGTTAGCAAAAGTATTTTTTCAAATGATCCTTCTCCCTAGTTCTATAGGCAAGATGCAGTTCCTTGTTTGGCCACTGGATGTCTCCCTTTCAAACAGGTTATAAGTAGAACTGGCTCAGGAGTAGCAGTGAGACGTGGTCCTGAAATCAAGGGCATGGAGAATTCATGTTCTGGCCCTCATGGGGGGTGCCTGAAGTCTTCTGTGGAAAGATGTAGTGATTATGGCCTTGGAAACCATCTCGCTAGTGGGCTAAGTTGAAGGAGTGCAAGGATGCAGAAATGATACCTCGAAGGTGGGCAAGAGCTGGACATCATTGTTCCACAAAACTGAAAATTGGACTCAACTTGTACCTGGCTCGGCCAGGGAGATGTTGGAACATGTGGGAGATGCTTTCCTGTCCCTGAGTCCCCACAGCCTTAGGTGTGGGTTGTATAACATGGTTCTGAGGACTGGGATTGTAGGTCTGTTAGGCTGAAGCCTGCAAGTGATGCCAGAAGTAAAGTACAATACATTTGGTTGCCCCCCCCCCCCCCCAGGCTTGTGAAGCAGCAATGGTATGGCTGAAAAGCACCCCCCTGCAACATCTTTCTCCACTGTATTGCTAGCAGGCACAGTGTCAACTCTGCTCTGAATTCAGGAGCAGTGCAGCATTGTTGCCACATCATCAACAAACACTGCATTTGGTGGATTTCAGCAGGCATTTGTGGAACTAACAGAAAACTGTAATTTTTTTTTATGGGAGCCACAGGTCTACATTAATATGACCATTGATCCTGTGTTGCCCAGCAACCTATACTCACCTTCTCTTTACTCCTCCTTACTTGAAGATGCTGAGGATGTAATATTACTTTATTTTTCTAGCCCATGGGTCTTCAAACCCCTGAAGAAAAAAAAATAGCATTTTGTAAAATATGTAGGAGTGAGAGCAATAATTCTAGGGCCCTAATTTATGGTTCAAGTAGAACTAAAGGCAAAACGTATTCCCATTTTGGATAGAGTTAAGGGATGGTTATAAGGTCTGTCAGATTATTCTTGTGTCCCATTGGGAAGATTTCCCTTTCACTTCCTGTCATATAGCCAAAACAGAAAGTGAAAATACCTCTATATCTCTAGTTTAGGACTTGACATGCTTGGTATCTATTTACTCAACACAATGCTATCTTTTAGATTTTACCAAAACATTGGCTATTATATTATGTGTGTGTGTTGGCACTATAATTCATTTTGTTTCTGAAAACATGTGTAGCACTACCCCCGTAGGAGCTGTTGATGTCAGGGTTCCCCAGTGCTACACAGATTCCTCTTCTTACTTCCTCCTGTACAATCTTGGTTCCTTTTTGTACAGCTTCTGCTGCACCACTCCTGGAGGAACTAACAGTCTCTTGTTAGCTCAGCAACAGCCCATTACAGAATAGGAACTCTGTCCCTTGGTAAAGTAGCACATGTGGAATGAACAGCATCTCTCACCTCCTTGTGCATCCAAGCAGGGCCGTTTGAAGGAATTTGGGGGCCCCAAGCAAAATGGACATGGAGGGCCCCCCCAACCCCCCCCGCGCACTCACGCAAAGCCTACAGGAACCACAGCATAGCGATACAGTTTAAGCTCACCCACACTTTATATAAATAAAAAAGGTTTACAGTGCAAATACTGCTGTTGCATATAATCCAACATACTTAAAACACATACACACTCACATTAACATTAAGATGCTGCTTAGGACTGTTTATGGACAGTGGGATGGACAGGGGGACCGTGGGATGGACAGGGGGACCGTGGGATGGACAGGGGGACTCCGCACTGTAATGTCCACATCATCTCCCCCACTGTAATGTCCACATCTCCCCCACTGTAAAATCCAGATCTCCCCCCCTGTAATGTCCACATCTCCCCCTGTACTGTCCACATCTCCCCCTGTAATGTCCACTGTTAAAATAATAAAAATATTCAAAAATAATTATGGAGCGATAAAGTCTCTAATAGTTCCACAAATAAAATAGTAAATACGTTTTCTTGAAAAGTAGTAAAGAATCTGTCAGTCTTTCTATGGCTCCACAAGCATGTACTTGTACATGATTTCTGTTCTGTCCAGTAATCCAGGCCAGGATTAGGATCCCTGAATATTCGTGCGCTTTTCTCCTGTAAACAACTTCCTGGTCACAGCAGCCTGCTTCTCCATCCCAATCCCCACTATTGGAGAAATGTCCAGTATCAGGGTTTTTTATTTTTTTTATTTAGTAAATAAAAAAAATAAAAAAACCCTGATACTGGACATTTCTCCAATAGTGGGGATTGGGATGGAGAAGCAGGCTGCTGTGACCAGGAAGTTGTTTGCAGCCGCGCACTAATATTCAGGGATCCTGATCTGGCTGAATTACTGGACAGAAGAACAGAAATCATGTACAAGTACATGCTTGTGGAGCCAAAGAAAGACAGATTCTTTACTACTTTTCAAGAAAACGTATTTACTTTATTTGTGGAACTATTAGAGACTTTATCACTCCATTAAAAAGTCATTCACTGACTTACCCTTTCCAGAGGCACTGTCTGGCGGGCAAAATATGATCCGACCGCAATGGGAGTTGTAGCACGCCTGCGCTGCCCTCCTGAGTGACTGTGACTGACACTGACTCCTCCCCCCAGGAGCAGGGAGCATCAGCACGTAGCCGCCGTTGTGGACTACAACTCCCATAAGCAATAGCGGCGGCCTGTCACCGTCGGGTGTACCAAGATGGCCGCCGCTCCGGAGCTAGGCTGAAGCCGCGGCCTTTCCTAAGGCTGCAATCCGCGGATCGGCTCCGGGCGAAAGTCGAGGACAGTGACAGGCAGCAGGCTGGGGCCCTAGGCCAGCTCGGGGCCCCAAGCAATTGCTTGTTTTGCCTGTCCTGTTCCGACGGCCCTGCATCCAAGTAGACACTGATTCTAACTCTACTGCTTGCAGAAATGCTGACCCACCTGACTGCTCCTTTTTCCCAGTCCCCCTAACTGACATACACATGGAGACTCCCCAGGGCAATGTTGCATGAAGACTTGACACTAGGGTTGCCACCTGTCCGGGATTCACCCGGACAGTCCGTGTTTGGAATTGTGTGTCCGGGTTTCAGACCTCATGAAACCCGGACACATTATTGAGAATGGACTGCGGTTTCCCAAGTAACTGAGTACCACAACCGCCAAGTACATTGGTGTGCGCACAGGCCCCATCCCCAAAGATGGACAGGAGAGGAAAGAGGGCATGATCTCCTTCTGCTCCTCCTGCCCTTACCCCCCTGTCTGCCCACTCACATCCCAATCCCGGTATTCTGTGCTCAGGAAAAGGATGTGTGGGCTGGAAATTTGAAGCTCAGCAGTCGGCAGATACATCTTGGATGAAAGGTGTCAGTGCTCGAGCTTCCATCCTCGGGTAAGTGAGCGTACCATCCAATGTCTGATCCCCCTTCCTCTCTTCTCTCTCTTGCCTCTGAGCGAGTGCGTACACAAAGATAAGGGGGACTCTGGTGTAAGGGTGGCTTTGGGAACCCTGATTTAAGGGGAAATGCTGTGAATTCTGAAATAAGTGGGAGCTTTGGTTAGCAGAAACCCCCTAACATCAGAGTTCTTCTTTACACCAGAGTCCACAGCGTTCCCCCTTAAAATAAATTGGTGTACGGCGATAAAGTGTTCGGGTTTGGCTTGAAGAAAAGGTGGCAACCCTACTTGGCACACCATTGTCTTCAAGGGAGACCTGCTACAGCTGGCAGTCTCTCCCCTTGTCTGTCCCTGCACCGTGCTGATCTACTCACTGTCTCTCCTTGGTCCCGTTTGCTCTCTGGTTAGGGTCCCTTTTAACTGCTTCCTGTGGTGGGATCCTTTCATGCCAGCCTACCAAGCTCAAGACTGAGGTAAAACCCCTCCCTGACTGGCATGGCCCATTCCCATTTAAGGCTTCTTCGTGCCCTGCCAGGCCCACTTCCTGGGATTTGGCTAAGGGCCCCTAAATATTCAAGGCAACCCCCTCCTAGCTTCTGCTCACTATCTTCTAGAACGTTCTTCAACATTCTAGAAACAGGGGGAGGCACCAGAGTGCTGCCAGCATGAGTCATCGAGCCCTGACCTCTAATAATCCTGACCCACATTCCCTGCCTCAGATCCCTGTTGCACCAGAGGGTACTACACGTGCATTTGATAAACAGTTGCACAAATGTCGCACAAGATAAAAAATTGCAACAACCTTCTTTTTATCCTGCAGGGCCTGTGTTTTCAGAGTATAATGCTGTGGGGGTTGTAGGCAGTAGTGTATTTAGGTTTTGTGCTGCCCTTGGCCTGACTAAACTCGTTCACCCCCTAATTTAAATACGACCCACCCCTTCCTGTCAAGGTCACACCCCTTTCTTTTTAAGACCTGCCCTGAAATTTTTGAGTGGGAACACTAGTTCTGAGGGCCTGGGGGGGCAATGGATTCCCTTAATTTTCATAGATTTCCTCTCACTTCCTGTTCGGCTATGGGGCAGGAAGTGAAGGGAAATCTCTGCAATTGGGACAGGGATGGTAAAAAATAAACTGACAGGGGCTATAACCCTCCCTTACTCTATCCAAAATGAAAAAAAAAGTGTTGCCTATAGTTCTACTTTAAGCACAAATTTCTGATAACTTTATGGAGAGGACTAAGAAGATATAACCATGCCAATGGTGCAGCAGAAAACATATAGGACCGTGAGGAAGGTTTGTGGTCCAGGATGATAGGACAGTCATAATTAAAAGCAGCCCCCCCCCCCCCAGTTTCGGAATGATGGCCGCCCTCATACTGGAAGCAGTGCGGCCGCTTTATGGGGGTGCTAGACTAATTTGCCTCTCAGCCCAGTCCTCCCCATAAGACTGGTGATACACTAGCAGTATAGCGCAAGCCGGCGGGGACTCTTTCCGTGCTGCCCCCCGGAAAAGTGCTACCCTAGGCCTGGGCCTTGTTGGCCTAGGCCAGGATACAGCGTTGGTTGTAGACGTGGTTCATGCCTATGCAGCTTGCTTTTGATCCATTTATGAGTGTGTTTTTGCACACACGTTTTTTGATGTGTTTTGCATTTTGCATTTTTTATGATTTCGTTCTTTTGTTTTTTTTTGGAGGGGGGGGCAATTTGTTTGTTGGGCAGATTAAAAAACACAAATTGTGGTAAAATCGTAGCAAAAAAAATGCACAGCATGCTTTTCTGCACCTTCTCTATTGAAGTCTAAAGCCTCATACACACGATCGGACTTCCATTTGACTTTTCCGTGGATTTTGGTATGCATACACACGGCAGAACTTTTTCAGCCAACTTTCACCAAATCACGTGGTTTTTCAGCTCTTTACCGCCACCCTTTGGGCAACTTCTGCTGTTGTCTGATCTTGAGCATTGGTTCTGAGCATGCGTGTTTGTACTTTGGACTTTAGTCCGATGGACTTGTATACACACGATCGGAAAAAAACGAAAACAATTTTCCGATGGAGCGTACACACGGTCGGATTGTCCGATAAAACACGTCCATCGGACCGTTGTTGTCAAAAAGTCTGATCGTGTGTATGGGCCTTAAGCCTTAATCTGGATACACACTATACAATTTTCTTTAGATTTACCAAAATCATATAATATGAGGTCAAACCTAAACGCCTTCAATTTGTATGCAATCAGGCAGGCTGTTGCACAACTTATAATTAAGTTGCGCTAAATCTGTGCAATAAACAAAATTGATGCTAAACTTTCATATAAAGTGACTCCGTGCAAATATATATTAATTGATTATAACATTATGTTACATTCCAAATAGTACATTATGTTGAAGAAGAATTTCAAAAAGTGACACATGTAGCGGGGTGTTCAATTTAAGGGAAGTGTCTGAGTGGTAACCAGGCTCAGACACATTAAATTGATAGGATTCATGGACCATTTTTGTTCTCAGGGGTTAATGCTGGTGATGTGTTCCCTGTGGCCGGTGGGTGGCGCTGCCATTCTGGGCCAGGGTTGAACCGCGAGCGCAGTGCTGGGCCTTTTGTGTCCCCTCTCGGCAGCCGTACAGTGGGGCGGGGAACCTGATGTGCATGCCGGGAGAGGATATAAGAGGGGCGGACATCTTCTGAGAGGGGTCTTCGTCCATCCACGCCCAGGCACCTTCATCCTGGGTGTATGTGTGTGTGTGTGTGTGTGTGTGTGTGTGTTTCGTCATCCCTGGGTGCCCTAGGCCCGGAGGCCTTGTTCCGGTTCCACCTCAGGCACCTTTAGCCTGGGGTGAGGTACTACCTCACCGCTCCTGTTCGCCTGGGCATGGAGGCCCAGGAGTTGCAGTAATGGCCTGGAGCCCAGCAGCCTTCGGCTGGGGTCCGCAAGGGATCAAATAGTCCAGGGTGCCGCACCCTAAGAGAAGGGAGGTCCTGTTCCGAAGGACCAGTGCTGTGGACACGGTGAAGGAAGGGGTCTGTTGACTCTCCGGGGGGACGTTTTCTCCCTGAAAGGGGCTATGTCCTAGGAAGGAAATCAAGATTCACTCGGTCAGTGGCAGTGACCCTGTTCACCCGGTCAGTGGCAGTGACCCTGTTCGCCAGGTCAGTGGCAGTGACCCTGTTCGCCAGGTCTGTGGCAGAGACCATGCGCCAAAACTGTTTGAGAATCTGAACAGTCCTAAGAGTTTGAGCTATGTTGTGCCTGGACCTCCTCCACACCTTAAAGCTGTCCTGTGTCTTCGCTCCAACCTTTCGTCTATCCAAGAGAATATGTGTTGTGCAAGCGGAAAATAAATATTGAGTTGGACTTTCAGCTGGTGTGGACATTTACGTTCCTGGGGAAGTCAAGGACTTGCATCTACACACTGTAGAGGTGAGAATCATTCTCAGGAGGACTTTATGCTTCGGCTGCAGACAAGCCCCAAAAACAACACCGCCTAACCTCTTAACATAGGAGGGTACGGGCTTGTGGTGTGGTGTGCTGCTTTCTCCTGAGAGGAGCCGAAGCTGACAAGGAGAAGGGGGTGTGTGCGCTACACAAAGATATAGCTTCCAAAAGATATAGCTTCCACCCCCACACACACACTTACCGACTCCAAGTGATCTCTTATTACAGGAGATTACACGCACTTGTGGCTTAATACGCAGCCCGGGCCTTTAAGATACCAAGCAATGGTCCGAGCGTCCTTCCAGGTGTTATCCCTCACAGATATGTATTGCCAGTTGATCCCCAAGGAGAAATAAAGGTTTCCATAGTATAAAATCTTTATGGTGTGTAGCGGGTACTTGAATTTGGGGAAGCATCTGGGTGCTAGTGTAACCCAGGTGCCTTGATTGTTAGGAATATCAAGGTTCCCTTTGTGAGTCTTGGAGGACTCTGGTGGTGTGAAGTTCTCGCCGGCCTAAAGGTGGCGTTGTTGCCTTGGACCGGGGCTGGGCTCGCACCGCAGGACTGTGCCTTTTTGTCCTCCCCTGGAGCTGGTACAGCGGGGCGGGGAACCCGCTGTGACGCGAAGGGAGAGGTCATAAAAGGGGCGGACGCCCTGACCTGGGGTTCAGAGTTGGAGGACGCGGCCGCACCCAGGCACCTTCAGCTTGGGTGCCGGTGTTCCGGTGCTCCAGGCCTAGGTGCCCTTGGCCTAGCTGGAGCGGAGATGGAGTCCATCTCAGGCACCTTTAGCCTGGGGTGAGGTACTATGGCGGGTGTCTGGGGCTCAGTACCTTCGACTGAGTTCCGCGAGGGTGGAGGAATCCAAGGGGGCCCAAACTCCTTGGGTGCCCGTGTCTGAATTCGTGAGGACTGGTGCGCAGTAACTTCTCCGAAGAGTCCGGCGCTGCATCGCTGGTGACGGAGAGGCCTCCATTTCTCCCTTGGACGGATTTCTTCCTCTGACAGGGGCAAAGTGAGCGAAGGTAATTCACGTTCTATATCACTTAGTCAGTGGCAGTGACTATTCACCACTGGTGACAGCACAGTGGGCAGCAGCAGAAGGGAAAGGATTGTGCCTCGATCTGTCCCCATTTTCTAAAGAAAAGAGATTGTTTTATTGCTTGGCAAGAAGAATAAAACTGAGTTGGACCTATTCACTGTGTGGAACTCGGGTTACTAAAAGCAAAGGAGTCAGGGACGAAGGACTGGACTTGACTCTAGGACACCTACACAAAAGCCCAATCTTCTGGCCTTCACCTCTTAGTTACGGAGGACGTGGGCCATGGTGCGTCTCATCTCGATAAAGAGAGAGAGAAGGGTGAGTCCGCTACAGGTGGTTTTATTATATAAAAAAAAAGAATTGCACTTACAATTTTAACGGATAAATAATGCAGTAAAACTCAGAGTCGGCCGGCTCACGATTGCAGCCCGTCACTCTGGGACTTGCGTGAATGCGGTGACGTCAGCATGTCGCTCCTTCCTACACGTTTCGTCACAACTGACGTCGTCCAGGGGCCTTGCACTACTTAGTTGAAGGTAAATCTAAAGGAAATCGAACAACAAATGTTGTAAGGTGCGTATCCAGCCTTAGGGCTCATTCACACCAACTTTGATCTCTTTAGATTGCACTTCAGAGAGCATTTAACAGGCATTAAAGAGGCATTGTACTGCCTCCTCACAGCCTGTTTTAACCTCCTTCAGCCTGCACTAGCATGCCTCAACCACATGCATTGCCTGTTTTTTGGGATGGGTATAGAGTGGCCCATTCACTTGAATAGGTTGAATTTGGCACGTGGCATTATTCCTGCTGCATCCTTGCATAAAAGCATTGCAGCCACAACATATGTTCTTCAGCTAAGGGGGGAGCAGTCAGGGGTAAAAGTGCAGCTCAACTGCAACCTCCCAACTGCCTGTGTGAAGGAGCCCTTAAAGTGGAACTAAAGTTTTGCTGTTATTCATTGCAAACAGGCAGCTGTTTATTGCAGAAATGACATGCATTGTCTTTTCTGCAAAGAAAAAAAAAACCCTCACCACCTGCCTGCTCACAGCGATCGTCAGTGTTCCGTCAGAATAGGCGACCCGTCATATTGGGTAATGAAAGTGACGGTCCGTCAGCTGAATACTTACTGCTCATGCCCAGGTTTGCTAATCTGACAAAACACCTGCAGTCATAAGGCGCCAGCGGACATCTTACTACACACAGCTACTGCTTGAATTTCACAGTCATTTTACAAAGTGAGCGTATATTATTATTATTTAGGTACTTATATAGCGCTGTCAATTTACGCAGCGCTTTACATATACATTGTACATTCACATCGGTCCCTACCCTCAAGGAGCTTACAATCTAAGGTCCCTAACTCACATTCATATACTAGGGCCAATTTAGACAGAAGCCAATTAACCTACCAGCATGTCTTTGGAGTGTATATAAATCCATATGGTATATTAAGATCTGTCATGCTGTTTTCATGTTACATTTGTAAAGCCTAAAGGTTTAGCGCTGAGCCGTGGTACACCCCGTACCACAACATGGCCTCCACCACCTTCCTACTGCTGGCGTCCACCTCCTTTCAAAATGTAACATTAAAGTGTAAGTTCACCTTTACAGAAAATCTGTGACATGAACTTACATTGGACCCCCTCTCCATCCCCCCCTGGTTCCGCTAACCTGGAGTCTGGTGATCCCCCGCACTGACAGCACGTATCGTCGCTGTACCGGTCAGGGGATTTGAAATTCCCGCGTCTTTCTCTACTCTTCGCCTGCAGTGACAGGACGGGCTACGTGGATTCTGATTGGTCTGCGCCGACCATTTCGTCACATGGCGCCATCCAATTTAAATGCTCCTAATTGTACCTCCTGACGAGGTACAATTTGGAGATTAAGCTGCAGGGGATTTCTAAACCCCAGACTGGTGAAGCAGCGACCCGATGTCTCCTAGCGGGTGATCGCCACGCTCCAGGTCAGCGGGACGGGGGGGTGGGGGTCTCTCTCTCACTCTTATGAGAGTTTGCCTGAAAGGGAGGGGGTGGGAAGCGTTAGAGGGCCAATGAGAGCTGCAGAGCTGGAGGTGTGCTTCTGTGTAAATCAAGGAAGTGAACAGGCAGCAGCTGCCCACAGTTGAAATGGCTGCAGCCAGACTTTGTGGAGGGAGATTTCTGCAGCATAATTGGTTAGTATACAGGGCCGGTGCTCCCACTCGGCAAACTAGTGTGTTCCTACTCTCTTCTCTCTGCAGCAAGCAACTAAGTCTCCGCACCAGCAGGCAGCCGCCTCACAGTGTCAAAGGCATAGCGGCGGCGGACTGTGACTGTGTCCCGACTCCCGAATGAATGGAAGCAAGCGAACATTCATTGATGGGCACTGGTGAGGCTGCATTTAACCACTTGGCGCCTACGCTATAGGCAAAAGATGCCTACATTGCGGCGTTCAATTGCCGGGAGGACGTCCCTGGACGTCCTCCTGTTTACTTCCTCATTGCGCGCCTCCACGGGCGCGCATCGGGGAAAATGTCACGTGGGTGCCGATGCGCGTGCCTGGCGGCCGCGATGTCCACCAGGTACCCGCGATCGGCATTTACAGAGCCGGTGACGTGGATCTCTGTGTATAAACACAGAGATCCACATCCTGTCAGGGAGAGGAGACCGATGGTGTGTCCCTTGTACATAGGGGGACAACCATCGGTCACCTCCTACAGTCAGTCCCCTCCCCCCACAGTAAGAATCACTCCCTAGGGAACACATTTAACCCCTTGATCGCCCCCTAGTGTTAACCCCTTCCCTGCCAGTCATATTTATACAGTAATCTGTGCATATTTATAGCACGGATCGCTGAATAAATGTGAATGGTCCCAAAATAGTGTCAAAAGTGTCAGATATGTCCGCCGCAATATCGCAGTCCTGACAAAAATCGTAGATAACCGCCATTACTAGTTAAAAAAAAAAAAATGTCATAAAACTATCCCCTATTTTGTAGACGCTATAACTTTTGCGCAACCAATCACTATACGCGTATTACGATTTTTTTTTACCAAAAATATGTAGAATACATATCGGTCTAAACTGAGAAAAAAATTTTTTTTTTTTTTAAATTGGGATATTTATTATAGCAAAAAGTAAAAAATATTGTTTTTTTTTCAAAATTGTCAATCTTTTTTGTTTATAGCGCAAAAAATAAAAAACGCAGAGATGATCAAATACCACCAAAAGAAAGCTCTATTTGTGGGAAAAAAAAGAACGTCAATTTTGTTTGGGAGCCACGTCGCACGACGGCGCAATTGTCATTCAAAGTGTGACAGCGCTGAAAGCTGAAAATTGGCCTGGGCAGGAAGGGGGTTTAACCCCTTCCCGCCCGGTCAATAGGAGATTGACGTCCGGGAAGTGGTTGTGTTATCCTGACTGGACGTCTATTGACGTCCTGCAGGATAACAGCCGCCGCGCGCATCGCGCCGATCGGTGGAGCGGTGTGTCAGTCTGACCCACCGCTACACTGATCTCGGTAGAGAGCCTCTGGTGGAGGCTTTTTACCACGTGATCAGCCGTGTCCAATCACGGCTGATCACGATGTAAACAGGAAGAGCCGTTGATCGGCTCTTAATCACTCGCGTCTGACAGACGCGAGTAGAGGAGAGCCGATCGACGGCTCTCCTGACAGGGGGGTTTGCGCTGATTGTTTATCAGCGCAGCCCCCCCTCGGGTGCCCACACTAGACCACCAGGATGCCGCCCAGGACCACCAGGGAAGCACCTAACATGTGGATGGCCAGGTAAGTCCCCCATGGCCATCCACATTAGGGTTGCCACCTTTTCTTCAAGCCAAACCCGAACACTTTACAGGCACACAGCATTTTTTTTTTAGTATACACTATAGACCAGTGGTTCTTAACCTTGTTGGAGGTACTGACCCCCACCAGTTTCATATGCGCATTCACTGAACCCTTCTTAATTGGAAAAATAAAATATGTCCCCCAAATGCAGCCAGTTTGTCCCTCAAATGCAGCCAGTTTTTCCCCCAATATACAGCCAGTTTGTCCCCCATATACAGCCAGTTTGTCCCCCATATACAGCCAGTTTGTCCCCCAAATGCAGCCAGTTTGTGTCCCATATACAGCCAGTTTGTCCCCCATATGCAGCCAGTTTGTCCCCCATATGCAGCCAGTTTGTCCCCCATATGCAGCCAGTTTGTCCCCCAATATACAGCCAGTTTGTCCCCCAATATACAGCCAGTTTGTCCCCCATATACAGCCATTTTGTCCCCCATAATACAGACAGTTTGTCCCCCATAATACAGCCAGTTTGTCCCCCAATATGCAGCCAGTTTGTCCCCCAATATGCAGCCAGTTTGTCCCCCAATATGCAGCCAGTTTGTCCCCCATAATACAGCCAGTTTGTCCCCCATATGCAGCCAGTTTGTCCCACAATATACAGCCAGTTTCTCCCCCATATGCAGCCAGCTTGTCCCCCATAATACAGCCAGTTTGTCCCCCATATGCAGCCAGTTTGTCCCACAATATACAGCCAGTTTGTCCCACAATATACAGCCAGTTTGTCCCATATGCAGCCAGTTTGTCCCCCAAATGCAGCCAGTTTGTCCCCCAAATGCAGCCAGTTTGTCCCCCAATATACAGCCAGTTTGTCTCCCAATATACAGCCAGTTTGTCCCATATGCAGCCAGTTTGTCCCCCAAATGCAGCCAGTTTGTCCCCCAATATACAGCCAGTTTGTCTCCCAATATACAGCCAGTTTGTCCCATATGCAGCCAGTTTGTCCCCCAAATGCAGCCAGTTTGTCCCCCAAATGCAGCCAGTTTGTCCCCATAATACAGCCAGTTTGTCCCCATAATACAGCCAGTTTGTCCCCATAATACAGCCAGTTTGTCCCCCAATATACAGCCAGTTTGTCCCCCAATATACAGCCAGTTTGTCCCCCAATATACAGCCAGTTTGTCCCCCAATATACAGCCAGTTTGTCCCAAATGCAGGCAGTTTGTCCCAAATGCAGGCAGTTTGTCCCCATATACAACCAGTTTGTCCCCATAATACAGCCAGTTTGTCCCCCAAATGCAGCAGCCAGTTTGTCCCCCAATATACAGCCAGTTTGTCCCCCAATATACAGCCAGTTTGTCCCCCAATATACAGCCAGTTTGTCCCCCAATATACAGCCAGTTTGTCCCCCCCAGCCCTCCACTTACCTTCCTTGGGTCAGCGCCGTCCTTCTTCCGTCCTCGATGTCTTCTCTTCTCTTCTTCTGGTAGTGTTATGTCCTTTAGGTTTTTGTATATAGGGAAAATATTAGTAATTAATTGTATGAATTATCAAATGTTCACATCAATGGAGGATAATAAATTAAGTACTCAGATATATAAATATGTTTAGTTAATCACATGTATAAACACACACACTTAAATGCATATAGATACTGAGATAAAACATATGCTCAATTACATACAGTAGATGCACACACACACACACATACATATATTCACACATATATACACACACACACACACACACACACAATCAGATACATACATACACACTCAGATATATACAATCAGATACATACATACATACATACACAGATATATACAATCAGATAGATACATACATACACAGATATATACAATCAGATACATACATACACACACAGATATATACAATCAGATACATACATACACACTCAGATATATACAATCAGATACATACATACATACACAGATATATACAATCAGATAGATACATACATACACAGATATATACAATCAGATACATACACACTCAGATATATACAATCAGATAGATACATACATACACAGATATATACAATCAGATAGATACATACATACACAGATATATACAATCAGATACATACATACACACTCAGATATATACAATCAGATACATACATACATACACAGATATATACAATCAGATACATACACACTCAGATATATACAATCAGATACATACATACACACTCAGATAGATACAATCAGATAGATACATACATACACCCTCAGATATATACAATCAGATAGATACATACACACTCAGATATATACAATCAGATACATACATACATACACACTCAGATATATACAATCAGATAGATACATACATACACCCTCAGATATATACAATCAGATAGATACATACACACTCAGATATATACAATCAGATACATACATACAGGTCCTTCTCAAAAAATTAGCATATTGTGATAAAGTTCATTATTTTCTGTAATGTACTGATAAACATTAGACTTTCATATATTTTAGATTCATTACACACAACTGAAGTAGTTCAAGCCTTTTCTTGTTTTAATATTGATGATTTTGGCATACAGGTCATGAAAACCCAAAATTCCTATCTCAAAAAATTAGCATATCATGAAAAGGTTCTCTAAACGAGCTATTAACCTAATCATCTGAATCAACTAATTAACTCTAAACACCTGCAAAAGATTCCTGAGGCTTTTAAAAACTCCCAGCCTGGTTCATTACTCAAAACCGCAATCATGGGTAAGACTGCCGACCTGACTGCTGTCCAGAAGGCCATCATTGACACCCTCAAGCAAGAGGGTAAGACACAGAAAGAAATTTCTGAACGAATAGGCTGTTCCCAGAGTGCTGTATCAAGGCACCTCAGTGGGAAGTCTGTGGGAAGGAAAAAGTGTGGCAGAAAACGCTGCACAACGAGAAGAGGTGACCGGACCCTGAAGAAGATTGTGGAGAAGGACCGATTCCAGACCTTGGAGGACCTGCGGAAGCAGTGGACTGAGTCTGGAGTAGAAACATCCAGAGCCACCGTGAACAGGCGTGTGCAGGAAATGGGCTACAGGTGCCGCATTCCCCAGGTCAAGCCACTTTTGAACCAGAAACAGCGGCAGAAGCGCCTGACCTGGGCTACAGAGAAGCAGCACTGGACTGTTGCTCAGTGGTCCAAAGTACTTTTTTCGGATGAAAGCAAATTTTGCATGTCATTCGGAAATCAAGGTGCCAGAGTCTGGAGGAAGACTGGGGAGAGGGAAATGCCAAAATGCCTGAAGTCCAGTGTCAAGTACCCACAGTCAGTGATGGTCTGGGGTGCCATGTCAGCTGCTGGTGTTGGTCCACTGTGTTTTATCAAGGGCAGGGTCAATGCAGCTAGCTATCAGGAGATTTTGGAGCACTTCATGCTTCCATCTGCTGAAAAGCTTTATGGAGATGAAGATTTCATTTTTCAGCACGACCTGGCACCTGCTCACAGTGCCAAAACCACTGGTAAATGGTTTACTGACCATGGTATTACTGTGCTCAATTGGCCTGCCAACTCTCCTGACCTGAACCCCATAGAGAATCTGTGGGATATTGGGAAGAGAAAGTTGAGAGACGCAAGACCCAACACTCTGGATGAGCTTAAGGCCGCTATCGAAGCATCCTGGGCCTCCATAACACCTCAGCAGTGCCACAGGCTGGTTGCCTCCATGCCACGCCGCATTGAAGCAGTCATTTCTGCAAAAGGATTCCCGACCAAGTATTGAGTGCATAACTGAACATAATTATTTGAAGGTTGACTTTTTTTGTATTAAAAACACTTTTCTTTTATTGGTCGGATGAAATATGCTAATTTTTTGAGATAGGATTTTTGGGTTTTCATGAGCTGTATGCCAAAATCATCAATATTAAAACAAGAAAAGGCTTGAACTACTTCAGTTGTGTGTAATGAATCTAAAATATATGAAAGTCTAATGTTTATCAGTACATTACAGAAAATAATGAACTTTATCACAATATGCTAATTTTTTGAGAAGGACCTGTACATACACAGATATATACAATCAGATATATACAATCAGATACATACATACACACTCAGATATATACAATCAGATAGATACATACATACACACTCAGATATATACAATCAGATACATACATACATACTCAGATATATACAATCAGATAGATACATACATACACAGATATATACAATCAGATAGATACATACATACTCAGATATATACAATCAGATAGATACATACATACACAGATATATACAATCAGATAGATACATACATACACAGATATATACAATCAGATAGATACATACATACACAGATATATACAATCAGATAGATACATACATACACAGATATATACAATCAGATAGATACATACTCAGATATATACAATCAGATAGATACATACATACTCAGATATATACAATCAGATAGATACATACTCAGATATATACAATCAGATAGATACATACTCAGATATATACAATCAGATAGATACATACATACACAGATATATACAATCAGATAGATACATACATACTCAGATATATACAATCAGATAGATACATACATACTCAAATATATACAATCAGATAGATACATACATACACAGATATATACAATCAGATAGATACATACATACACAGATATATACAATCAGATAGATACATACATACTCAGATATATACAATCAGATAGATACATACATACACAGATATATACAATCAGATAGATACATACATACTCAGATATATACAATCAGATAGATACATACATACACAGATATATACAATCAGATAGATACATACATACTCAGATATATACAATCAGATAGATACATACATACACAGATATATACAGTACACATGCTCAGTTATATACATGCACACAACACACATACATTTACACCCTCAGATACAAACAAACAGGTATAAATACAAACACTAGACATAACCACAACATACTGTGAGATGAAAACTTACATATGTAGTCTAGTAATGGGCAGCCAGCTTCTCTCCTCCCCTCTCTGTCCCCCTCTTTCCTCACTCACAGCTCACTTGCAGCTCGTTCCTCTTCCCGCCCACACACACACACACAGCTCCTCTCGGTCTGGCAGAGTGAGCAGTCCTGAGAGGGCTCCAGTAGCCGGAACTAGAAGCAGAGCATCGGCAGATGCGGCCAGGATGCTCTGTATCCCTCCACAGAGAGAAACAAGTCCCTTGTAATTAGGGCTGTTTCCATCTAAACAACTACAAATATGTGAAGATATGTGAACATTTGATACATGTTATGGAAGCAAGATTTTAATTAAGCTTTAATGGGGTTGCTAGGGAGGTGTTGGAAGAGATTTTGGGGGTGCTCTAGTGTCCGGGTGACAGGCAGTGAGAAACCCGGGCAGAGGATGTCAAAACCGGACTGTCCGGGTGAATCCTGGACAGGTGGCAACCCTAATCCACATGTATAAAAAATATGCCTAACTCATGCCAATTAGTGCCCACAAATGGGCACTGACTGGCACCGTTTTTTTTGTGATGCCCAGCAATGCCACCCACCAGTGTCATCAGTGGCACCCACCAGTGTCCATCAGTGCCCATCCGTGCCCACCTATCAGTGCCCTTCCGTGCCACCGATTTTTGGACCCTTGTCCCGAATTGGGCTTGTCCCGATTCGGGACAAGCCCAACTCTTTTTGTCCCGGTAAATTCGGGAATGCTTTAGGCTTAAAACGGCAGCGGCTACACAAAAATGGCCGCTGCCGCCGCCATGATTGTTTACAGTTTCCCCTTGTGTTCAGTGCAGAGACTGGGGCAGCCAATCTGCTTCTCTCTTCAGTGTACAAATAGAAATATTCTATTGTACACTAAAGGCTATTGGCTGCAGGGATTGGCGACTCCTCCCCGCTCTCCACTGAACACAAGGAAGCCTGCCGCACCTGCCGCCGCTGCTGCTAACTACTCTCCGCCCAGCCACCGTGTGTCCGACGAGGAGCGGGGACACTGATGGAAGGACCGGGGCTCCGCTGTCTGGGGGACACTGATCAGCACCCGCCGCCACCAACCCTCCGCCCCACCCCCGTGTGTCTGATGAGTGGGGACACTGATGGAAGGACCAGGGCTCCACTGGCTGGGGACACTGTGATGGTCCTGGCTCACTCCATTTGGCAGACCCCTCGGAACACCAGCACATCCTCACGCACTGCAGGTACCGTACTATTGCAGTGTAGTGTAGAAATTAGTGTGGCGGGGTAATCAGTGTAGTGTAGTGGGTGGCGGGGTAATCAGTGTAGTGTAGTGGGTGGCGGGGTAATCAGTGTAGTGTAGTGGGTGGCGGGGTAATCAGTGTAGTGGGTGGCGGCCTGCGGGGTAATCAGTGTAGTGGGCGGCGGGGTAATCAGTGTAGTGGGCGGCGGGGTAATCAGTGTAGTGGGCGGCGGGGTAATTAGTGTAGTGGGTGGCGGGTTAATCAGTGTAGTGGGTGGCGGCCTGCGGGGTAATCAGTGTAGTGGGCGGCGGGGTAATCAGTGTAGTGGGCGGCGGGGTAATCAGTGTAGTGGGCGGCGGGGTAATCAGTGTAGTGTAGTGGGTGGCAGGGTAATCAGTGTAGTGGGTGGCGGCCTGCGGGGTAATCAGTGTAGTGGGCGGCGGGGTAATCAGTGTAGTTTGCGGGGGGTAATCAGTGTAGTGGGTGGCGGGGTAATCAGTGTAGTGTAGTGTAGTGGGTGGCGGGGTAATCAGTGTAGTGGGTGGTGGCCTGCGGGGTAATCAGTGTAGTGGGTGGCGGGGTAATCAGTGTAGTGGGCGGCGGGGTAATCAGTGTAGTGTAGTGGGTGGAGGGGTAATGAGTGTAGTGTAGTGGGTGGCGGGGTAATCAGTGTAGTGGGTGGCGGCCTGCGGGGTAATCAGTGTAGTGGGTGGCGGGGTAATCAGTGTAGTGGGCGGCGGGGTAATCAGTGTAGTGGGTGGCGGCCTGCGGGGTAATCAGTGTAGTGCATAGTTGCCAAACGGTCCCGAATTTCCTGGGACAATCATGATTTTTGGACCCTTGTCCACAAGTGTGGAGGGGGCTCTGCTGGGGAGGCACCTGCTGCAAGGACGGACTGCTGGGGAGGCCATCTGGTGGCAGGCGACATGGCAGGTGACACGCTCAGGGCTCCCACTCGGCATTATGGTGAGTTGAATGATTTCATTTTATATTACATACCTCCCAACTGGCACGGATTGTGCGGGTTTTACCCGCCGAGGCTCCTCCTTCCCGCACTCCCGCGAGACTATCATGTCTCCCGCACAGCAGGAAACATGAAGAGAAGAAGAGGAGCACAGCAGGAAACAGCAGCAGGTAAGAGCCCCCCCCCCAGCGATCGGTGCACTAGTATGCCCCCCCCGATCGGCGGCCCCCCGCCGCGCCCCAAACCCCCCCCCCCCGCTTAAAAATTTTTTTTTTTTCAACAACTCTGGTTGGCAGGGGAGAGGGGACATCAGAATGTCCCGCGAAGGGACTTTACAAAGTTGGGAGGTATGTATATTACCAGTGGCGGAACTACCGCCATAGCGACACACGCGGCCGCTATGGGGCCCGCAACCGAGAGGGGCCCGTGGGGAGGAGGAGGAATGCATACTGCCGGCGGTGCACGGTCCCCCAGCCAGGGGAAGTGAGGAGAGGAAGAGCCAGCGGGTGCCCTGTAATTGGCTGAACGGGCCATGTGCGGGGCGGGGCGGGCCGAGCGGCAGACATGGGGGTCTGTGAATAGCCCTGCGGAGCTGGTGCTGGTCACGTGTGGAGGCGGGGCGGGGCTGGACTGTGGATTTGATAATCGCGCCTGCTTGCTCCCGGAGACGGAGTCCTGCTTCACAATGTGTTTATCCTGAGGTCTCATCTGCTCTGTCAGCTTACCCCCATCCTCTGTGTCACCCCCCCTCCTCCTCTGTGTCACCCCCCTCCTCCTCTGTGTCACCCCCCTCCTCTGTGTCACCCCCCTCCTCCTCTGTGTCCCCCCCCCTCCTCCTCTGTGTCCCCCCATCCTCTATGTCACCCCCCTCCTCCTCTGTGTCACCCCCCATCCTCTGTCACCCCCCCTCCTCCTCTGTGTCACCCCCCATCCTCTGTCACCCCCCCTCCTCCTCTGTGTCCCCCCCTCCTCCTCTGTGTCCCCCCATCCTCTGTCACCCCCCCTCCTCCTCTGTGTCCCCCCATCCTCTGTGTCACCCCCCTCCTCCTCTGTGTCACCCCCCTCCTCCTCTGTGTCACCCCCCCTCCTCCTCTGTGTCCCCCCATCCTCTGTGTCACCCCCCCTCCTCCTCTGTGTCACCCCCCCCCCCATCCTCTGTCACCCCCCTCCTCCTCTGTGTCACCCCCCCATCCTCTGTCACCCCCCCTCCTCCTCTGTGTCACCCCCCCCCCATCCTCTGTCACCCCCCCCTCCTCCTCTGTGTCCCCCCATCCTCTGTGTCACCCCCCCCTCCTCCTCTGTGTCACCCCCCTCCTCCTCTGTGTCACCCCCCTCCTCCTCTGTGTCACCCCCTCCTCCTCTGTGTCACCCCCCCTCCTCCTCTGTGTCCCCCCATCCTCTGTGTCACCCCCCCTCCTCCTCTGTGTCACCCCCCCCATCCTCTGTCACCCCCCTCCTCCTCTGTGTCACCCCCCATCCTCTGTCACCCCCCCTCCTCCTCTGTGTCCCCCCCTCCTCCTCTGTGTCCCCCCATCCTCTGTCACCCCCCCTCCTCCTCTGTGTCCCCTCCTCCTCTGTGTCACCCCCCCTCCTCCTCTGTGTCACCCCCCTCCTCCTCTGTGTCCCCCCCTCCTCCTCTGTGTCCCCCCATCCTCTGTTACCCCCCTCCTCCTCTGTGTCACCCCCCCATCCTCTGTGTCACCCCCCATTCTCTGTCACCCCCCCTCCTCCTCTGTGTCACCCCCCTCCTCCTCTGTGTCACCCCCCTCCTCCTCTGTGTCACCCCCCCTCCTCCTCTGTGTCACCCCCCCTCCTCCTCTGTGTCACCCCCCTCCTCCTCTGTGTCACCCCCCTCCTCCTCTGTGTCACCCCCCTCCTCCTCTGTGTCCCCCCCTCCTCCTCTGTGTCACCCCCATCCTCTGTCACCCCCCTCCTCCTCTGTGTCACCCCCCTCCTCCTCTGTGTCACCCCCCCATCCTTTGTCACCCCCCCTCCTCCTCTGTGTCACCCCCCATCCTCTGTCACCCCCCCTCCTCCTCTGTGTCACCCCCCCCTCCTCCTCTGTGTCACCCCCCATCCTCTGTGTCACTCCCCCTCCTCCTCTGTGTCACTCCCCCTCCTCCTCTGTGTCACCCCCATCCTCTGTGTCACCCCCCATCCTCTGTGTCACCCCCCATCCTCTGTGTCACCCTCCCCCATCCTCTGTGTCACCCCCCCTCCTCCTCTGTGTCACCCCCTCCTCCTCTGTGTCCCCCCCCCCATCCTCTGTGTCACCCCCCTCCTCCTCTGTGTCACCCCCCATCCTCTGTGTCACCCCCCATCCTCTGTCACCCCCCATCCTCCCCCTCCTCCTCTGTGTCACCCCCCCTCCTCCTCTGTGTCACCCCCCCTCCTCCTCTGTGTCACCCCCTCCTCCTCTGTGTCACCCCCCTCCTCCTCTGTGTCACCCCCCTCCTCCTCTGTGTCACCCCCCCATCCTCTGTGTCACCCCCTCCTCCTCTTTGTCACCCCCTCCTCCTCTTTGTCACCCCCCCATCCTCTGTGTCACCCCCATCCTCTGTCACCCCCCCTCCTCCTCTGTGTCACCCCCCCATCCTCTGTCACCCCCCCCCCTCCTCCTCTGTGTCACCCCCCATCCTCTGTGTCACCCCCCCATCCTCTGTGTCACTCCCCCCCCATCCTCTGTGTCACTCCCCCTCCTCCTCTGTGTCACTCCCCCTCCTCCTCTGTGTCACCCCCCATCCTCTGTGTCACCCCCCATCCTCTGTCACCCTCCCCCATCCTCTGTGTCACCCCCTCCTCCTCTGTGTCACCCCCCTCCTCCTCTGTGTCACCCCCCTCCTCCTCTGTGTCACCCCCCCTCCTCTGTGTCAGTTCCCCCTCCTCTGTGTAAGCCCCCCTTTCCCTCTGTCTCTCTCTCTCACTCTCTTTCTCTCAGCCTCTCGCTCACCCCCTCTCTCGCACCCACCACTCTTTCTCTAATCCCCCCTCTCTCACCCCCACTCTCTCATCCCCACCTCGCTCACCCCACCCCCACTCTCTCTCATCCCCACCCCTCTCACCCCCACCATCTCACCCACCCTCTCTCTCTCTCACCCCCTCACCGCCGCCTCTCTCTCCTGCCTCCTTCCCCCTTTCTTTCACCCCCTCACCTCCTCCTCTCTCACCCCCCCCCCTCACTGCCGCCTCTCTCTCACCTCCTCCTCTTACCTTCCCCTTTTTCACCTCCCTCCCCCCACCTCTTTTCCTCCTCAGGGGGTGGGGGCCCAATGAGGATGGCTGTATGGGGCCCCAATAATTGCAAACAGCAGCCCTTTGAGTGAGCGCATGTCCCGGATCCTGTGTCTTGCCGACACTTCTCCCCAAGGCTCCCCACCAATGGAAGGAAGGAAAACAGCACTACAGTAGAGGAGCTCTACCCCCAAACTCCAGCTCCCACACTTCCTGGCTTGAAGCGGCTCTCGGTAAGGCAGTCTAATGGGGGTCTTTCGGGGCAGGGGACACTGATGGGGGGGTTCCCTGATCTAATCGAGGGGGGACCGATATAAGGGAGGGGAGTCTGTGGGGAGGGAGGTGGACAGTGTCAGTAGGGCAGTGGATGGTACCAGTAGTTACCATCCGCGCTTACCGTGACACATTATTGCTCTCCTCCAGGTCTTTAAAATCCTTTAGTGTATACCACAAAAAATTTGCCATGCGCCGCTTAAGTGTTCGGGTTTGGCTTGAGGAAAAGGTGGCAACCCTACCTGCATTCCCGGGGCTCACCGTCACATAGCCCTACCTCTTGGCCCGGCGCCTTTGATAGACAGAACGCCGGTCCAATGCGGGACATGTGACGTCATCAAAGGCGTCGGGCCAAGAGGTGGGGCTATGTGACGGTGAGCCCCGAGAACGCAGGACATTCAAATGAAAGCTATTACAGCTCTCTGCTTGTACGCACAGTGCGCCTCTTCCTCTCCTCACTTCCCCTGGCTGGGGGACCGTGCGGGCGGTGCTCGCCCCCCCACTCTGAGGCAGCCCCATGCTCGCCAATAGCCATTTGAGGGCTGCAGTATGCATTCCTCATCCTCCCCGGTAGTTCCGCCACTGGCTCGCCTCTTCCACTGCACAGGTGAGGCTGCATTGGGCACGGGTGAGGCTGCATTGGGCACGGGTGAGGCTGCATTGGGCACGGGTGAGGCTGCATTGGGCACGGGTCATGCTGCATTGGGCACAGGTGAGGCTGCATTGGGCACGGGTCATGCTGCATTGGGCACGGGTCACGCTGCATTGGGCACGGGTCACGCTATATTGGGCACGGGTGAGGCTGCATTGGGCACAGGTGAGGCTGCATTGGGCACAGGTGAGGCTGTATTGGGCATGGGCAGGCCACGCTGCATTGGGCACAGGCCACACTGCATTGGGCACAGGTGAGGCTGCATTGGGCACTGGACACGCTGCATTGGGCACAGGCCACACTGCATTGGGCACAGGTGACGCTGCATTGGGCACTGGACACGCTGCATTGGGCACAGGTGAGGCAGTATTGGGCACGGGCAGACCACGCTGCATTGGGCACAGGTGAGGATTATTGAAGCGTTAACACCAGGTGTTTGGAGTATCTTTATCTGTTGATTAAACTTTCTGGAATACATATATTGCTATTGTGGTGTAGGATCTGGGTTCTTTCTTTCTTTCTTTCACGCCCTTTAAACCATGACCACTATTTAATTTAAGTCCGACATTTTTTTTGTGGGGGGGGGCCCATACAACATTTTGCTATGGGGCCCTGTGATTTCTAGTTACGCCCCTGTATATTACAATGTAATAATAGAAATAATGCTCTTCAATCACCCTGACATCATAACAACCATGGTGCCGGGATGATTGAAGCGCCAACAACAGGTGTTTTGGAGTATACTTATCTGCCAACTTTGTTAAACTTTCTGGAATACACATTTCTATTGTGGTGTAGGATCTGGCTTCTCTTTCTTTCTTTCTTTCCTTCATCTCGGACTCTAACCACACCCCTTCTGAGCCACGCTCATTTAAGCCACACCCACTAGTGTGAAAACCACGCCCATTTTTCATTACAGTGTGACACGCCTACAAACGAATGCCCCACCCCCTAATTATCGCAAGGCTCCGCCTCAATGCAAAAAAAGTGTCCCGGATGTTTTTTTTGCAATGTTGGCAACTATGACTGCAGCGTGCATGAGCATCATGGGAAATGTAGTTCCAAAACATCTGGGGTGCGCTAGGTTCACTATCACTGGCCTAGGGTGTCAAAAATCCTTGCACCAGCCCTGTTCATATACAGGTATATAAAAGAATATGCAAAGTGGTTGGATGGAAGCTTCAGAATGGCAAAGATGTTTTTATTACAAATAATGTGAGCAAACTTCAGTTCTTCTTTAACATGTATTAAAAAAAAATTAATAATTGCTGTAGCTGGGAAGTGGTTTATATCAGTGGAAAGTTCGGCCTTACAATTTTTTTATTAAAATCAAAGTCTAACTCCAGCCCAAAGTTTTTCATTTTCTTTTGAATAGAGAAGGAAGGGCTTACAACCATTGTCTCTGCCTCATAATTTTCTGTACCTTGAGATTTTTCCTGTTACAGGGGGCAGAAAGTGAGGAGAAATCTCTCAGAGACAATCAAAAATGTAAACTGTATTTGTACATTGGGGGCAGATAAGACCCTATGTCAGGTTTTTGTATTGATTGTGCCCCAGGGATACATGTTCTGGTGTAACAAATGTCAAGGAAACAGGAAGTGAGGAGACATCTCCCAAATGAGGACACCTTCTCTGGAGAAACTGTCTAGGAGCGGGTTTCTCCTAACTTTGGAGTTTTTTCTTCTTACTTCCTTGAATCTTTGGAACAGGGAGGGAAGGGAAAACCTTCCAAAAAGACACAGACAACGATATAAACACTGACGAGGGGTTCTTAACCATTCCCTACTCTATCCTGAACACATGACTATACATACACTTGAAAATGTCTGCAAAGATCGGCTATGAAGAAGGCATTATTACACTCCTCCCACTGACTCTGGGACAGGTTTGCACTAAACGTTCTCCTCATCCGTTCTATACGACTCCTTCACAGACTGTACACCGCCCACATCTCCCCATCCCTCCTACACTCTGTCAGTCACGTGCTCTGTTAACCTTGGCACATAGGAAGGGCTTTGCAGACACTTCCGGTGACGTCAGGCTCCTTCCTGCTCTCCCCGGTGTCCTGTGTGAGCGGTGTTATTGGTGGAGAGAAGATGGTTCCTCCCGTGCAAGTGTCCCCGCTCATCAAGGTGAGTGTGGAAGGCGGTGTGGGCTGACCTCCCGGCAGTGTGCGGTGTTTGTAGGACTCGGAGGTAGCCTGTATCCCCGGACTTCTGGGTGAAGGTGACATTGCTTCCTGCAGGTCATGGTGTAGTGTAGGATAGTAGACTTTGTAATACTCTCACACAATGTCATTCTATTAGGAATGTCAGCAGTGCAATATTTCTATCCCCAGCCTGCCATTAAAGTTGTATATGGAAACACCCCCTATAGGTTTAGAGGTGCAGCCTGGATTTATCTCCCCACTGAGTGTCAGCACAACCAAATATCAGAAACCATATTGGTGATAGGAGAATGAGACGAATCTGTTTGTCTACAATACATAAAAAACAGCAGAGCTTTACAGCTTTTATCAAAATGCTTTTTTTTTTTTTAAATGTTAAATCCTATTTTATTTAAATTTTTCAATATAACACACCAAACGTAAAGCAGCACAATACTGTACATAAAAGGTATGACCGGAAGTACACAAATATCTCCACAGTGCTCTGAGAATGTCAGGACGAGATACACCATATCCACTTGCCCATCCCAATACATATAATATACATTGCTTTTATAGGTAAAGAGTTTTGGGGTCTTTTTTGACCCCAGATCTCTCCATAACGAGAAGGTGCATCTCATCAAATTAGAATATCATCAAAAAGTTAATTTATTTCAGTAATTCAATAAGTGACACTCGTATATAGATGGGTTACACACAGGGTGATATAATTCAAGCATTTCTTCCTTTTAATTTTGATGATTATGGCATACAGCTTGTGAAAACCCCAAATTCAGGATCTCAGAAAATCGGATTATTACATAAGATCAATAAAAAAAAGATTTTCAAAGGCTTTATGGAGATGCTGATTACATTTTCCAGCAGGACCTGGCACCTTCCCACACTGCTAAAAGTACCAATACCTGGTTTAATGATATCACTGTGCTTTATTGGCCAGCAAACTCGCCTGACCTAAACCCCATAGAGAATCTGTGGGTTATTGTCAAGAGGAAGATGGGAGACACGAGACTCAACCATGCAGAAGAACAAAGCAACCTGGGCTTTCATAACACCTCAGCAGTGCCACAGGCTGATCACCTCCATGCCACGCAGCATTGATGCAGTAATTCATGCAAAAGGGGCCCCGACCAAGTATTGAGTGCGTACTATACTGTACATGGACATACTTTTCAGTAAGCCAATATGCTTGACGTGCCTAAACGCTAGGCACATTGTAGCGTTTTATTCATTTCAATAGCCAAAATAAATACAAATTCTGCCCAATTAACCAAACACCAAATGCTGCTAAACTGGTTTGAAAAAAAAAAGCAACTTAGTTGAGTTTTTGTATTCTGTAGTAATCTGATTTTCTGAGATACTGAACTTTGGGTTTTCACTAGCTGTAAGCCATAATCGTCAAAAATTAAGACCCCTTTCACACTGGGGCAGGTGTTGACGGTAAAAACGCTGCTTGTTTTATCGGTGCTTTACCGTCATTTTAGCAGTGCTATTCGTCCGCTAGCGGGGCACTTTTAACCCCCGCTAGCGGCCGAGTAAAGGGGTTAAATGCGCCTGTGTAGCGAAGCTGGCGAATCACTTTGCATGTGCATTAATTTCAATGGGGAGGAGCGGTGTATACACCGCCCCAAAGATGCTGCTTGCAGGACTTTTTTGGACGTCCTGCAAGCGCACGGCTCCAGTGTGAAAGCCCTCAGGCTTTCACATTGGAGTGACAGGAGAGGCGCTACTTTTAGCGCTATAGCACCTGTAAAGCACCTCAGTGTGAAATGGGTCTTAAAGAGAGAAATGCTTGAAATATGACTGTGTGTAACGCATCTATATATAATGAGTTTCACTTTGTGAATTGAATTACTGAAAAACTTTTTGATCTAATTTTGAGATGCACCTGTACAAGGGATGTTTACGTTCCTTTTAATAGGAATAAGTCATTTAAAGAAAAATGTTGAATGTCCCCATCCCTCCGTGCTTACACGCAGAAGCAATTGCAAGTCGCACACACATATGTAAACGGTGTTCCCACCACACATGAGATATCCCCGTGAACGTTGGATTGAGAGCGATAATTCTAGCGCTAGGCCTCCCCTGTAACTCTAAATAAGTAACCTGTAAAATGCGCTTAAAACGTCACCTATGGAGATTTTTAATTACCGTAGTTTGTCACCATTCTACAAGCTTACGCAGTTTTAACTTTCAATATTTTTATTATTATTCAGATAACAAGACAATGTCTCAGAGAGTACATTCAATGAACAATAATGCTTACAAATGTGAAATTAAACATAAGTATCTGAATGTCCTTCCATCAGGATATGCAGAAATGCAACACAGTAAACTGAAAAATTTCCATATAAAATACCTTTGGTGAAAATATTGGTGAGGTTGACAGAATGAAATAACATAGAAGGTTAAGAGTCGTTAATGGCCAGATCATGAATCATGTTTCAGATTCGTTGGGCCCCTTTCACACTGGGCGGGGAGGTGCGTTGGTGGTATAGCGGTGCTATTTTTAGCGGCGATATACCGCCGTTTTTACTGCGATATTCAGCCTCTTGCGGGGTGATTTTAACCCCCGCTAGCGGCCGAAAAAGGGTTAATACCACCGGCAATGCGCCTCTGCAGAGGCGCATTGCCGGCGGTATTACCACGGTTTCCCATTGCTTTCAATGGGCAGCAGCGGTAAAGGAGTGGTAAACACACCGCTGCAAAGATGCGGCTAGCAGGACTTTTGGAGCGGTCCTGCTAGCGCACCGCTTCAGTGTGAAAGCCCTCAGGATTTCACACTGAAGACTGCAAGGCAAAAAAAATTTCAGGCAGTATAGCAGCGCTATTTTTAGCGCTAAACCGCCTGAAAAATGTGTCAATGTGAAAGGGGCCTTAGGGACTAACTACGTAGAGTCCCAATGAGCCACTTGGACCTGTAGTACTAAGAATGGTTATAGCACAGGGAAAAGGTATAGCGTAGGAAGCTTACGCAGTTTTAACCAATTAAGTTAATATCTTTTTTTTTTTAATTTTAATTTTTTTTTATATATATATGTATTTTTCAGACACCCTAGAGAATAAAATGGAGGTAGTTGCAATACTTTGTCACACCGTATTTGGGCAGCGGTCTTACAAGCGCACTTTTTTTTTTAATTAAAGAGGATAACAGTAAAGTTAGCCCAATTTTTTTTTTCCATATTGTGAAAGATAATGTTACACTGAGTAAACTGATACGCTTCAAAATTGTGCCCGCTCGTGGAATGGCGATAAACTTTTACCCTTAAAAATCTCCATAGGCGATGTTTAAAAAAAATCTACAGTTTACCAGTTTTGAGTTTCAGAGAAGGTCTAGGGCTAGAATTATTGCTCTTGCTCTAATGATTGCAGTGATACCTCACTTGTGTGGTTTGAACACCGTTTTATATGCGGGCGTGACTTGCGTATGCTGCTGCGTGCGAGCTTGGCGGGACGGTGCGCTTTAAATTCATTTTTTTTTTTTTTTTTCTTATTTATTTTAATTGGGGGGGGGGAAAATCATTTTTTTTTATTTTTTTTTTTTTTTTTACACTGTCCTTTACAAAAAAAAAATTGGGTCACTTTTATTCCTATTACAAGGAATGTAAACATCCCTTGTAATAGAAAAAAGCATGACAGGACCTCTTAAATATGAGATCTAGGGTCAAAAAGACCTCAGATCTCATATTTACACTAAAATGCAAGAAAAATTTTAATTCCCTTTTTAAGAGCATTGGGCGGAAGTGACATTTGACGTCCCTTCCGCCCTCCAATGCTATGGAGCTGAGTGGAGGCCATCATTCCCTCACTCGGCATCCAGACAGTGAGGGGAGAGGAACCGATCAAAGTAAACATCCCTTGTGACGGTAATAGGCAGTGACGGGTACTCTTTATGGAGGGATCGGGTTCTAAACGCCTCCTCTGCACTTGAAAGTATTCAAAACGTCAAGATTGGCATTTTTGAATACTTTATATTTTTTAAGACTGGCGCCTTTAAGATGACAGTAATACGGGAAGTGATTCCATGACATTGCTTTCAGGTTACTAGATCTAAGATGCTTTGTTCGGGTTTTTGGGCAGACGTGCTGGCTGGTTCCTCGGGGGACAGGAGAGCCCGGGCGAGAAGGGGGGGGTTGTTGTCCCCTCCCCCTGCTTGTAATAACAGCCGAGCATTGGTTGTTACAATAAAGCTGACCGTCCGCTCTAAAGAATGGTACCAGGAAAACCCCTTGCAGCAATATCGGGTACTTAAAAAAATAATAATCGGTCGATCCCTAGTTTAGGCATTTTATTTTAATGGCCAGAATTTAGTAAAAAAAAAAAAAAAAACCATAGGCTTTCATTGAGGGAAGTTCAGTGGCACAGGCAAAAAAGCACCCCAAAACTTCAGTTTTAGGAGCAGCAGTGCGCATGAACCCTAAGAGGAGATGATTTCTGCATATACAGTATCTTGCAAAAGTGAGTACACCACTCACATTTTTGTAAATGTTTTATTTTTTCGCAACACTGAAGAAATGACACTTTGCTACAATGTAAAGTAGTGAGTATACAGATTGTATAACAGTGTCAATTTGCTGCCCCCTCAAAATAACTCAACACACAGCCATTAATGTCTACCACTGGCGATGCACGTGTGTACACCCTTAAGTGAAAATTAGGCCCAACTAGCAATTTTCCCTCCCGGTGTCATGTGACTCGTTAGTGTTTCAAGGTCTCAGGTGTGTTAAATTTGTCTGTCTCTCTCTCTCTCTCAGTACACCATTTACACATCTCAGTATACACAGTGCAACACACTGTGTTAGTAAGTGATTCTCAAGGCAGGAGGTGTTTGTTTTTTACATTTTTTGCATTCTATGCATTGGGGGTAAAAAAACCTTCTTTGACCAGCTTCCCCAGTATACTTACCTGATCCCAATCTCACACCAGAGCTGTGCCCTGGAGCAGCAGAGTCTCTCTCTCTCTCTCTCGTCACTGGAAGTTCAACATGGCACCTCATGACAAAGAACTCTGAGGATCTGAAAAAAAGAATTGTTCTACATAAAGATGGCTTAGGCTATAAGAAGATTGACAAGACCTTAAAGCTGAGCTGCAGCACGGTAGCCAAGACCATACAGTGGTAGAACAGGCATTGCCATGGTTGACAAAGAATTTAAGTGCATATGCTCAGCGTCATATCCAGAGGTTGTCTTTGGGAAATAGTTGTATGAGTGCTGCCAGCATTGCTGCAAAGGTTGAAGGGGTGGGGGGTCAGCCTGTCAGTGCTCAGACCATACGCTGCACACTGCATCAAATTGGTCTGGACGACTGTCATCCCAGAAGGAAGTCTCTTCTAAAGATGATGCACAAGTAAGCCCACAAACGGCTTGCTGAAGACAAGCAGACTAAGGACATGTATTACTGGAACCATGTCCTGTGGTCTGGTGAGACCAAGATAAGCGTATTTAGTTCAGATGGTGTCAAGCGTGTGTGGCGGCAACCAGGTGAGGAGTACAAAGACAAGTGTCTTGTCTACAGTCAAGCATGGTGGTGGGAGTGTCCTGGTCTGGGGCTGCATGAGTGCTGCTGGCACTGGGGAGCTACAGTTCATTGAGGGAACCATGAATGCCAGTATGTACTGTGACATACTGAAGCAGAACATGATCCCCTCCCTTCGGAGACTGAGCCGCAGGGCAGTATTCCAACATAACAACCCCAAACACACCTCCAAGATTACCACTGTCTTGCTAAAGAAGCTGAGGGTAAAGGTGATGGACTGGCCAAGCATGTCTTCAGACCTAAACCCTTTTTAGCATCCTTAAACAGAAGGTGGAGGAGCGCAATGTCTCTAATAGAGGTCGACCGATATGGGTTTTTCTCTGGCCGATGCCGATATTTAGAAATCGCGGCGGCCGATGGCCGATATATGATGCCGATTTTTTTTTTAATTTTTTTGGGCCGATATGTTAGGCCGATTTCCCCCCCCCCCCCCCCCCCCTTCATCTCATAAAATCTAGCAGTTAGACCCCTTTGTGTGCTTTCACACTGAGGCGGTGCGCTGGCAGGACGTAAAAAAAAAGTCCTGCAAGCAGCATCTTTGGAGCGGTGTAGGTCTAGAATTATTGCTCTTGCTCTAATTATTGCAGTGATACCTCACTTGTGTGGTTTGAACACCGTTTTATATGTGGGCGTGACTTGCGTATGCTTCTGCGTCCCTTTTGTCTTCTGGGACCTGTGTATCTCCCAGAAGACAGCAGGGGGGGCAAAGTGGGTGCCAGAGGTGGCGTAGGTCACTGCAGTGATCTATGCCCAGAAGAGGGAACAAATACCTGGATTATACAGGTATCTGCTCCCTCCTCACCCTGAAAGGTGCCAAATGTGACACCAGAGGGGGGGAAAGAATCCAAAAAGCGGAAGTTCCACTATTACTCCGCTAAGTAATAAGTGATACAGAAAATTTCTTAAAAGCCTCCAATCAGTTCACTTGTATAATTTAGATAAAAAAAAATATATATATATTATTATTATATATTCCTAAATACACAAAAACAGGTAATCAAAACTTTTGGACGAAAAAAAAAATATGGGCTAACTTTACTGTTTTCGTTTTAATTTTAATTTTTTTTATTTTATTCGATAAAGTGTATTTTTTTCCCAAAAAAATGCGTTTGAAAGACCGCTGCGCAAAAACCGTGTGAAATAAAATATTGCAACAATCGCTATTTTATTTCCTAGGGTCTCTGCTAAAAAAAATATATATATAATGTTTGGGGGTTCTAAGTGATTTTCTAGCAGAAAATACAGGATTTTTACTTGTAAGCAACAAGTGTCAAAAAAGATTTAGTCTTGAAATGGTTAAACTGTGAACTTCTACACACAGAGTTCAGTCCTTTTGAAGTTTTAAACATTGTATTCTTTTCTCAAACTTGGCAGTCTGCCCAGGAGGGAGAAATCTCTTCATGGAGAAACTTCTCAGGCAACTTTTGTGTTGACTTCTATTACAGAAGCTATTTGCAAGTTGCGCTGATGTTTAAATCGACTTTTTTTTTTTAAACAACCGACCGATGCCGATTAATTAAACGCCAAATACCGGCCGATATATCGGTCGACCTCTAGTCTCTAATATCCACCAGATCTGTAATGTCGTCATGGAGGAGTGGAAGGGGACAACCTGTGAAGCTCTGGTGAACTCCCTGCCCAAGAGGGTTAAGGCAGTGCTGGAAAATAATGGTGGCCACACAAAATATTGACACTTTGGGCTCAATTTGGACATTTTCAGTTGGGGGTGTACTCACTTTTGTTGCCAGCAGTTTAGAAATGAATGGCTGTGTTGAGTTATTTTGAGGGGACATACAATTTACACTTTTATACAAGCTGTACACTCACTACTTTACATTGTAGCAAAGTGTCATTTCTTCAGTGTTGTCACATGAAAAGATGTAATAAAATATTTACAAAAATGTGAGGGGTGTACTTACTTTTGTGAGATACTGTAAGTTCCAAAATGTGGGAAGGAGGGAAATAGACTATGGTTGGTTTAAATTCTTAGATCTGAATTGTATTTTGCTGGGGTGAAAATTGCCCTGCAGTCTAGCGTTTGCCAAAGAAAACTGAAACGGATCTGTCTAGCTACCTGTCTGTCTCTGTCATTCTTGTACATGTAAAGCAACAGTAGTCTAACTTTGTGTTATATTTTAGTTTGCCAGATATTCTGCATTACTGCTTGGGATTGGCTATGGCAGTTCAAGATATGGTAAGTTTTTTTTTTTTTTTTTTTTTTTTTTTTGTTTTTTTTTCTACAATCCATTTTAAAAAGGCAAAACATTCTCTTTCTGTGCTTTTACCCTATTGAGTGTCTAATAGTTCTTGCGAAGTGTAAAAAAGACAGCGCTGTGCCCAGTTAAAGCTAATCAATCCAAAAATAATCAAATGGAAAAAACTCACAACATACAGTGTCTCTCCAATACGTTACTAATATAGCAGTGATACTTGTATCTAAAAATATGTAGCAAAACCAACACGTAATAGAAGGGATAAAAAAAACAACACTTGTGCACCTGCTTTAAAAAAATAAAATAATAGATATATCTCTAATAAATATATATATATATATATATACACACACACACACACACACACACACACACACACACACACACACACACACACACACACACACACACACACACACACACACACACACACGTGCCAAAATAGCAAGTATATGTCAAAAGTTCAATATTCTTATTCAATCCGACGTGTGTGAGGAACGATTCTTCTTCATAATATGAACACCATCCCAAGTGGTATATCCTCCTCCGCTTATGATCAAGATCACTCACCGATGTTTGGTGATGAGGAACCGACAAACAAGCATTCTTCCTTAGCAAGGAGCAATAGTCTGCAGATCTGTAATTTATGATCTCTCACCTCCACCGTTGTTGCTGATCAATCTAGATATCCAGCAAGCAGTTATCCTCCCTTTTACAAGGCGCAATAATCTGCAGATCCAAAATAGCCGCTTCTGACACCTCCGCTATTTAGCAATCAATCTCTCCAGAGAGGTAAACCGAAATAAAGAAAAGAAGCGCAGCATAGCATAAAATCCATTAGAAGAGTTTCTTACTTTATTAAAACCACATAGTACTTACATTTAAAGGTGTCTCCCGACACTGGTAAAACAGGCATGGGTTATATATGAGTCTATCCTGGATCCCTCGATACCGCAAGCAGACAACCAATGTAGCATGGTAACGATGCCTCACAGCACACCCTGCGTACGTTTCGTCATTAGACATCCTCACGGGCATTGGAGAGTACTGAAGAGACACTATATGATTGTGTAATGTGAGTTTTTTTTTAATTCGATTTTTTTGGATTGATTAGCTTTACATACACCTGGGCACAGCGCTGTGTTTTTTACGCTTTTTTTAATTTATTTTTATTTATTTGTTGAGGTTCCTCAATCAGATGGCAGCAGGACAGGATTCATGAATAGGTATCACCTTGGGCGCGGTCCAGCCTCATTTTTCATTGGTTCTTGCTAAGGCCTCATGTGCACTAGACGTTTTTACAGCTGCTCCTAAGGGAGTCTGGCTTTTTATTTTACGTTTTTTCCTTTTTCCCCTGCCTCTAAACTCACCGGCATGTTGGCCTATGTGTCTATGCGTTTGAAAAAAAGCGGCTTGTGTTTTAAACTCTGATTTTTCTCCTGACCAGTTTACTGCTTTACTTGTTTATATCCCATACAGTACAGCTGGAAGTTAATCTTCTAGGGCCTGAGAGTTTTAATCTCATCCAAGCAGCATGGCAAAATTTCTTTACATACAGGTTTCTGATGCCACATGTAGGCAGATATTGTAGTTCATGTCTAAGGCTTGATTCACACTTGCTAGCAGTTTGCAGGTGCAGAAAGTGCACCTGTTCCCGCAGCCAAATCGCACTGAATTCTGAATGGCACCCCCACGCATCTCGGTCCGCTGCGCATTTGCAGGTGAGAGAACTGCAAGGAAATAGCATGGTAAAAAAAGACCATGCGTTTTCCCTGCGGCCATGTTTTTAAAAAGGTGCATGTGCCTTTTTTCTGCAGGGAAATGCGGGCACAGCAGCCCATTCAAATTAATGGGCTGCTGTGCCAGAGCAATATGCGGGTGGCAATAGTGTGAACCTAGCCTAAATGGATAATGTCATGCCTGGCACATAGCATTATCACTGGTCACATGCTTGAAAAATAGCAGTGTTACTGGTCACAGATAAAGTGCGTTAAAAGGCAGTCTCTGTAACATAATTTTTCTTTCTTATTTAACCATCTCTGTTTATCACAGAGCAGAGTGGCCTGAGCATAAATTGTTACTTTATCTAATGTGAGCTGTGAGGAAAAAATAGGATACATCATGCAGCTGCATCATCAGCTCATTCTGATGTTTGCAACTAAGGGTTAGTTCACCTTTTACAAAAAAATGGTCTATGCAGGTATGGGGTGTTTGAAGATAAAAACAAACTGTGTAGCTCTGGGTAAAATTGAATAATGTCCTCGCTATAGGTGTAGGCCATCTATGTACCCCCTTTTACTTACTGCTTTTACTTTGGATAACATAGAGAAGGGTCAAACCCACTGTCAGGATTTTTTTTTTTTTCTTATGGCTGGCTGTGCCTCTTTAAGGAGATTCCACTTCACTTTCTGTGTCCCAGTAATGCAACACAAAGTGAGCGGAATTTTTTACATAGTGAGGGGGAATAGTTTTTGCCTATCAATATTTTCAATAGAACAGAAAATCTGCGCTTGTAGTAAATTTAATGCTGCTGGACACTATACCTTTGATACCAGGCACTCATATAAACATTCAAAACAGTGCAGCACATTTATAGTTCGCTGTGCCCGTAAATAATATGCAAAATACAATGAATCAAATTGATCGTGGCAAAACAATTTTGCAAATCAGGGACCCATGCACATTCAATAGTGTCCATAAATGGCCCAAATTAAAAACTTGTGAAACTATTGTGAACCTCCAGAGAGAAAATGAAATGGAATAAAGTCCTAAACTCTGTGATGAAGATGGAAAAGGCTCCTAGGCAGGGCTTGACAAATTTTGCTTTAAATCTAGGAGCCGGCTAAAAAAGTTAGGAGGCAGTTCTTTTTTGTTTTGTTTTTTTAAGCGTAGTATGGTTTGTCAGTGCTCGGGGTAGGGGCATTGCTAAGTGGCAAAAAGACCAGGGGCTTCAGCCCCAAGTCCCTGCATCCATCATATGTGATGTGCCCCAGTTCATTTAAGGGAGTGGTAGGAAGCTGGCAGTGAGGTACAGGGGGTATGTTAGTAGGAAGCCGACAGTGGGGTACAGGGGGATGCATATGACAGGGGGTACAGGTGGGATGCATATGGCGGGGGGTGAAGACAGGGGGGATGCATATGGCGGGAGGTACGGGGGGGGGTGATAAGGGGATGCATATGACAGGGAGTACAGGGGGATAATGATGACAGGGGGATGCATATGACGGGGTACAGGGGGGTGATGACAAGGGGACGCATATGACGGGGGGGTGCATATGACAGGGGGGTGATGATGACGGGGATGCATATGACAGGGAGTTCAGGGGGCATAATGACAGGGGATGCATATGACAGGGGGGGGTGAAGATGACGGAGTACAGGGGGGATGATGATAGGGGGGTGCATATGACAGGGAGTACAGGGGGGGGGGGATGATGATGATAAAAAGTTTGGTGACAGGAATCGAAGCTAGAGTGGTGGGATGCCAGGAACAGGGAAATGAGGGGCATGATGATGATGACCATCACAACAGGGGACAGTAGATGGCATCATATCATTAGGGTTGTGTATGTGAGGTGACAGGCGGCTGATAGCAGGGATGTTCGGGACGCCCTCGGTCAGGGAGTGACATCACAGGATGTGTCGTGTCGGGCAGCAGGACATGCTGTATGTACCGTGAGACTCTGGCAGACTGGCTCCCCGCTGATCGCGATGCCTGCTCTGACAGGTCCTCTACTACGGCCATCCATCCTGGTGATGAGGTCAGGGAGCTGCTAAGCCAGGCGGCCATTATCCGCGCTCTGCACATGTTAGGAGATCTGCAGATCGCAGGAGAGGGGGAGGGGAGCACATGAATCCACTCACTGACCCAACTAGTGGATGGAGGTTCTGACCAGCTCCCATCGACGACTCCTCTTCCTCCACAGGACACCTCGGTCCGTGCTCGGGCATTGGGAAGGAGGAGGGGACAGTGGCAAGGTGAGGAGAGGAGGCCGGCCCTTTCCTCTCCCCTCCCACTCACAGCTGGACATTGGACTACTGCCTGCCTCCGGGGAAACCATGGCGAACAGCGAGGGGGGGAGGAGAAAGATCGCGTCGGAAGTTGCAGTGAGTGAGCTGGCGGCAGCCCAGGCGCCAGGACGCGGTTTCTGGTCGCCACGGCGACCTGGGGTTTGTCGAACCCTGCTCCTAGGAAATAATAAAGGAAAACATACACGTATGTACTTCATGCAGAACGCTCAGAGCTGCCTCTACTTATAGACCATGATGTTACCAGAGACCTGCTATGCATGCATTTAAGACAGGGCTTGACAAATTTGCTTGGAATCTAGGAGCCAGCTAAAAAAGTTAGGAGCCAGGTTTTTTTTCAACGACCGACAAAGCTTTATTTTCAATACAAAGGAAGTTGGCACTGCGCTGCGCTAATCACAGGCAGGGAGACATTGTCCCGATGCTCGGCTGCAGAGATCGGGAAGTGTCTCCCTGCCTGTGATTAGCGCAGCGCGGGTGCCGACTTCCTTGGCGGGCTCTGCACGTGTTCAATGCAAACACGCCTGAGCTCATCCCTACTGATCAGACAGCCCATGTGAAAGGGGCCAAGCAGGGAGATGACAAATTCATTTTAATTAACCACTTCAGCCCCGGACCATTTTGCTGGCCAAAGACCAGGCCACTTTTTGTGATTTGGCACTGCGTCGCTTTAACTGACAATTGCGCGGTCGTGCGACGTGGCTCCCAAACAAAATTGACGTCCCTTTTATCCCACAAATAGAGCTTTCTTTTGGTGGTATTTGATCACCTCTACGTTGGTTTGTTTTTGCGCTATAAACAAAAATAGAGCAACAATTAAAAAAAAACAAAAACACTATCTATACACTGAGTGGCATTCAATGTACCAGATATCAGAGTGCAATAGTGAATAGCACCTGGTAAATAGGCCGGGCAGGGCAAGAAGGAATGAAGTCCACCATTCAGGGCCCAGGGAAACCTTGTATTTTTACCAATAAATTCAAGGCTTCCCCTGATTGACCAGGGTTGAGAGGCAAGTGGATTAACAATATCTTCACAGATCAAATTAAAAGGCTTCTCCTGAATGGCGGAGATGCCAAGAATAACTCTTTATAGGCAGCAACAGAGGAGAATTTGCTTGTATTGATGCTGCATGCTGGAACAAAGCAGTGCTTAATGCTGGGCAAAAAATTAAACTTTCTTGTTCATACATCACGGGACACAGAGCGGCATAGTCATTACTATGTGGGTTATATAGAATTACCTTCAGGTGCTAGCACTGGCAACTTCCAAAACAGGAAGTACCCTCCCCTATATAAGCCCCTCCCATCCGGGAGCACCTCAGTTTTTTGCCAGTGTCTAAGGTGTTGGCCAAGGTTAACATGTATTCATCTGGGCTTGTGTACAGGTTCTCTGGGCCTTAGCAAGCTATTCCGGATCCGACCAAAAAAGCTTCATAGCTAAACGGTCGGTACCCGGGCCTTGCAGAGAAGAGCAGGGTTTTGCCTGTAATGCCTCTCTTAGGAGGGCTGGACCCTGGGATCCAGAGCTCTGGTCATACCCAAAACCAAGAGGCTATCTGTGCAGGGTGCTATACAGGTCCAGGGGAGTGGAATCCTTGGGAACCCGGTCCCTGAAGGTCTAGTACAATGCCTGCCGTGAGAGGTGAAGTTTGGGCTTCTGTGGACCAAACAAAGTCCTGCGGCGGGGAAAAGGTAAGTGGGGGCCCCTCAGGAACTTGGTTCTATTGAGGGGACCCCCAAGCCTAATATGTCTTTCTGCCTGTTACCTAAAGGTATTCCCGCTAATAGCTGTATATGCCTAAGAAATCCTAGAAATGTCTTTTCATAAAGGAAGTTTTAAAAACTGTAAACCTAGAAATGTTTTTCATAAAGGAGGTTTTAAAAAAAAAAAAAAAAAAAGACAAAAGTGCGGTACCTGTGTTTGTCCACTAGAGGCCGCTGTGGAACGTCTTTTTTTCTTGGGACTATTCCTTCCATGGTGAAAGTCCAGGCAGATGAGTGAGCTCTCTATCAGGGAAGCTGCATTCCTCTGTCATGCTGCCAAGTAGTTTCCTTCCATCCCCGAGTCCTGGTGAAACAGGGACCCTGGCTCCTCTCCCTACATGGTGCCAAGAGCGCACACGTGCACGCGCGCGCACACACGCTTTCTTTTTATAAGATTTAGCTTCAAAAAAGGGGGCGGAGCCTGGCGGATGACGCGCTCTGTGCGCCCAGCGCTTCTGCGCATGTGCGGGCGTCCCAGCAAGATAAAAGGACTCAGTCCACGCTGCTTGCTATGGACACAGAGCATGAAAAGGAGCTGGTAGCATGGTATAGGGGCTTACAGCGGGCGGTTGATACAGGCATCCCCAGAAAGACGCATTAGTAGACACCTACTGATGTACATAGCAGCAAATTGCATTAGACTATTTCAGTAAAGGGGTGTATTGCGGCTGGAATACCTCAGCTTTGAACTAAGGAATATGCCGCCTAAAAAACTCCGAGATATACCTCTCAGGAAGTGTAGGGGGTCTCCATCGGGCTCTGAGGATCTGGAGCAGTCATCTGCACCTTCCTCCCCTGAGAAATCAGAGGTTAATACCCATAAGGAACCCCCGGGAGTGCCAGGTACTGCGGCTGTCCTCAGTCCACCTGCTCCTGCATATATAACAGAGGAGGTTTTTGCCTCAACTCTGGAGGGATTGGAGCAGAGATTGGCAGCATTGATCGCTTCTTCTCTACAGGAAAGAAAGCGCGCCAGATCTCCATCCCCTCCATTTAGAGTGCCTGTTGGCAGAGCAACAGTCCCAGGAAGGGACTGACCTTCCTGAAGGGGATCAGGAGGAGGTTAACTCTGTTTTTGAGGAATCGACAGTAGATGAACCATTTTCAGCATCACAGACTGAAAGATTGTGGGTCCAGACCCTAACTGACATGGTTCGATCTGCATTTAAAATGCCTCTTGTTGAACCATCAACTACTGCTGTCTCCTTGTTGGGGTCGCTAAAAGCTCCCCAGATTAATTGCTCCTTTCCAATTCATCCATTATTGGAAGGACTTATATACCAGGACTGGGAACATCCTGATAAACTATTTGTTCCACCTAAGAAATTTCAGGTGATCTATCCCATGGAGGAAAAATTCACCCAGAGATGGAATGTTCCTACGGTGGACGCAGCCATTTCTTCTGTGAACAAATCACTGACATGTCCAGTAGATAATGTTCAAATGTTCAAAGATCCAGTAGATAAAAAATTGGAATCTTTATTAAAATCTGCTTTTTCCACAGCAGGGGCTGTTACACAGCCAGCAGTGGCAGCTATTGGGGTCTGCCAAGCTTTAAAGGATCAAATGAAAATGGTCCTGAGGGATTTGCCAGACCAGCAGGCCCAGGCTCTGGCTGATCTGCCTAGAGCATTATGCTTTGCGGTTGACGCCATCAAGGATTCTATCCATCAGGCCTCCCGCCTCACGCTGTCTTTGGTACATATGCGTAGGCTTCTGTGGCTCAAGAACTGGTCTGCTGAGGCTCCCTGTAAGAAGCTCTTAGTTAGCTTCCCATTTCATGGAGAACGCCTTTTTTGGCGAAGACCTGGATAAATATATCCAGAAGATTTCCAGTGGTAAAAGTACTCTCTTACCAATTAAAAAGAGGTCTAGGGGTCCGTCTTTTAAGAGGACTACCTCTCCTATCCCTGGGACGTCTGCTACTAAGCAGTTCCGACGGCCTCCTCGGTCGAACTCGGGAGGTAAAAATCAGGGACAGTCACAGGGTAATAAAAAGCCCTGGATCCGAAGAGGTACTAAACCAGCCTCCAAGTCAAGCCTATGAAGGGCTGCCCCCACTCAAACGGGTGAGGGGAAGACTTCAGTTGTTCACAGAGACCTGGCGGGAGACGATCAAAGACAGATGGGTGCTCTCCGCAGTAACTCGGGGATACAAGTTGGAGTTAAAAGAGTCTCCTCCTTCCCATTTTATGTGGTCAGGCATGCCAAAAGACCCTCTGAAAAGGTGTCTCCTAGTGGCGTTAGAACAACTATTGCTCCAAGGAGTAATTATGGAGGTTCCTATGGAAGAGTGGGGGTTGAGTTTCTACTCAAACCTTTTCACAGTCCCGAAACCAAACGGGGACATAAGACCCATATTGGACCTAAAGAGTCTAAACAAATTTCTAAACGTCCGGTCCTTCCGGATGGAGTCGATCCGATCGGTCACCGCTGCCCTACAGGGGGAGGAATGGTTAGCCTCGATCGACATCAAAGATGCTTACTTGCATGTTCCCATCTTTCCAGGTCATCAAAAATTTCTACGCTTTGCAGTAGAAGGGCGCCATTTTCAGTTCAGAGCCTTACCATTCGGTCCGGCCACAGCACCACGAGTGTTCACAAAAATTCTGGCCCCACTGTTGGCCGATCTAAGAACACGAGGTGTAACGATAATGGCATACCTACACGACCTGTTGTTGATGGACCACTCAGTTGCCAAGCTAGAAGTGGTAATTGTCGATACAATCAAGTATCTAGAATCTCACGGTTGGGTCATCAACCTGGACAAGTCAGCCCTACAGCCAGTGAAAAACCTGGTATATCTAGGGCTACGGCTGGATTCAGACCAGAGGAAGATTTTCTTACCTCTAGACAAGGTATCCTCTTTGAGGGGCTTGGTCCGTCTGCTTTGTGCAAAAAGACAGCCGTCCATACGCCTGTGCATGAGGCTGCTAGGAAAGATGGTAGCATCATTCGAAGCTGTGCCATACGCCCAATTCCACTCAGGGAATTTACAGAGGGCCATATTGTCAGCCTGGAACGGAAAAATTCAGGCTCTAGACTTCCCGATGGCTTTGTCCCCTTCCGTTCGGAAGAGTCTCTGCTGGTGGTTGATCCCCCAGAATCTCCAGAAGGGAAAACCCTTCAGTCCGATATCCTGGAAGGTGGTCACTACAGATGCCAGCCTTATAGGCTGGGGGGCAGTACTGGAGCAATGGTCTCTCCAGGGCAGATGGTCAAATGTAGTAAAAACCCTGCCCATCAATCTCTTAGAGATACGAGCAGCCCGGTATGCCCTAGTAGCCTGGGCATCCAGACTCCAAGAGTCCCCTGTCAGAATTCAATCAGAAAATGCCACAGCAGTGGCATATATCAATCATCAGGGAGGCACCAGGAGTCGTGCAGTCCAGAGGGAAGTAAGTCACATCCTGGAATGGGCAGAAAAGCATGTCCCATGTATGTCAGCTGTCTTCATTCCAGGGGTGGAGAATTGGAAGGCGGACTTTCTAAGTCGCCAACAGTTATGCCCAGGGGAATGGTCCCTTCATCCTGAGGTCTTCCGAGCAATATGTCAGCGGTGGGGAACACCGGATGTAGATCTGCTAGCATCCAGATTCAACGCAAAGGTGGACAGATTTGTCTCCCGGACAAGGGATCCCCTCGCTTGCGGCTCGGATGCTCTGGTGTTCCCTTGGGATCAGTTCAGACTGATATATGCATTCCCTCCGCTACAATTGTTGCCTCGACTCCTTCGCAGAGTCAGGTTGGAAAAGAAGCCGGTGATCCTGGTGGCTCCAGCGTGGCCCCGAAGGGCCTGGTACGCGGAGATCATCAAAATGTCTGTGGGGAGTCCTTGGACCCTTCCACGTCGTCCGGACCTGCTTTCGCAAGGACCGATATACCACCCTTCCTTACTAACTCTAAGTTTAACGGCCTGGCTATTGAATCCCACATCCTAAAGAAGAGAGGTCTCTCTAACGCTGTGGTATCAACTATAATCAATGCCAGGAAGCCTGTATCCAGGCAGATCTACTATAGAGTTTGGAAGGCGTACATCACTTGGTGCGAGGCCAGAAAATGGCATCCACGTAAGTACGTTATAGGCAGAATTCTGGACTTCCTGCAGTGGGCTGTAGACAGGAAGTTTGCCTTAAGTACTATCAAGGGCCAGGTTTCGGCCTTATCAATACTATTTCAAAGGCCCCTGGCTATGCATTCACTTGTCAAATCCTTTATGCAAGGTGTGACTCGTATTATTCCACCGATTAAAGCTCCCATATGCCCATGGGATCTAAATTTGGTTCTGTCGGTTCTGCAGAAGCAGCCGTTTGAACCTTTGCGGCACATTTCCTTGGTTCTACTCACCAGAAAATTGATATTTTTAGTAGCCATATGCTCGGCTAGAAGAGTGTCGGAATTAGCCGCCATGTCCTGTAAAGAGCCATATCTGGTTATTCATGAGGACAGCGTAGTATTACGTCCTCACCCAGCCTTTCTTCCTAAGGTGGTATCGAGGTTTCACTTGAACCAGGATGTGGTTCTTCCTTCTTTTTCCCCAAACCGAGCTCGGTAGAGGAAAAGTTATTGCATTCTTTGAATGTAGTAAGAGCAGTTAAAGCTTATCTAAAAGCCACTGCTCAGATTCGTAGAACGGATTCTTTGTTTGTTCTGCCGGAAGGCCCCAGAAAGGGTCAGGCAGCATCAAAATCTACTCTAGCCAAGTGGATTCGACAGGTCATAATACAAGCTTATGGCTTGAAAAGTAGACCGCCTCCGTTCAAAGTTAGGGCGCACTCCACGAGAGCAGTTGGAACTTCATGGGCAGTGCATCACCAGGCCTCTCTGGCTCAAATTTGTAAGGCCGCAACATGGTCTTCAGTACACACGTTTACTAGGTTCTACCAGGTGGACGTTAGAAGTCAGGAGGATGTCGCCTTTGGGCGCAGTGTGTTGCAGGCCGCAAAAGATCCTCATGCCTGATGGCGCCCAGCTTATGTATGGTATATCCCCCCCCCCCTCATTTGGCATTGCTTTGGGACGTCCCACATAGTAATGACTATGCCGCTCTGTGTCCCGTGATGTATGAACAAGAAAGTAGGATTTTTAAAACAGCTTACCTGTAAAATCCTTTTCTTGGAGTGCATCACGGGACACAGAGCTCCCACCCCTCTTTTGGGGACACGTATTGCTTTGCTACAAAACTGAGGTGCTCCCGGATGGGAGGGGCTTATATAGGGGAGGGTACTTCCTGTTTTGGAAGTTGCCAGTGCCAGCACCTGAAGGTAATTCTATATAACCCACATAGTAATGACTATGCCGCTCTGTGTCCCGTGATGTACTCCAAGAAAAGGATAAGCTGTTTTAAAAATCCTACTATTCAAAGTGAACTGAAACCATTTTTAATTCTTATTTATTCACTGATCCCATTCCCAGTGCCACTGCCAGTCAGATGTTCAAATCAAAACCATCCATATATACTGTAAAATAGCAGCTTCGGGCTGCATTGAGTCTCTCTTCCTCTCCCCTTAATGCTGCTGCCCGCACTCTGTGTGTGTGTTATCACGTGACTGACGTGTGCACTCTGTACTGTCTGCAGCCTCCAGGCAGCTCCTTTATTGAGTGACTCCCCGTGGCAGTGACGTAGGTGGCTCCGCCCCCTCAGCGGAAATCCCCAGGGCGAGAGGGGGGCGGAGCGCCCGTCGCCTATCTCTGTGTTCTCTGCTGCAAACATCCCTGACCCCCGCCCCTGGGAAGCATAGGCCTCACGTATGCGGCCGGCGCGGCCCGACGAGATTGCGCAATCGCGGGGGGGGGGAGCACAGAGACACAGGATACCCCGGCGCCAGGTCGCTAATTCTAGTCGCAATTGCGACCTGGCGCCCGGGGTTTGTCGAACCCTGATTTAAGAGATTTTCTTGGCTCCCATCCTGGCAGCTCTGGTCAAATCTGCAATAAAGGGTTTAATAGTTGCAGCAACTTTTAGGTCACTACGGGTAGTTTTCAGGTCATTTCTTCTCCCTGGTACAATGATGCAATTTATCAATTGGAAATCTGGCAACCTGCAGCAAAGGTTTTGCACCCTAACTTGGGATACGACACACAAGTTTCACATCATAACTAAAGTTATACCAGTAAATTCTAGTTGTAAGCATTTAAAAGTTGGTGGCCGGAAGGAGCAGTGGAACATGTTTCTGCTGCTTAGTTCTGCATAGAAGGTATTTTACTGGCCATAAACTACAAGATGCCCTCAACTACTGTGCTAAAGAGTTATTTTACCATAAGTGATGGTATATAAATCTAAACTCTGCATTCATTGGTTTACTTAATCTGGAGGTTTGGTAAAGGAAAAGCTAAATGTTTTCTGAGATTTCTTACCAAGCGCTCTTTTTACAGCATATTTAAAGCCAAAAGCTGAAGAAGACCGAAGGATTGAGGCAGAGGAGAAAAAGAAACAAGAAGAAGCTGCACGCATTGCAAGGGAGTTGGCAGGTTGGTTGCGTGTAATAGATACTTTTTCAGAAATTGTAATCCAAATCTAACGGGGCACCACGCTAAGATCAGCCAGCTAGAGATTTTTACTGAAAACTTAAAATATGGGAGCTGCCATTGCTGATGCAGACTCTTGGATATTATGCCCATCCAGGTTTCTCTATGTGGTAAGTTAATGATCTAGGGCAGGGGTGTCAAACTCAATTTAATCGAGGGCCGCATCAGCATTAAGATTGCCCTCAAAAGGGCAGGTTGTATCTGTAAGATTAGATGTCCAGCGCATCCCCTCCCCTTACATTTAGATGTTAAGAGCCACCCCACCATCAGACGTTGAGTCCCCCACTCTCCCTTTCATCACAGTGCTCCCCCCTTTCCTTAAGCTGCTGCTGGGAAGAAGCTGGATGCATTGCTTGAAAGCAGAAAGTAAGGGTCTTAAAGAGGACCAGAGGAGGGCAAGGGCCACATGAAATGGTCTGGAGGGCCGGATTCGGCCTGCGGGCCTTGTGTTTGACACCTGTGATCTAGGGGAAACATGCAAGAAGGAAGTACAGGCCTTTCCATACTCCACTAGTGTACTTGGCCAGGTTACTAACTGGCTAGATAATAAAGCGAGCCCCAGAACAAGTAGCACTACAACAAGACCATAGCATTGGCTCCCATAATACTGTTCTTACATGTACATTTTTTTTTAACCTCGATCTACTGTTTGATTTTTTATTTCTCTGAGGATGAGTAGCAAGTTGGTTGTCTTGCTCCTCCCTCTCCCTCTTCCTGCAATTAGGCTTCTGGGCCTTGCTGTTATTTACCACTAAACTGTACTCCAATATATTGCATTATGAGGGTTAGATTCTTCCAGAATCACGAGTGATAACTGCATCATGAGAGGCGATTCCAGAATCACAAGGGGTGTTTTGTTTATCAAAATGATAAACAATGATGACAGAACCATTAAAATGAACCCAAAAACAACAAGACAAAGATGGAAAAATACAATGCGTGCACATTTTTGGCATAAACATTGACTATTGTAACTGTTGAGAGTGCAGGTTTATGCATTATGGTGCCAATCATATCTTGGAGGAACTAAAGCTATCATCCAGAAAAATCTGTTTTGGATTGGTAAACCAGGATCTAGGCCACACACCCAGAATTAGAATGCAGATTCTGACTTCTGAGTTGCATGCCTGTTCCAGAGCAATGACTCAAAATAATCCAGTGAGCCAACATATTGGCCTCCATGTATCCTTTTGGAACAGTTCACTTCACCCAATTAAGAGGAGAGATGTATATTGAGGGAAAGGTAGTATCTTGCATCCATTAGTGGTAGGAGAAACAGACACTGCGTTGCAGTTACGTCTTCAATGACTAATAGGTCTAAATGTTTTTTGAAGTTCAGCTTTGAAAGAGGAACAAAACCTACCTCTGCTCCAGCGAGGTGATGTCTATAGGCTCCCTCACTATCATGTCTCTCCTGCAATAATAAGCCTTCCTGGCAGATTTTTTTTTTAGTTTTTTTCTTTGCTTGGCAAGTAAATTCTGCTTTGTTGTATTTAGCACATATTTTCTGTTGAAGCAAAATTGTAACCAAAATGTCATAATATCTGGTAATTTTGTTTATTATTTTGTTACAGAGCAAGAAGATACCATCTTGAAATGAGTTTTTTTTGTGATCGGAATTGGTCTTCTGGGGATTCTTCAATGTATAGCTATTCTGACCGTTTGTACATTTGAAATATATGTACGTTAACAGTATATTTAACAACACAAAACAATAAAAGCTGAAACTTTTCATGATCGTTTTTGAGTAATTGAAGACTTGTTTTTGTAATTGTTCTACAAACCTAAAAATGTGTATCTAAACAATGGTTGTGAAAATAGGTTTCAAAAATGTATCTACAACTCTTATTGGCTATGAAAATGAGACCTGTTTTTGTGCTTGAACATATCGGTGCTAAGTACTGGCACCTCGCAGCAGGGCCTGCTTGTAAAGATGGAGATAAAAATATTCCAAGTGCTATGGTGGCCGTTTTTGAAGGGGGTGATGTGACTTGCGTAAGAGCAAAGCTGTCTCCAGGCCTGTTGCCCCCTTCATCCTGTTTGGGACTTGTCCTATTTCCTCTTGTTTCTGACCTTGGCAGTTGCATGCTTAGTGACTGTGCTTGGGTACCTGGGTAACCCCCAGCAAGTGTCGGGGTCATCAATGGCACCAGCAAGTGCCATACATGCAAATGTTTAAAAAATATAAGTTTATTCAACAGAATAATAAAGCTATAAAAAAAAAAGCAGTTGTTACAGCATGTTGCATAATATTGAGGCAAGTTCTCCCATGTACAGTATACTACCTTTTTTTTTAATTTTTCTCATATAGAGCTTTTCTATTCCGAGAAGAGAGAAAAATGGTTCTAGAATATGGTGATAAACACCAAATAGGAGGGTAGTAGTTTCTTTGCCACGTTTCCCAAAACCAAGTCTGCTTCTTCTAAAAATACGGAAGTGTGTCTGTGATAAAGAGGGATAGGGATATATATGTAAGAAGGCCAGTATGCTGGCCTGAATTTATGGGAGGAGCCCGGGGGGCTTATTAACCAGCCCACTCACCTGCAGTCTTCGTCGGTTTCCTGTGAGCGATAATACACGTCACTGGGCTGACTTACCAGCTCACCTCATGTTTGTGAGTCATGGCGTTTTCGATCGCAGGGCATTTTGGCTTCTTTGTTCGTGGTATTCGTCGGCGGTTCCCGCTCACTATCGCAGGTACTTTTAGAATCATTCGCGTCATGTGCAATCTTGCCATTAGTAATGCTTCCTATCCTGCATTCCTTTCTTAAAAAGTCTGCTTCTGAGTTGTCTGCCAAACATACGATTCATTTATAAATCCAAACTTCCGAGTCGCTGTCGGTCGTTGTCCGATATCACTCGCCGTAGGTTTCACTGGACATAAAGATTCACTGTCCTTAAGGTTGCCGTCTCTTCCATTTAAAAAAAAAAAAAAGGGAGACTCTGATTAGTTGGTTTTCAGTTTTAGAGTAAGGGGCGGCATACATTACACAACCAATTTGTATTACATTAATTCAATACCGATTCGTATCGGATTCCTTTTGTATATTTACGAACTGATTCGGGTCACATACATTGCATACTTTCCACCGTTGCCATTTGTTTGCCCTCATGCCGTGTGTTTTAGTTCCCGCAGCGGAACTTGCGTATCGTTTGTACACGTTTTTCTCTCACTCGTTTACCAAACCAAAGTCATTTTTTGTGCGTCATGCACGGCGTAACACCACACTCTTTGGATGTCTTGGACACCCACCATGCCTTTCGTACATCAAGTTTTCAAACTGTCGCAGGTAGGATTTGTACAGTTTCTTTGCTTCACACACTGTTTGCCAGATAAACCATGTCATCAAAACCCTGCTGTGGAACTTGCGAGTCATTAGTCAAGTCTCCATATGCAGCCTTATTTCAGCCTCGTGCAAGACCACGGTCTTGTGCAATTCGTGAACACAAACGCAGAGCTGTTTTTATCTGTTTAGTTTCGTGCTTTTTTTTATTTATTTATTTTCTTTTCTTCTCGTTCCTTGTCGTTTCACGCCAAGTAGTAGGCCCATGTCACTTAGAAAAGCACTGTCTATCATTACAGTTATCTCACTTAGCATTACCCTCCGGTCGAATCTAGTCGCATCAGCGACTCACCGGTTCGTCCCCGCTAGTTTTGTCATCTCATTCCACTGATAGTAATTTAATTTGTCACATCTCGCACACCCTTCTCTCTCCTTATGAAACCCTGCACATAGCTACTGATTCGTCTCACATCGATAGTATTTTCCTCTGCATCACTCTGATACGAATCCAAGTCGCATCCACAATGCACCGATTTGTCCCGGCGGGCCCCAGTTACTGGCCTCATTTCAGTACGTGCTCCAGAGTCCGCTCGTTGTCAGGTGCACCGACTCGTGCCTAGATCATGGGAGAATTCTGTCATTCATGTCACCATCACGCATCTGAGTTGAATCCACGTGCATTCTTATGTGCAGATTCGTCCCAAACGTGCCCCAGTTGCTGGCCTCATTTCAGTACATGCTCCAGAAATTGCTTGCTGTTAGTCGCACAGCGTCGCACCGATTCATGCCTCTGTCATGGGACATTTTTGTCACTCGTTCCACTGTAACACATCTGATTTGTATCCACGCACATCCTTAGGTGCAGCTTTGTCTCAAGCGTGCCCCAGTCGTTGGCCCCATTTCAGTACATGCTCCAGAGTTCGCTTGCTGTTAGTCGCACAGCGCCGCACCGATTCGTGTGTCTGTCATGGGAAGTTTCTGTCACTCGTTTCACTATCACGCATCTGATTCGAATCCACTTGCATTCTCGTGTGCAGGCTCGTCTTAAGCGTGCCTCAGTTGTTGTTGGCCTCATTTCAGTACATGCTCCAGAGCCGGTTGTTGTCAGTCGCACCTGCGGTGCACCGATTCATGCCTTTGTCATGGGACATTTTTGTCACTCATTTCTCCGACACGCTTCACCATCCAATCCGCTCACTTATATAAAAAGGCAGTGCAGCGCTGAACAAGTCCATAAATCAAAAGACAATCCCAGTGATCTTCTAGAGTGATTTATAGACTCAGAATCATGCAGATGATGATGTGAACACAGTGAGAGACTTCCACCAGATAAGAATGGCCGGCTCACCTCCCAAAGTGGACCCTTTGGTTATAGAGGGTCACAGATACCTTCCCATATGGGATATACGTCTCAGGCATGTATTGCAGCTCCGGGATGGTTGGATGACAACAGCAGACGGACCGGATCACAAAATGACTCCAATGAGGTATGTATATAAAAAGGCAAATCCATAGTGTTCTCCGCATATAAAAGGACATTTAACAAAAAAAGTGCACTTACATGTAAAAGGCACTAAACCAGTGCAACAGTGTGTATGAAACAGATGCAGTCTGTCATGTTCAAATCAGCCAGTCAACCCCTCACCACCTGTCATTTCTCCTCCAGGTCAGTCAAGTAGGTCCACCCTGCACCAGGTTGGACGTCCTTTCCCCGGGCAAAAAAAAAAAAACGCTCACTTTACCTAACTGACCCCCTACACCTTAAAAAAAAAAATATATAATTTTTTTATATATATTGTGTGTGTGTACACACCCCAAGCACTTACCAACAGCCGATCTGAATCTAGTCGCAACGTCGGCCCTATGATTCGGATCCTCAGCAATCACAAACCCCTTCAACCACTAACACAATGAGCCGATCTGAGTCTAGTCATATCATCAGTGCAATGACTCAGATCCGGTGCATGAGCTCCCTCGTCACCTTGCATCTACAGCCGATCCAAATCTAGTGGCATCATCATCGGCGCAACGGTTCGGATCCTCGGCAATACAAACTTCACCGACCGATCCAAGTCCAATCGTAGCGCCGGCTCAACGTTTAAGATCCTTTACAAACCAAACCCCACCGGTGCTCACACCTCAGCCCGATTCCAACTATTGGCATAAGTGATACGAATAAAGTGGTACTTGCGATTCAGATCCCTGGCCTTACGTCCGTTATCAAGCATAAACATTTACATCTCACTCCATCTGCATGTACAATGTTGCACACGGTCATTCCTACATACTCAAAATTTCTGCTAACTTTTGTTTTCATATTTCCAATAAAGCTGCTTAATTGCAATCACTGCAAGCATTTCTGCAAGCAGCTCAAATCGGTCACTCATCTCCAGCAGCAACTCTGCTGCTCACCAATTAACTAAACACGCAAACTAGCTTTCACTACGTTTGTTGTTCCTTAAAGCCGACCCGCATCAGGTCAGTTCTCCAAGACTTCAACCGTACACGGGGGTGTACTAAGGAGCAGCTTCAGTCTCTCCCGGGAATGCTCAATTTGCAGCAAGGATCATTCCCCAGGGTCGATCTTTTGTATCACGCCTGCTGGTCTTCCTCTCCCAGACACAGGACCCCGATCAGATCCTTAAAGTGGAGTTCCACCCATTTTTTTATGTTTGTCTGTGCTGCATGCCCTTAGCACATAGTTTTCACAATGGGCAATATTATTTTATTTTTTGGATTGTAAATACCTTTTTTTTTCCCGTTTTTTCAGCCTAACTTCCTGGTCTTAATAGCCTAGGCTATTACGTCACAAGGCAATTCGCAAGGGTTCCTGGGATATCAGCGTCATGTATCCCATGACTCCTTGTGAATCGCCTCCTACCAAAATCTCGTATGTTTTGTGTGACACTGTCTTTTATTATAACTGTGTGCAGAGAGAGAGAGGGGAGGTTTCAGAAGTCATCAGAGATGTGTGGGTGGGCGGGACAGAGCAGCTATCGCACACCAGCCAATAGGATGGGGTCAGGGCGGACCGCTACGTGTATGCGGCTCCGCCCTTTTCTAAAGAAGCCAAATAATTGTCTGGTGTGTGATAGCTGCTTTGTCCCGCCCACCCACACATAGCTGATGACTTCTGAAAGCTCCTCCTCTCTCTCGCTGCACACAGTTATAATACAAGACGGTGTCACACAAAACACCAGCTTCCAGCATGCTCAGTCTTATAATATAACTTCTGAAAGATCCTCTCTCTCTCCCCCCCCCCCCCCTCCCTGCACACAATAATATAAGCAGGGCTTTTTTTCAGCCAGAACGAAACCTGAGACAGCTGTTGAGACACTAAGGTTGTTCTGCAGTGGTCAGAGCTGGGGGGGTGTATTTAGATTGGGCACCGTGAGAGCTGTGGGGGGAGATATGGATTAAGCTGAGCTGTAGATAAGGGTGCAGAGGTGACATGTGGAGGGGCAGAGCGATAGTCTGTGGATGGGTTGAGCAGAGGTGAGATAGTCTGCGGATGTGATGTGCAGAGCAGAGGTGAGATAGTCTGCGGATGGGATGTGCAGAGGTGAGATAGTCTGCGGATGGGATGTGCAGAGGTGAGATAGTCTGCGGAGGGGATGTGCAGAGCAGAGGTGAGATAGTCTGCGGAGGGGACACAGACACACAGAACAAGATAAATATATAACAAAAGATATATATATTTCTTGAATAATATTTCTTCTACATGCAGTATATTTACTTGTTCCTGGAGGGGGGAGGGGAGGAGAGGTTTGCATAGATAAGGACAACTTCCGCTGACACTGCCGTTGCTATGGAAACCTGACTTGAAACTTATTACACTGCTTGTGCAGCACTGAGCATGTGCGAGATTTGCAAGTCTGAAATCCAGGAAGACATGCAGTCTGGCTTCAGATGCCCACACTTAAGATGGCCACAGCCTATTTCTAGTTTATAAATGTTCTAAATGCTGTAATAACCTAACAAAACGGACCTCAGTTTACAGACTAACTTTACTAGAATACATTAAGCTTGTGTATTATAGGGGTATTTTTTTTTAAAAAGTGTCATTTCGGCTGGAACACCCCTTTAACTTAGACACCGCGGCAGTAGCGGACCTGTCAATATGGGAGGAGTTCCTTACTACGTGAAACAGTATCAACGTTATACCATCAATATCGTCCCCATCACCGCAGGTAGTGACAGATGCCGCAGCCTCCACAGGCTTCGCTGCAATTTTTGGCCACTATTGTTTTGCAGGACCATGGCCTCCAGAGACACTCTTAATTCTAGGGTTTACCCAGACTTCCTCCCTGTTCGAACAATACCAGATCGTGGCAGCCGCTCAGCTCTGGGGTCATATCTGGACAGGACAAACCGTGGCCTTCACCACCGACAACCAGGCCACGGCCGATATTATTAGTAAAGGCAAGTCCAAGTATGTCCTTCCTACGCAGGCCCGTACAACTATCACCACAGCACCAGTTAATGTCCTAGCTAGTTCCCCATTTGGCCTTCTCCCCAGCCTGGTCATTCAAGCAGCCTTCGACTCGGCCTACCACTGGTTCTTGCGGCCTAGCGAGTTCACCCGCAGCTACCCTGCCGGCCAAGTTCTACGTAGACCTCACTTGGCTCGCTACCAAGATCGTTTTATCCTCCACCTGGCACTATCCAAAACCCAGCGATCAGGCACCGGGTTAGACATTTACCTCTAAAACAAACAATGTCTGATGTGCAGTAACCATACTCGATCGCCTTCTGTCACTCCCACCTGAACAGTCAAACTCTTGTCCCCTACTACCTTTCCCGATCAAACCCTTGAGTGCCTGCCAGTTCATCAAACACATGAGAATTAATCGGGGCACAACCAACCATAGGAAGTTGATCCAGGGTTCACCCGGTCGCCTCTCGGGGGATCGGGAAGGAATTTTCTCCCCTGCTGTAGCAATTGGCCTAGGCTCGGCTGGGGTTTTTCGCCTTCCTCTGGATCAACGGTGGGGTGGTTAGGTCAATTTGGGTCCTGTCACCTTCACACTCACTCACTCTTCCATGCTACCTACACCTCAACCCCAGTCAGTGTTCCAGTCGCTCTTATCGTATTGGAGCGGCCTCGGCCACATCCCGGTGTGGGGTCCCAGATCACGACAATTAAGAGACTTGACAGGTGGAAGTCTGCCTGCTTCGCCCAGCACATCCCCAATCCTCAGGTGGAAATGGCACAAGCATTCACCAAACTTGCTCAATGAATAAAGCTAAAACCAATAAAACTACACCCCTACCTGAATGTTTTTGCCCCCTTATTTTGGCATACCGTCTTCATTTCTCTCCACAAAATATTCATTCTAATCTTGGGTATGCCCCCTTATTTTGGCATACCGTCCATCAGATCAGGACACACTTCAGGTCCATTTCATGTTTTAAGTCTTATGTTAAGTCTATCTATCTTGTTCATATCCGTATCGGATATAGGGCTTCAACCATATATATATATATTCATATATATATATATATATATTACACACACTCTGTGGAAGACTGCAGGGGGTTAGAAGCAGGCTCAATGCTTAGAAAGGGTATTTGGGGGAGCACAGCTTACTGTGTGCAGTACAAGCTGCTGCACTGTATTACAGTGTACACAATGGCCAGACGGTTCTGGCACAGTAAGTAATTATTTCAAGCACTCTGACCCAAACGAAATTTTTAAGTCACTACTAGAACCATGGAGTTCTGGTTTAAGCACTGGTCCCTATTGATTATGCTGACTGCGGTCTCACAGCCTGTTCCTAATTTGGTCACAGTTTATGCAAAGATCAATAACAGGATTATCACAGTCAACCAGGTGCCAAAACATAACACACTACTGTATATATAGCCTGACTGTATTATAATAATAAATATGGCAAATGCCTTTACGATTTAACATACTGGGAAAATGAAGCTGTGTGTGTGTGTGTGTGTGTCAGGAGGAAGGGAGCTGCTATGAACAGGTGGTGAATGTGTAATTCCCACAAGGGAAAGGAAAATGAAACTGCCCTATGTAAATTAAATGGAGACGTAATGGACACCTGAGTAACTGTTTGATTAAGATTGTCAGGAGTTCTACAATCGGGGAGTTTCTGTGGGTCATGAACACCTATTGGAACCTCACGCCTGGGAACCGTATGAAACCGAAATTCAGGGAGTGCGTGCATGAGTGCAACGTTGGGAGGCACAGAGAAGTCTATGGTGCAATTGCTTGCCTGGTTAGGTGGAAAACTGAGTTTTCTGTTGATTTTATGTAAAATTAAGTTATTTGGGTTATTGGAGCATTATGTTTGAGAGCTTAAAAAGTAAAGCTGGCCATACATTGATTGAAATTCAACAGGCTCAGCAGGGACTGACTGAGTTTTGATCCCCGTATGGGCAATGTAGTTTGTACAGTGGCAGTGCTAATAAGTGTAGTCTGACGGCAGTAAAGTCTCCTATTTGTCAGAATGTGGGGAGGATTTCCCCATCCCCATCGAGTGTGGATGTGGGAATCTAGATGGACAGTATCTTACAAAAGTGAGTACACCCCCCTCACATTTTTGTAAATATTTTATTATATCTTTTCGTGTGACAACACTGAAGAAATTACACTTTACATTGTAGCAAAGTAGTGAGTGTACAGCTTGTATAACAGTGTAAATTTGCTGTCCCCTCAAAATAACTCAACACACAGCCATTAATGTCTAAACCACTGGCAACAAAAGTGAGTACACCCCTAAGTGAAAATGTCCAAATTGGGCCCAATTAGACATTTTTCCTCCCTGGTGTCATGTGACTCGTTAGTGTTACAAGTTCGCAGGTGTGTTAAATTTGGTGTTATTGCTCTTACTCTTTCATACTGGTCACTGGAAGTTCAACATGGCACCTCATGGCAAAGAACTCTGAGGATCTGAAAAAAATAATGGTTGCTCTACATAAAGATGGCCTAGGCTATAAGAAGATTGAAACTGAGCTGCAGCACGGTGGCCAAGACCATACAGTGGTTCAACAGGACAGATTCCACTCGGAACAGGCCTCGCCTCGCCATGGTCGACCAAAGAAGTTGAGTGCACATGCTCAGCGTCGTATCCAGAGGCTGTCTTTGGGAAATAGACCTATGAGTGCTGCTAGCATCACTGCAGAGGTTGAAGGGGTTGGGGGTCAGCCTGTCAGTGCTCAGACCATACGCTGCATCAAATTGGTCTGCTTGGCTGTCGTCCAAAAAGGAAGCCTCTTTCTTCTGAAAACCGCCTCAGTGTGAAAGGGGTCTTAAAGTGACAAGTCAGTGAGGACCTTACAGCTATGAACTGTGTTATGGATGCATATGGGATGCTAGTCATCTTGTGCCTATTAGGCAGGAGTGTTCAGAAGTTTTATCTGACAAGGAACATTTTGCACTATGGGGGGGATTATGTGGCATTCATATCTCTGGTCTGTAGACATCCCAATTTACACTTATTACATGTATAATACTTTCTATACTCCATACAAGTTAGTTCCAGCTCCTATTTATGGTATGATATATAGAAGACTGTACCTGTTTTTATGGGTGCCTGAACTTTTTAATAAACCACTAACTACTCTGCCTCTCAGACTCCAGGACACAACATGGCCAGAGAATAAAACTAAATACCAATAAGCCTTCAGTGATGGATTAATCAAAGGAGGTGATTAGAGTTTGTAAATCTTAGAAATTATTAATTTGTAAAGTAGAGCTGTCACCCAGCTTGTAAACAGACACCGCGTGTGTGAGCAACACAGGTAAAGTGTCACTGTGAGCACACCTGTATGTATTGACTTGTCCTTGACATGTAACCAGTGGAGCTTGGGGAATGGTGTCATGTACTGAATAAAAGTGCTATATCTACTTTGTTCTAGGGTTGCACCGATACCGGTATCAGTATCTATGCCGATACTAAGCATTTGCATGAGTATCGATTCTCGTGCAAATGCTCTGATACCCGGAACCGATACCTTCTGTCTCGATTCTTTCAGCTTTGTAGAGAAAAGAATGCCGGTAATTATTGGTTGTGAAGGAGCGGGGCCGGCGCATCCTTGACAACCAATGACATTTCAACTGTCCGAGTGTTTGTGAGAGCCAGAGTTTGCAGCAGCAATGTCCTTCAACACGCCCCCAGGATTCTACCATCAGGAACTGATTAAGACCCTGTGGGAGGTGCCTGAGAGATACCATAAACTGAGTCCCGGGGGTTACAGTTCAGTGTGGTGAGTGGAAAGTATATGCGGGCTGTGCACAGCCCTGCTGCAGAGGGAGCTATCTGCATGTGTCGGTTGGGTGCCTGGCGGTGGGGGTTATTTTTCTCCGTGCATGTCCTTACACAACTGCCTGCAGCCTACATGCCCTGAGCCAACATTATTGGGGGATTAGGACAGGACTCTTCTCTGCCCTGCACTCTTCAGGAGACACTTCTATCACTGCCTGTCATTGCAGCTGTGCAAGTCCTGCAGGCTCTGCGCACACTAACTTTCCCATAGACAAGTGCTGGGTTGGGTGCACAGGGGCAAGAGGCATGGAACAATCACAACACACTTCTAGGGGCTTTCTGGAGCAGCAGATCAGATCTGATACCAGCCTTTGATTGACCCTGACAGATAGGTGCTGTCACCTGAAAGCTTTCCTTTCACTTTGGACTATGCAGTGCCCGGCAGAAGTCCTTTTCTTTTCTTTTTTGCACTTGTTTTTTTTTTTTTTTTTTAAATAGATTTATATCATTTTTTGGTTGTATTTGATCACTGTTTTTTTTTTATTAAATAAAAAACAATCTTTTTTTACTCCTGCTATAAAAGCATTCAGTTAAAAAGGAAAACAAAATCTTTATAAATTTAGGCTAAAATATATGTCTTTGGTGAAAAAAAATCCCAATATGTGTATAGTGATTGCTTTGCGTGAAAGTTATAGAATCTGCAAAATATGGTGTGTATATATACTGGACTTTTTTTTTTTTTTCAAATACTAGTAATGGTGGTGATTAGCGACCTATAGTGGGACTGTGATAGTTAGGCGGGGAATCTGATACTGACATCACCAGTGACAGTAATACAGTGATCGGTAATAATACTATACTCTGTCACTGTATTAATGACACTGGCTGGGAAGGGGTTAACACCGCAGGATAATCAAGGGATTGAGGCCTGATTCAACCTATGCAGCTTGCACTTTGCATATTGCAGGTGCATTTTTCAATACATGCTTTTGATCTATTGAAGTCTATGGAACCAAAAACCAGAAAAAAAAAGTCCCTGGCCCTTTCCATAAAATGCACAGATGTGAACATGAACCATAGGAAACCATGTTAAATGGACTGTAATGTGTTTCTGCAAAACTGAAAGCGCACTACAAATGCATAGGTGGGAACCAGGCTTAAGTGTGTGTGCTGTTTTTTTTTTGCCTTCCTCTGGATCAACTGTGGGTATAGGATTGTATGACTTTTTTTGTTGGTTGAACTGGATGAACGTATGTCTTTTTTTTTCAACCAGACTAACTATGTAACAAGTGTAATGTGTGTATTATGTGCTACTTTTACTAAAAATCTTAGTTCCTTCTCCCTGCAAAGAAACGGTTCCATCTGTACAGAGCCCTGTGTTAATTGTCAACACAGGTCTCTTGGCTTTAATTGGATGCAGCCGATCAGCAGTTCCCGGCCATGAATAGTTGGTGGGAACCTGCTGACAAAATCCCATTGTGTCCAATCACAGCGGGGTCGGCAGGTGAGGGCTTCAAGGGCATGCCCTGTACCCGGAAGAGGTCTGTAGGAGCCATCCGTCTGCAGTACAATGCGGACAGGCGGGCCTGAAGAGGTTAAAGTGGAAGTTCAAACACTATTCTATTCGAAATCTACGCCCACCCCCTACTCTAAGCCTATTCTATCTACCCTGTAAAAGGAAAAATGCCTATTCTGAAGTCACTCCGGTTCAGTGGCAGTTTCAGTGTAGAGGAGTGACAGCTGACAACGGATGTCCCATAGTAAGCCTATGGATGACATCATCACCCAGGCTCTGCAGTCATTGTCAGCGATCTCTCCTGTACACTATAGTTGGCCCTGGAGAGATCATGTGACTAGACCTGAGTGACTTCCGAATAGGTAAGCATAGGCATCTTTCCTTTTACGTCAGGGGTGTCCAAACTTTTTTCAAATAGGGCCAAATTTGATGAAGTGAACATGCTTGAGGGCTGACCATTTTGCCTGACATTCTTTAAACCATTAAAATTTGGTCTTAGTGTGTTCCTCCGAGCACTAATACACTGCCCAACAAGAATTCTCTTGCCTTTGTGGCTGTGTGTGGTGAAGAGATGAGCTCGGGCGTGTTATTTGGATATACCGTATTTATCGGCTTATAACACTCACCTTCACTTTAAAAAAGGAAATTTCAGGAAAAAAAATCTTACATTTTAAGTAAAGAACTGTGAAACAAAATAAGGGTCAATGCCCATTAATGCAGCCTAATCAGTGCCCATCTGCAGCCTCACCGTTGCCATGAATGCAACACCCACCATATTGCCATGAATGCAGCACCCTCCGTATTGCCATGAATGCAGCACCCACCGTATTGCTATGAATGCAGCACCCACTCCATTGCCATGAATGCAGCACCCACTCCATTGCCATGAATGCAGCACCCACTCCATTGCCATGAATGCAGCACCCTCTACATTGCCATGAATGCAGCACCCATTGTATTGCCATGAATGCAGCACCCATTGTATTGCCATGAATGCAGCACAAATTGTATTGCCATGAATGCAGCACAAATTGTATTGCCATGAATGCAGCACCCAGTGTATTGCCATGAATGCAGATTCACCATTATCGTCAATGCAGCCTGCAGAGGAGACAGGGAGGGGGTGGGAAGAGAAACTCCTGTTTTCTCGACGGGCCTCTTTAATTGAAAGTCCCGCCTCCTGTGATGGACAGAACAGTTGTCCAATGGCAGCGCAGGTGACGGGACTTCCTTTTACACAGGACACCGTGTAAACAGGAAATACTCTCCTGTATGCACGGCAATAGTCCCGTCCCCTCCAAGGCAGCCAGCATACTATCTTTTGTGGCCCCCGCACTCGGGGATTCGTTGGGGGCCACAAAAGATATATATGTCAAGATCACCAGGTGGCGGGCCGTCCATAACCAGAACGCGGGCCGCGTTTGGCCCGAGGGCCGGACTTTGGACATGCCTGTTTTACATGGTGGATAGAATAGGCTTAGAAAGGGGGTGGGGGGTGGGAGTAGATTTAAAGAGTGACTCTACTTTCCTGACGGCTCCATGTCAGCACAGCTGGGTGAGGCTCCGCCCACCCCTACGTGATCAGGACTTAACTATAAATTTTTCACTCACCTCAACCTCAGCGTTCTTCTCTTTTCCTCCTATGTGCAGGACGGAGGTGTGCTCCTCTACCTAGCCGGTCTAAATGGCTGGCGGACCGTTCATACGTGTGGATGAAGCTGGACGAAGTCCCTGGTGTCTAGTCTAAATGACCATAATCCAGGGAGCCCCGCTGCTGGTCCTCGGGGCGGCTTTATCATGGCTAACAGCTGTGTCTGGGGTCCGCTTGGTCCAAACAAGATGGACAGCGGTTGTGGCAGAGTACTCCCCTATGCACGCGCACCCGCGATGTGCCAACGTCGACGGTCGGATGACGGAGGTTGGGTGAGCTAAATGCTTTGTATCCAATGTATGCTGCATTACTAGACAGTGGGTACTCTGCATAACAGATACACAAAGTAACACTTTGTCTGTTCACACATGGATATAATCTGTTGGAGGCTGCTCATGTTTGCTTACTGTCATGCCACTATGCCAAACCCCTCCAAAGACCAGCATTTTGCAGAGAAGGTATGTGGAGCCACCTGAAAAATGTCTACTGAATCCAGCCATGGCCTTTGGAGACATGGGATATCCTTGTATTTTTCTATGTGATCTTGGTCTTCCTTAAAAAAAAAAAAAAAATAATAATATGGAGAAGCATGTTTTATGATGTCTACAATTCCCTTGGTTTGTGTACACTGCAGATGGTTGTAATTTTGTTACAAATTCCTACCTTTTTGTTGCTGTTCTGAAACAAACGTTTTCATCATAACCTGATTCCCAGGATTAGATCCTAGCCAAATTAACATCCATCTGGTTAGCAGGGCTGTAGATGGAAGCTTCTGCCTCCCTCTAGCTGTGTTTAACCCCTCAGGGTTTGTTACTAAGCAATCTATTTACTGCATTTAACCATTTTTCCCCCCCTAGTCCAGGGTCGCACTGGGTTGCGGGAATAAAGCTGTGCTATTCAGCTTTGTCTCCCGCTGGTCAGTCTCGGTTCCGGTCGCGATTTTCAGAGACATCTGTGCAAGTCTCTGTGCGGATGTCAATATAGGTCGCAACCCGAAATCGCAAGGTAGTACAAAACTGCCTTTTTTTAAGTTGGCGTGGCGCCGCTGATGCAGCGTTGCACTGATTAGAGCGGTGCGATTGCCGCATATTTTCATGCGATTTGACTGGTCGGGTCGCATGTTAAAAACGCACCAGTGTGATCCGGGTCTATGGGTTGGTTTGCTGAATGGTGCACAAGCCCTGTGGTGAGGTTATCTATTAGTGTTTACCAATCTCAGAACGAACATGCTTCAGGCCCTTCAATAAGAAGACATGGATGAACATGAAGGAGCAGTCTCATGACTTTCCCAAGCAAACATCCCTCCTCAAGCTCTATAAGAGGAATACACGGATGGGCATGACAGTATGTATCCCACTGGCTTAAACAGCCAGGGAGGAGGGTGACACCTAAAAAGGTGTTACACCCAATGAACAAATTGCCAATACGCTCTAAAGGGGTGTTCCTGGCTTACCCTGTGAAAGGGTCATCTGCTCTGACAATGAGAAGCTGCCTGTCCACACCAGGTGAAACAGCCAATTTTCAGAATTTCCGGATGAGCATGACAGTATGTATCCCACTGGCTTAAACAGCCAGAGAGGAGGGTGACACCTAAAAGGAGTTACACCCAATAAACAAATTGCCAATACGCTCTAAAGGGGTGTTTTCGGCTCACCCTGTAAAAGGGGTCATCTGCTCTGACAATGAGAAGCTGCCTGTCCACACCAGGGGAAGCTGCGCATTTTCCGAATTTCCGGATGAGCATGACAGTATGTATCCCACTGGCTTAAACAGCCAGGGAGGAGGGTAACACCTAAAAGGTGTCACACCCAATAAACAAATTGCCAATACACTCTAAAGGGGTGTTTTCGGCTCACCCTGTGAAAGGGTTATCTGATCTGATAATGGGAAGCTGCCTGTCCATACCAGGTGAGGCAGCCCATTCTCCAAACTTCCGGATTGACATGACTGCACAACGTCTGCTTTGTCAAGCAACCAAGGATATGGATGACGGCGCCTCATGAAACATGTGGTCAATACGCTCTAAAAGAGTGTTTCCACTCACCCTGTGAATTCTCCAAGCCTTCCCAAGCAAAAAATCCGCTTCAGATCCTTCCATAGAGAAACAGACAGCAAGGATGTTACCTAGTTCAAGCAACCTAGGATAAAGATGACGACACCTAAACAGTTGTCACAATTAAGCAGATGGTCAAGACACTCTAAAGGAATGACTAGATTCTTCTCGTATGGGGACCGTCTGTTTGGCAATGTCCAGCCTTCTTTCAGGGCCTTCTTGGTCCAATCAATTCTCTCCAGTCTCTTCTGAACAGGAGAAAGAGGACGACCTGTGTCCAGATTGCTAAGGTTGGTGAAATGCCTTTGTATAGAGGTGAAACTTTGGAAGTATTTTAAATACCTCCAGAAGACGGCTGGATGTTGAATGGATCAAGTGATTGTTCGTCAAGATTGGAGAATATCATCACAGCAGGACGTCAAAGTTATGCCATTTGGAACGAATAGAAGTCCAGGGGTTGGGACCACCCCGTTGGTTAGTATGTGTCCCTTGTGGGATCGGCCATTCACATGACCTTACCATCAGAAGGTGCGACCCTCAAGGACAAACGCGGTCACTGCATTTTTTTCTTAATCGCAGAAGGGCAAGCCTAAATTAAATAGTGGCCAGTTTGGCCTCCTGCCTCAAGATGAAGGTCTACTGAGTTAAAGAAGACCGAAAACTCAAGAGTTATTGTCCATGCTCATGCTCACGCCAGAGAGCGTAGCTCCTGCGCTTTTCTGGATGGGAGTCCAGGAAAGACAAGGAAGCAAATGCTTAGTCCAAGAAGTCAATAAGAACTTCCATGTCAGGATGCTCTCTGTTATTTTGGGATTGTGCCACCCATACATGCCCTAGGGGCACTATGTGGTTCCTCTGTGAACATAGGGACGGCTTGTGGATGGACACGTGGTCCCCTAAGGAAAGCATTTTGGGCCATATTTGGAGATCTTTCATCCTTCACGTCTCAGATTGAGCCATAGAAATCACCTTGCCCCAGCAGCTCAGACGATCTGGTGGTACAGGCAGATACCAGCCAGTTTAGGGGAGCCCTACTTCAGGAACAATGAGCTCAGGACCAAAGGTCTTTTGTCAAGGATCCAAGACTCCATCTTGGAGTTGAGGGCAGCCTTTTCAGGCTCTTAGCCTTCAGTCATCTCATCCAGAGTAAGCCTGTCCTGGGAAAGTTGGACAGCATAACGACTGTGGCCTACATCTGGAACATCTGGAAACAAGGCTCAGTCTCTCACTTCTGAAGTTTTCTCTAATTCTAGAATTCACCCAAGTCAATCCTCCCAACGATTTGCGACCTATGTGCCTGGTCGGAAGAATCTTCAGACGATCTATTTGTCCAGGTCAAGTCTGATGACAATGGATGATCCAGACTACTGCGAGTCTTTCGAGAACTAACAGAGCTTGGTGTTTTGTCTGCCAGAGGTAGACCGCTTACATTCCCAGTCGGCACTGAGTTACTGAAGTTCCATTCCAGGGCCCAGGAGCCGCAAGCTCTCGGAGTGGAGGTGCTTACCGCAGAATGGATCGCCAAGACTGCTGATACCTTTTTCAGCTGCTCCCTCTGATTCTCAGCTTCCAGCTAAGGCTGGGGCGAGGGAAGGTGACAGTTTTGGTACCCCCTACTCATCCTGATGAGTGTCAAGGAGTGACGCCCTCTGCCAGGTAGATCAAATCTTCTCCAGTCCCATTCATTCAGCATCCGACAGGCTCAGGCTGATGGCCTGGGTCGAGAGAGGCAGAGCCTAATGGATGTCGAATGCTCGGTGAAGATTTGAACAGTTTTACGAAACGAGAAAGGTCAGCGCTAAGCATGCCTATAGTAGAACAGGACATATAGGCCCAGTATATTCGCTGATCAAGATTTTACGCTGGACTCTTCAGAAGCCTGCTTCGAATGCCTACAGGCATGGCTTGACTTAATTCTATGCGCAAGCATGCTATAGGCATGCATTTTGGCTATCGCTGTCTTCACCGGCATTCAGCAAGCTTCCAACGTTTAATTACACAGTTTTTCAAGATTCAATTTGGTGGAAAACTCAAACTTGTTTCCGGAATGAGATATACCAATGCTGATGGATGTTATTTCATCGGATGCCTTCAATCACCCTGTGGTACTTTCTTGCTGAAACTGATTTACTGGTGGCAATTACATCAGCATTGGTGTCCTTGGGTTTAAAGAACCCATACTCGCGTACTTCCCAGACAGAATGGTGCTCATGCCAATTAGTGATGAGCCGAACACCCCCGGGTTCGGTTCGCACCAGAACCCGCGAACGGACCGAAAGTTCGAACGAACATTAGAACCCTATTAAATACAATGGATGCGAACGTTCGAATTCTAAAGTGCTAATTATAACAACTATTATGCATGTTATTGTCATAAATAGGGTTTGGGAACCCGGGTTGTGCACCAGGGGACATGTATCAATGCAAAAAGAAGTTTTAAAAACGGTCGTTTTTCGGGAGCAGTCATTTTAATGATGCATAAAGTGAAAAAAAAAAAGTCAAATATTCCTTTAAATATCGTACCTGGGGGTGTCTAAAGTATGCCTGTGAAGTGCCACGTGTTTCCCGTGTTTAGAACTGTCCCTGCACAAAATGACACTTCTAAAGGAAAAAAAAGCCATTTAAAACTGCTTGCGGCTTTAATGTAATGTCTGGTCCCGGTAATATGGATGAAATTCTTTAAGAAAAATGGCATAGCTACCCCATGACCCCCCCCCTACCCCAGCCCATTACCAGCCCCTTTGGGTCTTGTATGGATATTAAGGGGAACCCCGCACATAAAATAAAAAAGGCCCTATATACTCTGAACAGCCGTATACAGGCGGTGCATACAAGACAGGGACTGTAGGTTTGTTCTTATGTAGAATCTGTTTGTAATTTTGAACAGGTACATTGTTGAAGTGTAGCTCCAGCCCAAAAATCTATTTTTAAACTTTTTGGGAAACATAGGTAAGGGTTATCACCCCTGTAACATTTGTTTTGCTGTCTGTGCCCCTGTTCAGAACATTTCACCTCACTTTCCGTCCCAATGACAACTGTTTTTGAAATGTGGTGTTTTTCTTGAAACAAGGATTGCTGATAAAGCATCAGTACAGATGAGACCCCTTTCTCCCATATTTATTCTTACAGGAGAGAATTTTCCTTTCTAGGGGTAGATTTCCTCTCACTTCCTGTTGTCTTCTTTCGTTTGCAAGTAGGAGTCGTTTGTAAGTTGGATGTTTGAAAGTAGGGACCTGCCGTATATACTCTGCAGAAATAGGCCCCTTAGTTGTTGGTGTTGGCACAACACTGTAAGCACTCAGTTACTCTTGGTTGGTGCTGGAACGCCCTGCTGTCAACTATTATATCAGGAATTTTAATTACATATAATTGTTGAACAGTGGTAGTAAAAATTGGGGCTTTGATGGTGGTGCTGGTGCCACAACACTGTAAGCCCTGACAGTTACTCTTGGTGGGTGCAGCAATGGGCCCTGCTGTGAATTATTAGATCAAGAATTGTAATTACATGCCCCTTTTGAACAGGGGCTGAAAAATTGGGCCTTTCGTGGTGGTGGTGGTGGTGGCGTTGCCACAAGACTGTAAGCCCTCAGAGTTACTCTTGGTGGGTGCAGCAATGGACCCTGCTGTGAATTATTAGATCAAGAATTGTAATTGCATGCCCCTGTTGAACAGGGGCTGAAAAATTGGGCCTTAGGCACTGGTGGCACAACACTACAACCCCTCACATATACTGTACTTGGAGCACAGCAATGAGCCCTGTTGCAAAGTATTGCTTCAAAAATTGTAATGACACGCCCCTGTTAAACAGGGGCTGAAAAATTGGGCCTTAGGCACTGGTGCCACAACACTCCAACCCCTCACAGATACTGTACTTGGAGCACAGCAATGAGCCCTATGGCAAATTATTGCTAAAAAAATTGTAATTACACGCCCCTGTAAAACAGGGGCTGAAAAATTGGGCCTTAGCCACTGGTGGCGGCACCCATAAACAAAAATGATCTTCCAAGCTATCATCATCAATCGTATCATTGAGGACTCGGAGGAGGAGGATAGCCAGTCAACATAACAGCACAGGCACTCAGCATCAGCATCAGTCTTGAAGGGATGTGACATGTTAAAATCAATTAGTCTGTTATATCAGCATCAGGTGTGTGGTAGCTGGTGGTGATCCAAGACTGGTTCATCTTGATGAAAGTCAGTCGATCAACCGAGTCGGTGGACAGGCGCACCCTGTGATCCGTGACAAATCCTCCAGCAGCACTGAATGTGCGTTCCGAAAGAACGCTGGATGCAGGACAGGCCAGTAGCTCAATTGCATACTGTGCAAGCTCTGGCCAGTGATCCATCCTCAAGACCCAGTAAGCCAGAGGATTTTCGGTGGGGAAGGTGTCCAAGTCTGACCTTGCCCCTAGATATTCCTGCACCATGTTTATCAGACGCTGGCGATGGTTGCTGGAACCGATCATACTTTGGGGCTGCGGACTAAAGAATTGTCTGAACGCATCGGTCAGACGGCCACCTTCCCCACCGCTCCTTCTTTGACTGGCCGAAGCCTCAGCAACTCGTTGTCCAGGACCAGGAGTTTGTAACCTCCCAGTCTCTGGGAACGCGTTGCACAGACCTTTCTGCAAGGCCTCCCGGAGTTGTCTCATCCTCTGCTCCCTCTGCGACGGTAACATAAGGTCTGCAACCTTACCCTTGTACCGTGGATCAAGGAGAGTGGCCAGCCAGTAATGGTCCCTCTCCTTGATCCGAAGAATACGAGGATCCTTCCGCAGACTTTGCAGGATCAGGGAGGCCATGCAGCGTAGGTTTGCTGAGGCATTCGCTCCGGAGTCCTCTGGGTCACTAAGGACGACATGATCCGCAGCCACCTCCTCCCAGCCACGTACAAGTCCACTGGTTTCTTGGGACTGTAAATCATCCCTAAAAGACTGCTGCTGATGATGCTGAGTGCCAGCCTCCACCTCCATGCTGACACAATCCTCCTCCTCCTCCTCCTCCTCCTCCTCTTCCTGTGCGATGGGTGGGACAGAAGGAACACTGTCTGGGTAAAGGGGGCCTTGAGAGGCAAGGAAGTCCTCCTCTTCCTGCCTCTGTTCTGCCTCAAGTGCCCTGTCCATTATTCCACGCAGCGTGTGCTCCAACAGGTGGACAAGAGGTACAGTGTCACTGATGCATGCACTGTCACTGCTCACCATCCTCGTGGCCTCCTCAAATGGTGCCAGGACAGTGCATGCATCCCTGATCATGCCCCACTGGCGTGGAGAAAAAAAACCAAGCTCCCCTGACCCTGTCCTGGTGCCGTAGTCGCACAGGTACTCATTGATGGCCCTCTGCTGCGTGTGCAGCCGCTGCAGCATGGCCAACGTTGAGTTCCACCTGGTGGGCATGTCACATATAAGGCGGTTCTTGGGCAGGTTCAACTCCTTTTGCAGCTCAGCCAGGCGTGCACTGGCATTATAAGATCTGCGGAAATGCACACAGACTTTCCTGGCCTGCCTCAGGACATCCTGTAAGCCCGGGTACCTGCCCAAGAACCGCTGCACCACCAGGTTAAGGACGTGAGCCACACAGGGCACATGGGTCAGTTGTCCCTGTCGGAGGGCGGAGAGGAGGTTGGTGCCATTGTCGCAAACCACCATTCCTGGCTTAAGCTGGCGTGGCGTCAACCACCTCTCGGCCTGGCCCTGCAGAGCAGACAGGACCTCTGCCCCAGTGTGGCTTCTGTCCCCCAAACACACCAGCGCAAGCACGGCATGGCATCTTTTTGCCTGCGTACTTGCGTAGCCCCGTGAACGGCTACGGAGCACCGCTGGTTCATAGGACAAACTACAGGAAGAGGCCATGGAGGAAGAAGAAGAGGAGGGGGTGGAGGAGAGAGGTGTGTCACAACCAGTAGTAGCATTTTGGAGGCGTGGCGGTGGGACAACCTCCAACACTACTGCACCTTGTCCTGCATCCTTCCCAGCTGCCAAAAGAGTGACCCAATGGGCCGTGAAAGAAAGGTAACGTCCCTGTCCATGCCTGCTGGACCATGAGTCAGCGGTAATATGCACCTTACCGCTGACCGCCCTGTCCAGCGAGGCCAAGACATTGCCTTCCACATGCCGGTAGAGAGCCGGAATAGCCTTCCGTGAGAAAAAGTGGCGTTTGGGAACCTGCCACTGAGGAACCGCACATTGCACAAACTCACGGAAGGGGGCCGAGTCTACCAACTGAAAAGGCAGCAGTTGAAGCGCTAGCAATTTAGCCAAGCTAGCATTCAACCGCTGGGCATGTGGATGGCTGGGAGTGAACTTCTTTCGACGGTCCAGCAGCTGGGGCAGGGAAATTTGCCTGCTAGAATCGGACGTCGGTGTACTGCTAGCAGAGTGGCCGCAAGTACTTGGCTGTGACACACCTAATTCTACACCTTCATTCCTCTCAGTGCATGTTTCAGAGAGGACTGAAGTTATAGTGGGGTTGGAGATCCCAGCTGATGCGGTGCAAGGAGAGGTCCGCTTTGTTCTTTGGTGTGGGTCTTTGAGGTAGGCTTGCCAACGAGCTGCATGGCAGGTCAACATATGTCTGGTCAGGCATGTGGTACCCAAGCGGCTGATGTTTTGGCCACGCGATATACGCTTGAGACATATGTTGCAAACAGCAGCTGTGCGATCTGATGCACTAGCCTCAAAAAAGGCCCACACCAAAGAACTTTTTGAATGACGGGCAGAGGCAGCGCCCTGCACAGGCGGAGCTCTGCGGTGTGATTCCGTCGGTGTACTGCCCTTACGCTGGCCACCAAAGGGCATCCTGCCTCGTTGGAGATGTGCCTCCTCCTCATCCTCCTCCTCCTCCTCTCTCCTATTAGGCACCCACGTGGAGTCAGTGACCTCATCATCACCTCCCTCCTCATCACTGGAGCCAATCTGGCAGTATGCTGCAGCTGCTGGAACATGACTGCCAGATTGGTGTCCTTCTTGAGCATCCCCTCTGTCTGCTCTCACGCTACTGCCTTCCTCTAGCTGGGTTTCATCATCAGACCCTTCGAAACGCTGGGCATCCTCCTGGAGCATGTACCCAACACTGTGCTGAAACAGTTCGGGGGACTCCTCAGGAGGAGGACATGGTGGGTCTAGGGAAGGAGTGACTGATGATGAGTCTGACATTGATACCAGGGAAGAGGACGCTTTGGCAGCTGCTTTTCCAGTACCCTGAGCCTGGGTGAGAGAGGATGAGGAGGAGGAGGAGGGCTTGGTCATCCACTCTACCAAGTCTTCGGCATGATGTGGCTCAACATGTCCAGCTGCCGAAAAGAAGGACAAGCGTGTCCCATGGCCATGTGCTGATGACAATGCACCGCGTCCACGACCAGCACTGTTGCCCCCAGACACAGAGCCTGCTTGCCCTCTTTTATTGCCTCCTGACTGTCTGCCTCTCCTTGTTTGCCTTCCAGACATTCTAATAGATGGCCTGCAGGGAGATGGGAAAAAAGCAATAAGGGCTACCTTCAGGTGTCCTTCTCTGTCCCTTGAAACAAGGACTTTGACAGTGAAAGAAACTGACACACTCTCCCTACCTACAGTTTTCTGTCCCTAGAAAAAATGTTTTTTTTAAGCACAATTTAGCACAAGGAGAATTACCTCACTGTCCTTCCAGGTCCCTGGAAACAAGGACTTTGACAGTGAAAGAAACTGACACACTCTCCCTACCTACAGTTTTCTGTCCCTAGAAAAAATGTTTTTTTTTAAGCACAATTTAGCACAAGGAGAATTACCTCACTGTCCTTCCAGGTCCCTGGAAACAAGGACTTTGACAGTGAAAGAAACTGACACACTCTCCCTACCTACAGTTTTCTGTCCCTAGAAAAAATGTTTTTTTTAAGCACAATATAGCACAAGGAGAATTCACTCACTGTCCTTCCAGGTCCCTGGAAACAAGGACTTTGACAGTGAAAGAAACTGACACACTCTCCCTACCTACAGTTTTCTGTCCCTAGAAAAAATGTTTTTTTTAAGCACAATTTAGCACAAGGAGAATTACCTCACTGTCCTTCCAGGTCCCTGGAAACAAGGACTTTGACAGTGAAAGAAACTGACACACTCTCCCTACCTACAGTTTTCTGTCCCTAGAAAAAATGTTTTTTTTAAGCACAATTTAGCACAAGGAGAATTACCTCACTGTCCTTCCAGGTCCCTGGAAACAAGGACTTTGACAGTGAAAGAAACTGACACACTCTCCCTACCTACAGTTTTCTGTCCCTAGAAAAAATGGTTTTTTTAAGCACAATTTAGCACAAGGAGAATTACCTCACTGTCCTTCCAGGTCCCTGGAAACAAGGACTTTGACAGTGAAAGAAACTGACACACTCTCCCTACCTACAGTTTTCTGTCCCTAGAAAAAATGTTTTTTTTAAGCACAATTTAGCACAAGGAGAATTCACTCACTGTCCTTCCAGGTCCCTGGAAACAAGGACTTTGACAGTGAAAGAAACTGACACACTCTCCCTACCTACAGTTTTCTGTCCCTAGAAAAAATGTTTTTTTTAAGCACAATTTAGCACAAGGAGAATTCACTCACTGTCCTTCCAGGTCCCTGGAAACAAGGACTTTGACAGTGAAAGAAACTGACACACTCTCCCTACCTACAGTTTTCTGTCCCTAGAAAAAATGTTTTTTTTAAGCACAATTTAGCACAAGGAGAATTCACTCACTGTCCTTCCAGGTCCCTGGAAACAAGGACTTTGACAGTGAAAGAAACTGACACACTCTCCCTACCTACAGTTTTCTGTCCCTAGAAAAAATGTTTTTTTTAAGCACAATTTAGCACAAGGAGAATTACCTCACTGTCCTTCCAGGTCCCTGGAAACAAGGACTTTGACAGTGAAAGAAACTGACACACTCTCCCTACCTACAGTTTTCTGTCCCTAGAAAAAATGTTTTTTTTAAGCACAATTTAGCACAAGGAGAATTACCTCACTGTCCTTCCAGGTCCCTGGAAACAAGGACTTTGACAGTGAAAGAAACTGACACACTCTCCCTACCTACAGTTTTCTGTCCCTAGAAAAAATGTTTTTTTTAAGCACAATTTAGCACAAGGAGAATTACCTCACTGTCCTTCCAGGTCCCTGGAAACAAGGACTTTGACAGTGAAAGAAACTGACACACTCTCCCTACCTACAGTTTTCTGTCCCTAGAAAAAATGTTTTTTTTAAGCACAATATAGCACAAGGAGAATTCACTCACTGTCCTTCCAGGTCCCTGGAAACAAGGACTTTGACAGTGAAAGAAACTGACACACTCTCCCTACCTACAGTTTTCTGTCCCTAGAAAAAATGTTTTTTTTAAGCACAATTTAGCACAAGGAGAATTACCTCACTGTCCTTCCAGGTCCCTGGAAACAAGGACTTTGACAGTGAAAGAAACTGACACACTCTCCCTACCTACAGTTTTCTGTCCCTAGAAAAAATGTTTTTTTTTAAGCACAATTTAGCACAAGGAGAATTACCTCACTGTCCTTCCAGGTCCCTGGAAACAAGGACTTTGACAGTGAAAGAAACTGACACACTCTCCCTACCTACAGTTTTCTGTCCCTAGAAAAAATGTTTTTTTTAAGCACAATTTAGCACAAGGAGAATTACCTCACTGTCCTTCCAGGTCCCTGGAAACAAGGACTTTGACAGTGAAAGAAACTGACACACTCTCCCTACCTACAGTTTTCTGTCCCTAGAAAAAATGTTTTTTTTAAGCACAATTTAGCACAAGGAGAATTCACTCACTGTCCTTCCAGGTCCCTGGAAACAAGGACTTTGACAGTGAAAGAAACTGACACACTCTCCCTACCTACAGTTTTCTGTCCCTAGAAAAAATGTTTTTTTTAAGCACAATTTAGCACAAGGAGAATTCACTCACTGTCCTTCCAGGTCCCTGGAAACAAGGACTTTGACAGTGAAAGAAACTGACACACTCTCCCTACCTACAGTTTTCTGTCCCTAGAAAAAATGTTTTTTTTAAGCACAATTTAGCACAAGGAGAATTACCTCACTGTCCTTCCAGGTCCCTGGAAACAAGGACTTTGACAGTGAAAGAAACTGACACACTCTCCCTACCTACAGTTTTCTGTCCCTAGAAAAAATGTTTTTTTTAAGCACAATTTAGCACAAGGAGAATTACCTCACTGTCCTTCCAGGTCCCTGGAAACAAGGACTTTGACAGTGAAAGAAACTGACACACTCTCCCTACCTACAGTTTTCTGTCCCTAGAAAAAATGTTTTTTTTAAGCACAATTTAGCACAAGGAGAATTACCTCACTGTCCTTCCAGGTCCCTGGAAACAAGGACTTTGACAGTGAAAGAAACTGACACACTCTCCCTACCTACAGTTTTCTGTCCCTAGAAAAAATGTTTTTTTTAAGCACAATATAGCACAAGGAGAATTCACTCACTGTCCTTCCAGGTCCCTGGAAACAAGGACTTTGACAGTGAAAGAAACTGACACACTCTCCCTACCTACAGTTTTCTGTCCCTAGAAAAAATGTTTTTTTTAAGCACAATTTAGCACAAGGAGAATTACCTCACTGTCCTTCCAGGTCCCTGGAAACAAGGACTTTGACAGTGAAAGAAACTGACACACTCTCCCTACCTACAGTTTTCTGTCCCTAGAAAAAATGTTTTTTTTAAGCACAATTTAGCACAAGGAGAATTACCTCACTGTCCTTCCAGGTCCCTGGAAACAAGGACTTTGACAGTGAAAGAAACTGACACACTCTCCCTACCTACAGTTTTCTGTCCCTAGAAAAAATGTTTTTTTTAAGCACAATTTAGCACAAGGAGAATTACCTCACTGTCCTTCCAGGTCCCTGGAAACAAGGACTTTGACAGTGAAAGAAACTGACACACTCTCCCTACCTACAGTTTTCTGTCCCTAGAAAAAATGTTTTTTTTAAGCACAATTTAGCACAAGGAGAATTACCTCACTGTCCTTCCAGGTCCCTGGAAACAAGGACTTTGACAGTGAAAGAAACTGACACACTCTCCCTACCTACAGTTTTCTGTCCCTAGAAAAAATGTTTTTTTTAAGCACAATTTAGCACAAGGAGAATTACCTCACTGTCCTTCCAGGTCCCTGGAAACAAGGACTTTGACAGTGAAAGAAACTGACACACTCTCCCTACCTACAGTTTTCTGTCCCTAGAAAAAATGTTTTTTTTAAGCACAATATAGCACAAGGAGAATTCACTCACTGTCCTTCCAGGTCCCTGGAAACAAGGACTTTGACAGTGAAAGAAACTGACACACTCTCCCTACCTACAGTTTTCTGTCCCTAGAAAAAATGTTTTTTTTAAGCACAATTTAGCACAAGGAGAATTACCTCACTGTCCTTCCAGGTCCCTGGAAACAAGGACTTTGACAGTGAAAGAAACTGACACACTCCCTACCTACAGTTTTCTGTCCCTAGAAAAAATTTTTTTTTAAGCACAATTTAGCACAAGGAGAATTACCTCACTGTCCTTCCAGGTCCCTGGAAACAAGGACTTTGACAGTGAAAGAAACTGACACACTCTCCCTACCTACAGTTTTCTGTCCCTAGAAAAAATGTTTTTTTTAAGCACAATTTAGCACAAGCAGAATTACCTCACTGTCCTTCCAGGTCCCTGGAAACAAGGACTTTGACAGTGAAAGAAACTGACACACTCTCCCTACCTACAGTTTTCTGTCCCTAGAAAAAATGTTTTTTTTAAGCACAATTTAGCACAAGGAGAATTACCTCACTGTCCTTCCAGGTCCCTGGAAACAAGGACTTTGACAGTGAAAGAAACTGACACACTCTCCCTACCTACAGTTTTCTGTCCCTAGAAAAAATGTTTTTTTTAAGCACAATTTAGCACAAGGAGAATTCACTCACTGTCCTTCCAGGTCCCTGGAAACAAGGACTTTGACAGTGAAAGAAACTGACACACTCTCCCTACCTACAGTTTTCTGTCCCTAGAAAAAATGTTTTTTTTTAAGCACAATTTAGCACAAGGAGAATTCACTCACTGTCCTTCCAGGTCCCTGGAAACAAGGACTTTGACAGTGAAAGAAACTGACACACTCTCCCTACCTACAGTTTTCTGTCCCTAGAAAAAATGTTTTTTTTAAGCACAATATAGCACAAGCACAAAACACACTGACACTCTCCCTACCTATCCTTCTCTTTCCCTAAACTAAAGGAATCCAGGTTAAGCAAGAAAGAAATAAAAGTCACTGTCCCTGCCTATGCTGCTCTATCCCTGCTCCGGAACACACTACACTAGGCCGCCGTGCTGGCGGCCTTTTATAGTGTGGGGCGTGTACTAAACCCCCTCAGCAATAATTGGCCACAGGCATCCTGCCTGTGGCCAATCATTGCTCTCCTCCCTGCCGGCGCTGTGATTGGCCAAGCATGCGGGGTCACAGTGCATGCTTGGCCAATCACAGCGCCTGGATGACACTGCGATGGCGTAGTGCATTGTGGGCCGTTCGCGTCACTCGAATTTGGCGCGAACGGCCCAAATCGTTCGATCTTCGTCGAACGATCGAACAGCCGATGTTCGAGTCGAACGTATGTTCGACTCGAACACGAAGCTCATCCCTAATGCCAATGCTCTAATATGTACCTGAACTGACCTTTTAGAGTTCATATCACACAAGAGGTTTCCCTCCTACGTTCCCTTTGGGGAGTACTCAAAAAGTTAGCCCATCGGATGTGGGCTAAGCGCTAAAATATTTTAATCAAGGCAACTCCTGCCATCAGGAGCTCTGTACATAGGTTTGTCCTTTTCAGGTGGAACACATAATAATCTTGCTGGGAGCTGTAAAATCATTATCTCTTGGTTGATAACCTCATCTCCTTGGCCTGCAGGTTGTAAGGCTGGCTGTGCCAGGAGAGTCACGGCATTCTCACTAGAAGGGTCCAGACCTTGAGGGTGACAGCAGACTGGGTGTCTCAAACTGTCCGCAATACAAAATATTCATAATCATGACAGTTGAGTTTGTCAGAGGCATTATGGTTTCTGTTACCGTTTTAGTCAGAATTGGAGTGTGTAGCATTATCCCTCCCCTGTTTTGGCTAGTTAATTCCCAGCTGTGCTGACATGGAGCCGTCAGGAAAACGGAAAATTTAATTCAAATACTTACCGTAATTTTCCTTTCCTGACGAGCTCCATGTCAGCACAGAACCCGCCCAGTTAAGTAGTAATAGTTACGAAACGCTGAGGTTGAGGTGAGTGAAAAATTTATAGTTAATTCCTGATCACGTAGGGGTGGGCGGAGCCTCACCCAGCTGTGCTGACATGGAGCTCGTCAGGAAAGGAAAATTACGGTAAGTATTTGAATTAAATTTTCAGTTTTTTGAGAAAAAACATTCCCCTCTGGGTCATGTACATAACAGGGATTTTAACAAAGTTTGTTGCAGATTCCTACCTTATGTTATTCTGAAGAAATGGTTGTTTGTGTCCATGTGCAAAGTGAATCTGTATGGGAGTGATTTTATAATTATGAATCCTCTGCTTCACCTGCAAGGCTCTAATGAGGAAAGCTGCAAAGTCTACATCCCTTTAGGCTGGGTCCAAATGAATGCAATGCCAGACATTGCATGTGATTCGCACTGCATTGTTGTGCACATCACATGCGATGTGTGTGCGATGCAAATTCAGCCATACAGTTTGTATGGCTGAAAAAGCATTGCATTCAAAAATGGTGCAGGACCCTGTTTTTTTTTTTGCATGCACCAGAATCGGATCACATATTGGTTCAGACCTATGTGATCTGATTCCATCCGATTTCACAGTTCACACTGCGTTCTGCAAACCGATTTGGGGTGTCATTAACATTATATTAACACCTGCAGCGGTTCGCAGAGAGCAGTGCAAGTCAGGTGCGATGCAGGAACTCGCACAAAAATTGCAGTGGTTCCCACATCGCACCAGTGTGAACTGAACCTTAGATGTGATTTCCCTTTGGGAGTATCTCACCAAAAATTAAATTTTTGTTGCAGGGGATGCCAAAAATCGAATTTGTAACTTGGTGCAGACTTCTGGGAAAATAAGTGAGCCAATCACACAAGCAGAAAATGACATCTTTAGGGGGGATTCTGTACACACCATCTGTGTACAGAACGCCTCCAGGTCACCATGTTGCATTTTAACCACTTAAGCCCCGGACCATTATGCAGGTTAAGGACCAGAGGTGTTTTCAGAATTTGGCACTGCGCTGCTTTAACTGGAAATTGTGCGGACATGCAATGTTGTACTCAAACGAAATTTGCGTCCTTTTCTTCCCACAAATAGAGCTTTCTTTTAATGGTATTTGATTGTCTCTACGATTTTTTATTTTTTTTGCAATATAAACGGAAAAAGACTGAAATTTTTTTTTAAAAAATTATATTTTCTACTTTTTATTATAAGAAAAATCGAATAAACTCAATTTTAGTCATACATTTAGGCCAAAATGTATTCAGCCACATGTCTTTAGTAAAAAAAACATGTCAATAAGCGTATATTTGTTGGTTTGCGCAAAAGTTATAGCGTCTACAAAACTAGGGTACATTTTCTGAAATTTACACAGCTTTTAATTTATGACTGCCTATCTCATTTTTTGAGGTGCTAAAATGGCAGGGCAGTACAAAACCCCCCCAAATGACCCCATTTTTGAAAGAAGATACCCCAAGGAAATTGCTGAGAGGCATGTTGAGCCCATTGAATATTTTTTTTTGTCTGAAGTGATTGAATAATGACAAAAAAAAATAAAAAATTACAAAAAGTTGTCACTAAATGATATATTGCTCACACATGCCATGGTTATATGTGGAATTGCACCCCAAAATAAATTTTGCTGCTTCTCCTGAGTATGGGGATACCACATGTGTGGGACTTTTTAAGAGCCTAGCCGCGTACGGGACCCCGAAAACCAAGCACCGCCATAAGGATTTCTAAGGGCACAAATTTTTGATTTCACTCCTCACTACCTATCACAGTTTCGAAGGCCATAAAATGCCAAAATAGCACAAAACCCCCCCAAATGACCCCATTTTGGAAAGTAGACACCCCAAGCTATTTGCTGAAAGGCATGGTGAGTATTTTACAGCTCTCATTTGTTTTTGAAAATGAAGAAAGAAAATATATTATTTTTTTTTTTTTTCAATTTTCAAAACTTTGTGACAAAAAGCGAGATCTGCAAAATACTCAACATACCCCTCAGCAAATAGCTTGGGGTGTCTACTTTCCAAAATGGGGTCATTTGGGGGGGTTTTGTGCCATCTGGGCATTCCATGGCCTCCGAAACTGTGATAGGCAGTGAGGAGTGAAATCAAAAATTTATACCCTTAGAAAGCCTGAAGGCGGTGCTTGGTTTTTGGGGTCCCGTACGCGGCTAGGCTCCCAAAAAGTCTCGCACATGTGGTATCCCCGTACTCAGGAGAAGCAAAAGAATGTATTTTGGGGTGTAATTCCATATATGCCCATGGCATGTTTGCGCAATATATCATTTAGTGACAACTTTGTGCAAAAAATAAATAAAATAAAAAATAAATTGTCTTTTTTCCGCAACTTGTGTCAACATATAAAATATTCCATGGACTCGACATGCCTCTCAGTATATAGCTTGGGGTGTCTACTTTCCAAAATGGGGTCATTTGGGGGGGGGGGGTTTGAACTGTCCTGGCATTTTATACACAACATTAGGAAGCTTACATACACTCTTCTAACCACTTGAAGACAAAGCCCTTTCTGACACTTTTTGTTTACATGAAAACATTTTTTTTTTTTGCAAGAAAATTATGTTGAACCCCCAAACATTATATATTTTTTTAAAGCAAAGGCCCTACAGATTAAAATGGTGGGTGTTGCATTTTTTTTTCCACACAGTATTTGCGCAGCGATTTTTCAAACACATTTTTTGGGGAAAAAATACACTTTTTTTAATTTTAATGCACTAAAACACACTATATTGCCCAAATGTTTGATGAAATAAAAAAGATGATCTTAGGCCGAGTACATAGATACCAAACACGACATGCTTTAAAATTTCGCACAAACGCGCAGTGGCGACAAACTACATACATTTTTAAAAGCCTTTAAAAGCCTTTACAGGTTACCACGTTAGATTTACAGAGGAGGTCTACTGCTAAAATGACTGCTCTCGATCTGACCTTTGCGGTGATACTACTGCTAAAATGACTGCTCTCGATCTGACCTTTGCGGTGATACCTCACATGCATGATGCAATTGCTGTTTACATATGATGCCAGACCGGCGCTTGCGTTCGCCATTGCGCAAGAGCAGGGCGGGACAGGGGTGCTTTTTTTTTTATTATTAATTTTGCTTTTTTATTTTATTTTTAAATTGTTCCTTCCATATTTTTTTTTTTTAGCATTTTTATTGTTATCTCAGGGAATGTAAATATCCCCTATGATAGCAATAGGTAGTGACAGGTACTCTTTTTGAAAAAACTGGGGTCTATTGGACCCTAGATCTTTCCTCTGCCCTCAAAGCATCAGACCACACCAAGATCGGTGTGATAAAATGCTTTCCCAATGGCGCTTTTTATATCCGGGGGGGGGGACATTCCCTCCCACTGCTTGTAAAAGCAGTCCAGAGGTTAATTAGCCGCTAGGATTGCTTTTACATGAAAGTCGGCCGCTGGCTGAAAAGAATGATACCAAGATGACACCTAAACCCGCAGGCATCAATCTGGTATAACCATTCAAAGTCCAGCAACATACCAGTACGTTGTTGGTCCTTGTTGGACATGTATTGTGATCTTTTTTTTCATGCAGCCTGTTGGCTGAACGAAAAAAAGAGATTGATCGGTGGGTATGCCCACCATTAGAATACCTCCCTTCATCCACCCACTTCTAATGATGGGCATACATGCACCATTTATATATGCCGAAGCATGGGGGCATCCTCCCGCAAAAGTTATGCCCTACACACATGGTCGGACTTTTCCACGGGCATGCCTCCGTCGGAATTTTGACCGTATGTACGCGGCATTAGGAGCAAAATCGCTCCTCCGCCCCTGCTGACCCCATGCTTCGGCATATATGCTCTTTTTTTTTAACTGTGGTGGTGAAATCACCTCCTACAGCACTGGAGTCGCAGGGATCAGGCCTGTCTCTGCGAACGCTGCAGTTATGTGTTTTTGTGTTTTGTAAGTGACAGTGATCGATCGATACTGCACTTGGGTGGCCTGGGCTGGACGGAGGGGCAAAATGCAGGTGCTAGCAGGTATCTGGGCTGATCCCGCTAACACTGCGTTTTTAGGAACCCTAAACTGCTGGGGATGCTAGTATAGATCTGATCAGATCAGATATTGATCTGTTCAGATACTATACCACTAAGGAAGGTGTATGCTTCACGCGTGGGTGTTAGCGTTACTGGCACTAACCTGACGCTGCCTGGGGCGACGCAGACCCTCTCTGACGCTAAAACCTAATTGATATCACCCGCTGGGCGATCAGGGGTTAAACCTTTATTGGGTTATATACGGCGGGTGCCCTGACACTATAAAAAGCAAACAAACTAACCAGCGTCACCCGTAACACTTATATGGGGATCACTGGTGAAAGGGTTAACTAGGGGCAATCAGGTGTTTAAACCTTTATTAGGTAATATATGGGGGTACCTGACGCTATAAAAACCTGCGGCAAACCTAAAAAAAATAACTGGCTACCTATCGGCACCAGCATAACTAATACAGCGATCAGAAAAACGATCGCCTAGTGACACTGGCAAAAGGGGGTGAAAGGGTTACCTGGGGGGCGATCAAGGGGTTAAACCTTTATTAGGTAATATATGGGGGTACCTGACGCTATAAAAACCTGCAGCGAACTTAAAAAAAATAACTGGCTACCTATCGGCATCACCGACACTAAGACAGCGATCAGAAAAACGATCGCTTAGTGACACTGGCAAAAGGGGGTGAAAGGGTTACCTGGGGGGCGATCAAGGGGTTAAACCTTTATTAGGTAATATATGGGGGTACCTGACGCTATAAAAACCTGCGGCGAACCTAAAAAAAATAACTGGCTACCTATCGGCATCACTGACACTAAGACAGCGATCAGAAAAACGATCGCTTAGTGACAGCGGTGCTAGGGGGTGAAAGGGTTACCTGGGGGGCGATCAAGGGGTTAAACCTTTATTAGGGGGAGGTTAGGGGGCTACACTGGACCTAAAACACTCTGCCCTGACACTTTTACAGTCACAAATGTCACTGATTGCAGTGATCAGTAAATAAATGGTCACTGCAATCAGTGACACTGTGACTGGGGGCTGGGGGGTGATCTGGGGGTGTCTGGGGGGGCCTGGGGGGGCCATCGTGTGCCTATGTGTGTGGTGTCAGTGTGCTGTTTAGTGCACTAACCTCTGTGTCTCATGCGGCGCTCGGTATATATGAGCGCCGCATGAGAGATGACATAACTTCCTCTTGCCTGTGTAAACATTACACAGGCAGAGGAAGCTTTTCATTCGCTGGGAGCGATCGCGAGGGGGTGGCCAGAAACGAATGGCGGCCCCCTCATCACGGATCGCTCCAGAAGCGATCCCGACCGCTCACTGTATAGAAGGGGGATCCGATGGGACCCCCCAACTATACGAAGGCAGGCACATACAGATACGTGATTGTGCCTGTCCGTGCCATTCTGCCGACGTATATATACAGTGAGCGGTCGTTAAGTGGTTAAAGAAAATTACGGTGCTGCAGTTTGAAAGGGAAAGATCATTTTTAATAACAACATGACTTGAGTCACAATTGTATACGCTATATTCCTTTTTTATTTTATCTTTTTATCTTTTTTTATTTTATCTTTATGTAGCGGGGTGTTACATTTAGGGGGCGGGTGTCTGAGTGTAATCAGGCTCAGATGCACTATTGCTAGGGTCTATGGACTATATTTTCCTGTGGAGGAGATCAATAGTGCCTAGTTCCCTGCAGTCTATAGGTGGCGCTGTCGCCATAGACTGGGGTTGAACCATCGTTGTAAGGTTGTGCCTTTTTGTGTCCCCTCTCGGCGGTGGTACGGCATGGCGGGGAACCCGCTGTGCCTGCTGGGGGGGGTATAAAAGGGGCGGCCATCTTCCACATGGGGTCCCAGTCCCAGGCACCTTCAGCCTGGGGCTGCTGTTCCGGTTTGCCCGCGCCCAGGTGCCCTTGGCCTGGGTGTAGGGGATTGAATGCCATCCCAGGCACCTTCGGCCTGGGGTGAGGTACTGCTTGAGAAGGCCTGGGGCCCAGTACCTTCGACTGGGTCCCGCGAGGGATCGAGGAATCCTAGGGGTCCACCGAGTGAGGGAACCCGAATCTTGGACGAGGGGGACCAGAGAGGTTACCCTTCCCGAAGACCCATTGCAGCAATTTGGTGATGGTGCGGCCTATGGTGACCGTCCGGATGGATGTCTTCTCCCTGACAGGGGTCGCAACTTTTTGAAGGTGGTCCACGTTTTCATGGTCTGTGGCAGGGACCCCGCGTGAATTAGGTCGGTGGCAGAGACCCAACAATCATGGTCTGTGGCAGGGACCTTATTTCACCTGGTCCGTGGCAGGGACCAACCTCACGGTCGGTGGCAGCGACTGTGCGCCATAACTGTTGTGAAATCCTAACAGTTTAGTTTCATTGATAGGATTGTGCCTGGACCTCCTTCCCACTTTGTTCTGAACTGTTCTGTGTCTGTCCAGTCGCTCCCAAAGGACTATTTATTGCTCTGAAGAATAAATAAGTGTTGGACTTTCAGTGGTGTGGAACTTGACTTTCTGGGAGCTAAAGGGTCCTACCTCCACCTGTGTGGAGGGTGGGAGTCATCCTCGAGGGAAGTTTTGGCTCTGGATGGGGACACAGGCCCGAAGGTAAAAGGTTATAGCTCACACCTCTGCACACACGAGGATACGAGCTGGTGGTGCACCACACTCTCCTCCCTGGTCCCCTAGACGAGAGCCATTGCCAGAGAAGAGAAAGAGGGAGTGAGAGGTGAGGTCGCTACATTTATTTTTTATTTGCTATTTTTTTTTTCCCATGAAAGTGGAGTTATCCTTTAACCGGTTAAGGATCGGCTCCTGTATATTTACGTCGGTAGAATGGCACGGCTGGGCAAAGTAACGTATATTTACGTCACTTTGAAATTCCCGCTGTTGCGGGCGCGTGACCTGCGGACTCGATGTCCGCCGGTGTCCCGCGATTGGGTCACAGAGCTGCAGAACGGGGGGAGGCAAGTGTAAACATGCATCTCCCCATTCTGCCTAGTGACACTGTCACTGATCGTCTGCTCCCTCTCATCGGGAACAGCGATTAGTGACATGTCACTGGTAGCCACGCCCCCCAACAGTAAGAATCACTCCCTAGGACACACTTAACCCCTTCAGCGCCACCTAGTGGTTAACCCCTTCACTGCCAGTGTCATTTTCACCGTAATCAGTGCATTTTTATAGCACTGATCGCTGTAAAAATGACAATGGTCCCAAAAATGTGTCAAAAAACTACCCCTATTTTGTAGACGCTATAACTTTTGCGCAAAGCAATCAATATACGCTTATTGCGTTTTTTTTTAAACAAAAATATGTAGAAGAATACGTATTGGCCTAAACTGTGAAAAAATTTAGTTTTTTTATAGATTTTTTGGGAATATTTATTATAGTAAAAAATTTTTACATTTCGCTCTATTTTTATTTATAGCGCAAAAAATAAAAACCGCAGAGGTGATCAAATAGCACCAAAATAAAACGCTCTATTTGTGTGAAAAATTTTTTTGTTTGGGAGCCATGTCGCACGACCGCGCAATTGTCAGTTAAAGCGACGCAGTGCCGAATCGCAAAAGATGCTCTGGTCTTTGGCCAGCGAAATGGTCCGGGGCTTAAGTGGTTAAGCTTAGTTAAGTTTTGACTTCCACTTTAACTACAAGATGCTTTGTATGATAAATATTTAACAAATTGTATTTAGCATTTTATTTTATTTTTTTACGTGACAATGTTACAGGAGTAGCAATGATGAGCACAGGATGATTACAGGTCTAGGTTTACAAAAGCATTAAACGGAGTTCCACCCAGAAATTAAACTTCTGCTGATCGGATTCCTCCCCCCCTCCGGTGTCACATTTGGCACCTTTCAGGGGGGAGGGTGGAGAAGATACCTGTCTAAGACAGGTATTTGCACCCACTTCCGGGCATAGACCCCCGCATTATCTGCGGGAGTCTACGCCACGTAGGGAACCAGGAGTGAAGCCGAAAGTCTTCACTGCTTGGTTCCCTTAACAGGAATGGTGGTGGCAGCACCTGGGAGTCGATCCGAAGATCGGCTTCGAGTGCCGACATCGTGGGCTCCCTGGACAGGTAAGTGTCCATATATTAAAAGTCAGCAGCTGCAGTATTTGTAGCTGCTGACGTTAAAAAAAAAAAAAATTCCCAGGCGGAACTCCGCTTTAAAGAAAATGAAAGAATGGAAAAAAAAATAAACAAATATTCTGCCTAGTATTTTATGGATTGCAGCCAGTTATTTCATTTTTTTTCTCCTCTTCCTTCCCACTTCTAACGTCAGCATATGTGGTGTTATCATGCATGGTATGACAGCGATCTCCCAATATGTATGTACTGCTGAGAAGAGGCGGGCTGTGATCTCACACTTGCTTTTACCAGCCAGTACTGACAATATTTAAAGAAATCTTCCTGCCAACAACATCGTAAGCCAGATATCTTCTGTCACTGCATTTCAGGCACTTTTAACCACTTCATATCTTGTAGTTTTATGCTTACTATGCCTAGTTCTTTCCATTTCAGAGATGCATGGTTTCAGGCTAAATTCATTGATTTTATGCTTTTGTAATTTATTCTAAAAGGTGAATTTTTGCACAGACAGCACTTTCATTTGTTATCAAGTTTTATTAATTACAGTTTTGTTTTTAGTTGCTAATTGGGAACAAAAGTAAGAAAAATGCAAAAAAAAAAAATTAATGCAGTTTTAGGGCTAGTTTACACTTGCTTCAAAACAAGGCTTCGGACAGCTCTCTGAACGCCAGTCAAAGCTCCTGTCACTAAATAAAATGGTTAGCTTACAGTCCTGTTTACACCTTGCTTTTGCTTGGTGCTTCCATGAGGCTTTGGTGGGGCTTCAAGCGAGCTTTGCCATAGACTTCTATTGAGGCTTTGAAGACAATTCGAAGCACCACTAAAGCTACATAGGGTATCATTTTTAAAGAAAAGCAAGGTGTAAACAGGATTGTAAGCTAACCATTTTATTTAGTGACAGGAGCTTTGACTAGCGTTCAGAGAGCTTTAACAAAGCCTGTCCAAAGCCTTGTTTTGAAGCAAGTGTATACTAGCCATTAATGTGGGCTGAAGCCTAAGCAAGTATAAATGAGCCCTCACTGCAAGCTTTGTGCTCAATGATAGACAGCAAGTTTAGCTGAAAATCCTGCCAGCCTGTTTGATCCATATTTTTTTTTTTTAATCCTGTGGGCTTAAAGCTAGGTTCCACCCAAAAATTGAACTTCTGCTTTTTGGAACACTCCCCCCCTCCGGTGTCACATTTGGCACCTTTCAGGGGGGAGGGGGGTATCTCCCACGGGAGTCACTCCAATGCCCGTCCTCCCCCGCTGTCTTCTGGGAAACACACTGGTCCCAGAAGACAGCAGGGACCACTGGGAACGCGCCGCGCTACTCGCGTATGCGCAGTAGGGAACTGGGCAGTGAAGCCGCAACGCTTCACTTCCTGATTCCCTCACCGAGGATGACGGCGGGGGCAGCCGAGAGACGAGCGATTGCTCAGCTTCGGCTACCGACAGCCCTGGACAGGTAAGTGTCCATTTATTAAAAGTCAGCAGCTGCAGTATTTGTAGCTCCTGGCTTTTAATAAAAAAAAATCGCGGGACCTCCGCTTTAAGCAAAACATGTAAGGGTGTGAGGAGTCCTTAAAGCGGAAGTTCCACTTTTGGGTGGAACTCCGCTTTAATAATTATGCTACCAACATTAGCGTGTGCTGTAAATTGCCTCCTGTTTCTTCTTCCTGGAGGCTGGCATTTTGCTGATGCCCAGAGCCCCTGAATAGCAGTAAATCTTTAGGATGTTAGCAGAACGGCCTCTACAAATTTGACACAGTGCCTATAAAGGAGGGCAACTGAGCATGCGCAGAGCAGGGTGAGACCGTGTATTACTGGATTTTAAACAGTACAGGCACTTATTTTTTATGTTTTACATAGCTATGCCTGCAAAAGGGCCAAGCCTAAAGTGATCTAGTAGGACTTAGTTTCCCTTTAAAGACCAGATACATTTTCAAGTTAAATTTGCTAAATGAATATAATAGATAAAAAAACTATGACAAGTCCCTGGGTAGGAAATTGTCAGATTTCTACAGCAGCGCTACAATGGTCAGCCCACAACAGTGACCACTCTTTCTTATTTCAAGTTCATAAGAGGAAATAAAGTGAAATAACAGGAACGAATAGGAATCCAAAAATCCTCAGGTGTCTTCTAAAATCATAGATATAATCCACTTCTGATCCTTATCTTGTTCCCCTTTCGGGTTGGTACTCACCACAAGGTGGATTTTCACAGGCACCTGACAGATCCCATCAACCGATCATCTGATCATCCAGATCCTGGTCCTGCTTGATCCCTTAAATCCCCCGATATCCACAAGTATATTTTGTAAGTGAAGAGAGAGAAAGACAATAGTGTAATCCCGTAAAAAGACTTCTTTAATAAGCAGACGATAAAATCATTCCAAACGTTTCTTTCATAAAATTGATTACAGCAGTAAACAACAGCACTACAGTTCAAAAAAGCCGCGCTGTTCCCGGCCCCCGTAAACGCAACGTGTCAGCTGGTAACAAACGTAATCACAAGTCACACCGTTGCTTCCTGTATCCGGAGCGCAACTGGAATGCACAGGCGTCACTTCCTTTCAGCCGCAGAGTCACGCCCTGACGTTTCGTCTTTCCGACTTCCTCTGAGGGCGCGACTCTGCGGTACGGCTCACTGGAATATATACACACCCCTGTAATTGGGACACGAGTTAACCTCTCCTGCATGCATCTCAATGCCTCCTGTTCATCCCGATAGGCAGACCGCATCATAATCACAGGAGACTCGCCATCTTACATTATCAACCACCTGGCATATCAAATCAACCCTATTATGTTCAATAACTATCATAATCAGGATTTTATAGTCATAAAAAATAGTTCAAATTTAAAACTGGAAATAGGCTCAATCACTGTCATAACTCATTATAGCAGATAGACGCTCAGAACTAGCGCCATCTAGAGTGTGATTAATCAACAGCAGAACTAGACATTCTAACAATAGGAAAAAAACTCAAAAAATATCCAACACTTACTCAGCATTATGATATAACATTTAAAACAATAAATACATACAATTTCTTAAAATGAACTCCCAAAAATCAATCAACGTCATTATTGCTCCATAATTATATTTCTATTACCAGAGGGTCTATAATCATATTATAGATAAATAAATGATTGCCTTACACTCCCCCTTAATGATAAAATTATATACTCAAAAATCACTTATGAAGCAATTTATGTCAAGCTCGACGTTTAACCCTTTGGGGGTGAAGGTGTCCAAGGAATAAATCCAAAAAGTTTCACGTTTGGATAACTTCCTCACCATATTACTTCCTCTCCATATAGGCTTGATATGGTCAACCCCCCAAAACTTCAATCCTATAGGGTCCTGATCATGATATAATTTAAAATGGAGAGACACATTGTGGTCTTTAAATCCCAGTCTGATATTCTTGATGTGTTCTCCAATTCTTACTTTCAGACATCTTTTTGTGCGTTCCACATACATTAATCCACATGGGCATAATAGCACATATACCACATGTGTAACGTTACAGGTTATAAACTCTTTAATGGAGAATTCCTTTTTGTTTACTGTGGATGTAAAGCAATCGATACCCCTTAATGGTTCAGCTATTTCTCTACAGGCTTTACACTTACGGCAAGCAAAGAACCCCTTTTTATCCCAAAAGGACAATGGCCTTGTTGGTTGATCCAGCACCTTTTTTTACCACCTTATCTCCTACAATAGGTGCTTTCCTATAGATGAATTTAGGAACATCTGGTAATACTGATTTCAAACTTCTATCCAGACAAAGTACATGCCAATGATTTTTCAAAACAGCCTCTACCTCTCTTTACTGTGCATGAAATGATGAGAGAAAACCCCACTCATGACTACCAGTGGTTCTAGTCCTTACTACATCACTTAATACTACTTCCCGTGGTGTTGCTCTGATCTCCTCCGAGATTCTATCCAACTGTTGGGGGTTATAACCTTTCTCTCTGAATCGTTCTTTCAATATTGCAGATTGGGATACATAATTTTCCTCTGTAGAGCAGTTTCGTTTCACACGCATCAATTGTCCTTTCGGTATGTTCTTCAGCCAAACCGGATGGTGGCCACTTTGTATAGGTAGGAAACTATTCCGATCAGTCGGCTTGAAAAAGGACTTTAGTGTCTAATTTATCTCCATTCCTATAGATACTAACATCTAAAAAGTCAATTTGTTCACGGCTTCATGTACTCGTAAGTTTGATATTGTTAGGGTTACTGTTAAGATATGTTAAAAAGTTATTAAGAGATATTTCGGATCCTTCCCATATAAAAATAATATCGTCAATGAACCGTCTATAAAAAAGGAGTTCCCGCCTCCTATTTACAAAAATTTGCTAAATATATTCAAATTAAAGGGTAACTTAACCAGACCTCCCAACTTTTTGAGATGGGAACGAGGGACACCTATTAGCAAAAGTATGTAGGCATAGGACACGCCCCCATGTCACGCCCCCTTAAAGGAGAATTATACAAAAAGAATGATTAGTTAAACCCACGTTGGTGAGTGATTTTTTTTTTTTACACCACTATTCCTTTATATTGAACTTGACAAATGCAGCCATTTAGAAATTGGATGAAAGGTTTAGCTCTGGGAAAACTTTGAGAGATAAAAAGTGCATTTTATATACAATTATGACCCAAATGAGTTACACATTAATTATTAATTATTAATAGTAAAAAGGTCAAGTCTGAGCATGTAGGCCCTTTACAAAATAATCTAGAGTGGGTGACTGGGGACAAAGAGAAGGCTAATTTATTAAATACTTTCTTCAGCTCTGTGTATACAAAGGAGCATGGGGGAGCTCATGTCCAAAATGGGGGTGGTAGTGACACAGCCCCAAATCCACAATGGCTCAAAAGTGATATGGTCCAGAAATATTTAGATGGAATAAAGGTGGATAAAGCACCTGGACCAGATGGCATACACCCACGGATCCTCAAAGAATTGAGCTCTGTAATTTCAAAGCCATTGTATTTAATTTTTAGGGACTCATTAATGACAGGAATAGTACCACTGGATTGGCGCAGGGCCAATGTGGTGCCTATATTTAAAAAGGGAATTAAGTCTTTACCAAGTAACTAGACCTGTTAGTTTAACTTCTATAGTTGGGAAGATACTGGAGAGATTAATAAAAGACCACATAGATTAGTTCTTGCTGGAAAAAAACTATTTAAGCAACAGACAGCATGGATTCATGAAAGACAGAAGTTGTCAGACAAACCTGATTTCTTTTTATGAAGAGGTAAGTAAGACCTTGGACAGAGGGGTGGCAGTGGACGTGGTATACTTGGATTTTGCAAAAGCGTTCGATACAGTTCCCCACACATGGCTCATGTGTAAGGTAAAGTCTACAGGATTGGAAATATCAGTTTGTAAATGGATAGAAAACTGGCTAAAAGACAGAATTCAGAGAGTAGTGGTTAATGATTCTTACTCTGAATGGTCTAAGGTTATCAGTGGTGTACCCCAAGGTTCAGTGCTGGGACCCTTACTTTTTAATATCTTTATAAATGATATTGGGTCTGGGATCAAAAGTAACATTTCTGTCTTTGCAGATGACACCAAGCTATGCAGTGGAATAACGTCCTTACAGGATGTCTCCAATTTACAAACCGACCTCAATGCTCTGTCTAATTGGGCGACTATGTGGCAGATGAGGTTTAATGTTGATAAATGTAAAGTTATGCACTTGGGGGCTAAGAATATGAATGCATCTTACATACAAGGGGGAGTACAACTGGGGGGATCCGTAGTGGAGAAGGATCTGGGGGTTTTGGTAGATCATAAGCTCAATAATGGCATGCAATGCCAAGCTGCGGTTTCCAAAGCGAGCAAAGTCCTTTCTTGTATTAAGAGAGGTATGGACTCCAGAGAGAGAGATATCATTTTGCCCCTGTTCAAATCATTAGTAAGACCTCATCTGGAATATGCAGTTCAGTTTTGGGCCCCAGTTCTCAAAAAGGATATTGGGGAACTGGAGAAAGTGCAGAGAAGGGCAACCAAACTGATAAGAGGCATGGAGGAGCTCAGCTACGAGGAAAGATTAGAGGAACTGAATTTATTCACTCTTGAGAAGAGGAGAATAAGGGGGGATATGATTAACATGTACAAATATATAAGGGGTTCATATAGTGAACTTGGTGTTGAGTTATTCACTTTACGGTCAACACAAAAGGACAAGGGGGCACTCTTTGCGTCTAGAGGAAAAGAGATTTCACCTCCAAACACGAAAAGGTTTCTTCACAGTAAGAGCTGTGAAAATGTGGAATAGACTCCCTGCAGAGGTGGTTCTGGCCAGCTCAGTAGATTGCTTTAAGAAGGGCCTGGATTCTTTCTTAAATGTACATAATATAACTGGGTACTGACATTTATAGGTAAAGTTGATCCGGGGAATATCCGATTGCCTCTCGGGGGATCAGGAAGGAATTTTTTCCCCTGCTGTAGCAAATTGGATCATGCTGTGCTGGGGTTTTTTGCCATCCTCTGGATCAACTGTGGGTATAGAATTGGGTATATGGGATTGTACGATATTTTTTATTTATTTATTTATTTATTTTATTTTTTTATGGTTGAACTGGATGGACTTGTGTCTTTTTTCAACCTGACTAACTATGTAACACATGAGGAGGAAAGAGGGGCAGAGGGACTTTGTTCCAAATCAGAGACAGTACCTCGAAATCAGGGACTGTTGGGAGCTATGACTAAACTCAAGAATAGAAATGTAATATGTTGCAGTTTACATTTTTTGGATGGGGTGGCTGCATTTGTTTTCTTTTTTTAAAGTTAAGAACATTTTCAGCAGATACTGAAATAACCCGAAATAATCCTGCGACATAGAAGAATATCTTCCTTCCTAGGTATCTTCTGTATACTACCATCTGCCCTGCTCCTCTCCCAGGTTGTGGAGGGAGATACACAGACATGTTTGTAATTTATATCTAGAGAGCAGCCTAGGGTGACAACCATGGCTCCCTCCATAGATCAGTAGAGGAGTAACATAGCCACCCAGGTACAGGAAGTGTGATATATGCAGGAATACCAGGTAAAAATAAAGCAACGGAAGCTTGGAAAAAATAAAAGTAATGCAGCCACCACACCAGGGACTTTTTGGGGTTTAAATACACATTAAAGCTTAACAAAACCCATTGGTTTCCCAAAACAGGCATACCGTGAATGATATCTTGTCACAGTTGCTTGTGCTCTCAACCGAACTGTCAAGCTTTTAATTGCCGGTGCCAAAACTGATCACATGTACAGCACCATGGCAACTGCAGATCAAACAGAGACTAAAATGGCAGCTTTCTTAGCTGTAAAGGAGAGAAAGGTTTAGTTTTAAACTCTTACTAAATACAAAAGGTGTGCAAAGTTTTACCATTCGTTCTTGTCAAAGAGCAGCCACAGTTGCCTGTCCCCTGTGTCACCACTTCATGTGGAAGCAGTGGTCTTTCTGCAGAAGTCTGACACACCCTTTCATGACATTCAGCAAAACGTATGCTCCCTGCTGATTGAAACGATCTAACTATACTTTAAACAAGACATATGACAAATGCCACTGCAGACCTTCAGCAGTCCAGATCTGTAAGCTTTTTCGAAGTCACTGACTCAAAAAGTATTAAAGCAAGTGAATGATAGCCAGGTAACCAGCATTTTCAGAAGGACAGGGCCAACAGGTCACAGCTTGCCCATTCCTCATGTTTCCAGTTTTCTTTAATGTACATATCCTTCAAGCATAGGCATCTAGCTGCTGAGTAGACGCACATTTACCTTTTCTATGCATAGCTAATGCTGGATAATAAATGGTTTTGCAGTAAATTCAATAACCACTAGATGGCACATAGCAACATAGCAACTCTTCATTTTACCTCAAGGTGGCACAAACCCTTACATAATAAATTGTCATATGTTTAGTCATTAAATTGGCATGATACTTGAATCATTTGTACAGCAGCAGAAAATGTTTCATAATTTCTAAATATTTTGAAGACTATTGATTTTCTATCCCTTTGCCAAATGTATTACAATGAAAGAGGAACTAAACCCAATAATTTAATTGTTTCCCAAAACGGTTGCATTCAAAGCATGCCATGCTACTCATAACTGTTACATCGCTTGTGCTCTCAGCTGAACTGTCAAGCTGTCAAATTGCTGGTATCATAACTGATCAAATGTGCAGCAACATGGCAACTGCAGATCTATGATGGCAGCTTCCTTGGCTAGAAAGGATAAGGAGGGTTTAGTTCTACTTTAAGTATTTACTTTATGTTAAAATTATGGTGTGTGTGTGTGTGTGAATATACATATACACATATATATATATATATATATATATATATATATATATACACATTCATAAAATATTCGGACCCCCTTCACTTTTTTCAAATTTGTTATGCTGCAGCCTGATACTACAGTTGTTTAAATTCAATTTTTTTCTCATTAATCTACACTCAGTACCCCATCATGACAAGGTGAAAACCGAATTTTAGAAATGTCTGTGAATTTATTAAAAAGAAAAATCTGAAATATCACATGTACTTACTGTAAGTACTCAGACCCTTTACTCAGTACTCTGTTGAAGCACCTTTGGTTGCAATTACAGCCTTGAGTCTTTTTGGGTATGACATGACTAGCTTTGCACACCTGGATTGAAGGATTTTCTGCCATTCTTCTTGGCAAATCCTCTAAAGCTTAGTCAGGTTGTTTGGGGATGGTCGGTGGACAGCCATTTTCAGGTCTCTCCAGGGATGTTCAATAGGGTTCAACTCAGGGCTCTGACTGGGCCACTCTGTGTGCTTAGGATCATTGTCATGTTGGAAGGTGAACCTTCGGTCCAGTCTGAGGTGCTGAGTGCTACAGAACAAGTTTTCATTGAGGATTTCTCTGTACTTTTCTCCATTTAGCTTCCCCTCCACCATGACCACAGCATAATGCTGCCACCACCATTCTTCATTGTTGGGATGGTATTGGGCAGGTGATAAGTGGTGCCTGGTTTCCTCCAGACATAATGTTTAGAATTGAAACCAAACAGTTCCATTTTGGTTTCATCAGACCAGAGAATCTTGTTCCTCACTCCTTGAGGTGCTTTTTTGCAAACTCCAAGGGCGCACTTTTGCATTAAGTAGAGGCTTCTGTCTAGCCATTCTGCCATAAAGCCCACATCGTGCTGCAGTGACGTTTGTCCTTCTGGGACTTTGTCCCATCTCCACACAAAATCTCTGGAGCTCAGTCAGAGTGACCATCAGGTTCTTTTCTTTTCAATCGTTTTTATTGATTTTATAAACAATGAAGAGCAGAATACCAAGTACAGAGTAAAAATGATATTACATCGTTCTTGCGTTTTTCTAAAACATCACAGGATAATGGTAATGCAGTTAGAGCGTATGAACATATTGTGAGGAGAATTATCCCCCCCTTTAACATAACTTTTGTTCCAGTTTTTTATCAACATATTCTCCAACGGAACTAACAAAAGTAAACTATGCAGACATTATTGCATATGCAGAGTAGTCTGACGGTTGTTTATACTAATGAAAATACTGGGTACTTCTATTTTGGAACTCAGATAGTACTTGTCAAACTCTTTATAAAACCAGAAGAGTACAAAGAATAGAGGAAAGAAGGGAAAGAAGGGAGAGGAGAGAGGGGGGGGGGACCCCTAGCTCTGATCCCTGCCACTCTAAAGATCCTTAGATCGGAGCAGTTCGGGGATCTCCCGTCAAGTATCTGATCCACGGGCTCCAAACCTTTTCGAATGCCACTAGTTTATCATTCAAGACTGCCGAGAGCCTTTCGTTCAACATGAGCCATGAGAGCTTATGCTTAAGCTGGTCAAATGGGATGACAGCTGACCTCCAATTCTTAGCTATAGTTATTCTGGCAGAGGTGAATATAAAGGTAAGAAGCCTTCTCTCGTTATTTGAAGCCGCTTCAATTTTTTGCCCCAGCAGGGCGTGTTTAGGGGATTTGGTGAGGTTGACCTGGGCAAGGGTATAGATAAGGTTGTACACCCTTATCCAAAATCTTCGCACCTTGGGGCATTGCCACCATATGTGGTAAGTTGTTCCATCTTGTCCGCAACCTCTGAAACATTTTGGAGAAGCTCCTGGAACATAAGTGGCTAACCTGGACGGGACCATGTACCACCGTAGAAGGACCTTATAGTTTGCCTCTACAATAGATGTGTTAATAAGAGATTTGGAGGCTGCTTGGGCAATTAAGTGCCATTCCTCTAATTCGAGGTGTTCTTGGAGGTCCTGTTCCCACTTGACCATGTAAGCTTGCTTAATCGAAGTGTGTGTTAAGATAGCATACAATTCCGAAACATGACCCCTAATTTTATCATATTTGTGGCATAGGTATTCCATGGGCGTCATGGACGTCAGATCACTCTTGCGCGACAATGTGTCTAAGTAATGTTTCAGTTGAACAAATCTGTAGTGTTCTGAGTCTGGCATCTGGTATTTGTCTATTAGGGTCTGTTTAGCGAACATGCCCTTATGATCACAGATGTCTGCAATGCGCAGGAGCCCTTTATTGGTCCACCAGTTGAAGGCATGAGGGGTGAGGCCTGGGGTGAATTCTTTGTTGCTCAGCAACGGAGCCAATGGGCCATGCAGGGACTTGAACGAGTGAGGTTTAAATAGCCTATCCCAGATGCTAAATGAAAGGGAGAGGGAGGGGCATAAAATCGGGGGCCGGTCTCGAGCTGGTAACCATAACATATGTGATATCAATTTGGATGGGCATGACTGGGATTCTAAGTGCATCCATAACGGGTGAGGCTGGGAGGAGTGGAACCGAATTAGCTGGGATAGTTGGGCGGCATAAAAATATTTGAGCAGATTAGGGACTCCCAAGCCCCCTTTCTTTTTTGGGGTAAATAACGTGCGTCGGTTCACCCTAGGCCTCTTGTCGCCCCAGAGAAACTGAAACAACTTCCTTTGGAAGTTCAATAAATCCGTCTTGACCAAATTAATAGGCAATGTGCGAAAAAGATAGAGAATCCTAGGAAGGATATTCATCTTTATAGAGTATAGTCTGCCGAACCACGATGGAGGATGTATCTGCCAGCTGGTCAGGTCAGCCACTAAGCGTTTGTAGAGTGCAGGATAATTTTGGGAGTACAGGGTATGTATGGAGGAAGTTAGGTTAATTCCTAGATATGGGAGGGCAACGGGTTCCCAAACAAATTTGTAAGAGGATTTGAGGGTGTCTACAATCCGATCCGGTAAGGAGATGTTCAACGCTCTGGATTTTTCCTGGTTAATTGAAAGACCAGAGAGCCTAGAGAAGGGCAGCAATATGGCATGGACATTCGGAAGGGTGGTGATGGGCGCGGAGACCATCAGTAAGATATCATCCGCAAAAAATGCGGTTTTGTGTTCTATATCCCCACTTTCTATTCCCTTTATACTTGTACATTCGCGGAGTTTGATAGCTAACGGTTCTATGGCCAGTACAAATAATAAGGGTGACAGTGGGCAGCCTTGGCGAGTCCCCCGTTGGATTGGAAAGCGAGTGGACGAGTAGCCATTAATCATTAGTGATGCCGCAGGGGAATTATACAGGGCTTTTAGAGTCGACAAAAACTGCGGACCGAAGTTATATTGTGCTAAGACATAAAATAAGTAGTCCCATGACAGGGAATCGAAGGCCTTCCGAATATCTAAAGAAAGCAACATTGCTTGTCTAGGCCCTTTCCCATCCCAATCTGATCGAATACCTGAGATAATGTCTATTATTCTTCTGGTCTGGTCAGACGCCTGGCGGCCAGGAACGAATCCTGCTTGGTCGGGGTGTATATACTGTGCCAGAAAAGTGTTTAGTCTACAGGCCAATATTTTGGACAGAATTTTTAAGTCTACTGTGACAGCAGGAAGGTAAAGTCACCTGGTTGCATCCAGGGGGGTAGATATATTTCGCCCAGATTCAGGCTTTACGCCGACTTATACAACTAGGTGGAGAGTTGTATAAGCCCAGCTGAGGCTAGTGGGCTCATGGATGACTCATACCTCTAGGGAGAGTGTGGGGCGTCGTGCAGACAGGGAGTTGATGAGACCAGCTGAAGCTTGTCAGCTCATTTAGGCCTCTATAAGAACTCCCAGATTCATTAGGTGTTAGCTCATGCCTGGAACCAGACCTGTGTGGACTGTCTAGGGAGAGTGAACCCCTGTGCGGTGAGACAAAGCCTGTGTGGCTATTTGCTTGGACATTTAAAACCAGGGACTTAGGGACTAGGACAGCACTAGGCTGATCCCAGTTGTTAGTTAGGAAACCTGTATGTTTAGTCAAAGGTCAAGTTGACCAGGATTTATTTTATTTATGTTTCTTTTGCTTTGCTGTGTTTTGTCACTGTAAATAGAAAATAAACCGCACCTTTTTGATTTTGAAAACCACAACCTCCGTTTGCTGGGCCTGTTTTTGTCTGGGGAGCCCATCCCGGGGGTCACACGCACCCGCTGCCGAGCTAACCCCCTCACAGTTGGTGGAGAACCAGTGTCAGTTTTTTTTTAAGCCAGCATGGAGGAGATACTGAAACAGCTGGCTCTAGCAAATGCCAATCAACAGCAGACAAATGCAGGTTTGCAAAGGAGCCTTGCAGCCCAGCAGCAAGCTCATCAACAGAGCCTTGCAGCCCAGCAGCAAGCTCACCAACAGAGTCTGGAAGCTCAGCAACAAGCCCAGCAGCAATCTGAGGCCCGCTTCATAGACCTGTTACAGAAGCAAGAGCAGAGACTACAACAAATGGAAGCAGTAATGCAGCAACGTCCGCAGACCAGTGAGGAAAGCCGTCCCACTAATACCGCGTCCTTTGGGGTGAGTCGTTTATTGACAAAAATGACTGGAGAGGATGATCCAGAGGTATTTTTGACCACATTTGAAAGGACCGCTGAAAGAGAAAAGTGGCCTGAGGAGCAGTGGGCTGGACTGGTGGCTCCTCTGTTAACTGGTCAATCGCAGAAAGCTTACTATGACCTAGAGCCTAACCAAGCAAAAGACTATGTGATGCTAAAAGCTGAAATTTTGGCAAGGCTGGGTGTCACCCAGGCTGTCCGGGCTCAGCGTGTGCATAACTGGACTTTCCAGCTTGGAAAACCCCCCAGGTCTCAAATGTATGATCTCATTCACCTGAGCAGAAAGTGGCTACAGCCAGAGACTTTGTCCGCACCAAAGATTGTGGAACGTGTTGTAATGGATCGGTTTTTGAGAGCTCTTCCTACTGCCATCCAAAAGTGGGTAAGCCATGGAGACCCAGAAACGGCCGGTAAACTTGTGGATCGGGTAGAGAGATACTTGGCTGCAGAGAACCTGACGGCCTCTTCCAGAGACACTCGGACTTTCCACCCTAAGACCAGACCATCCCCAGGGGCGGATAAGAGGATTCCAAGGGGTGAGGGTGGAGAGAGTGAGAGGGTGGGAGCTCTACCCCAAGTTTGGCGAGAACAGCCTGGGAAATCAGCGGCTCAAGAGGCGGCAAGAAGGATCGTTTGCTACCGCTGCCGGCAAGCGGGACATATTGCAGCCAATTGCCCAGTTGTGGAGGAACCCATGCAGTGTGACTTTCTGACGGGCAGACGTCAGTCGCTGTGTGCGACAGTCGCATGCACTGCCATTCGAGGAACTGAGAAACATTTATGCAAAATGTGTGTTAATGGTAGAAATGTTGTGGTATTGCTGGATTCAGGTAGCCTTGTGACCCTGATAAAGGCTGAGTTAGTTAAAACAGAGGTCTTTGGGAATAGCAAGGTAGCTGTTATTTGTGTGCATGGGGACACCCGAGAGTATCCAGTGACTACAGTGTGTTTCGAGACCCCCAAAGGTACCCTCTCTCATCCAGTGGGCTTAGTATCTCAGTTACCGCATGACGCCATTGTGGGAAGGGATTTTCCGAAGTTCTGGGAACTGTGGGATGATCCTGAGCCCCCCACTGGTGCCCCTATGTACCAGGAATGTGATAGCCAGAACTCCCCTGAGAGTGGTGAGGACTCTCCGGAATTTCCCTTATCAGTATTGGCAGGGGAGACTCAAGAAACTGGAGAGGAGCCCACCTCCTCAGACGAAAACCTACCGTCTGTGGAGTTTTCTGATCTTGAGGTTCACAGGGAAAACTTTGCCACAGAACAGTTGAAAGACCCCGCCCTAATAAAGGCACGGGAAAACGTAGTGAAAATAGATGGCGAGTTAGTGAACCCAGATAATACCTGCACTTACCCATACTTCAGCGTAGAGAAGGACCTACTGTATCGGGTGGCAAAAAGGGCAGAAGAAACCGTTGAGCAGCTTGTGGTGCCCAAACCTTACAGGAAGTTGGTGTTGGAGTTGGCCCATGGGCACATTCTTGGAGGTCATCTGGGGACAGAGAAAACCCGAGAGAGGGTATTACAGAGATTCTATTGGCCGGGGGTGATGAAGGACATAGAAAATTATTGTTCCTCCTGCCCTGTGTGTCAGAGGTCGGCCCCGATGCCACATTTCCGTAGCCCGCTGGTCCCTCTACCCATCATTGAGGTCCCGTTTGAGAGGATCGCCATGGATTTGGTAGGGCCTATAATCAAGTCCGCTAGGGGGCACCAGTACATATTAGTTATAATGGACTATGCCACCCGTTATCCAGAAGCGATCCCTCTCCGAAATACCTCGGCCAAAACCATAGCCAAAGAGCTATCTCTTGTGTTTAGCCGGGTGGGTATTTGTAAAGAACTGCTTACGGACCAAGGTACACCCTTTATGTCCCGGGTTATGAAGGAGCTGTGTAAATTGTTCAAAGTGACGCAATTACGTACATCTGTGTATCACCCCCAAACCGATGGGCTGGTTGAAAGATTCAACAAAACCCTAAAACAAATGTTGAAGAAAGTGGTGGATAGAGATGGAAAGGATTGGGACTGTCTACTTCCTTATCTGATGTTTGCTATTAGGGAGGTGCCCCAATCCTCTACGGGATTCTCCCCCTTTGAGTTACTGTATGGGAGACACCCAAGAGGGCTGTTGGATATTGCCAAGGAAACTTGGGAAAGTGAGAGTTCTCCCCACAGGAGTGTGATTGAGCATGTCGCCCTGATGCAAGACCGAATTGCACAGGTAATGCCCATCGTGAAGGAACATTTGGCCCAAGCGCAGTTAGCACAGCAGAGAGTGTACAACCGTGGAGCCAAGACCCGTACCTTTTCCCCGGGGGATAGGATACTGGTACTTGTCCCTACGGTTGAAAGTAAATTCCTTGCCAAATGGCAAGGCCCCTATGAGATAATGGAAAAAGTGAGCGAAGTGAATTACAAGGTCAGACAACCAGGAAGGCGAAAGCCCGAACAGATCTATCACGTTAATCTGTTGAAAGCCTGGAGGGATAGAGAGTCCCTAGTCGCAGACACTTGGTCACCAGCTCAAACTGGTTGCGTGATTCCTGAGGTTGGAATAGCAGCCACCTTGTCACAACCCCAACAACAGGAGGTTAAGGAGTTTGTGCTTCGCAACAAGGAGGTATTCTCTGAGCTGCCGGGACAAACATCTGGGGTAGAGCATGACATCATTACCCCGCCCGGTGAAAGGGTGAAGTTAAAACCCTATCGGATCCCAGAGGCCCGACGGGAGGCAATACGGGAGGAAGTACAGAAAATGCTGAACTTAGGGGTGATAGAGGAGTCCCAAAGTGATTGGTCTAGTCCCATTGTGTTGGTGCCTAAACCGGATGGGAGCTGGCGATTTTGTAACGATTTTCGTCAGTTGAACAAAGTTACAAAATTTGACACCTACCCCATGCCACGTATAGATGAGTTGATCGACCGGCTGGGAACAGCCCGATACATGACGACTCTTGACCTCACAAAAGGGTATTGGCAAATCCCCCTGGCCAAGTCGGCCAAAGAGAAAACCGCATTTGTAACCCCAGACGGGGCGTTCCAATATAAAAGAATGCCGTTCGGGTTACAGAATGCGCCGGCCACATTCCAGCGGAAAATGGACCAGATGCTGAGGCCCCATCGGAAGTATGCTGCGGCTTACCTGGATGACGTAATTGTCCATAGCACAGATTGGGCCTCACATCTGCCAAAAGTGCAAGCAGTCCTGGACTCTGTTCGGGAAGCGGGGTTTACGGCTAACCCCAAGAAGTGTACCATTGGGCAGGAGGAGGCCAAATATCTTGGGTACACCATTGGGAGGGGAGTAATAAAACCCCAACTCAACAAAGTCGAGGCCATCCAGAGTTGGCCACGTCCCAACAGCAAGAAGCAGGTACGAGCCTTTCTGGGAATCGCTGGGTATTATCGGCGATTCATTCCCCACTTTGCTTCTAAGGCTGTGCCCCTAACCAACCTGACGAAGGGGAAAGGGTCGGTCATGATTAAATGGACCCCCGAGGCTGAGGCAGCATTCCAATTCTTGAAACAAGCCTTATGTAGCCAGCCAGTGTTGTACTCACCCGACTTCTCTAAAGACTTTGTCGTACAAAGTGATGCGTCAGATGTGGGGTTAGGAGCAGTATTGTCCCAGGTCTGGAACGGGGAAGAGCACCCAGTCATTTACCTCAGCAGGAAGTTGAAGTCCCATGAGGTAAATTACGCCACCGTTGAAAAGGAGTGTTTAGCGGTGAAGTGGGCTCTAGATTCCCTTCGGTACTACCTGCTAGGTAGGCACTTTGACATGGTTACGGATCACGCTCCGTTAAAGTGGATGGCTCAAAACAAGGAAACAAATAGAAGAGTGAATAGGTGGTTCCTGGCCCTCCAGGAATTCAACTTAACAGTAAAGCATCGCCCTGGCGTTCAAATGGGGAATGTGGATGCTTTGTCTCGAGTACATGAATGCCTGATTGCTGGTGTTCCAACCCCGAGGTTAAAACAAGAGGGGGGGGTATGTGACAGCAGGAAGGTAAAGTCACCTGGTTGCATCCAGGGGGGTAGATATATTTCGCCCAGATTCAGGCTTTACGCCGACTTATACAACTAGGTGGAGAGTTGTATAAGCCCAGCTGAGGCTAGTGGGCTCATGGATGACTCATACCTCTAGGGAGAGTGTGGGGCGTCGTGCAGACAGGGAGTTGATGAGACCAGCTGAAGCTTGTCAGCTCATTTAGGCCTCTATAAGAACTCCCAGATTCATTAGGTGTTAGCTCATGCCTGGAACCAGACCTGTGTGGACTGTCTAGGGAGAGTGAACCCCTGTGCGGTGAGACAAAGCCTGTGTGGCTATTTGCTTGGACATTTAAAACCAGGGACTTAGGGACTAGGACAGCACTAGGCTGATCCCAGTTGTTAGTTAGGAAACCTGTATGTTTAGTCAGAGGTCAAGTTGACCAGGATTTATTTTATTTATGTTTCTTTTGCTTTGCTGTGTTTTGTCACTGTAAATAGAAAATAAACCGCACCTTTTTGATTTTGAAAACCACAACCTCCGTTTGCTGGGCCTGTTTTTGTCTGGGGAGCCCATCCCGGGGGTCACACACACCCGCTGCCGAGCTAACCCCTCACACTACGTTTATCAAAGATATAGGGCGGTAATTGGAGCAAGTTCCCTGGTCTTTCCCCGGTTTCGGTATGACATGTATATAGGCCATGTTTTCGTGGGCTGGGATGCTATTTCCCTTGCGGATGTCATTGAAATACGCACATAGGTGGGGGATGAGAATATCCTGAAATTTTCTGTAGTAGTGACCTGAAAAGCCATCTGGGCCAGGGGCCTTAAATGGGTGTAAGGATTTAATGGCCATTTTAATTTCCGACTCCGAAAATTCACCTTCCATAAGTTCGGTGTGAGCTCGCTGGAGCTGGGGTAAAGGAACATTTTGAAAAAATTCATCAGCTTTCTCTATCGAGAATTGGGCCTGTTGGCTATACAGTGATGAGAAAAAATCTCGGAATTCTCGTGTAATTAATTGTGGATTCTGGGTTGGTTGACCATCAGGTTCTTGGTCACCTCTCTTAAAGTGGTAGTAAACCGCTGGGCATAGGTGTGCGCAGCCCTTGGCATTAGGGTGTGCACCCCAAAGCTCAAACACACTCTACCGATCACTCACAATGTTCATTCAGAAAGGGAAGGGGCCTGTAAATGGCATATTTACTGGCCCCTTCCTCCACTCATCCAAAAACATCCACAGCAACAACCGGTGGCAGAGGAGGGAAGCTGGCAATGCTGTGGGGGAAAGTAGAGGGAGCCAGGTCAGTGGGGGGAATCTGTTCTGCACAGGGTGATTAGGGTGTGCCTGGGCACACCTGGCACACCCTGTGCGCACGCCTATGCCGCTGGGTTACATTTTTTTTTTTTTTAAAGGTAGAGACATAATGTGATGCATACTAGCACATTATGTGAAACTTACCTAAAAACTAAGCATTCCAGCGATGCCCTGTCACTGCTGTAGGCCGCTTCCATCTTCACCTGTCTTACTTCTGGGTCCGCGGACTCCGGCTGTGTGACTGGCCAGAGCCGCAATGACGTCACTCCCACGCATGCACAGGGGAGCTGCCATTTACAGCACAGGACTGTTTACAGATACGGCTGCATGTTCAGTAAATATTTACAGTACCTATAGGTAAGCCTTATTACAGGCTTACCTATGGGTACAAATCAGAGATGGGAGTTTACTCCCACTTTAAGGCCCTTCTCCCCCGATTGCTCAGTTTGGCCAGGGAACCTTCAGTGCAGCAGAATTGTTTTTTGTAGCCTTCCCCCGAACTGCAGGCAGTTCCTTTGACCTCATGGCTTTGCTCTGATACAGTTTGCATTATCAGCTGTGAGGCTTTTTATAGAGAGGTGTGTGCCTTTCCAAATCAAGTCCAATCAATTTAATTTACCACAGGTTGACTCCAATCAAGGTGTAGAAACATCTCAACAATGATCAAGAAAAATTGGAGGCACATGAGCTAAATTTCAAGTGTTGTTTCAAAAGGTCTGAATACTAATGCCAATGTGATATTTCAGTTTTTCCTTTTTAATAAATTCTCAGACATTTTTAAAATTCTGTTTTCATTTTGTCATTATGGGGTACTGGGTGTAGATTAATGAGAAAAAATAATAATTTAACTGTATTATCAGGCTTCATGCCCACGGACGTTTTTACAGCTTAAAAACGCCTGTCCATGTTATTGTAAATTTTTTATTTTTTTTTGCGAAAAAACGAAACAAAAAAAAACAAAAAACATCGGAGCTAAAAAACGCGACCGCGTGTTAGTGCGCGTTTTTGCGCGTTACTGCGTGTTTCTGCGCGTTTTTGAGCGTTTTTTTGACACTTCACGTTTTTTTCTGCCTAACTCCGACGCTGAGGAACGCACTGGTCCTGGGGTTTTTTTACAGCTTAAAAACGTCTATGCTATTTGCAGCTCAAAAACGTCTAGGTGGGCATGAAGCTATAGACTAACATGGACAGGCGTTTTTAAGCTGTAAAAAACGCTCAAAAACGCGCCTGTAAAAACGTCCGTGGGCATGAGGCCTTAGTGTTTAAAGAAATACACCAACACAGGGTGCTACATCCTAATATTGAAGATTTGTATTTGGAAAAGAAGTATGGACTTTATAGGCACCAGTAGTAAAAATATAAAGTTTTTATTAGTAACTTTTCACATACAGGTAATACTCGAAAAATTTGAATATCGTGCAAAAGTTCATTTATTTCACTAATGCAACTAAAAAGGTGAAACTAATATATGAGATAGACTCATTACATGCAAAGCAAGATAGTTCAAGCCGTGATTTGTCATAATTGTGATGATTATGGCTTACAGCTCATGAAAATCCCAAGTCCACAATCTCAGAATTAGAATATTACATGCAATCAATAAAACAAGGATTGTACATAGAACAATATCAGACCTCTGAAAAGTAGAAGCATGCATATGTACTCAGTACTTGGTTTGGACCCCTTTTGCAGCAATTACTGCCTCAATGCGGCGTGGCATGGAAGCTATCAGCCTGTGGCACTGCTGAGGTCTTATGGAAGACCAGGATGCTTCAATAGTGGCCTTCAGCTCTTCTGCATTGTTCGGTCTCATGTCTCTCATATTTCTCTTGGCAATGCCCCATAGATTCTCTATGGGGTTCAGGTCAGGCGAGTTTGCTGGCCAATCAAGCACAGTAATCCCATTGAACCAGGTTTTGGTGCTTTTGGCAGTGTGGGCAGGTGCCAAGTCCTGCTGGAAAATTAACACCTTGCCCAACAACACCTTGACATGCCTCATTGGCTTTTTTGTGGCATTGGCGCAGTAAAGGCTTCCTTCTGACAGCTCAACCATGCAGCTCTTTTTTGTTCAAGAATCGTTGAATCGTGTTCCTTAAAAAAAAGCAACCACTCCGTCTTTTTGCAGAGCAGCCTGTATTTCTCCTGCGGTTACCTGTTGGTTTTTCTTTATATCCTGAACAATTCTTCCATCGTGGCTGCAATCTTTCTGTCTACCTGATCTTGACTTGGTATCAAAAGAGCCCCTAATTTTCTACTTCTTAATAAGCCACTGAATCGGGGTCAGGGAATCTGGTGAGCCTGATCATTTTCAGCACGCCTGGTATAATTGTTGTAATAATTAATAATCTCTACATGTTTCACGATGTATGCTTCTTCAGGAGATTATTTACATTTTTGTAAATAAATAAAGAGACATCAAATAAATAAGTCTATAAATATATAACATGTACATTTCATTTACATTGGTTATACAATATATTTAAACTGTTCCCAGAATCCCCACAACCAGGGAATTGCATGCAAATAAGAGCCAAAGAAGGATGTGGGGACACACCATACAGGTAGAAAAGATAGTGAAATTACACACCAGAAGTGATTTTCTTTAAAATGTATATAGTGCGACAGAAGCCACCACCAAACATATGAGTGTTATTTATACCCTGCGCCGGGGATTAGCCTAGACACTGCTGCCAGAGGATGCACCGAGAGTTACAAGGATTCACCTATCTATACCCAAAGGTATTAGATATGGTATAAATAGTAGCTTCTCAGCGTAAATAATAAAAAGGGGCTAGTTTAACGACTGTCAACAGGACCATCAACTTGTAAATGCATCTACAAGTATATACAATATACAGGTACAGTATCTCACAAAAGTGAGTACACCCCTCACATTTTTGTAAATATTTTATTATGTCTTTTCATGTGACAACAAGAAATGACACTTTGCTACAATGTAAAGTAGTGAGTGTACAGCTTGTATAACAGTGTATATTTGCTGTCCCCTCAAAATAAATCAACACACAGCCATTAATGTCTAAACCGCTGGCAACAAAAGTGAGTACACCCCTAAGTGAAAACGTCCAAATTGGGCCCAAAGTGTCAATATTTTGTGAGGCCACCATTATTTTCCAGCACTGCCTTAACCCTCTTGGGCATGGAGTTCACTAGAGCTTCACAGGTTGCCACTGGAGCCCTCTTCCACTCCTCCATGACGACATCACTGAGCTGGTGGACCTTGCGCTCCTCCACCTTCCATTTGAGGATGCCCCACAGATGCTCAATAGAGTTTAGGTCTGGAGACATGCTTGGCCAGTCCATCACCTTTACCCTCAGCTTCTTTAGCAAGGCAGTGGTCGTCTTGGAGGTGTGTTTGGGGCTGTTATCATGTTGGAATACTGCCCTGCAACCCAGTCTCCGAAGGGAGGGGATCATGCTCTGCTTCAGTATGTCACAGTACATGTTGGCATTCATGGTTCCCTCAATAAACTGTAGCTCCCCAGTGCCAGCAGCACTCATGCAGCCCCAGACCATGACACTCCCACCAACATGCTTGAGTGTAAGCAAGACACTTGTCTTTGTACTCCTCACCTGGTTGCCGCCACACACGCTTGACACCATCTGAACCAAATAAGTTTATCTTGGTCTCATCAGACCACAGGACAGGTTCCATTAATCCATGTCCTTAGTCTGCTTGTCTTCAGCAAACTGTTTGCGGGCTTTCTTGTGCATGATCTTTAGAAGAGACTTCCTTCTGGGACGACAGCCATCCAGACCAATTTGATGCAGTGTGCGGCGTATGGTCTGAGCACTGACAGGCTGACCCTCCACCCCTTCAACTCTGTAGCAATGCTAGCAGCACACATATGTGTATTTGCCAAAGGCAACCTCTGGATATGACGCAGAGCACGAGCACTCAACTTCTTTGATTGACCATGGCGAGGCCTGTTCTGAGTGGAACCTGTCCCGTTAAACCACTGTATGTTCTTGGCTGCCGTTCTGCAGCTCAGTTTCAGGGTCTTGGCAATCTTCTTATAGCCTAAGGCATCTTTATTTAGAGCAACAATTCTTTTTTTTAGAAATAAGAAAGAAAATCGCGCTAAAGAGTCCTCATGGAAATTGTTTATATACTGAATAAAGTCCAATGTGGCAGGCTGGTATGGAAAAACGCAAAAACTCCCAATTAATAAATGGACCTTGAGAAATTCATGCTTACCAGATAAGTAAGCCAATAAAGCAGATGGCTTTAGCCCAGCCAAGGCCTTTGGTTAGCACCAAGATAGCCGCTTCACCAGGAAAATAATGAATACGATAGCTGGAACTATGACTCCATGATGATGATGTTAATCAGCCCAAAAAGAAAAAGAAAAGCACATAGCGTAATCCTGCCACAATAAATGATCTATGGGGATCAGTGTTATGGACAACACCCAGTGTGAGAAACATGCAGGAGTGAACCACCACCTCACAATTAATCTCCTTACCAGATTGCACTAAATAAAAACCTTAAGCAGATATAAGGCAAAAACACCCCAAACACAAAGGTTGTGATCCGCCACCTCTCAAACAGTCTTCTTACCAGATGGACACCACTATAAAGCTTGATGTATATACGTGACAATTTTAGATCAGGATCCTAGGGACAACTGCAGACTCAGATGGTAAAGGGATGGAGATGGAGTCTCCCAGCTGGGACCGTAAATCCACGTATGCGGTAAAATCATCAAGTACCCAAGAGGAAACGAAGAGACTCGATAGTGTAATACCATCAATGCATTTAAAGCGGAGGTTCCGCGACCATTCATTTTTTTTTTTTGTATTAAATCAGTGGATTTATATATCGCAATTGAGTACTCACTTTTTAGGTGTCTTGCAGCATCACCCGTCCGTTTTCATAGTAAAGATAAACTTTTATTATTTTATCTATGCATTTGCCATTTTGCTTGTGGGCATTGTGAAGCCCACAAGCAATTGCTTCCTGGATGCGGTGAATGCTCGGCTCCCGGCATTCACCGCTCTCGGGGATGCGCACTTTCTACGGCGACCTGCGCCGTAAGCATTATGTTTGTCATAGCAACGGGCGGCGTCATCCCCAGTAAACGCCGCGTGAGCTCCCATAGATCACTGCGGCTCACTCTCGGGGATGCGCACTCTCTACGGCGACCTGCGCCGTAAGCATTTTAGTTGTCATAGCAACGGGCGGCGTCATCCCCAGTACACACCACGTGAGCTCCCATAGATCACTGCGGTGCTGGGGAGACGCCTACTCCCGCGGGAGTCGGATTATTCAATACTAAGGTATTTTGCTATTTTGCTATTTAAAAAAAATAAAAAGGCAGATTTTAGCTTCTACATGCACACTGATGCGGTGGAGACAGTGATGAGTTTTTGTGTGAACCTCCGCTTTAATAAAAAAAGGCAGTTACACTTACATATAGTTGTATAAATTCAAGCAGAGAAACGAAGCCGGCCGGCTACAATATAAAACTCCCGTCCTGCGAACGTGGTGACGTCAGCACGTACCCCCTCAGACGCGTTTCATCATCAAAGACATTCTCAACAAGGGAGGGAATTCTTTTTTTTAGATCCTCAGAGAGTTCTTTGCCATGAGGTGCCATGTTGAACTTCCAGTGACCAGTATGAGAGAGTGAGAGCGATAACACCAAATTTAACACACCTGATCCCTATTCACACCTGAGACCTTGTAATACTAACGAGTCACATGAAACTGGGGAGGGAAAATGGCTAATTTGTCCCAATTTGGAAATTTTCACTTAGGGGTATACTCACTTTTGTTGCCAGTGGTTTAGACATGAATGGCTGTGTGTTGAGTTATTTTGAGGGGACAGCAAATTTACACTGTTATACAAGCTGTACACTCACTACTTTACATTGTAGCAAAGTGTCATTTCTTCAGTGTTGTCACATGAAAAGATCTAATAAAATATTTACAAAAATGTGAAGGGTGTACTCACTTTTGTGAGATACTGTATATATAATATATGAAAAGGCTGTCATCTAGATCAACACCAATAATCACTCTCATTATACATAGAAACAATAATAAGAAGCAGGGGGAGGGGATGGTGATCTCACCTCATTTTGTAGTATAAACTTGTATAAATCCATATAGGAATACTGATTGGTGAACAGTTGATACCATGTGTGCCAAAGCAGGTACGTCCAAAAGATAAGTTCTCAGCTACACAGTCTGTAAATGAAAGGGAGGGGGGACAAAAGCAACTTTGAAAAGTATCTCCCATGATCCAATCACCTCACATTGTCATCACATTGAGAAGCTACTAACATCCAATGGTACATACCTTGGACATGTCATAAACATACTGAGCCTTGTATGTGTGTCCCAATCAGGGGAGCGACACACCAAAAGGCTTCCGCATCACCTGACCCGGCCAGGTAAGTGTGTGCACACATCAAGCTCTCGTGTGCGCATGCGCGGGCAGCCAGGGGAGGCCGCCAGCCCATCGAACGGGGACAGAGTACTCAGAACTGTAGTATCATGCTGCATACAACAAATTGAAAAAAGTAAAGGAATATTTTAGGAATGCACTAATATATACAGTATCTCACAAAAGTGAGTACACCCCTCAAATTTTTGTAAATATTTTAATATATCTTTACATGTGACAACACAGAGGAAATGACACTGTTCTACAATGTAAAGTAGTGAGTGTACAGCTTGTATAACAATGTAAACTTGCTGTCCCCTCAAAATAACTCAACACACGGCCATTAATGTCTAAACTGCTGGCAACAAAAGTGAACACACCCCTAAGTGAAAATGTCCAAATTGGGCCCAATTAACCATTTTCCCTCCCCGGTGTCATGTGACTTGTTAGTGTTACAAGGTCGCAGGTGTGTTAAATTTGGTATTATCGTTCTCACTCTCTCATACTGGTCACTGGAAGTCCAACATGGCACCTCATGGCAAAGAACTCTGAGGATCTGAAAAAAATAATTGTTGCTCTGTATAATTTTTAGACATTAATGGCTGTGTGTTGAGTTATTTTGAGGGGACAACAAATTTACAGTTATACAAGCTGTACACTCACTACTTTACATTGTAGCAAAGTGTAATTTCTTCAGTGTTGTCACATGAAAAGGTATAATAACATATTTACAAAAATGTGAGGGGTGTACTCACTTTTGTGAGATACTGTGTGTGTGTGTGTGTATATATATATATATATATATGTGTGATAATAAATGGCTTCATGTGATTGCTATCCTTAAATAAACGACAGTTTTTAGGCATGATTAGTCATATTTTCAATATTAATGTCACAATTTCTGCCAGGTTATGGAATATTTTGAGCACAACTATATATATTTATATATATATATATATATATATATATATATAAATAAAACAATCGCCTTTTGTAAAATATGTTCTTTGTCTACACAGCATTCCTGTTTTAAATCAGATAGGGATAGTAAGTAACAGATAAAAAACATTTTTTTTTAGCTAATTGCATGTAAAATGATTTTAACATTGTCACCTTAAAGTGATTGTAAAGGTTTGTTTTTTAAAAAAAATAACAAACGTGTTATACTTACCTTCTCTGTGCAAGGGTATGGCACAGAGTGGCCCCTATCCTCCTCTTGTGGGGTCCCCAAGTGGTGCGCCTGGCTCCTCCTCCACATTGAGTGCCCCCACGGAGAGCCGCTTTCCATGGGGGCACTCGTGCCGGTGCGCTGCAGAGTCCTGCTGCAGCGCCCATTGGCACAGACAGCAGGACGCCCCGCCCCCGACTACCGTGATACTGGATTTAATTTACAGCAGTGGGAGCCAATGGCTCTTGCTGCTATCAAATCTATCCAATGAGGACCCGAGACAGCGGCTGAAGCTACTGGTCTCATTTGTCGCTGGAAAGACCAGGTTCAGGTAAGTAAAAGGGGGGATGTGGGGGGCAGCTGCCCCACAGAAGGTTTTTCACCTTAATGCATAGAATGCATTAAGGTGAAAAACCTCAAGACTTTACAACTCCTTTAACCACTTCCCGCCCAGTCAATAGCATATTGACGTCCGGGAAGTGGTTCTGTTATCCTGACTGGACGTCTATTGACGTCCAGCAGGATAACATGCCGGTGCGCACCTGCGAGGATGCGCAGCGCGACAATCGCGAGTGCGGCGTGTCAGTCTGACTCGCCGCATCTCCGATCGTGATAAGAAGCCTCTATCAGAGGCTTCTTACCACGTGATCAGCTGTGACTAATCACAGCTGATCACAGCGTGAACCAGGAAGTGCCAGTAAACGGCATTTCTCGGTTCGCGCTGACAGGGAGAGCCGATCGGTGCTCTCCCTGTCAGGGGGGGGGGGGTCTGTGCTGATTATCACAGCAGAACATTGATTATCAGCACAGCCCCATCAAATGTACCTAAAAGCTGCCAATCGTGCCCAGTCAGTGCCCCATCATAACCCCCTGCCAGTGCCCAAGTGCCAATCAGTACCCACCACAGTGCCAATCAGAGCCCAGCAGTAACACCTGTCAGTAACTAATCAGTACCTGCCCATCAGTGCCACCTGTCAGTGCCAATCAGTACCACCTATCAGTGCCAATCAGTGCCGCCTGTCAGTGCCCATCACAGCCGCCTGTCAGTGCCCATCACAGCCACCTGTCAGTGCCCATCAGTGCCACCTATCAGTGCCCATCAGTGCTGCCTATCAGTGCCCATCAGTGCTGCATATCAGTGCCGCCTATTGGTGCACATCAGTGCTGCATATCAGTGCCGTCTATCAGTGCCCATCAATTCTACATATCAGTGCCCCCTCATCAGTGCCCATTAGTGCTACCTTATCAGTGCCAACTCATCAGTGCCCATCAGTGCTGCCTCATCAGTGCCCATCAGTGCCGCCTCATCAGTGCCCGTCAGTGAAGGAGAAAACTAAATTTTATAACCGAAACTAAAAAAATTTTTTTTTTTCAAAAAGTTCGGTCTTTTTAAGTTTGTTTAGCAAAAAAAAAAAACCCCAGGATCAAATACCACCAAAAGAAAGCTCTATTTGTTGGAAGAAACTGATAAAAATGTCGTTTGGGTACAGTGTTGCATGACCGCGCAATTGTCATTCAAAGTGCGACAGCGCTGAAAGCTGAAAATTGTCCTGGGCAAGAAGGGGCGAAAGTGCCTGGTATTGAAGTGGTTAAAGTAAACCTGTCATAAGAGAAATATTCTGCCCTTGCTGTTAGTTGCTTGGTTGATATGCTGATCCACACGCTTCAGTCCTTTCCTGCCCTAGAGCCAATATGCAAATGAAGAAAGTCCGAAAAATTACAGTTGTCTGTATATTTGTTCATCAGTGACTCCAGTTTGATTTACTAAAAGAGTAGAAACGTCTCATTTAACCACTAGGGGTCCGTGCTATAGCCAAATGATGGCTACAGGGCGGACCTGAATTGCTGGGAGGCCGTCAATAGACGTCCTCCCATGCTCGAGCGGCCTGCGCGCCCCCTGCAGGGGGCGCGCGGCTTGCTTTGTGATCAGCGAGTCTATGAGACTCGCTGGATCAAAGATCGGAGTAAGGGGTCGATCATGACCCCTTACCACATGATCAGCTGTCAGCCAATGACAGCTGATCATGTGATGTAAACAGAGCTGGTAATCGGCTATTTTTTATCCTCACGCTGATAGCGTGAGGAGGAAAAAAAAAGCTGATCACCGGCAGAAGACATCGGGACATCGGTCCTGATCAGGGAGAGCTGCAGACAGTTCATCTGTGCCAATGTGTGCCACCTGTCAGTGCCACCTACCAGTGCCCACCAGCACCGCCTATCAGTGCCCACAGTGCCACCTATCAGTGCTCAAAGTGCCACCTATCAGTGCCCACAGTACCAAATCAGTGCCTCAAACAGTGCTGCCCATCATTGTCACCTACCAGTGCCCATCATTGCCCATCAGTGCCACCTATCAGTGCCCATCAGTACCATCTATCTGTGCCCATCAGTAACACCTATCAGTGCCCCCCATCAGTGCCCATCAGTGCCGCCTTATCGGTGCCTATCAGTGCCGCCTTATCGGTGCCTATCAGTGCCACCTTATCGGTGCCTATCAGTGCCTCCTTCTCTGTGCCTATCAGTGCCCAGCAATGCAGCCTATCATTGCCCATCAGTGCTGCCTCATCAGCGCATATCAATGAAGGAGAAAAATTACCTGTTTGCAAAATGTCAAATTTGCTCAAATACCACCAAAAGAAAGCTCTGTTTGTGGGGAAAAAAAGATAAAAATTTCATTGAGTTACAGTGTTGTATGACCACGCAATTGTCATTCAAAGTGCATCAGCACTGAAAGCTGAAAATTGGTCTGGGCAGGAGGGGGGTTTAAGTGCCCAGTAAGCAAGTGGTTAATTAAAGTATAACTAACCCAAAGAATAAAATGTAATATATTGCAGCTTACGTTCCTTAGATGTGGTGGCCTTGTTTTCTTATTTCAGCAAATACAGAGAATACCTGTGTATCTTGTCAGAAATGCAGAGCCCTTGTCACTTTCTGTTAGCTGCACTGAAGAATATCTTCCTTCCTAGCTATCTGTAACCAATTGCCCTCCATGTAATGGAGATGAAGCAATAAGGATATGTTTGTAGTCAATATCAAGAGAGCAGCCTAGGGTGACAACTATGACTCCATCCATAGATCAGTGGAGGAGTAATGTAGCCACCCAGGTACAAGAAGTGTGATATTTTCAAGATTTCCAGGTAAAAATAAAGCAAAATAAGCTTGAAAAAGGAAAACTAAAGCCGCCACCATACCAAGGATTAGTAAACTTTAATACATAATGTGAGGATGTCAGGAACAGTCCAACCACTGGATAGTGGGGGAGCGCCATTTGCAGGTGGAGCAGAAGATTAGGTGAGTGTAAACTTTCTCCAATTCCCTAGACAAAAAAACATACAGTTGACCTGTGCAGTGCGAACACAGCCCCACTGCATGGGAAAACTTTTATTTTGTTCTGCCTGGAGTCAGGCTTTAAAAAAAAAAGCATACGTTCACTGGGATGCTTTTTTGTTTTGTTTTTATATTTACACTTGAACAGAGCTTTACCTTATTTATAAACATTTACTCCACTTTTTTTTTTTTTCCTTGTCGTTTCTGGTACAATGTTTTTATTGACATGTAAAGGGAAACCAGATAACAAATTCCCATGCAGGTGATATAAGCATGAAGCATAAGACACAAGTTTCCACTCTTTTTTTTTTGGCACTGCAACGCTTTAACTGACAATTGCGCGGTCGTGCGACATTGTACCCAAACAAAATTGAGGTAATTTTTTCCCCACAAATAGAGATTTCTTTTGGTGGTGTTTGATCCTCTGCGGTTTTAATTTTTTTGCACTATAAACAAAAAAAGACCAACAATTTTGAAAAAAAACAAACAATATTTTTTACTTTTTGCTATAATAAATATTCCCAAAAAAATATATAAAAAAATAATTTCTTCATCAGTTTAGGCCAATATGTATTCTTCTATATATTTTTGGAAAAAAAATATTGATTGGATTGCGCAAAAGTTATAGAGTCTAAAAAAATAGGGGATATATTTATAGCATTTTTATTATTATTTTATTTTTTTACTACTAATGGCGGTGATCAGCGATTTTTAGCGGGACTGTGACATTGCGCCGGACAGATCGAACACTTTTGACACTTTTTTGGGACCAGTGACATTTATACAGCGATCAGAGCTAAAGATAGCCACTGATTACTGTATAAATGTCACTGGCAGGGAAGGGGTTAACACTAGGGGGCGATCAAGGGGTTAAGTGTTCCCTAGGGAGGTGTTTCTAACTGTGGGGGAAGTGTACTGACTGGAAGAGGAGAGAGATCGCTGTTCCTGATCACTAAAAACAAACAATCACACCGTACTCCCCTGACAGAATAGGGGTCTGTCTGTTTACATTGACAGATCCCCGTTCTGGCTCTCTGTGGAACGATTGCGTGTGGCCGGCGGAGATCGTGACCGTTGGCCACGCGCATCGTTTTCGTCGGCGTGCCTGCTATAACCATTAAAAGAGACCGCCGTAGCGGAATGGCAATTTGCACAGTCGAGCCAAACTGCCACAGTATAACTGTGGCGGCTGGTCGGCAAGCAGTTAAACAACTGTTGTGATTTGGTAATATACAGAAAAGAAGGATCACGAGATGAGGAATAATAGAACACTATGTATATGTACAGTATATTTGTTATGTAAGCACTAATAATTCTGTTCTGGAAGGCAATGGCTCTGAGCGTGCAGTGAGTAAGATGCTACTAATTGTACCTTTGTGTTCTGCAGATGGTAGAACGGTATGTTGTACAATATGCAGTACATACCTGCTGTACAGTAATCACAATTTTGTGAGATCATGTCACTTATCATTTTTGAGTACACTACAGTAAAAGCTCTTATTGGGTATAAGATTCCATGTTATCTTCTTTACTTCTAACATTTACAGATATGTATATATAATAAATTAGAAACTGGAGGAAAAGGTAGTTTCCATTATGTTTAGGTGAACAAACTTTGGAACCATAATCCAGGTTTCATTTTTCTTCTGCAGATGGTGTAAAACCCGTGGCCTCCTGGAACTGATTGTGTTGCCCTCAGGGGCCCCTACAGACAGTAGTCTGTATTTTGGTGCTTACGTAAGCCAGTTCAGGAAAATTACTAATTTTAGATTGGCTTCTAGTAGGTAAATGCCTTAATATATTTCTTCACTACTCTTATGCCGTGTACACACGACCGTTTTTCTCGTCGAGAAAAATTAAATTTTTTCCTTTTGACGAGAAAAACGATCGTCTGTGGGCATTTTGTCATTTTTCCCGACGGGGAAAACGGAATTAAAAACAACGAGAAAAATTAGAACATGCTGTAATTTTTCTGGTAGTTTTTCTCGACATTTTTTTCCGCGGCAGTTTTCCCATAGGGAAACACTGCCGCGGAGCCCACAGACGGTCGTTTTTCTCGACAAGAGAAAAAATGACGTGAAAAACGACCGTGTGTGGGGAACAAGCTGTTCCCTCGTTTTTAATGTCATTATTCACGGCGGTTTTTTAACCGCCGTGAATAATGATCGTGTGTACGTGGCATTAATGTTTCGGTTATTCAAACTTTTTCTCTTTTAACCACTTGCCTCCTGGGCACTTTTACCCCTTTCCTGCCCAGGCCAATTTAAGTTTTTCAGCGCTGTCACACTTTGAATGACAATTGCGCAGTCATGCAACACTGTACCCATGTGACATTTTTATAATTTTTTTTCACACAAATACAGCTTTCTTTTGGTAGTATTTTATCACCTCCTGGGTTTTTTATATGTTGCTAAATAAACAAAAAAAGACAGACAATTTTGGGGATTTTTTTTTTTTCATAGTTTGTTATAAAATTTTGCAAAGAGGTAATTTTTCTCCTTCACTGATGTGTTCTGATAAGGCTGCACTGATAGGCAGCACTGATGAGGCGGCACTAGTGAGCACTTATGGTCGGCACTGATCGGCACCACTGATGGGCACTGGTAGACTGCACTTAAACAGTGCCCTGATTAGTAGATGTCGTTTTCAGCTCTCGTCTCCTCACGCTGACAGCATGAGGAAATGAATGCCGATAGCCATCTTGTGTTTACATTTTGATCAGCTGTGATCACGTGGTAAAGAGCTGCTGATTGGCTCTTTAGCCCGATCTGTGATCAGCTGTGTCTGGAGGACACAGCGATCACAGAGCGGGGCGCCCACACTCCACAGCGGGTGCGCTCATGGGAGGATGTCATATGAAGCCCTCTAATGCCGCGTACACACAACCATTTTTCTCGTTGGGAAAAATTGAATTTTTTCTCTTTGACGAGAAAAACGACCGTGTGTGGGCTTTCCATAATTTTTCCAGACGAGAAAAACGGCATTAATCACGACGAGAAAAATTAGAACATGCTCTAATTTTTCTCGTCGTGATTCACGGCATTTTTTTCCGCGGCAGTTTTCACATAGGGAAACACTGCCAGGGAGCCTACACACGGTCGTTTTTCTCGACCAAGAGAAAAAATGTCATGAAAACCGGCCGTGTGTAGGGGAACAAGCCGTTCCTCGTTTTTCACGTTGATTTTCTCGACGGTGTTTTCACTGTCGAGAAAATCGATCGTGTGTACGCGGCATTAGAACTGGCAAGTGGTAAAGTAGAACTAAGGGCAAAACTTTATTTTTCATATTGGATAGGAGGGTTATAACCCCTGTCAGTTTTTTTTCTTGCCACCTGGGGGTAGACTTTCCTTCACTTCCTATCCAATATCCGAAATAGGAAGTGAGAGGAAATTTGTCCAAAGTGAGATAATCCCTGGTTGTCTTAAGTAGTGCTCCCATTGGAAGATTTCCCCCCCCTATTCCAGTTCTGGTGGAAACGCTTTCATTTTGCACTCTCAGTGATAACAGTTAACAGGACAACTAGAGAGGGCAAATATCTGTAACAGGGGCACCGCCAGCAATAAAAACTTGACAGGTATTCTAATCCCTCTCCACCAGAAGCAGCAAAAAGATGAGCTTATGCCTCTGTCACTAGGATCTCTCATTCTATCAGCATGTTCCTTGTTAGCACATGAGCACTGCGCCACAACTGATTAGCCCCCTTGTACTGTTTCTCTTTCTCCCAATCTTTAGTTATACTTTAAATGTTGTTTTTTTTTTATGTTTTTAAAACAGATCTTTAAGATATAAAAATGCAATATGACACATCTAATTTCTAAGGTGGCTGTAGAGAGCACAAATCTGGACCTTTTGATTTTATAAGGGGCTTAGTCTGTGCCAGACTTGGTATGTGATATGATTACTTTGTGGATACTGCATATTGCAACTTCTTTTGTATTGTGAAATTGTGGTCAATGTGATATCTTAATAGCTGCCCATAATCAGAATGTGAGTAAGTGTTCATTTGTTTTGTATATTAATTATCGGCATGCATCACACAGAGAACACACCTATTTCACTCTCTATATGAAGAATGTATAGTATGCAGATAATTAATAGTTGTGTTTTGCAAAGTTTTCTGTATGTTTTGAGGTTCTCAAAGCAAGCAAAGTGGAGGGCATATTAGTAAAGCATTTTAAAGGTTGATCATTTGAATAGGTAGATAAAGGGGGCACAATTCCTTCCAATGACACCAACAATGAGGCCCAATGACATCAACGATGGGGCACAATACCAACCATTTACACCAATAATGGGGTGCAATTACTTTCAGTGAAACAAACAATGTGGCATTATTTTCCCACGGACATTGGGACCTTTTCTACTCCCACTGGCCACAGTCCGGCTCCGATAAAGTCTAAAGGACAGTAAACTGGCCCATAGTTTATAAAGTTTGGAGACCCCTGCTATACAGTGCCTTGATAAAGTATTCATACTCCTTGAAATTTTCCACATTTTGTCATATTACAACCAAAAATGTAAATGTATTTTATTGGAATTTATTGGGATTTTATGTGATTGACCAACACAAAGTGGCACATAATTGTCAAGTGGAAGGAAAATGATAAATGGTTTTGAAAATTGTTTACAAATAAATATGTGAAAAGTGTGGCATGCATTTGTATTCAGTCCCCTTTACTCTGATACCCCATAACTAAAATCTAGTGGAACCAATTGCCTTCAGAAGTCACTTAATTAGTAAATAGAGTCCACCTGTGTTTAATTTATTCTCAGTATAAATGCAGCTGTTCTGTGAAGCCCTCATAGGTTTGTTAGAGAACCTTATTGAATTTAAAAGCATCATGAAGGCCAAGGAACACACCAGACAGGTCACGGATAAAGTTGTGGAGAACTATAAAGCAGGGTTAGGTTATAAAAAAATGTCCCAAGCTTTGAACATCTTAAGGAGAACTGTTCAATCTATCATCTGAAAATGGAAAGAGTATGGCACAACTACAAACCTACTAAGACATGGCCATCCCCCTAAACTGACAGGCCGGGCAAGGAGCTGCAGAGATCCACAGCTCAGGTGGGAGAATCTGTCCACAGGACAACTATTAGTTGTGCACTCCACAAATCTGGCCTTTATGGAAGAGTGGCAAGAAGAAAGCCATTGTTGAAAGAAAGCCATAAGAATCCCATTTGCAGTTTGCGAGAAGCCATATGGGGGACACAGCAAACATGTGGATGAAGGTGCTCTGGTCATATGAGACCAAAATTGAACTTTTTGGCCTAAAAGCAAAATGCTATTTGTGGTGGAAAACTAACACTGCACATCACCATGTACACACCATCCCCACAGTGAAACATGGTGGTGGTAGCATCATGTTGTTGGGATGCTTTTCTTTAGCAGGGACATGGAAGCTGGTCAGAGTTGATGGGAAGGCGGATGGAGCCAAATGCAGGACAATTTCAGAAGAAAACCTGTTAAGCCCTGTACACACGATCGGATTTCCAATGGAATAAAATCCGATGGATTTTTCCATCGGATTTCCGATGAAGCTGACTTCCATCAGTCTTGCCTACACACCATCAGTCGAAAATCCGACCGTCCCAAACGCCGTGATGTAAAACACTCAGACGAGCCGAGAAAAATTAAGTTCAATGCTTCTGAGAATGCGTCGACTTGATTCTGAGCATGCGTGGGTTTTTTCTCCGATGGAGTTCCACACAGATGATCGGAATTTGCTATCGTTTTTTTTTCCATCAGGTACATTTAAAACATGTTCTATTTTTTCTCACCGATGGAAAAAAGACCGATGGGGCCCATACACGATTGGTTTGTCCGATGAAAAAAGTCCATCGGACTGTTTTCATCGGTAAAACCGATCGTGTGTACAGGGCTTTAGAGTTTTGCAAAAGACTTGAGACTGAGATGGAGGTTCACCTTCCAGCAGGACAACGACCCTAAACATACAGACGGAGCTACAATGGAATGGTTTAGATCAAAGCATATTCATGTGTTAGAATGGCCCAGTCAAAGTCCAGACCTAAATCCAATTGAGCATCTTTGGCAAAACTTGAAAATTGCTGTTCACAGACGCTCTCCATCCAATCTGACAGAGCTTGAGCTATTTTGGAAAGAAGAATGGGCAAAAATTACACTCTCTAGATGTGCAAAGCTGGTAGAGACATCCCAAAAAGACTTGCAGCTGTAATTGCAGCGAAAGGTGATTCTACAAAGTACTGACTCAGGGGGCTGAATACAAATACACGCCACACTTTTCACATATTTATTTGTAACAAATGTTGAAAACCATTTATCATTTTCCTTCCACTTCACAATTATGTGCCACTTTGTGTTGGTCATTGGCATAAAATAGATTTACGTTTTTGGTTGTAACATGACAAAAAATTTCAAGGGGTATGAATACTTGACAATGTATCTTCAAACTCATGAAAATTCATGTTGTCCTGATGAGCGTATGCACTATTCAGTGGATATAAACCACACAGATTTGTATAAAAAGTACACAAAACACATTATCAGGAGAGTGGCAGCCCTTTATTGCGATAACATGTTCCATGTAGACATGCAAGCTCATAGCGTGTGTCAAGGTAAAGTAAAAGGATATATGCCTCCCAAGGCTTCTAATACCATTTCTATTCTGAAGACTGACAAATCTATCTTTCTACCCTTCAGCTCCCTCCCATAAGTCTCTTCACGCACCACAAATTTACTAACCGACATATCAGTATGAATGGCACAACACTTTCTCAGACTCAATATATCCAAAACTGAGCTCATATTTTCTCCCCCCACCCAGCCCCCCTCCCCTGACTTCTCAGTTGAGATTAATGGCGCAACTATAAGTCCCTCACCGCATGCCAGGGTGCTAGGTTTAATCCAGGACTCTGAACTATTCTTTCAGCCATATCCAATCAGTGTTAAAATCTTACCGCCTCAACCTCCGTAACATCTCCAAAATATCCGCCTTCTTAGCTAATGATACCACAAAGCTAATAATTCACTCTGTTGATCTCTTGCCTTTACTATTGCAAACCACTCCTAGTTAGATTACCTTTACATAGGCTATCCATACTTCATGAAAGCCACTGCCAGACTCATCCACCTTACCAACCATTGGTGACACCCCCTTCTGCCAATCCCCTAACTGGCTTTCACTCACCCAACAAATAAATGTCAAAATACTAACAACGACCTACAAAGCCATCCAAAACTCTGCCCCCAGCTATTTTACCAATCTCAAAACACCAACCAAACCATTGCCTTTGCTCCTGACAAGTCCTCCTGCTCTCTAGCTCCTTTACTACCTCTTCCTTTTCTTTCCTTTAGGACTTTTCCAGAGCCTCTCTCCCATCCACTGGAACTCCCTACCCCTATCTGTCTGACCAAATCCTACTCTATTCCCCTATCCGTGAAAACCCATCTTTTCAGAGGCCTATTCTGCTTCTAACTAATAAACTAAACATTTACAACATACTTTCTCCACCATCAGCCCATCCCCAACAGTTATTACCTTGTGTATCACTTGACCCTCCCTTTTAGATTGTAAGCTCTAACAAGTAGGGCCCTCTGGATCCCCTTGTATTAAATTGAATTTTATTGTAACTGTACTGTCTGCCCTCATGTTGTAAAGCACCACACAAACTGTTGGTGCTATATAAATCCTGAATAATAATAATAATATGCACTGCACTACATCCAGGGGCATTGCTGGGGCTAGATTTGGGGCTAGAGCCCATAGCAGGGAAGTAAAGAAAGTCATACGCTTGGGCGGGCATACACATGTATATAATATACATGTGTGTATATATATATATATATATATATATATATATATATATATATATATATCATTACATACAGAATCTGAGTGCGGATCCCCCCTTACATCAGACTCCCCAGAGAGCCTCTCCTTACATCAGGGTCCCCAGAGAGCCCCTCCTTACATCAGGGTCCCCAAGGAGCCCCCTTACATCCGGGTCCCCAGAGAGCCCCCCCTTACATTAGGGTCCCCATAGAGCCTCCCCTTACATCAGGGTCCCCAGAGAGCCTCCCCTTACATCAGAGTCCCCAGAGAGCTTCCCCTTACATCAGGGTTCCCAGAGATCTTCCCCTTACATCAGGGTTCCCAGAGAGCCTCCCCATACATCAGGGTCCCCAGAGAGCCTCCCCATGCATCAGGGTCTACATAGAGCCCCTTCCTTACATCAGGGTCCCCAGAGAGCCCCCCTTACATCAGAGTCCCCAGTGAGCCTCACCATACATCAGGGTCCCCAGAGAGCCCTCTTTACATCAGGGTCCCCAGAGAGCCCCCCATACATCAGGGTCCCCAGAGAGCCCCTTTTTTTACATCGGGGTCCACAGAGAGCCCCTTCCTTACATCAGGGTCCACAGAGAGCCCCTTCCTACATCAGGGTCCCCAGAGAGCCCCTACCTACATCAGGGTCCCCAGAGAGCCTCTCCCCTACATCAGGGTCCCCATAGAGCCTCCCCTTACATCAGGGTCCCCAGAGAGCCTCCCCTTACATCAGAGTCCCCAGAGAGCTTCCCCTTACATCAGGGTTCCCAGAGATCTTCCCCTTACATCAGGGTTCCCAGAGAGCCTCCCCATACATCAGGGTCCCCAGAGAGCCTCCCCATACATCAGGGTCTACATAGAGCCCCTTCCTTACATCAGGGTCCCCAGAGAGCCCCCCTTACATCAGAGTCCCCAGTGCGCCTCAGCATACATCAGGGTCCCCAGAGAGCCCCCTTTACATCACAGTCCCCAGAGAGCCCCCATACATCAGGGTCCCCAGAGAGCCCCTTTTTTACATCGGGGTCCACAGAGAGCCCCTTCCTTACATCAGGGTCCACAGAGAGCCCCTTCCTACATCAGGGTCCCCAGAGTGCCTCTCTCCTACATCAGGGTCCCCAGAGAGCCCTTACCTACATCAGGGTCCCCAGAGAGCCTCTCCCCTACATCAGGGTCCCCAGAGAGCCCCTTCCTTACATCAGGGTCCCCAGAGAGCCCATTCCTCACATCAGGATCCCCAGAGAGCCTCCCCATACATCAGGGTCGTCTCCAGAGAGCCCCTTCCTTACATCAGGGTCCCCAGAGAGCCCCTTCCTTACATCATGGCCCCCAGAGAGCCTCCCCATACATCAGGGTCCCCAGAGAGCCCCCTTACATCAGGGGGTCCCCAGAGAGCCTCTCCATACATCAGGGTACCCAGAGAGCCTCCCCATACATCAGGATCTACAGAGAGCCCCTTCCTTACATCAGGGTAAGAGAGGGGGGTGGATGAATAGGGGTGAAAGAGAGAGAGGGGTGGATGAGAGGGGGTGAGGGAGGGTGAGAGAGAGAGGGGGTGGATGAGAGGGGGTGATAGAGAGAGTGGGTGGGAAAGAGAGACCCCCTAGGCCTGCCTGTAGTCCCTATTGTCCCAGCCTCTGTCTGTGTGGGTAGGCGTGTGTGATCCACCTACCTCCCGCCCGTTCCCGGTCATCCTGTTTTTGTCCTGTTCCGGTCCTGACAGTCACAGCTAGGAGAGGAGGTTGGAAAAAGGAGTGCAGGCTTTGTAAGGCACTGAGGATGCTGCTCAGGGTGGCGGTGAGGCCTTGTCTTCTCTCACTCCCTCCTGGGCTCTTCACGACTGCCCAGGCCTTCCCCTCCCTGTTTGAAGATGGCGCTCCCCTGCACCCCACCGGGATGATCCAGTCCAGGACCATGACAAGGGGGCTCTTTAGGCCCCATGAGCACTAGTGTGGAGGAGGAGGAAGGTGAATCCTCCTTTGCTTTGAATGCTGGGCAGGGAGGGAGTTGCGGCGTGAGGTCACTGGTTGCTAGACGCTAGGCGGCTCTAGCAACCAGTGGCCAAGAGTAGAGTGAGGTGGAGGCGGAGCCGGAGCCAGCGCTACCGCAGCTCAGTCCGCCCCTGTCCCCTGCATTCCGGACCGGGACATACATGCTAATTGCAGGGAATGCACCCACCTGGTAAGAGACTCGGGGCTATGGGCCCCAGACTCGGTGCTATAGCCCCAATAACCACCCCCTAGCCAGGCCACTGACTACATCACTGCAATATATGCACATTTCCCCATGCTTTATCCTGAAAAAAAAACTGCATTCAGCTCCAAAATCCTGTTGTGGACTGACAATACACAGCACTTTTGTGAATGGAGTGGTATCAGCCATCCCAGTTGTCTTTTGCCAAACAAGTCAACCTTTCCACTTTCCTCGTGTCTACAATGTAACAGTTCTGTTGTCTAAAGTCAGAACTAGCAGGGTTTATTAACCATTTGCTGATTGCCCCACGCAGATATACTGCGGCAGGGTGGCTGCCCTGTGCTGGATCATGTATCTGATACGTGATCAGCGCCTCCGGGTACAGCTGTGCTGTGATTTGTTACAGCGCAAGCTGATCAGCGGGTGCCAGCCAATGATTAATTGCGGGGATCTACTGATCGGCTCTGTCATTTAGGAAAGGGAGCTCTGTGTTGTAAACAACACAGAGCTCCGTACAGAACAGGTGAGCTTGCTGATTTTTATTCCCTGCAAGGCAGTGAAAAAAAACAGCAAGATCACTTATGCCTCGTTTTCACTGAGCGGATCGGTTCGGTACGGTTCGGTACGGTACGCTATTTTGGGTGTTTCCATTATGAAAGCAGCCCATACAACTGAACCATACCGCACCATTCTGGGTCCTGCTTCAGATGTGGGGCCATAGAAAATGGAACGGTTCGGTTAGGGCGGAGCTACAATACATTCCACTGATTGGTGGACACGCTAGGCATTTTTTCTAAACCCTGAATGGCCCCTGACGGTCCTTCTTGCAGTGGAAACGCTCACCAGAATAGACCGGACCATTCTAACCGTTCCAAATTGTACCGACCCGATCCGTTCCTCTCAGTGGAAACTAGGCATATGTAAAATCAGCATTACACACAGTAAACCTTGTTAGGCACGCATTTAACCCCTTGATCGCCTTTAGATGTTAACTCCTTCCCAGCCAGTTTCATTAGTACAGTGACAGTGTAAAGTATTAGCACTGATCACTGTATTAGTGTCACTATTGATGTCAGTTAGTCAGTTAGTGTACCCTCCAGCCAGTGCCAGATTGTCAGTTTGCCCACCACAATATCACAGTCCCACTATAAGTCAGTGATCACCGCCATTACTACCGGTAGTATAAAAAAAAATCCAGGATCTATACCAGACGCTATAACTTTCACACAAACCAAATAATATACACTGGGATTTTTTCTTTTTACCAAAGACATGTAGCAGATCACATTTGGCCTAAATTCATGAAGAAATTTGAGGATTTACATTTTTTTTAAATATGTCTTATAGCAGAAAATAAAAGTTATTGTTTTTTTTTAAACATTACATTTTTTTTTGTTAAATATCACAAAAAATGAAAAACCCAGCGGTGATCAAATACCACCAAATGAAAGGTCTACGTGTGGGAAAAAAATTATAACTATTTAATTTGCATACAGTGTTGCATGACCATGCAATTGACAGGTAAAGTAGTGCAGTGCTGAATAGCAAAAAATGGCCTGGTCATGAAGGGGGTTAAATCTTCCGGAGGTCAAGTGGGTAAACTACACGAGATAACACAGAACAGCTCAAAATTTCTGACATGATCAACAAATATTTTTGCACTTATCGAACTTTTATAACCAAATCCTTTCAATGGTATAATTTGATAGACCAAAAGGAAGCTAATGTTTGGGACCTAAAACATTACACATGTTCATTATGCACACATTTGGTTGTATTGTACAGAAAAGGCAAAACAAAAAAAAGTAGGCTTGGAGGACACATAACTGAGATATCAGATAAGCAACAAGTTGACCATGAATGTGATGCCAGCTGAGAGAACTACAGGGAGGCAGACAAGGATTTTAGTCTGTTTAGTCAATGATTAGTCATAGGGCAATGCCCGGCTGGTGCTATCAGATGTGAATGGTTTTCATATATATACAGAGAACAATTTGCACAAAAATAGTTGTAGTAAATAACCGTGTTACTTCACATGGATAGCTTGATACCTCATTATTATTTTTGTATGACAACATACTTTACATAAAACAACCAGCCGTTGGCACCACTCTGTGCCCCAAGGGGAGCTTACAGTCTAATGAACCAACCAAAGCCACACTAGCCTCTGTCTACACTTCTGTGCCAGGCTGCTCAAAAGCCAGTTGACCACTTAGTCTGTATTGGCCTGTGGGATTTGGACCCAACATATAGTATAATAGCACACCCCCAATGTGCAACCACTGCAGGGATACCTAGCAGATATTTATATTGTTGCATGAACACCGACATACCAACAGCCATGTTATATCACAACCTGAAACCAACTAGTAAATTGTTATTTAATTAATTTATGTTTTCTTACCAGAGATGCCAACACTGAATGCATTACATTTTTCTATACCATTAGGTGCCTCCGATTATGCACAGAGGAAATTTCCAGGCTAAATTGAATTTGGCTCTGTTATGGTCCCTTATCAGGCAAAGCCAAGTGAAAATGGAAAGCTTTAACTTATGCCGTGTACACACAATCGGTTTTACCAATGAAAACAGTCCGATGGACTTTTTTCATCGGACAAACCGATCGTGTATGGGCCACATCGGTCTTTTTTCCATCGGTGAGAAAAAATAGAACATGTTTTAAATTTATCCGATGGGAAAAAAAACGATAGCAAATTCCGATCGTCTGTGTGGAACTCCATCGGACAAAAAACCCACGCATGCTCAGAATCAAGTTGACGCATGCTCAGAAGCATTGAACTTCATTTTTCACGGCGTTTGGGACGGTCGGATTTTTGACTGATGGTGTGTAGGCAAGACTGATGGAAGTCAGCTTCATCGGATTTCCGATGGAAAAATCCATCGGATTAGAATCCATAGGAAATCCGATCGTGTGTACAGGGCTTAACACTCATTGTAATAAATAAATGGTGCCAGCCACTACTAGAAAAGTTATTTTCAATCAGGCTTCTTTGAGATATTGATGGGGGTTTCTAGAGCTGTAGCTGATTGACCTCCCATCTGAAGATGCCTGCATTATTCCAGGGCCAGCAGCATGATACCATTTTCTTTAAGCTCTCTTTAATTAGGGGGGCATTCTGACTACCAGGGTAAGGAACATTATTTCCACTGACCACCAATGTATGGAGCACTCCTCCCACTGACCACCAATGTATGGAGCACTCCTCCCACTGACCACCAATGTATGGAGCACTCCTCCCACTGACCACCAATGTATGGAGCACTCTTCCCACTGACCACCAATATATGGAGCACTCCTCCCACTGACCACCAATATATGGAGCACTCCTCCCACTGACCACCAATGTATGGAGCACTCCTCCCACTGACCACCAATGTATGGAGCACTCCTCCCACTGACCACCAATGTATGGAGCACTCTTCCCACTGACCACCAATATATGGAGCACTCCTCCCACTGACCACCAATGTATGGAGCACTCCTACCACTGACTACCAATGTATGGAGCACTCCTCAAACTGACCACGAATGTATGGAGCACTCCTCCCACTGACCACCAATGTATGGAGCACTCCTCCCACTGACCACCAATGTATGGAGCACTCCTACCACTGACCACCAATGTATGGAGCATTCCTCCCGCTGACCACCAATGTATGGAGCACTCCTCCCACTGACCACCAATGTATGGAGCACTCCTCCCACTGACCACCAATGTATGGAGCACTCCTCCCACTGACCACCAATGTATGGAGCACTCCTCCCACTGACCACCAATGTATGGAGCACTCCTACCACTGACCACCAATGTATGGAGCACTCCTCCCACTGACCACCAATGTATGGAGCACTCCTCCCACTGACCACCAATGTATGGAGCACTCCTACCACTGACCACCAATGTATGGAGCACTCCTACCACTGACCACCAATGTATGGAGCACTCCTCCCACTGACCACCAATGTATGGAGCACTCTTCCCACTGACCACCAATGTATGGAGCACTCCTCCCACTGACCACCAATGTATGGAGCACTCCTACCACTGACTACCAATGTATGGAGCACTCCTCAAACTGACCACGAATGTATGGAGCACTCCTCCCACTGACCACCAATGTATGGAGCACTCCTCCCACTGACCACCAATGTATGGAGCACTCCTACCACTGACCACCAATGTATGGAGCATTCCTCCCACTGACCACCAATGTATGGAGCACTCCTCCCACTGACCACCAATGTATGGAGCACCCCTCCCACTGACCACCAATGTATGGAGCACTCCTCCCACTGACCACCAATGTATGGAGCACTCCTCCCACTGACCACCAATGTATGGAGCACTCCTACCACTGACCACCAATGTATGGAGCACTCCTCCCACTGACCACCAATGTATGGAGCACTCCTCCCACTGACCACCAATGTATGGAGCACTCCTACCACTGACCACCAATGTATGGAGCACTCCTACCACTGACCACCAATGTATGGAGCACTCCTCCCACTGACCACCAATGTATGGAGCACTCCTCCCACTGACCACCAATGTAAGAGTGACATTCTTCTCGCTGATCACCAATGTAAGGGTGGCATTCTTTTCCCTGATCACCAATGTAAGGGGCATTTTCCCATTGATCATCAATATATGGGGAATTTTCCACTAACCATTATTTTTTGGGGCATTCTTCACACTGGCTACCAATGTCAGGGCATTTTTTCTTTCACAATATTTTTACTGAACACAGCTAAACTGACAAAACAGTGAACAGACGCCAAGGTCAGTGGCGGAAAGTGGATTGAGAATTGTGACGAACACTCTGTCCTCAAACAAATCTAGATCCGCCGTCAATGCTTCCTCTGTTCAGAACTTCAGATCCAGCACCTTCCAAGCTTCTTTAGCCCCTCGACATATACAGTATTTAACAGATAAATAGGCCTTTTATATGGTATAGCTAATAACTACAAACATACGTAAAAGGTAACCAGGTAAGGATACCTGTTACCTTAACAGTCTATAGGAAAATAACGAGCCATGTAATTCCCAATGGTTAAGCCTAGAAGTACGCTAAGCAAGCAGTATTTTAAGAACTATCATATAACAATTATTATGCAATACCTGAGATATACCTATGTTTGTATATAAAAAAAAAAAGTCCAGAGGTCTTGAGGACCTCCCAAAAATGACCAGACAGCGATTGACAGACTCCGCACACTGGCGTCTAGCGGTAAATGACCAAAAGTAAGAAATAAAGAAGAAAGACTGAAGAAAGAAAAGAACAAGAGGGAGAATAAGAGTAGGAAACCAAAGAAAAAGGAATCACAAAAAATAAAGTAAGCCCCACCACTCAGGGCATTTTTTCTCTTGACCACCAATGTAAGGGTGGCATTCTTCCCACTGACCACCAATGTTAGGGGCATTTTCCACTAACCATTATTGTTAGGGGCATTCTTCCCACTGACAACCTATGTAAGAGGCATTCTTTCCACTTACCACCAATGTTGGGGCATTTTTCCTCGACCACAAATGTAAAGATGGCATTCTTCCCACTGACCACCAAAGTTAGGGGCATTTTCACACTGACCATAAATGTTAGGGGAATTTTCCACTAACCATTATTGTTAGGGGCATTCTTCACACTGACCACCAATGTAAGAAGCATTTTTCCCCACTTACCACCAATGTTGGGGCATTTTTCTCTCTGACCACCAATGTAAGGGGGGCCATTCTCCCCACTGACCATCAATGTAAGGGTCCTTTCACATAGGCTTGTCCATGTACGTACTGTGCTTTGCTTAGCAGGGATCAATCCGCTGAGCAGGTGGATGACAGGTCCGCCTCCGCTCACTGTGTGGAGACGGACCTGTCCAAGCCCCGTTGTCCTCTATGGAGATCGGATGAGAACGGACTGCCTGGCCAGATGGGTAGAAAATAGGGTTTCCATCATTCAGGATTTCACAGACAGGATTGGATTGGATATCGGTGGATGTTAGTGGACATGTCATCCGCCGATCCATAGGACTGAATAGAGCATCCAAACAGGTCCTCCAGAAAAACTGACAGGTGGACCTGATCAGAAAGCCCATGTGAAAGGGGCCTAAGGGACATCTCCCTACTGACCATCAAAGTAAGAGGCATTTTTCCTCTTTGATTTCTGGAAAATTGATTTTTTTTAAGGCTACATTTCCACTAGTGATTAAAGTGGTTGTAAATTCAGAAGGTTTTTTATCTTAACGCATTCTATGCATTAAGATAAAAAGCCTTCTATGTACAGCCCCTATCTCTATCCAGCGATAAGAGCGAGTGCCTCAGCCATCCCGCAATCTCTCTCCTGATTGGTGGAGACACATTAGCGACCCCATTGGCTCCCGCTAATGTCAATAATAGTCAGTGAGCCAATGATGAGAGAGAGGGGGCCGAACCATGGCTCTGTGTCTGAATGGATCGGCTTGGGTGCCCCCATAGCAATCTGCTTGCTGTGGGGGGCATTTGGCAGGAGGGAGGGGCTAGGAGTGTCGGTTGAGGGACCAAGAAGATCAAAACCATTACACAGAGCAGGTAAGTATAACATGTTTGTTGTTTTTAAATAAAAAAAACCAAGACTTTAGTATCACTTTAACCACTTGAGACCCGCACTATAGCCGAAAGACAGCTGCAGCGCGGCTCTCAAGTGCCGAGAGGACGTCCCCAGGACGTCCTTCTCTGTTTACATCCCGCCGCGCGCCGCCGAGGGCGCGCGGCGGGAAGCAGCTGTGCGGCGCGCATCACGTGATGCCGAGGAGCGTGCCTGGCGGCCGCGATGTCCGCCAGGTACATTCGATCGGCAGTTACAGAGGCAGGACGTGGATCTCTGTGTGTAAACACACAGATCCATGTCCTGTCAGGGAGAGAGGAGACCGATGCTGTGTCCCTTGTACATAGGGACACAGATCAGTCTCCTCCCCCAGTCAGTCCCCTCCCCCACACAGTAAGAATCACAAATAGGGCACACATTTAACCCCTTCCCGCCCCCTAGTGTTAACCCCTTCCCTGCCAGTCACATTTATACAGTAATCAGTGCATTTTTATAGCACTGTTCGCTGTATAAATGTGAATGGTCCCAAAATAGTGTCAAAAGTGTCCGATATGTCCGCCGCAATATCGCAGGCCTGACAAAAATCGCAGATCGCCGCCATTACTAGTAAAAAAAAAAAATATAATAAAAATGTCATAATTCTATCCCCTATTTTGTAGGCGCTATAACTTTTGCGCAAACCAATCACTATATGCTTATTGCAAAATTTTTTACCAAAAATAAATAGAAGAGTACGTATCGGCCTAAACTGAGAAAATTATTATTATTTTTTTTTTTAAATTGGGATATTATTATAACAAAAAGTAAAAAAATACTGTGGTTTTTTTTTCAAAATTATCTGTCTTTTTTTGTTTATAGCGCAAAAAATAAAAACCGCAGAGGTGATCAAATACCACCAAAAGAAATCTCTATTTGTGGGGAAAAAAATATAAAAATATAATTTGGGTACAGCGTTGTATGACCGCGCAATTGTCATTCAAAGTGCGTCAGCGCTGAAAGCTGAAAATTGGTCTGGGTACGAAGGGGGTTTAAGTGCCCAGTAAGGAAGTGGTTAAGGCCAGTGTGAATTATAGCAGCAGGAATCTTCACTATAATGACAGGTCACCAGTGGCTGCAGCTATTTGTAGCTTTCTGCACAGTCAGCGATTACCTGCAACACAAAGTACGTCCAACAGCGATCACCACAGCTAGTCGCTGGCCGCCGGCGACCTAAATGATTTGCATCAACCTTAAAGGGGTGTTTTTTCACTCTAATGCATCCTATGCATTAAGTTGAAAAAACTTCTGACAGTGACCAGCCCCCAAATTTTACTCACCTGAGCCCTTCGATCCCGCGGCGGAGACACGCTATCTCTCTTTGCCCGGTGTCTCGGGTCCTGATTGGATAGATTGATAGCAGCGCAGCCATTGGCTCCCGCTGCTGTCAATCAAATCCAATGATGCAGGGGGCGGGGCCGAGCCCTGCATTCTGTGTGAATGTACACAGAAGCAGGACTCGGGAATGTAAACACCCATGGGTGTCCACCTTAGGAGAGCCTTGTCCAACGTGGGGACTTGATGCAGGGGAGGAGCCGCGAGCGCCGCCGGGGGACCCCAGAAGTCGGTGTTTGGGGCCACTCTGTGCAAAATGAACTACACAGTGGAGGTAAGTATGACATGTTTGTTATTTAAAAAACTAGGGTTTATAAACCCCTTTAATTGCCGGTGTGAATGTTCTCTGGGATCTCTGAGACTGAGATACACTAACTATATATATATTGATATTGAGATACACTAACTATATATATATTGATATTGAGATACACTAACTATATATATATTGATATTGAGATACACTAACTATATATATATTGATATTGAGATACACTAACTATATATATATTGATTATGAGATACACTAACTATATATATATTGATATTGAGATACACTAACTATATATATATTGATATTGAGATACACTAACTATATATATATTGATATTGAGATACACTAACTATATATATTGATTATGAGATACACTAACTATATATATATTGATATTGAGATACACTAACTATATATATATTGATATTGAGATACACTAACTATATATATATTGATTATGAGATACACTAACTATATATATATTGATATTGAGATACACTAACTATATATATATTGATTATGAGATACACTAACTATATATATATTGATATTGAGATACACTAACTATATATATATTGATATTGGTATATATATATATATATATATATATATATATATATAATTATGATTTATTTTTTTACCTGTGGGGTATAAGGTGGAGAAAGTGTGTAGTAGACCCTCAGATAGAGTGTATGTATATTTCCAGTAAGTGTCAGTATACAGACTGTAATATATCTGATCGCTGTGATGACCAGATGTTTTCATCCAGCATGAGCAATCCGTAAGCGTGCTGAGCTTGTCATAACCGGGAAGTAGTGTCAGCCAATCCACGGGCGGGAAATGAGCAGAAGCACCGCCCACTGGCCGGCATACCTTATAAGGAGCAGAGTCTGGAATGCACACAGCTCAGTGATCGCATCTGTCAGATTACGGAACGGGCTATACATACCCGGCTGCTGGAGACGTCTTCACTGGAGGATTGCTTGGTGATCATGACACTGGAGGACTCCGACATCTGTGATAATCAGACCCACAAGTAAGTGGTATTACCATTCCTGCTGATGAACGTATGGCTGCATTGTAGTATGGCAGTGCTCTGTCAGTACAATGTGTCCTCCACTTGCTTTATATATGATCGGGTCCTGGAAGGGTTGTCACCTGCTGTCTGTGTCCTTGCAGGATGCATCCTGTCGCTACTGCCGTGGAGGAGGTCCTGGATGTGGCCCATAGTCGGGGCTCACTTACTGTTGGGGTGTATGAATCTGCCAAGTTTATGGACCGGTAAGTTCTTTTATTGTGCACTATGGTAATGTAAGGAAAGCAGGTGTAGCACTGACTCTATTGAAAAAATGTTATTTAGAAAATGAGGCATGATCAGGTCAAGGGAATTGGGGTTCATACACTATACAATCTGATTGTGAAAGATTTCTCTTTTAGATTTACCAAAATGTGATAGGAGAAGAAGCCTAAGCAACCCATTTAAATTGTATCAAATCAGGCAGGCCCTAGTATTACATAGTGGGTGATAGAGCTAAAGGAGATTGTACAGTCAGATTGTATAGTGTATAGTGATCTTAATTGTGGCCATACAAACTTCACTTTTTTTTTTTTTATTGATCTCTCCTGATAGGAATAGTTGATCTCTCTAGTCCACAACCAAATGTAATCAATATGCCACATATGTGGAAGCATTAAATAGGTTGTAAACCTCCGGGAGGGGAAAAAACAAAGGCATAATGAGCTAGTTTGCATCGCAAACTAGCTCATTATGAAATACTTGCCTTAGAACAATGCCCTGGATTGGCACCGGCCCTCCGAGTACAGCGTGGACATCTTCCACGGGCGTTACTTCCGGGTTCGTGGCTTTGGCGCTGTGATTGGCCGGAGCTGCGATGGCGCGGGAGCTTCCGGTCATGGCACAGCTACTGAAGAAATTGCACCAGCGCCCTGTTTCTTCAGTGCGCATGCCCCGATGACGTTGGCAGCAGTATACTCCTACAAGTTTAGGAGATATTCAAGGTCCCTACAGTTAAGCCTTGTTGGAGGCTTACCTGTAGGTAAAAGTGGTGTAGTAATAGTTTTCAACCACGTTAAGTATTGTAACATTGATCGCATCTGTTTCCACCACGTAATCTCAAACTGATCGATATGATTGTATTCATGACCTGAAGTATCTCAGTGTTGCCAATCAATTTTCTGACCTGGCAAATTAGCAGTTTGAATAGATTCAATCTATATGGCTAGTTATGGCTCTTTGAGTGTTTGCAGAATTGATTTAATCACACATCGATAATTAATAATAAAAAAATTGCTGCGTTTATGGCCACCATTCTGTAGATCAGCCTTTTTCAACCAGGGTGTCTATAGGTTTTTTTTAGGGGTGCCTTGGCAAAATGCCTAAGAATCGCCCCAAAATTGTATTCAAGCCTGCCACAGGTTTTCATTGTGCTCCATTACAACCTTCCAGCTGTTGGGTACATAGTAGGTGATGTGCACATAACCCAAGGCTCTCCCGGGTCTCTCCCTAGTTACATAGGTACCTTTTACAGCATTCTTGTTTACCCCCTTCCCTGCCCCTCTCCATCAGCACTGGGGTCATTTTAGCTGAGTGAGGGAGAAGAGAAACATTGGAATACTAGTCAGTGCCAGTGTGCTTTTGAAGAATACGTTACCTCTAATGTTTGGTGTGTGGATGTTGCTGGGTTTTGTAACTTTTAGAATGGGGAGCCCCAAGAGTGTGCATCATTTTAAAAGGTGCCTTGGCTGTAAAGGTTGAGAAACACTGATCTAGATGATGCCCCTTGCTAACACTCAGCGACTCAATGGTGGCTACAATAAAGGCCACCATTGGGGTCCTTTTTTACATGGGCTTTCTGCCCGATTAACTCCGTTTTGTTCAGTGAGAGATTGCTCCGTTAATCCCTGCTGAGAAGACGGGTCCGTCTCTGCTCACTGAGATGGACCTGTCAGAGCCCCGCTCCCCTCTATGGGGAGATCGGATGAAAACGGAAAGCCTGTCCGTTTTTTTTTTTTGTTTTTTTTTATCCGATCCACCAGTCGGATAGAAAATAGAGTCCCCTTCCGTCTGGATTTCACAGATCGGTTCGGATAGCGGCAGGCATCGGCGCACATCTCTCCACTGACATTCACTGCCCCATAGAGGTGCATGGAGCGTCCGATCAGGTTGGCCTGAAAAACTGACAGGCGGACCTGATCGGAAAGCCTGTGTGAAAGGGGCCTAAACCTCAGCTCAAGATACAGGGAATAAAAAATAAATAAATAATGGTAACACAACATTGAAAACAAATCATTTTGGTTGCTAAAACACAATTACAGTTCTGGTTTATTTACACCACTGTTATGTTGCAGTGGCATTATTTTTTTTTTTTAAGGCAATGGAGTAGGAGTGAACTGTACTGAATCAAAATGAATGGAACATGTTAATGTAGCACACCACAATGTACACAATAAATGTGTTGGTGTGCATACATCACCAAAACACAATCGGGTGTCTGTTAAATGTATCAGTTAGCACTGTGAGTTCTCAGAACATCGTAAGGCAACTACACATTCCAGGGAGGCCACACAGACATTGCATTAGTCACGTGAAGTTCAAAATGATTTCACTTGTCCAGGTGAGTAGTCTGGAAAATGACAGCATACAGTATATCAAACCTAGAATAGCTGAAACTGAGAAGATTAATAGGGGTAAACAAGTCAAAACCTATGCACAGGGATAGTCGGTCCCATAACAAGGTAGATGCTGAACGCTAAGAAGCCCAGCTTATTACAAAAATTAATTAGCACTCTGATAGTTTCTACAAAAACTAAACTTAAGCCTCGTACACACAGTACGATTGTTGGAAGGGGATTGTCTGACAGACTGTTGTCCTAAAATCTGACAGTTAGTACGCTCCTTTTGATAATTGTTGTCCAATTTTCGGCCAACAAATGTTTGATGGTAGGCTAGTAAATTTGTCAGACAACGGCTTTATGTCAGATTTTCATATGGTCAGTACACAAATCGTCACACAAGTCGAAAGTACAAACTCCCATGCTTGGAATCAATGCTCACCAAACACAAAATTATCAGAAGGGGCCCAAAGGGTGTTGTACTACGAGGAATTTCAGCTCTTGAGCATCACTACATTCGTGTTTGTGACATGACCAATTGTTGTAACGTTGGTATGCAAGACAAGATCCTGGCGCACGCCCTTTTTGACAGAAATCAGACGCTCGGTTGGACAACAATCGTACCGTGTGTACGAGGCTTTAGCCTGGTGTATTAATAACAAACATGGGCCACTGAGCAAGGGATAAAAGTAACATGACCTGATTCATTGTTCATCTGCATCCTGCGTGGGCAAACATGGCCCTCACATGGATGTACGCCTATGTGAACGAGGCCTACAAAGGTTGAAAAAGGTTAGCGAGGTAATGTAAACCTCAAAGTCTCAAGTCTTGGTTTCTCATCTTTTCTGCAACAGTCCTGGTTACCTTTATGACATTTTATGAACAGTTTTTTGATTTTCCAAACTTTTTGATAGTAGATTTCTGGGGAAAAAGTGTTTATGTACAATAGATGACTAAAGAAGTCTGTTGCATTTCAATACAACATAGTTTTTTATTATCAAAATGTAATACTTACTAAGGTCTTATTTTTGGGGTAGGTCTTATTTTTTGGGAAACACAGTATCATAGTATAAAATTGAATATCTATATATAAAATATTTTAAAGCACTGCAAAAACTGTTGGCACTATATAAATTAATATAATAATGTTAATGTGTGTTTCAAACAGAAAAGCTATGAAAATGTGCTGGAAAACAAGAAAAGCATTATTAAATGCTGTTATACAATAAAATTTTACATGCAGCCATTATACTGTATCTGGGTTTCAAAACAAGGTTATAGTTCTCATCGTTTCCAGTTTAAAACCTGACCCTGGGCCTATAGCATATATTTAAACTGATAAAAACTAAGAAGGGTACCTGTTCATGTAGCTACCATTATTAAATGATTGGAACGCTTATTTAATATGGTCTTTGAAAAATGTGTATATAATTTTTATTTTACTTTTTTCTCAACAGAGACCCTGACAGTGTGGTACTGTGTCTTCTAGCAGCAGATCCAGAAGTGGATGATGTGGCTTTAAACATCCATTTCACACTGATACAGGCCTTCTGCCGTGACAATGACATTAACATTTTACGAGTGTCTGGCTTACAACGCTTGTCAGAAATCGTTGAGCCGATGATTGGACCAAGCTCAGAGCCCTTGGACCTTCACTGTATTCTAATTTCGGTAAGGCTCCCCAATAAAGGAAATGCTGATTTATTATTTTTTAATACAAATATTTCATTTGTAGCAATGCAAAAAAATTAACATTTGTGATGTTACTATTTTCTTATTTCTTAGAAATAGATCTTAAATTTTTTATAGGGGCCAGGATCGTCACTACTTTTAAGAGGTGTTTGAGAACTACAAACCATTAAAAAGCTAGAAGTGGCTCAATGATAAATAGTAACATATTCATAGGCATATTCAAAGTAGGGACGGCATGATGTAAAGCTGTCGTTTGGGAGGTGGTGGGGGTAAGCGTCATTTTTCTGCACACAATGGACTTCCTGTTCAGTAAACCCTTTGGTCATGATTTTATTCCTATTACAAGCATCAAACCATTACCCAGCATGGAATAGCAAATAATGAAAATTATAATAGAAAATGCTAATGCTATGCCAGATAAATGTTAAAGTATGTCAGAGCTTTTTTCCAAGAATATTTTATTTTTTTTTAATTTATTTTTTTATTTTGGATAGAGTAAGAGCCCATTCACACAGGGGCGGCACGACTTGTCCCACGACTGTGCTGGGCGTCTTCAAGACTACTTCAAAGGTGACTTCAAAAATGACTTCTGTATGGAAGTCGTCTTGAAGTAGTACAGGAACCTTTTTCTAAGTCGGAGCGACTTCAGTCGTTACGGTTAGAACGGTTCCATTGTACAGAATGGGATGCGATTTGTCAGGCGGCTGAGATGCCTGATGCGTCGCCCCTGTGTGAATGGGGTCTTGGGGAGGGTTATAACCTGTGTCTGTTTTTTTATTTTGCCATATGTGTCCCAATAGGGGATTTGCCTTCACTTTCTGTTCATAGCCAAAACAAAGTGAGGAATCTCTCCAAAGTAGGGAATCCCTGGTTGTCACCAGAATTGGTATCGTCATTGAAAGATTTCCCCTCTATTCCTGTTCTGTTGACAACTTAAAGCTTGAAATTTACTTTCACTCTAGGTAATGACGGTAAACAGGACAAATGGAGAGGGTGAATCTCCCTAACGGGGACACAAATGGCAATAAAAAGCTGACAGGTGTTCTAATCCCTCCTCAAATCCATTTAAAAAATAAATAAAAATGTTGTTCTACTTTAAGTTTGGCCATACATATAAAAAGTCTTGACTGTAGTAATTGCTATTGTATTCTGATAGCCAGTACCCCATGGCTGTCAGAATACCTGAACAGTTCTTGCATCTGATTGGAACAAGAATTTACTGCCTGGTTAGGCTTTTTGTTGAGCCGAATGGTGCCAATAGGGCCACCCACAACCACATTTTTGGCTTTTTTCAGCAAGAATCATCTGAAATTCATGTATGGCCAGCCCAAGTCTTTAGCTAGAGCTGTTCATTGATTAATTCAGTGTGGTCGGTAGGGGCCAGACAGGTTTTTGATCATTGTGTGACCATCCCTGCTCAATGAGTGGGAAAATTAAACTATCTATGACCATTTTAGATTACTGCTGATTTCTTACAATGTTTTTTCTTTTTCTTTATATAGATTCATCACAACAATCCCTGGAAATCCCCAAGTTTGGATGAGGTCTTTAATTACTGTGCTGAATGCAGGTCCAGGAACCAGTGGATTCCTTTTATGTCACTAATGGACCGATGATATTACTCAGTCCATTTTATGCCCTTAACATCGTGAACTTGACATGTGCAAAAGCAGAGCGTACTGGCTGCGTGGATTGTTCTCAAGCTGTGCCATGCTTGGTGTTATGGAATTGTAATGTCCAGTCAATGGCAAAACTGACACTTAACTTGATACTCTGAACATTTTTTATTTTGAAGTAAAGCAGCTGGATCTGCAAGCAGTTTACCCAATTTTACCATGTAAAAAAACTATAGAAAATTGAAATTATTTTATACATTGAAAATTTGCAAGCATCTATTTTTTGGGCAAGCCTTTTCGGCCACTAGCGGTGCCTTTGTGATGGATACATCCCCTGGATCTCACCATTTAACCTCCAAAGTTGTTAACAAGAACAGATTATTTTTAGTCTTGCATCTGATTAGCAATTGCCTCTTTTGGCACTGCTTTACTGTTTAGACTGGATTCAATTTTTTTTGTAGGAATGCATTACACTGTTGTCAAATTTCCATTTTAATGCAAAAATGGATGTAAGCCGCTTCCATGCTTAATTGCTCCAATAAATGTTTGCAATTGTTTTTGAGTTGGTGGTTTCCTGTATGCTATGTTTGACTTTTTGTGTGAACTTAAATTAGTTTCATAATAGTTTAACCATTTGAGTTCCAGTGAGATCCAGAGAATATCAGATTGCCTCCTGGGGATTAGGAAGGGATTTTGTTTCCCTTGCTGGAGCACATGGGATCATGCTTTATTGGTGCCTTTTTGACTTCCCCTGGATCAATTGTGGTTAAAGGATTGTGTACATGGAGCTTCTTTTTTTTTTCTGTGGGGATTCAGTCACTTCTAACAATGCCATTATGTGGGCGACCTGGAGGATGGGGGTAAAGAGTTCAATCTCTGTATTTGAGGAAGATACTAAGCTAAGCAGGGCAATAACTTCTCCGCAGGATGTGGAAACCTTGCAAGAAGATCTGAACAAATTAATGGAGTGGGCAACTACATAGCAAATTAAGTTTAATGTGGTAAAATGCATTTGGGTGGCAAAAATATCAATGCAATCTACTCTTCTGGGGGAATAGAGGATGGAAAAGGACCTGGGGGATCCTAGTAGATAGGCTCAGCAATGGTGTGCAGTGCCAAGCTGCTGCTAGCATAGCAAATATTGGCATGCATTAAAAAGGGGATTAATTTAAGAGATAAAGCGATAATTCTCCCACTCTACAAGACTCTGGTCCGGCTGCACCTAAAGTATGCTGTCCAGTTCTGGGCTCCAGTCCTCAGGCAGGATGTACTGGAAATGGAGCGAGTACAGGGAAGGGCAACAAAGCTAATAAAGGGACTGGAGGATATTGGTTATGAAGAGTGTTTACGAGTACTGAACTTATTCTCTATGGAGCAGAGACGCTTTAGTGGGGATATGATTTTACAAATGCCACACTGCCCATAAAGTGTAGCGCAAGCCAGCAGGGACTCTTTCCGTGCTGCCCTAGGCCAGGATACAGCATTGACACTGCCACTAACTGACACAATGACACCTACTCTAACTAAGCTAGGTAATCTTCATATACATTTTTCTTGAATCGTCTTCCAGGGCAGCATCCGAGAGATGGGCTCCTCCAACCTGAAACAGGAAACGCTTTAGTCCACCATTATAAATTTCACGTGCCTCCAGTTTTCCTCCAGAGCTGCAAGAAATGTTTTTTTTCCCCTTGTTTCCGTGCTAGTAGCAGGAGGTCCCCTGCCAGCATCCCATCCAGCCCAGCGGGCCTTGGGAGGGCGAGCAGGAGCAGCAATTTTGAGCAAAAATGTTTTGCTTTTCCTGAGATTTCACCTCTACTGAGGTGTCTGCAATCACCCCCCCCCCCAGTCTGGAACAAAAGCACTGGCTTTTCCCTCATACCGCAAGGCTGCAGGGACCTGCTGCTGCCACAATCCGGTGTGCCTGAATCCCACAGAGGTGTCGTGCGGGTAAGTGCATTCACTGGGCGCCTGCCCGATCACCGCCATCAGAAGTCCACCTCCCAAGGACCCCACCCCGCGAGCAAAACTGAGCCCAACCCTCCCGCAGCACTCCATCACAGCAGAGCCAGTTCCTCTCCTCATGGACACCCTGCGGGGAGTACCAAGATGGCGCCAGGGGGGGAGTTGTCACTTCCGGTCGGCAGCCATTTTTCCGGAGCCTAAAAAAAAAAGAGGCTTCTAGTGACTTACTTCCCAGACAAAACAGCAGAGTCCCCTTCCTAATGTAGGGTCAGGAAGGAGGACACCAGCAACCGTGGCATGTGCAGATATGTCCACCAACCTGCATGGGGCCAGCTAGGCGGGGCCAGAGCTCAAGCAGGAAGCAGTTAAGGCTCCTCCAAGCAGAGGAGCCTGGTGGCTGACCATGTCTGACACTTCTCCACCCTGCCCTGCAGATCCTGCAAGCCAGGGCAGCTCCAAGGTAAGCCAGAATTCTCCTGTGTCACTTCTGTCTGAACCACATTTGCAAATACTGCCCACCCTTCCTCACGGGGACCCTTTCTGTGCTTGATTCCAGGAAAGGAAAACAAAAAGCAACAAAAGGTGTGCTTCATGCAACCACCGGTTTCCACCTGAATGGAAAAACCTCTATGCCAAAAATGCATAGACAAAATGCTGGCTAAAGAATCACAAAGTTATCTGCACAAACTGCTCAACTCCTTTTAAGAAAGAGATAAAGAGCACTGCTACTCTCAGCTATTGAGAAGTTAGAAGCGCCTACTAATAGTCAAACCCGGGCCATGCGTCTCTACAGGTAACAAAGAACAGGCAATACGACAGGAGGAGGATTTGGACGAATCCGAAGCAGTGGCGGGATTATCGTGGTCGCAATTGCGACTGGGCCCCGCAGTTCCGCTACTTTAGGGGGGCCCTCGGGCCCCCCTTCGTCCGTCCGCCAGTGTGAGGTGACTGCGCCCCCCCCTGCCCATCGATCTGCCAGTGTGAGGGGCCCGCCAGTTGGCTACGCCGCGGGAGGAAGGGGGGGTATTGTCCGCCGATAATAAGGATGAGGAGGGGAGAGAAGGCAGAGCTGAGACAGTGGACCGCCCCGCCCCTATCCAGAGAGAATGATGTCGGGGACTCGGGAGGCGAGGGCGGTCACTGAAAAAGAAAGTCAGCTGACCAGCTGACACCAATCGCGTGAAGAGGGAGGAGGCTGCTCTCTCCTGCGATCACAGTGCCCATGAGGAAAAGGCATCCCTGGGCTCACCGTGTGACAGAGTTCTGAGGAGGAATCGATTGCCTGAACGAAGTAAGTGACAAATTGCCAGTGCAATCGATTCCAACCTCCACCACCTCTGCCTCTTACTGATCACCCCAACACCACCGCTGCCACCCCCCTCAACACCACCGCTGCCACCCCCTCAACACCACCACTGCCACCCCCTCAACACCACCACTGCCACCCCCTCAACACCACTGCTGCCACCCCCCAAACACCACCACTGCCACCCCCTCAACACCACCGCTGCCACCCCCCAAACACCACCACTGCCACCCCCTCAACACCACCGCTGCCACCCCCCAAACACCACCACTGCCACCACCCCCCTCAACACCACCGCTGCCACCCCCCCTCAACACCACCTCTGCCACCCCCCTCAACACCACCGCTGCCACCCCCAAACACCACCGCTGCCACCCCCTCAACACCACCGCTGCCACCCCCCAAACACCACCGCTGCCATCCCCTCAACACCACCGCTGCCACCCCCCAAACACCACCGCTGCCACCCCCCCTCAACACCACCGCTGCCACCCCCCCTCAACACCACCTCTGCCACCCCCCCTCAACACCACCTCTGCCACCCCCCTCAACACCACCACTGCCACCCCCCTCAACACCACCGCTGCCACCCCCCAAACACCACCACTGCCACCCCCGCTGCCACCCCCCCTCAACACCACCGCTGCCACCCCCCTCAACACCACCGCTGCCACCCCCCCTCAACACCACCGCTGCCACCCCCCCTCAACACCACCGCTGCCACCCCCCTCAACACCACCTCTGCCACCCCCCTCAACACCACCGCTGCCACCCCCCAAACACCACCACTGCCACCCCCCTCAACACCACTGCTGCCACCCCCCAAACACCACCACTGCCACCCTCGCTGCCACCCCCCCTCAACACCACCGCTGCCACCCCCCCTCAACACCACCGCTGCCACCCCACCAACACCACCTCTGCCACCCCCCCTGAACACCACCGCTGCCACCCCCCCTGAACACCACCACTGCCACCCCCCCTCAACACTATCACCACTGCCACCCCCTCTCAACACTAGCACTGCTGTCACCCCTCAACACAGCCACTGCCACACCCCCAGACACCACTGCTGCCACCCCCATTCAACACCACCACTGATGCCACCCCCTCCCCCCAACACTCCTCAAAAAAAAAAAGTATCACAATTATGCTTTTTCGGGGGGGGGGGCCCTTCATGATTTCTTGCACCGGGGCCCTGAAGTTTCTAGTTACGCCTCTGCCCGTACACCAAACTCTTAAAGACATCGTCAAAAAAGAGTGGGAAGACCCAGAGAGAAAACTCTTCATACCGGCGTCAGTCAAATGCAGATACCCGTTTGCAGAGGTGGGGGACTTGAGTCACATGACTTGACTCGAGTCAGACTTGAGTCACCTGTTTGAGGACTTGCTTGACAGAATTCAATAAATGACTCGACTTGACTTGTCACTAATGACTTGCGACTTGACTTTGACTTGAGCTATATGACTTGGCACCACTAACACTAACCGCAAGCCGCCATCTGCCTACCTGATCAGCGTGTCATGCAGACAGACGGCGGCCATTGCAGTGTTCAAAAGCTGCGCCTCCTCGTCTGTGATAGGCGGAACACTCAATTTCACAGCAGGCAGTGTTCAGCCTATCACAGACATCCTCTTGTGTTATGAGGATGAGCGGATGTCCGTGATAGGCGGAACACTGAATGCTGGGAAATTGAGTGTTCCGCCTATCAGACGAGGAGGAGGCGCAGCTTTTGAATACTGGAATGGCCGCCAAGATGCCGCTGATCAGGTACACGGCTGATGGGCACAGTGAGGCACGGGCACAGTGAAGCACAGGCACAGTGAGGCATGGGCACATAACCAATATTATTTATTGTTATCCCTCCTATTATTTTTATACAGTATGGGGTAGATCAGTATTTTGACTTGATTTGTGACTTGACCAAAATAAATGACTTGACTTGCTTGACTTCTAGCAGGGACTCGACTTGACTTGCTTGCTTTTCGTCACAGTAACTTGGGACTTGCTTGAGACTTGAAGGTTAAGACTTGAGACTTGCTTGTGACTTGCACATGTGTGACTTACTCCCATGTCTGCCCATTTGCACTAAAACCTGGGCTAAATGCCCCAAAGTGGATGCCTCTCTAGCAAAAGTCACAAATAAATCTGACTTTGCCTTTGACGACGCGGGTACTATAAACAATCCCATGGACAAGAAAATAGAGGCCCTTTTAAAAAGAGCCTGGGAAGCAGGGGCACAGCCCGCACCTTGCTAATCTGGCTAACTCGGCTTCAAGAACTACTAGAAAGCGACACACCCAGAGAAGAGTAAATAAAGACCATCCCCACGCTGACAAGAGCAGCAGCTTTTTTAGCAGACGCCTCGGCTGAAACTGTCAGAATATCTTCGAGATCCAAAGCGCTTCTCAACTCAGCCCGAAGAGCCCTGTGGCTGAAATGTTGGGGAGGTGTCATCTCTTCATAAAAAAAGGCTGTGCGGAATTCCATTCACCAGAGACCTATTGATCGGGCCCGAACTAGAAACGGTGTTTAACAAGCCGGGAACAAAGAAGCGCTGGGAACAGCAAAACAAAAAAGGCAAGGTCGAATTCACTCTTAAGGCGCCTAACCCAAAAAACAATGACTGTCATCAGGTAGGGGGCAGACTCGCGGCTTTCTCCAACCAGTGGATGGAAGAAACGAGAAACAAATTCATCATATGCCCCATAACGGAGGGCTACGCAATAGAATTTACCACGTGCCCCCCAACCAAGTACCTGGTAACCATGCTACCAAGAGACGAAGATCGAGTGAAAGCCTTTTTTGAATCCCTGCAAAATCTACTAGATCAGAAGTTGATCCACCCAGTACCTCAAGCAGAGGAACAAAGGGGATTATATTCCCATATCTTTGCAAAGAAAAAACCGTCAGGCAAGCTGAGGCTCATACTAAACCTCAAGCCACTTAACAGAGGAGTAAAATACAAAAAAATCAGAATGGAGTCTATCTACTCAATCAGAAACATCCTACCACGGGAGACATTCATGGCAACTATAGACTTACAGGATGCCTACTTACATGTCCCCATAAAATTTGGTCACCAAAAATTCCTGAGGTTCGCAGTACAAAGGCCAGCAACCACTCTGCACCTACAATATACAGCTCTCCCTTTCGGCATTTCCTCTGCACCCAGAGTCTTCTCAAATATAATGGCAGAAGCACTAAAGGGCTTAAGACAACAAGGCATTGGCATAATACCATACCTGGACGATCTACTATTCTTTGCCGATTCAGTAGAAACCCTAGAGAACAACCTCAAGCATGTCCCATCTGCAAAACCTGGGGTGGATAGTGAATGCAGAGAAATCACAGATGACCCCAAGCCAAAGAGTAGTATATTTGGGCTACATACTGGACTCCAGGCTAACCAAAACCTTCCTAATGGAAGAAAAAAAAAATCACTCAGGCAGTAACCTCCCTAAGAGAGGCCAACGCCATCACAATCAGACAGGGAATGACAATGCTAGGTCTGATGACATCTGCAATCCCAGCCGTCACATGGGCACAGATTCATATGAGACCCCTACAGAATCACCTTCTATCCCAATGGGATGACAACCACTCATCCCTGGACAAGTCCATTCCGGTTCTGGCCACAGTCCAAACAAACACTCCGGTGGTGGCTCAATCCACTTCAAAACATCGTAGGACACAAATGGGCTCAATCCGACCCAGTCAGGATCACCACCGATGCCAGCGCTCTAGGCTGGGGGGCACACATGGAGGGCCTCTGCACACAGGGGAAATGGAGTTCCAAAACAAACATGAAATCCCACACTTTCTTCTCGCTAGATCCCACGGATGGCAACAGCGGAGTAGATGCCTTCAGTCAGAGCTGGGGATGGCAACTGTGTTATGCATTCCCTCCTACTGCCTTAATACCAAGAGTGATTCAGAAGATAAGGGCAGAAAGAGCAACGGTGATACTAATAGCACCGCACTGGCCCCAAAGGGCATGGTTCAGCCACTTAAAAAACCTCAGCATCCAACCTCAACTGACACTGACGGACCAGCCAGATCTCCTATCACAGGGCCCAGTCAACCATCTGAACCAGAGTCCTGAAGCTTTCGGCTTGGTTACTGAAAGGGAAAGACTTCAGAACAAAGGCTGTCAAACAGGGTGATCAACACCATCCTAGACAGTAGGAAATCCGTGACCAGGGCAATCTACGAGAAAGTGAGGAAAAAGTTTGTCCTGAAACAAAAACAAACAGACTTCCAGCAGAGGGATTATTCCAACAATCCTGGATTTTTTGCAAGATGGAGCAGACAAAAATATCTCCCAAGCCACGCTGAAGGTACAAGTGGTGGCGCTTTCCTCGTTCATGGACATCAGACTCGCAGAAGATCCCCTGATAAAGCGATTCCTGATGTCATTTAAAAGAACTCGACCTGCCAAAATGAACAGAACCCCAACTTGGGACATGTCCACGGTGCTTAAAGGGTTTCTCTCCCCTCCATTCGAACCGACAGAGGACAGCTCAGACAAAAATCTCACTGTAAAAACTGCACTTCTTGTGGCCCTAGTATCCGCTAGAAGAGTAAGCGAAATCCAAACCCTATCCATGATGAAACCATACTGCCTAATACAATTCTCTCGCCAGACCCGGCCTTCCTACCAAGGTCTCTTCAGCATTCCATAGAACCCAAAAAATCATCATCCCTTCTCTTCCAAAAACTATGGATAACAAGAAAAGGGACATTTACAGCAAACTGGATGTGAGAAACACGCTCATTACATACCTCGAGAGAATGAAGGATTGGCGAAAAACGACGTCTCTCTTTGTCCTCTATGCAGGAGTTAACAAAGGAAAACAAGCATCCAAAAATACCATCAGCAGATTGATAATAATGGCCATACAGACGACCTATGAGACACAAGATCTCACTCCTCCAGGAGGGATCAGAGCACACACAACCAGAGCCTGGGCGACCTCGGTTGCAGAGAAAGCAGGGGCGACTCCAGAGCAGATCTGCAGGGCAGCGACATGGTTGAGCTTCAGTACCTTTGCAAGGCACTACCGTATAGACCAGCTGTCCGACCAAGAACAGGCATTTGGTCGCAAGGTGCTCCAGTCTCTACCCCCACCTTAGTAAGTATTGCTTGATACTGTACATCCTCTCGGATGCTGCCCTGGAAGACGATTCGAGAAAACAGAGTTAGGTACCTGGTAACTCTTTTTCTAAGAAGTCTTCCAGGGCAGCACTAGTTCCCACCCTTAAACGACAAATACCAGATACAGAGGGGGAGCTTCAAGCTTACTGTGACTTCCTTCGGTACTTTAATACAACTGAGGCACGCAGGTAAGACTGTGAAATTTATAATGGTGGACTAATGTGTTTCCTGTTTCAGGTAGGAGGAGCCTATCTCTCAGATGCTGCCCTGGAAGACTTCTTAGAAAAAGAGTTACCAGGTACCTAACTCTGTTTTTTTTTTCCTTTACAGACTCATTCTTAGCGAGGAGGAATAGATGCAATGGGTGATCGTTTCCTTCTCGCTATCAGACAAGTCTGTTTTCTCTTTTTCACAGAGACAACACAGGGAAGGGCTACAAAGTGAGTATAACAGCGATCATGTGATCGGCGTCCTGATCAATAGTCGAGACCCGGGGCTGTCAACGACAGCCCAATCTCAGTACTGGGAGTGCGTGATCGAGAGCGCTCTCAGCACAAACACAAGAACATATTTGCGGCACTCAATTCCTTTAGGACTGCGTGGGCTTTAAACTTAAGAGGTCAAAGTACATGTTTTCTGCAAAGGTATATATATGATGCTCCTTTTTTTTTTCTTTACCCTCATGCCAGGACTACAGTAGGATACAGTATGTGCCTGGGCCCTTGTTCACACTAAACAGATTTTGACAAGTTGCAGCTTATTGCCGGCAACGGCACAGTTCCATTCCTTTGGGGCGCCGCACCGATTTGCAAAAGTAGTTTCTACACTACTTTTGCCGATTTCGGGTGCGCCTTCAATAGACATCTGTGCATGAAGCCGCACTGATGTCTTTCAAGTTGCATAGACATTCTGCTTTGAAATTGTGTAGCTTCAGATGAAGTCGCAAGATTTCAAACCTGTGTTCAGAATGAATGAGGGCTGAGGTCATTGATGCTAAATGCAGAAATCTGCAACCAGTTTAACCACAGCTTGTCCAGAAGACTCAACCACAGCCACGTGTTTTATATTCTTATGTAAATCATTAAATGTACGTTCTATCGCTTTATGTCTGAGTCTACTCCTTTTTCACACACTGTTAAGAAGCTTACCCCTATACCTACCATTACAGTTGGAACAGTATGTTTTGACCAATAAATGATTTGGTCATCCATTCTATACAGGATTACATAAGCAAGTGACAAGTTCTAAATTGGTCATATCTGAATTGTATGTATTGGCTGATATTCAGATCTTTGAGTTACTTTGGTCATGATCTAGCATTTTATAGTATTCATATTGCAACAATGTCCCAGTTTTCCAAAACTTTTTTTTTTTAACCACTTAACGACCGCTCACTGTATATATACGTCGGCAGAATGGCACCGACAGGCACAATCACGTAGAGTGTACGTGATTGCCTTTGTACAGTTGGGGGGTCCAATCGGACCCCCCTTCTGTACAGTGAGCGGTGGCTAAGTGTCCGGGAGCGTTCCGGGATGAGGGGGCAGCCATTCGTTTCTGGCCACCCCCTCGCGATCGCTCCCGGCGAATGGAAATGCCCCCTCTGTCTGTGTCAGACAGAGGGAGCAGGAGGAAGTGATGTCATCTCTGGTGCGGCGCTCACATATACCGAGCGCCGTACAAGAGAAGACATCAGGTCAGTGCACACAACACTACACTGACACCAGGACACATAGGGACATAAATCGCCCCCCCAGGCCCCCCAGACACCCCAGATCACCCCCCAGATCACCCCCCAGCCCCCAGTCACAGTGTCACTGATTGCAGTGACCATTTATTTAGTGATCACTGCAATCAGTGACATTTGTGACTGTAAAAGTGTCACCAAAGATTAGTCTTAGGTCCAGTGTAGCCCCCTAAACCCCCCCTAATAAAGGTTTAACCCCCTGATCACCCCCCAGATAACCCTTTCACCCCCTATCACCACTGTCGCTAAGCGATCATTTTTCTGATCGCTGTCTTAGCGTCAGTGATGCCGATCGGCAGCCAGTAATTTTTTTTAGGTTCGCCGCATGTTTTTATCGCGTCAGGTACCCCAATATATTATCTAATAAAGGTTTAACCCCCTTGATCGCCCCCCAGGTAACCCTTTCACCCCCTATCACCACTGTCGCTAAGCAATTGTTTTTCTAAACGCTGTCTTAGTGTCGGTGATGCAGATCGGTAGCCAGTAATTTTTTTTAGGTTCGCCGCATGTTTTTATCGCGTCAGGTACCCCAATATATTATCTAATAAAGGTTTAACCCCCTTGATCGCCCCCCAGGTAACCCTTTCACCCCCTATCACCACTGTCACTAAGCGATCGTTTTTCTAAACGCTGTCTTAGTGTCTGTGATGCAGATCGGTAGCCGGTAATTTTTTTTAGGTTCGCCGCAGGTTTTTATAGCGTCAGGTACCCCAATATATTATCTAATAAAGGTTTAACCCCCTTGATCGCCCCCCAGGTAACCCTTTCACCCCCTATCACCACTGTCGCTAAGCAATTGTTTTTCTAAACGCTGTCTTAGTGTCGGTGATGCAGATCGGTAGCCAGTAATTTTTTTTAGGTTCGCCGCATGTTTTTATAGCGTCAGGTACCCCAATATATTATCTAATAAAGGTTTAACCCCCTTGATCGCTCCCCAGGTAACCCCTTCACCCCCATCACCACTGTCACTAAGCGATCGTTTTTCTAAACGCTGTCTTAGTGTCGGTGATGCAGATCGGTAGCTGGTAATTTTGTTTAGGTTCGCCGCAGGTTTTTATAGCGTCAGGTACCCCAATATATTATCTAATAAAGGTTTAACCCCCTTGATCGCCCCCCAGGTAACCCTTTCACCCCCTATCACCACTGTCGCTAAGCAATCGTTTTTCTAAACGCTGTCTTAGTGTCGGTGATGCAGATCGGTAGCCAGTAATTTTTTTTAGGTTCGCCGCATGTTTTTAAAGCGTCAGGTACCCCAATATATTATCTAATAAAGGTTTAACCCCCTTGATCGCCCCCCAGGTAACCCTTTCACCCCCATCACCACTGTCACTAAGCGATCGTTTTTCTAAACGCTGTCTTAGTGTCGGTGATGCAGATCGGTAGCTGGTAATTTTTTTTAGGTTCGCCGCAGGTTTTTATAGCGTCAGGTACCCCCATATATTATCTAATAAAGGTTTTAACCCCCTGATTGCCCCTAGTTAACCCTTTCACCAGTGATCACCATATAAGTGTTACGGGTGACGCTGGTTAGTTAGTTTGCTTTTTATAGTGTCAGGGCACCCGCCGTGTATATAACCCAATAAAGGTTTAACCCCCTGATCGCCCGGCGGGTGATATCAATTAGGTTTTAGCGTCAGAGAGGGTCTGCGTCACACCCCAGGCAGCGTCAGGTTAGTGCCACTAACACCCACGCGTGAAGCATACACCCCCCTTAGTGGTATAGTATCTGAACAGATCAATATCTGATCTGATCAGATCTATACTAGCGTCCCCAGCAGTTTAGGGTTCCCAAAAACGCAGTGTTAGCGGGATCAGCCCAGATACCTGCTAGCACCTGCGTTTTGCCCCTCCGTCCAGCCCAGGCCACCCAAGTGCAGTATCGATCGATCACTGTCACTTACAAAACAAAAACACACATAACTGCAGCGTTCGCAGAGACAGGCCTGATCCCTGCGACTCCAGTGCTGTAGGAGGTGATTTCACCACCACAGTTTAAAAAAAAAAGCAAATATGCCGAAGCATTGGGGCAGCAGGGGCGGAGGAGCGATTTTGCTCCTAATGCCGCGTACATACGGTCAAAATTCCGACGGAGGCTTGCCCGTGGAAAAGTCTGACCATGTGTGTGCGGCATAACTTTTTTGCGGGAGGATGCCCCCATGCTTCGGCATATATAAATGGTGCGTGTATGCCCATCATTGGAAGTGGGTGGATGAAGGGCGGCATACCCACCGATCAATCTCTTTTTTCGTTCAGCCAACTGGCTGCATGAAAAAAAAAGATTACAATACATGTCCAACAAGGACCAGCAACGTACTGGTATGTTGCTGGACTTTGAATGTTTATACCAGAATGATGCCTGCGGGTTTAGGTATCATCTTGGTATCATTCTTTTCAGCCTGCGGCCGGCTTTCATGTAAAAGCAATCCTAGCGGCTAATTAGCCTCTGGACTGCTTTTACAAGCAGTGGGAGGGAATGCCCCCCCCCCCGGATATAAAAAGCGCCATTGGGAAATTGGGAAAGCATTTTATCACACTGATCTTGGTGTGGTCAGATGCTTTGAGGGCAGAGGAAAAATCTAGGGTCTAGAAGACCCCAGTTTTTTCAAAAAAAGAGTACCTGTCACTACCTATTGCTATCATAGGGGATATTTACATTCCCTGAGATAACAATAAAAATGATAAAAAAAAAAAATACTTGGAAGGAACAATTTAAAAATAAAATAAAAAAGCAAAATTAATAATAAAAAAAAAGGAGGTGGCCTGGCGCGCAGCGAGGATGGCAGCACACTAGAGGAGCTCCTCAGCCCACGCGACCATTAGAAGCTCTACACCCGACCACAGGCTCTCAGATGCCGGGCAGAAGGCTATACTCAACTCCCCGCTCCCACCTGCGCCGCAACACCGGATCGTCCGCTGCGAAAAACATAGCGGACATCTTTAAAACACAGCAGTCAGGCCGCAACGGTTCTCCGAGATCCAAGATGGCGCCGCCGCAACACGAGGAAGACGACAGTGAGGACTCCCGACCGGCGCCTGTAGACTCTAACAGGGGTAAGCCTGCACCAGACCACCCCTTAACGTTAGCAGATATGTCTGTGATAGCCGCGGACATCAAAGCAACTTTCTCAGCGGCTATCACGGATTTGAAAACGAGCATGATAGTCATAATTGAAAAAGTGGCGGCGGTGGAGCACGCAGGTCAACGCAGGGACGAGGCCATATACAGGTTAGAGCTTACCACTCAGGCCCAAACGCAGCATTTCATTGACATGAATCGGCATATAGAGGATTTGGACAATAGGGGCAGGAGGTGCAACATTAGGGTGCGGGGGATCCCCGAATCTGTCGAGCACGAACAGATTGTCCCGGCCCTCAGGAGAGTGTTCAATAGTCTATTAGAACGCCAGGAAGATATGGAGATAGACTTTGTACGGGCACATAGGGCTCTTAGACCCAGAAGTTCTGATTCAGCACCCCCAAGAGACATCATATGTTGCCTGCAGAGCTTTGGCCTTAAAGAGGATATTATGCGCAAAGCGCGGAGAAATGACAGGATCATTTTTAATGGTGCGACAATAATGTTGTTTCAGGACCTGTCCCAGATAACTCTGAGAAACAGACGGGCCCTACGTCCCTTGTTGGATCGTTTGAGAGAGAGGGACCTGAAATATTCGTGGCGCTTTCCGTTCGCTTTGACTGTATCTTACAATGGTCACTTGCATATTTTACGTTCTCCAGCAGACCTTCCTGAGTTTTGTGAATCACTAGATATGGAACATGTAGCCCTCCCTGAATGGTATGCGGAATTTTTACACACTCCTCTGGAGAGGAGCCCTCCCGCCTCTCCCTTCATGTCACCTGACACCAGACTCTCTAAGAAAGCTAAGAAGGGGCGAGGTGGGAGCAGCAGACCCGACACACCGGGCAGACATGCGGGGCCTTCCAGGGACCGAAACGCAGAGTGACACTCCGCAGCATTGTTGGTACTCCCCTACTCCATGTTCATGCTAATTGCTTTACCTTTCCACTGGTGGTGAGACCTCTGTTCCCGCTTTGATCTGCTACCATTACTCACCTAACCCCTGATGCCATGTGGGTAATTACTGTCTGAATTGGGTCCTTCGGGGTGAATAGTCTCCGCCTCCCTAACTTGAATCCAGGCTGGAATCCTTTCCTGACGCACAGATCGATCTGGAATACTGAGGACTGTTTGCGTCTTTATGCAGCCATTATACTTAATCAACCTCCAGGATCGGCCCCATTGAAAGGATTGTCGGAATTTGACCCTTTTTTTTTTTTTTTTTTATTAAATTTTGTCAGCCGCAAGGCTTGCCTTCTCATCTCAAGAGATGTAGCCTTGCTCCCTAAGGGGTTTGCATCTGTGACGCCCAGATCTTCCAACCTCTATTGATTGCTTCAACTCTCTTGCAGAATTATCATGGAAGATTCTGGGTGCACCTGGTCCTCCTTTTTCCGCTAATGGGGATACGCATGTACTTTGATAATATATATGCCTATCAGTCTTTGCTCAGCGGGTCAGAAGGGGTTTACAACTACACTTATCCCGGAGGCTCCCTTTTCTGGGAGCGGTTGTTTGTTGTTTATTGTTTATTGTTTTTTGTTCATTTCTTGCCTAAGAAAATTTAGTTACACCATGGTCGGGTGTACAATACATTGAAATGTTTAATATGCTTTCTCTAACTTGGTTGTGTGGGCGGTGACTGGGAGGACCCTTTCATTTTCTCGGGTCTCCCTTGGCATCGCTCCTTTGGGTGGGCTGTCGTCGGGTCGTGTGTCTCCCAACGACCCCACAGAGAGCTCCTTGCTCCCCCTTTTGGGTAGCAGGGATCTCTACTATAAATTGGCAACTATCCCTTCCTGGGGGGGGGTTTTGACCGCTCAGGAAGTGGGACGATTTCTACGCCATCTTCTTATTGTGTCTTTCTCTTTGACCTTCTGTTTCTTCATAAATCTTTATTTCTCCCTTCTTTCTTTCCCCCCCCTTTTTTTTTTTTTCTCTCTCCCCAAAAAGTCTTTTTTAGAAGTGTTGTTGGATTGTTGTCTTAGTTGTCAAACACGGATACTAATTCCTACGGTATAGTCTTCATTTTGATTCATTGCAGAGTGCTCCTAGGGACACCTCCTTTTGACCCCCTTCATGGCGTACTCTTCCCTGGGGCGACGCCCCACGGTGATATCGCATAACATCAGGGGCCTAAACATCCCAGAACGCCGCTCCACTCTTATGAAGGAACTAAAGAAAGGTAGGCCCCATTTTGTATTTCTTCAGGAGACCCATTTCAAAACACGCCAGATACCGAGACTCACAGATTCATATTTTACTAGAGCAATCCACGCCACGAATGATGAATCTAAGTCCAAAGGGGTTTCTATACTGATCAGTAGAGACGCCTCTTTTGAGTTGTCTGAACAACTCTGTGATACGCAGGGTAGATTTATATTCCTGAAGGGGACATATGCAGGCACACCTGTAACACTCGCAAACGTGTACTTTCCAAATAAGGAACATGTTAAATTCTGTCAGAAAATAGTCAGGGAACTCAAGGGGTTTGCAGCTGGTTGCACGATTCTTGGGGGGGATTTTAATGTGCCTCTGAATCCCCTCTTGGATACGTCCAATGGCAAGACATGTATCTCTTATAAGATCCTCAAGAAGTTTAAATCGCTATTGCAATCCTTACAATTGATAGACACTTGGCGCTTCCTTGACCCGGACGGCCGCGATTACACCCACTTTTCTGTTCCCCATTCAGGATATGCCAGATTGGATTATCTGTTCATAACACAGAGGGATCTTCCCAGGGTCTCGGGGGCACATATAGGTCTACAGACGATCTCTGATCATTCCCCTGTATCCCTTTCGCTAGACATGTCACGTCTGACCACACAACAACCCTCTTGGCGCCTGAACGCCTCGCTATTAACTGACCCAGATCTACTACCGAAAATCTCCGCTGAACTGACAAACTTTTTTAAAACTAATATCACCCCAGGGATGGATCCTTTGATTGTATGGGAGGCTCACAAATGCACTATTAGAGGGATGTTGATTGCGATGGGTTCTAAGCGCAAGAAAGAAAGGGAGGCCACCATTCAGACTCTGATTTCGACGATCAATTCCTTAGAGACCCAACACAAGCAAACCTTATCGATAGACTCTGCTACTCGGCTGTTAGAGACTAGGTGGGAATTACAGTTGTTGCTTGACTCTAGAGCGAAGCGCATGCTATTTTTCAAAAAAAAAATTTACTACGAATCTGGGAATAAGACGGGCAGAGTGCTGGCCAGAGCCTTGAAGGATCATGCTTCCTTCAACAATATTGCCGGTATAAGAAACTCAGCGGGCAAACTAGAGGTTGCATCAGAGACGATTGCGGGACATTTTCATAGTTTCTATTCTAAACTCTACAACTTACCCCCCCAACATAAACAGCCACATATGGAAGGAGACAGGACACAGATTATCCAAGACTATTTAGTTAAAAGTGGTCTTCCAGCTATATCAGAGCTTGACTCTATTTCACTGGAATCCCCAATTTCCTCCTTGGAGCTCAGACAAGCTATCAAACAGCTCAAAACTGGCAAAAGCCCTGGACCGGATGGGTACTCGGCAATCTACTATAAGACCTTTATAGATACCCTAACGGACCCTCTGAAAGAGGCTCTGAACTCCCTGTCTGGGCCCAAGGAAATCACTCCTGACTTCCTGACCGCACACATAACAGTGATTCCGAAACCAGGAAAAGACCCCGGTGAATGTGCTAACTATAGGCCCATTTCCCTGTTGAATTTGGACGTGAAGTTGTTCGCAAAGGTACTGGCCTTGAGGTTGGGCCCACTTCTGCCAGGGCTAGTTGGTCTGGAGCAGGTGGGCTTCATACCCGGCAGGGAAGCAAAGGATAACGTTACCAAAGCGTTGCTTCTGATTCATGCAACGAAGGTGCGGAGGATCGAGGGCTTTCTCCTCTCCACTGATGCGGAGAAGGCCTTCGATCGGGTGGCATGGGACTTCATGTTGGCAGTGTGTGCCCAGGTAGGCCTGGGTACGCACATGCTGTCGTGGATTTCAGCATTATATAGGAACCCCTCTGCATACCTAAAAATAAATGGTACTCTATCTAAAAAAGTATACATCTCTAATGGCACCAGACAGGGATGCCCATTGTCACCCCTGTTGTTTATTCTTTCATTGGAACCTTTCATAAGGACGATCCAGAATAACCCGACGGTCCACGGGTTCCAGATTCAGGATAGGGAGTTTAAAATGGCAGCATATGCTGATGATCTTTTATTCTTCCTGACCGACCCAACACTGACCGTCCCCAGTCTCTTAAAAGAATTCGCCCAATTTGGCTATTTAGCAAACTTAAAGATAAATTATTCAAAATCTGAAGCACTCAATATTTCACTCCCAGAAGCTGTACTTTCCCTGACTAAGGCCAACTCCACATTTCGGTGGGATCCCATCGCCCTCCGGTACTTAGGAACATGGCTGACCCCACAACTACAGTCTATTTACGAGGTGAATTACTCCCCCATGCTCAAAACCTGCGAAACAGATCTCAATAATTGGCATTTAGGCACCTTTTCATGGTTTGGTCGCGCGGCCATCATCAAGATGGTGGTCCTGCCTAAATTTCTATACCTGATGCGCACCATACCGACCAAGATCCCTCCGAAATTCTTTAAAGCACTAAACTCCATCATTCTGAAATTTTTATGGCTCCACAAGAAACCAAGGGTGAAATTAACTACTCTGATGATGCCTAAAGAAGCAGGTGGGATTAATCTTCCGAATTTTAAAAACTATTATTACGCAGCGCATATAGCTAGGGTCATCGATTGGCACTGTCACGACGACACGAAAGATTGGGTTAAGTTGGAAGCGAGCCTGAGCGCGTTCCCGCTCATGCACTCACCATGGATCCCAGGGTCGGGCCTTTTTTCCAGTCAAAAATGCTGCCCGATCACACATAATACATTAGACATTCTGAGAACACTAGTTAAAAAGAAGGGGACAAATATCACCACGATCCCCAGCCCTCTGACCCCGCTGAAAGACAACCCTGACTTCTCCCCGGGTATTCATAATCCCACGCTCCATTCAGCAACGACTGGTATCTCCTTACAAATGGGTGAATGCTTTCTAGGTACTAAGGTTAGAAACTGGACATCCCTTAGGACTGATTGCGACTTACCACACCTAAAACAGTGGACTTACTTTCAGATCCGAAGTTACTTGGGTAAGTTTAGAAACTCTCCAGATCTTTACAGACCTCTGACCGAGATGGAAGAGGCCTGTCATAACAAAACCCCAGTATTTAAGGCCACCTCTCTAGCATATTCCTGGTTGCAAAACCAGGGAAGTGTGGGGGAGAGTGTATATAGGAGAGAGTGGTCCCGAGACCTAAACACAGAGATATCGGATAAACAATGGAAATATGCAAGCATCTTGGCACACAAATGCTCCATAAGTACTAACTTACAGGAAACCAGCTATAAGTTACTGACACGGTGGTATCACACGCCTGTAAGACTGCACAGATGGGATAGCCAAAAACCTGAGATATGTTGGAGATGTCAAAAGGAAAGGGGTACGTTGGCTCACATTTGGTGGCATTGTGCACTGATCACCAGCTATTGGTCGGAAGTGCGGACACTGATTAAACAGATCACTGAAACTAAGTTAAATTTAGATGCTGCATGTTGCCTGCTTCATATTTCCAGTTTTTCACTTAAGAGATACAAACATTCCCTGACAAAACACCTTTTGAATGCGGCCAAGTCCCTAATTCCCTTGTATTGGAACTCGTCTCGAGTCCCATCCATTTCTGAATGGCTAAATAAAGTAGGGGAAATAGCCACCATGGAAGACACCCTGGCCCAGGATGGTGATAATGCGAAGAAGTTCCACGATATCTGGCTACCGTGGTTTGATTTTAAATATTCTCGGGAATATTCACATGGGGATAGGAACACGCCCTCCTAAGAATGTTCGTTACAATAACCCTTCCTGCAGCTGGCCCTTAGAAGCTGACCGTCTTTTGAGACCAATCCGTCTACCCTTCGTAGTAAACGTAATACTCCCACACATTTTTTTTTTTTTTTCCCTCTCCCCTTCTCTCCTCCTCCCCCCCCCCCTGCTTTGATTTGTTTACCCCCTACTTTCTCTTTCCCTTTTCTTAAATCTAAACACTGCTTCAATTGAGATAGCGGATGTTGCAATAAAGTTTGCTCAGAAAGTACAGGTTGATATTGCTCTTTTATCCCTTCTAACTAGAAGACACTGTGGCGTTCCTACTTTTCGACTATGTACAGATTAACATTACTTTCTATGAAGTTTGCTCTGAAGATTGGTAGTAATAACGTGTAAAAGCTTTTTTCTTCACTACTCATTCACCTTTCTCTTTGTCAGTCATGACTCACGCCCGTGACTATAACCTGACAGCAGTCTTCAGCTAAACATTGACATTGACTGTTTGCCGTAATGTATTGTTCGATCGCAATGTTTGCAGTTGCATCTGCGTCCTTTGATAAGTGCGCTTCTGTATTGTTTTTATTCTTTCTTTTAATAAAAACTTTGAATGATAAAAAAAAAAATAATAAAAAAAAAAGAAAAAAAAAAAAGCACCCCTGTCCTGCCCTGCTCTTGCCCAATGGCGAACGCAAGCGTCGGTCTGGCGTCATATGTAAACAGCAATTGCACCATGCATGTGAGGTATCACCGCGAAGGTCAGATCGAGGGCAATCATTTTAGCAGTAGACCTCCTCTGTAAATCTACTGGGGTAACCTGTAAAGGCTTTTAAAGGCTTTTAAAAATGTATGTAGTTTGTCGCCAATGCGCGTTTGTGTGAAATTTTAAAGCATGTCGTGTTTGGTATCTATGTACTCGGCCTAAGATCATCTTTTTTATTTCATCAAACATTTGGGCAATATAGTGTGTTTTAGTGCATTAAAATTAAAAAAGTGTATTTTTTAACCCAAAAAATGCGTTTGAAAAATCGCTGCGCAAATACTGTGTAGAAAAAAAAATGCAACACCCACCATTTTAATCTGTAGGGCCTTTGCTTTAAAAATATATATAATGTTTGGGGGTTCAACATAATTTTCTTGCAAAAAAAAAAATGTTTTCATGTAAACAAAAAGTGTCAAAAAGGGCTTTGTCTTCAAGTGGTTAGAAGAGTGGATGTAAGCTTCCTAATGTTGTGTATAAAATGCCAGAACAGTTCAACCCCCCCCAAATGACCCCATTTTGGAAAGTAGACACCCCAAGCTATATACTGAGAGGCATGTCGAGTCCATGGAATATTTTATATGTTGACACAAGTTGCGGAAAAACGACAATTTTTTTTTTGCACAAAGTTGTCACTAAATGATATATTGCTCAAACATGTCATGGGCATATGTGGAATTACACCCCAAAATACATTCTGTTGCTTCTCCTGAGTACGGGGATACCACATGTGTGAGACTTTTTGGGAGCCTAGCCACGTACGGGACCCCAAAAACCAAGCACCGCCTTCAGGCTTTCTAAGGGTGTAAATTTTTGATTTCACTTCTCACTGCCTATCACAGTTTCGGAGGCCATGGAATGCCCAGATAGCACAAAACCCCCCAAATGACCCCATTTTGGAAAGTAGACACCCCAAGCTATTTGCTGAGAGGTATTGTGAGTATTTTGCAGATCTCGCTTTTTGTCACAAAGTTTTGAAAATTGAAAAAAAATAATATATATATATATATATTTTCTTTCTTCATTTTCAAAAACAAATTAGAGCTGTAAAATACTCGCCATGCCTCTCAGCAAATAGCTTGGGGTGTCTATATTCCAAAATGGGGTCATTTGGGGGGGTTTTGTGCGATTTTGGCATTTTATGGCCTTCGAAACTGTGATAGGTAGTGAGGAGTGAAATCCAAAATTTGTGCCTAGAAATCCTGAAGGCGGTGCTTGGTTTTCGGGGTCCCGTACGCGGCTAGGCTCCTAAAAAGTCCCACACGTGTGGTATCCCCGTACTCAGGAGAAGCAGAAAAATGTATTTTGGGGTGTAATTCCACATATAACCATGGCATGTGTGAGCAATATATCATTTAGTGACAACTTTTTGTAATTTTTTTTTTTTTGTCATTATTCAATCACTTGGGACAAAAAAAAAAAATATTCAATGGGCTCAACAGGCCTCTCAGCAATTTCCTTGGGGTGTCTACTTTCTAAAATGGGGTCATTTGGGGGGGTTTTGTGCTATTTTGGCATTTTATGGCCTTCGAAACTGTGATAGGTAGTGAGGAGTGAAATCAAAAATTTGCGCCCTTAGAAATCCTGAAGGCGGTGCTTGGTTTCCGGGGTCCCGTACGCGGCTAGGCTCCCAAAAAGTCCCACACATGTGGTATCCCCGTACTCAGGAGAAGCAGCAAAATGTATTTTGGGGTGAAATTCCACATATAACCATGGCATGTGTGAGCAATATATCATTTAGTGACAACTTTTTGTAATTTTTTTTTTTTTTTTTTTTTTGTCATTATTCAATCACTTGGGACAAAAAAAAAAAAATCAATGGGCTCAACATGCCTCTCAGCAATTTCCTTGGGGTGTCTACTTTCCAAAATGGGGTCATTTGGGGGGGTTTTGTACTGCCCTGTCATTTTAGCACCTCAAGAAATGAGATAGGCAGTCATAAATTTAAAGCTGTGTAAATTTCAGAAAATGTACCCTAGTTTGTAAACTCTATAACTTTTGCGCAAACCAATAAATATACGCTTATTGACATTTTTTTACTAAAAACATGTGGCTGAATACATTTTGGCCTAAATGTATGACTACAATTGAGTTTATTCGATTTTTCTTATAACAAAAAGTAGAAAATATCATTTTTTTTCAAAATTTTCGGTCTTTTTCCGTTTATATCGCAAAAAATAAAAATCGCAGAGGCAATCAAATACCATTAAAAGAAAGCTCTATTTGTGGGAAGAAAAGGACGCAAATTTCGTTTGGGTACAACATTGCATGTCCGCACAATTTACAGTTAAAGCAGCGCAGTGCAAAATTCTGAATTCACCTGTGGTCCTTTAGCTACCAAATGGTCCGGGGCTTAAGTGGTTAATAGAAACCACTGACAGTAAAGTTTGACGACATTCATTTGTATTGTCCATCATTATTTGTAACTATTACGAGGCTAAACTGCTTTTTGTAGGTTTGTTTGGATTGTGGTACTGGTCTTTTCAGAAAATATTAGGTACTTGTGTAAGTCAACTGTTAGTGGAGTTTTAACAATTACAAAAGTTTGGTGTAAGGATTTTGCTGCCCCCCCTTGGCTCTGCCCCTGACTCCACCCCCTTTGCCCTGCCCATGTAACCTACCTGATCCCTACACTTACCCACCTGACTCCTACACTGTACTACCTCATTCCTATTACAATGTCATTGTTCTTCATTTACAAGGGCTCTGCATGCATCCGATGACCCTGCCAGTGCCAGGAACAAACCCTGTCTTGGTGCCTCCAGGCCCAGGGCGCCTACCACAACGATCCGATTAGGCTACAGCACATGCCGCTGTACAGGACAGGTCGGGAGGGAGAGTGGCCTCTACGAATGGTGGTGACACGGCGGGGGTCACATGACTCATTATCGGAATCATGTATGGGCAGAGGCAGAGCTGGCCGTACTGGGACATCAATCACCAGAGACTCAGAGAGCGGGAGACAGGCCACTGATCATAGAGGTGGCGGCACCCAGGGGATGTGTGCTTCCGTTGCATCGGGACACAGTCCTCCAGCGCTGCTCTGTGCCTCTGACACTACATACGGACTCCCGGCTGCCACCTGAGTTAGTTACATGCTGCAGACAGTGGCATCACCTGCATTACTGCATACAGTCAGCACCGCACCGAAAACTTGGGAGACGGAGCGGAGACTGGCGGGAGACGGAGAGTAGGGAAACCAGCGGCTGCCTAGTGGTAGCCCCAGTCCTGGGTGTATATAAAGATGCTATGGCAATAGATCTTTAGGCTCACTTTACTAATTTAACCAGATGTACTATTTGCTATAATGATCATTATTTGCAGTCATTGATTTTATTTTCCTCTTTCATGTATGAAAATTATGGCTGTTGTGGCAAATAATTATTATATACAGTAACTACCAGAAATCGGTTAAAAGTGAGAGTCTGTGTTGGTTTGTAAGGGTAAAAAAGGACAAAACATTGCTACTTGTATAGAATATGTGTATGAGAATGTACAGTATGCTCATGCAGCAATTGTAATCACGGAATCTAGCTGATAATACATTGGTGTACAGGGCTTACGGAGTGGTCTTAGTTTGCTGTGTGCATTAAACACAAAAATAATGCTGACTTTGTGTTTTCTGTTCCCAAAAAGTGCACCAGGGCAGAAGTGTCAACATTTAACTTGGAAAAGAAAAAAAAGAATATGGCCAGCCAGCATGATAAACAATATGCATGTGTCAAATGAAGCAGCAGGTTGAAAAACAACCCCATATGTCATGCTGTTTGAGTGTAAATACAGGCAATATTCATTGAAATCTTCATTCCAAACACTAGCATATAAAATCTTGTAAACTGGCTGGTGAGCAAACGTTGCAGCTAATGTGAACAGTGGTGATTTAGTTAGACCCAAATATATGCAGTGCAAAAAAAGCATTATGGTGTCACCAACACTGAATCTTAGCTTAGGCTGACACTTTGTAGGGGGGACGGCAACAAAAGAGTCCCCTCCGACTTGCGCTACACTTTTAGTGTACCACCAGTCTTATACGGCGGACTGGGCCAGGAGGTAAATTGGTCTGGCGACCCCATAAAGCGGCCGCACTGCTGACAGTATGATAATACCAACAGGGCCGCCATACATATGTAGGGGGCACAGGCGTCCAGGGGGGGCCCAAGTGGCTGACTCCAACCAATGAGTTGTTGTGCTGGTGACTGGCATTCCGCAAATGTGGGGGGGCGCGGCTTCTAGTTTTGACTGTCCTATCATTGAAGTGGACCTCTCACCTGAGTTCTCAGCTACAGGGAGACAGATGCCATGTCGGGAGGCTAAAACTGTCTGTAGAGTGAAAGGGGAGGAGCTCTCCACTGTGTGAGGAGACCCCATGTCGGGAGAGGTGCAGTGGAGACACGTGAAGGGAGCCGATGCAGGCTGTAAGTACCCAGGCTGAAAGAAAAACCACACCAGTTTAGTGGAAATTGCAGGACAACTACCTAGCTGCAATGGGGCTTCTAATCTGGGTAGGGATGGTGCAGATACAAGGGAGACTGAGATGGTCAGCTACAATTAGAAGGTAGGTAGTAAGACTTTCCTGAAAGCCTTTAGGTGATCACAATCTAATATATATATATACAGGGCTGATCCGCCCTATACGCGGACTACGCAAGCTGCGTAGGGCCCCGAGTAATACTCGGGGCCCCGCCGCCGCTAGAGGTCCGCGGCCGGCGGAGATAATGTCTCCGCCGGCCGCCATTTTCCCGAAGACCAGGATGAGAAGAAGGGAGGGATCCTGCCAAAATAGCGCTGTGGCGCCGCCCACTCCCGCCCCCGGTCTGTCTGTTATCTGAGACTGTGACCTGTGGGGGGAAAGGGGTGGGCGGTGCCGCAGCTCACTGTAGCCGGCCGGCTCCGCCTCTAATTTGTTCCCCCTCGCCGCTGCTGAGCTATAGAAGGGCTCAAAGGGGGAGGGGGAGCGTGCTCCTAACTCACTGAGTGTTACTATCGCCTGAGGTCCGTCTCTCTCATCCTCTCTGTCAGCCGCCCCCCCTCCTCAATATCAGCCGCCCCCCTCCTCAATGTCAGCCGCCCCCCCCTCCTCAATGTCAGCCGCCCCCATCTCAATGTCAGCCGCCTCCCCCCCTCCTCAATGTCAGCCGCCCCCTCTCCTCAATGTCAGCCCCCCTCCTCAATGTCAGCCGCCTCCCCTCCTCAGTGTCAGCCGCCCCCCTCCTCCTCAATGTCAGCCACCCCCCCTCAATGTCAGCCGCCCCCCTCCTCCTCAATGTCAGCCGCCCCCCCTCCTCAATGTCAGCCGCCCCCCCCTCCTCCATGTCAGCCGCCCCCCCTCCTCAATGTCAGCCGCCCCCCCTCCTCAGTGTCAGCCGCCCCCCCTCCTCCTCAATGTCAGCCGCCCCCCCTCCTCCTCAATGTCAGCCGCCCCCCCTCCTCAATGTCAGCCGCCCCCCCTCCTCCATGTCAGCCGCCCCCCTCCTCCATGTCAGCCGCCCCCCCTCCTCCATGTCAGCCGCCCCCCCCCTCCTCCATGTCAGCCGCCCCCCCTCCTCAATGTCACAATGTCAGCCGCCCCCTCCCTCTTTAATGTCAGCTGCCCCACCCTCCTCAATGTCAGCTGCCCCCCCTCCTCAATGTCAGCCGCCCCCCCTCCTCAATGTCAGCCGCCCCCCTCCTCAATGTCAGCCGCCCCCTCCTCTCTGTCAGCAGACCCCCCCTCTTCTCTGTCAGCAGACCCCCCTCTTCTCTGTCAGCAGACCCCCCCTTCTCTGTCATCTCTCTCCTGCCTGCCTTCACTCTGGGACACAGAAAATGGCAATCTGCTACATGTGGCAGGTGAAGTGGCAAGTGACAATCCGCAATGTGTGGCAAGTGACGTTGTGGCAAGTGACAAATCGCAATGTGTGACATCGTAGCAAGTGACAATCCGCAACGTGTGGCAGGTGAAGTGGCAAGTGACAATCCGCAACGTGTGGCAAGTGACAACCCGCAATATGTGGCAGGTGGCGTTGTGGCAAGTGACAATCCGCAACATGTGGCAAGTGACAATCCGCAACATGTGGCAGGTGACGTTGGCAAGAGACACGCTCAGGCTCCCACTGATTCTGCATTATGGTGAGTTGAACTATTTTATATATTATATAACAATGTAATAATAGAAATGATGCACTTCACTAATTTTGTTTTGCGATACGGCACTGCGTCGACTTAACTGACAATTGTGCGGTCGTGCGATGGTGTACTCAAACAAAATTTACGTCCTTTTTTCCCCACAAATAGAGCTTTCTGTTGGTGGTATTTCTATATCAGTTTAGGCCAATATGTATTCTTCTACATATGTTTGGTAAAAAAAAAAAAAATGCAATAAGTGTTTATTGATTCGTTTGCACAAAGGTTATAGCGTTTACAAAATAGGGGATAGACTTATGGCATTTCTATTAATATATTTTTTTCACTAGTAATGGCGGCGATCTGCGATTTTCAGTGAGACTGTGACATTGCGGTGAACAGATCGAACACTTTTGACACATTTTTGGGACCAGTGACATTTATACAGCGATTTGTGCTATAAAAATGCACTGATTACTGTGTAAATGTCACTGGCAGGAAAGGGGTTAAATGTGTTCCCTGGGAGGTGTTTCTAACTGGGGGGATGGGACTGACTTAAAGAGGCGAGAGATCTCTGTTCCTAATCACTAGGAACAGCAGATCTGTCTCTCCTCCCCTGTCAGAATGGGGATCTGTCTGTTTACATTGACAGATCCCCGTTCTGGCTCTCTGCGGAGCGATCGCGGGTGGTCGGCTGACATCGCGGCCACACACAGGTCCTTTTATACTCCTATATACATGTATGGAGCCATGACAGGTCCTCTTTATACTTCTACATACACGTATAGGGCCATGACCGCTATACTCCTATACATGAATAAAGCCATGACAGGTCCTCTTTATTTTCCTACATACATGTATAGAGCCATGACAGGTCCTCTTTATACTCCTATACATGAATACAGCCATGACAGGTCCTTTTTATTTTCCTACCTACATGTATAGAGCCATGACAGGTCCTCTTTATACTCCTATACATGAATACAGCCATGACAGGTCTTTTTTATTTTCCTACATACATGTATAGAGCCATGTCAGGTCCTCTTTATACTCCTATACATGAATACAGCCATGACAGGTCCTTTTTATTTTCCTACATACATGTATAGAGCCATGACAGGTCCTCTTTATACTCCTATACATGAATAGAGCCATGACAGGTCCTCTTTATTTTCCTACATAAATGTATAGAGCCATGACAGGTCCCCTTTATACTCCTATATACATGAATATAGCCATGACAAGTCCTCTTTATACAGCTACACGCATGTATAGAGCCATGACAGATCCTCTTAAGTTATCATGATATAAAATGATATCCTTTTGGTGGGCGTAATTTTTTTTTGGGGGGGGGGGCAGCATTTAATTCTTGGTACCAGGCAGCACAATGTCTTAGGCCGCCACTGGGGGGGGACACCTGAAATGTAAGGAAGCACTCCGCTGGCTGGGGACACCTGAGATGTAAGGAAGCACTCCGCTGGCTGGGGACACCTGAGATGTAAAGAGGCACTCCGCTGGGGACACCTGAAATGTAAGGAGGCACTCCGCTGGGGACACCTGAAATGTAAGGAGGCACTCCGCTGGGGACACCTGAAATGTAAGGAGGCACTCCGCTGGCTGGGGACACCTGAGATCTAAGGAGGCACTCCGCTGGCTGGGGACACCTGAGATGTAAGGAGGCACTCCGCTGGCTGGGGACACCTGAAATGTAAGGAGGCACTCCGCTGGCTGGGGACAGTGACATCAGGGCTCCCATTGATTCTGCATTATGGTGAGTTGAATGATTTCATTTTATATTACAATGTAATAATAGAAATAATGCGCTTTAATCACCCTGACACCATAACAACCATGGTGCCGGGATGATTGAATTGCTAACACCAGGTGTTTGGAGAATCTTGATCTGCTGATTGTTAAACTTTCTGGAATACTCATATTTCTATTGCGGTGTAGGATCTGGGCCTGCTCTCTCTCTCTCTCTCATCTCAGACTCTAACCACACCCCTTTGAGTCACGCCCCTTTAAGCCACGTTCAATATTACGCTTAAACAACGCCCATTATTCACGGGTCAGGTAGAGGGCCCCTTTGCAGAATTTTGCTTAGGGCCCCAGGGAGGTCAGGATCGGCACTGTATATATATATATATATATATATATATATATATATATATATACTGTATACTATGTATACTAGAAACACCTGAGGGCGTTTTCGAGCTTGCAATGATGCATATGGCAGTTAAATATTAGGAAATCTTCTTATTTATTTGCCTTTGGCAGAGGAGTTGCTATATATTAAAGTGACTTACCATAGATATCAGCTACTGGTAATCTATATAAGAGGTAGGTGTTAATGTTTATACAGTAGCTGACTAGATTATACAGTGCCTTGAAAAAGTATTCATACCCCTTGAAATTTTTCACATTTTGTCATGTTACAACCAAAAACTTAAATTTACTTTATTGGGATTTTATGTGATAGACCAACACAAAGTGGCACATAATTGTGAAGTGGAAGGAAAATGATAAATGGTTTTCAATTTTATTTACAAATAAATAGCTGAAATGTGTGGTGTGCATTTGTATTCAGCCCACTTTACTCTGATACTCCTAACTAAAATCTAGTGGAATGAATTTCCTTCAAAAGTCCCCTAATTAGTAAATAGAGTCCACCTGTGTGTAATTAAATCTCAGTAGAAATACAGCTGTTCTGTGAAGCCCTCAGAGGTTTTTTAGAGAACCTTAGTGAACAAACAGCATCATGAAGGCCAAGGAACACACCAGACAGGTCAGGAACAAAGTTGTGGAGAAGTTTAAAGCAGGGTTAGGTTATAAAAAAAATATCCCAAGCTTTGAACATCTCACGGAGCACTGTTCAATCCATCATACGAAAATTGAAAGAGTATGGCACAACGGCAAACCTACCAAGACATGGCCCTCCACCTAAACTGACAGGAGAGCATTATTCAGAGAAGCAGCCAGGAGGCTCGCGGTAACTCTGGAGAAGCTGCAAAGATTCACAGCTCAGGTGGGAGAAGCAGTCCACAGGACAACTATTAGTCGTGCACTCCACAAATCTGGCCTTTATTGAAAATATGCACATAGAAAGCCATAAGAAGTCCCGTTTGCAGTTTGCAAGAAGCCATGTGGGGGGCACAGCAAACATGTGGAAGAAGGTGCTCTGGTCAGAATACTATGTGTGGCGGAAAACTCACACCACATCACCCTGAACACATCATCCTCACTGTAAAGCATGGTGGTGGCAGCATCATGTAAAAGTCCAGACCTAAATTCAATTGAGAATCTGTGGCAAGACTTGAAAATTGCTGTTCACAGACGTTCTCCATCCAATCTGACAAAGCTTGAGCTATTTTGGAGACAAGAATGGACAAAAATGTCACTCTAGATGAGCAAAGCTGGTAGAGACATATCCAAAAAGACTTGCAGCTGTAATTGCAGCAAAAGGTGGTTCTACAAGGTATTGACTCAGGGGGGCTGAATACAAATGCATGCCACACTTTTCAGATATTTATTTGTAAAAAAAATTGAAAACTATTTATCCTTTTTTTTTCCACTTCACAATTATGTGCCACTTTGTGTTGGTCTATCACATAAAATCCCAATAAAATACATTTATGTTTTTGGTTGTAACATGACAAAATGTGGAAAATTTTAAGGGGTATGAATACTTTTTCAAGGCACTGTATAGCAGGGGTCTCCAAACTTTATAAACTATGGGCCAGTTTACTGTCCTTTAGACTTTATCGGAGCCAGATTGTGGCCAGTGGGAGTAGAAAAGGTCCCAATGTCCGTGGGAAAATAATGCCACATTGTTTCACTGAAAGTAATTGCACCCCATTATTGGTGTAAATGGGAGGTATTGTGTCCCATTGTTGATGTCTTAGGGCCTCATTGTTGGTGTCATTGGAAGGAATTGTGCCCCCTTTATTGGTGTCAGTGGGGGGGAATGATGCCCCATTGTTGGTATCAGGATGTAATAGTGTCCCAAGGGTCGGATAAAATCAAGCAAAGAGCTGCATCTGGCCCCCAGGCCACAGTTTGGAGACCACTGCCCTAGAACATAAAGTGTGCTAAAGGAAAAGTATGGCCAAAGCTCTTTTGGTCCTACTTCTCCTGTGGGTATTCTGCACTCCTGTGACTCGTATTCAGTCAACAGTGGGTTAAATCCCACTGTCAACTGCCGTCACTCAGCCGCTCCAGGCTCTGGAGAGATCCTGACTTTAATGTCGGGATTCACCCAGATGCCTGGACGGGCAGCTAGTTCCAGCCTCTCAGCGAGAGCCACTGAATGCCTGAGCCGCTGAGAGCCTGAGCCAGCCAATAAGCAGAGAGCCAGTGACTGACAGTGACCGGCTCTTTGCTCACCGAAGACGAAGAACTGAGTGATCAGCAGTGTCTGATTGCTCAGTTTTCCATGAAGAGGCGACAGGGGACAGATATAGCATCGGATCGCTGCATCCACCTAGGTGAGTATAAATGTTTTTTTTTTTAATCCTGATTTTCTCTTTTAACCACTTAAGCCCCGGACCATTTTGGCTGGTTAAAGACCAGGCCCCTTTTTGCGATTTGGCACTGCGTCGCTTTAACTGACAATTGCGCGGTCGTGCGACGTGGCTCCCAAACAAAATTGACGTCCTTTTTTCCCATAAATAGAGCTTTCTTTTGGTGGTTTTTGATCACCTCTACGGTTTTCATTTTTTGCGCTATAAACAAAAAGAGAGCGACAATTTTGAAAAAAATTACATATTTTTTATTTTTTGCTATAATAAATATCCCCAAAAAATATATTAAAAAAACCCTGTTTTTTTCCTCAGTTTAGGCCGATACGTATTCTTCTACATATTCTTGGTAAAAAAAACCACAATAAGCGTTTATTGATTGGTTTGCGCAAAAGTTATAGTATCTACAAAATAGGGGGTAGTTTTATGCCATTTTTATTAATAATTTTTTTTTTTACTAGTAATGACGGCGATCAGCGATTTTTATCGTGACTGTTACATTATGGCGGACACATCGGACACTTTTGACACATTTTTGGGACCATTGTCGTTTTTACAGCGATCAGTGCTATAAAAATGCACTAAATACTGTGAAAATGACACTTGCAGTGAAGGGTTTAACCTCTAGGTGGCGCTGTAGGGGTTAAGTGTGACCTAATGAGTGATTCTAACTGAAGGGGGCGTGGCTTGGCGCGTGACGTCACTGATCGTCGTTCCCTATGACAGGGAACAGACGATCAGTGACATGCCACTAGGAAGAACTGGGAAAGGTTTGTTTACACTTACCTCTCCCCGTTCTTCAGCTCTGTGACCCGATCGCGGGACACCGGCGGCGATCGGGTCCGCGAGTCCCACGGGCGCAGTCATGGAGCTTCGGACCGGGTCGCTCGCGTGACCTATGGACAGGTTCTTGTATGCCCTTGTGCCTGTCCGTGACATTCTGTCAACGTACATCGTCGTGCGGCGGTCCTTAAGTGGTTAAGGGCAGGATTTGCACAGAAGCCCTGTGCGTCTTTTTGGGCTAAAATCAGACCTGAAACAGTGAACCAGGATGCACAGGACCCCTGCTGTGAGCTGCATCGGCAAGCAGTGTGAACCGAGCCTGAAGGTTTTAGTTACCTGAAATTTCTGCAAAAGTCAGTAACATTTTGCCATTTCTGGCTACATGCATTTAGATCAATCGGAATAGAAACAACAAAAAACAAACAGTAACTGTGAAGGATTGTTGCAAAAATAATTATCGAATACACAAAATAGAAAAAAAGCACATAGAGGACTCGTTTACACCACATGTGTTGGGCCGCATTGGTCAGTTCAGCCCCAACTCATGAACATGGCAAAAAGCTAAAATGTTAGTTGACACCAATAATCGGCTTCTAAATAAAAAAAAATTGGTTCGGTTAGACTTTGTTTGACTTTAATACATTCTAATAGTATCTATTATGTTGTTCCAGTCTATGAATTCCTTGAGATCAGCAAACCACAAAGGGATGTATTTGGCAAGATATGACATTTGTTATTTCATCCATTGTCCCTGTTTAACTCTAAAAGCTGTGTTGATCACATATTTCTCTAGTCTCTAGCCAGGTCAGTGTCGGAAACTGTCAATGGAGTAGAGGTGGAGATCATGTGTTGTGAACGATCTTTAAGATAATGGCATCAGTTCAGATGATGTCCTATGGTTCAAGGGAATTTACTTTTGAAAGAAGAGTTTTACCAGATGCAAAGATCTTTTAGTAGGTCAAGTGGGAGACCATCTGAGACCATGGCATTGAGCGTATCCTGGTGTTATTATACGCAAAGGGTTGTGACTTTGAAACTGAGTAAAGGATCTTGAAGATAATGGCATCTTTTTGGAAAATGTTCTATGGTCCAAGGGAATTGACCCGTAAGGCTGGGTTCACACTGCAGCACGAAGCAGCTCACAGCAGGGGTCTGTCGCATCCCTGTTCACCATTTCAGGTCTGATTTCTGTCAAAAATTTGGCCGGAATTCAGACCTGAAACGGACCAGAAGATGCACAGGACCCCTGTGCAGTTCACACCGGAGCCGTTCCGGAGATGTGTGAACCGGCTCCATAGCAATTCGCAATAGTCTGAACCCAGCCTCAAAGGAGCATTTTACCAGATACAAAGATCTTTTTGTAGGTTATGTGAGAGACTAGTCAAGTTTGGTCACAAAACACTCACCTGCTGTTTGGGGCTGTGACATTGAGTGTATGCTGGTGTTATAACACACAAAGGCTTGTGAGTTCAAATACTCAGATAACAGACTTTTTTATTGAAGTTTTAGGCAGCAGTTGAGACTGTGCCCTATGGTCCAAGAGAATGAACTGTTGAAAATACATTTTTACCAGTTGAGAAAATCCCTTAATAAACTAGGTCAGTGTGGGAGACTGTTGATGGAGTAGAGATGGAGATCATGTGCAGTGAAAGATTTTTGAAGATAATGGCATACGTTAAGATGATGTCCTATGGTTTAACTTTTGAAAGGAGAGTTTTACCAGATGCAAAAATCTTTTTGTAGGCCAAGTAAGAGACTAGTCTAGTTTGGTCACAAGAAGCTCACCTACTGTCTGATGCCGGGGCATTGAGAGTATGCTGGTATTGCCAAGGGTTGTGAGTTCAAATCCTCAGATAACCACCTTTTCAGATTTCTTTATTGAACATTTAGGCAGCAGTTGATATTGTGCCCTGTGGTTCAAGAGAATGGCCTGGTAAAAATACATTTTTACCAGATGATCCCTTAGTAAACCAAGTAGACTAGTCGAAGTCTGGGGATAGCAATTCAGTACAATTTTTTGACATGAAGCTATGAATATGATAATATGTAATGATAATACAACTACTGGTTTAGGTACTCCTATTAGCTTTGCTGGTGGCGTTGTGTGTGAGGCAGTGGTTATATAAATACAATGCTTGTGAGTTTAAATCCTGAGGTGGTCAGCTGCTTGATTTTATTTATTAGAGTTGCAGAAGCTCATAGTAACCAAATGGCTTTCAGGCTAGGTACAGTACTTGGTTGCTGGGGGTTACTGCTCTTTGTTTGTAGGTAACAGTTCAGATGGTGCCCTGCGGTTCAAGGCGATGGAGTCTTGAAAGTGCACTTAGGAGGAGGCAAAGTGGGAGACTAGTCTAGGTCAGATGGTAGCAATTTAGTAAAATGTTTGAATATTAATGCACTAGTCATATGGTATTCCATGATATTTAAGCTTCAGCTCTGAGAACCATTTGCCATCAGATAAAATGGACACTATACCCCAAAGTCTTGGTGCTACTTTGAGATACCATCTTTGCTCGCTCATGGGAATGAGAACCTATAGCCTTCTAATTCAAACTTCAGAAGCTTACATGCTGCACCACAGAACCAGAAGACCTAGTTGCTAGTGCACCTATATCAGGGATCTAGACAATTTGAAACATAAAACTAGTACCACATCAGAGATTTGAGCTAAGAAATCCACAGCTTCCTACATTCAACAGCAGCACACCAACAATGCGCATCACAGGCTTAAGCCAACAATGAAACTTCTCTGTGGAACTATATACTGAAGACGGCATGATGGGAACAATTGAAAAACATTTAGTGGCCCACAAAATACTAAACTGTTACCACCTCAGATTCAAACTACGAAATCCAGGGCTTTCAGCATTCAACAGCAGCACACCAACACCACAGGCACACCAACACCACAGGCTCCAGCCAGCAATATATCTTCTCTGTAGAACTATATACCAAATACGACATGGTGAGAACAATTAAAAAACCTTTTGGTGGCTCACGAAACACAAAACTGGGTTTTCTGTATGCAGAGTCTTTAAGCTACAAGACAAGCATTAAGCTGCATCAAGAGCACACAGTCAGCCACTCTGGGGACCTTTCTATTTTCCAGGACTTCATAAATGCAGTGCTTTATTTTATTGGCCGCAAATCAGTGCTGGGTTAGAGATCCACAAAGCAGTAAAGCACAGGGTAAGGGTTACAGCTTCCAAAATTAAATGCCAGTGGTGGTATACCTTTTTTTTTTTTTTTTAACCTGGCAGGTTATCTTTTTGGGTACAGGCTAAGTTAGAAAGCATCCACATGGACATTGGATGCAATACACATCCAGAAGCTGAGTTTATTTTGGCCAACAACCAGACTGAGTTTCTATTGCTCCCTGACAGAAAGATATTGGCATGAGCAAATAAATGCATGTGAAGATCATAATGCCTCAAGGGCTGGATAAAGGCAAGCAAAGAGCTGCATCCGGCCCCCAGGCCACAATTTGGAGACCACTGTTACATAACATGGGGTACCCAGGGTAGAAGGAAGTAAAGCTACACTATTTGGGTGAAACTTGCATGGTACCTACCTAGCTGCCAAAGGGCTTTTAATCTAGGGAAGGTGCAGACACAAAGGACACCGACATGATCACCTATACCTGGCAGGTAGGTAGTTGGACTCTCCAGCAATCCTTTGCTTGTGTCAGTTATACATATTAAGGAATCTTAATTATATTTCTGTTGATTGCTGGTAAGAAAAATAAACTGATGGATTTGTTCCTGCCCTCAATCCTTCCTTAGCTCAATGCCTGGACCACATACCTTCATCACTGTACTATATGTGTTCTGCTGCACCACTGGCATGGTTATATCCTCTTAGTCCTCTCTATAAATTCAGCAGAAATTTGTGCTTAAAGGCAACACTTTAAAAAGGGAACACTTTATTTTTCATTATGGATAGAGTAAGGGAGGGTTATAGCCCTTGTCAGTTTATTTGTTGCCATCCCTGTCCCATTTCGTAGATTTACCTTAATTTCCTGCCCCATAGCCTAACAGGAAGTGAGAGGAAATCTCTGCAAATTAAGGGAATCCATTGCCCCCCCCCCCCCCGAGGCCCTCAGAACAATGTCCCCACTGGAAAATTTCAGGGTGGGTCTTAAACAGAAAGGGGTGTGGCCTTGACAGAAAGGGGTGTTTCATATTTAAATTAGGGGGTGCACGAGTTTAGTCAGGCCTAGGGCAGCACAAACCCTAAATACACCACTGCGTGTCACTGTGCCTAAAAATTTTAGTGTGCCATGTAGGAGTTTCTGGAAATATAATACACATAGATTTTAGGTAGTGTTGATAAACACTTTAAAATGATTTATTTATAATTGTCCAGTGTTCTATTTTATTCATATATTTTTTTGTTATCTTTTAGCCTATCTTATGTTTTTACATCTGACACATGTCTATCATTTAGCTTTCTTGTATGCCATGATATACTACAACCGTTTTGGAATAAGAAACCTTCTAGCATTGTCCTATTTGTCGCCTACAACTTTTTGTAATTGATGAAGCCACATGTTTCTGGCACTCTGTTAGCTTTATATCATGCTATGCTATGATACCTGAAAAGTTAGTATGACACCAAGGCACAGCAAGCCCTCTATCTGTTGTATAACTTTTTTCTTGTGAAGGAAATCTCAATAAAAACAATGCTGTCTTCATTAAAGATCAGCATTTACTCTGTGTTCTTATTTTACCTAGAGTAATTTCTTCTCCAAACTTTTGCTGACCCTCTCATTTACCAAATGACATTGGTACAAACTCCAGTAGAATTCAAGCTTAGTTGACATAAAGCAACCTAAAATGAACTCTGAAATTCAATATATTTTGATGCTTCTCATATGTACTGTAGTCACTAGCTTCCCAAAGAAATGCAACGAAAATATGAGAAACCAATGTTTGTCCCCAACTAATCCTAAAAAGAATCAACTAAAGACAAAACTAAGGACAAAAACAAAAAACTTTCACACCACATTATGTCCACAATTCTTGTTATAAATGTGCACTTCGAACAGGGGAGGGCTGGCAGCCTTAGGCCTGGGGGGCAAGTCCAGTCAAGTGGGCCATTAACACCTTGCCAACCAGCCGCCGTCATCATACGGCGGCAGGTTGGCTCCCTTGCGCCCGCAGCATGATGCCGGAGCCAATGCACGTGGCCGCGATATCTGCCAGCAACCCACGATATCCACCGGCAACCCACAATCACTCCTGAGAGAGACAGTCAATGTAAACAGACAGATCCTTGTTCTGACAGGGGAGCTAGAGAGAGATCTGCTGTTCATAGTGATCAGGAACAGCGATCTCTCTGTACTCCCTGTCACTATACTCCCCCCACAGTTAGAAATACCTTCCTAGGGAACACTTAACCCCTTGATCGCCCCCTAGTGTTAACCTCTTCCCTGTCAGTGACATTTATACAGTAGTCAGTGGCTATTTTTAGCTCTGATCGCTGTATAAATGCCACTGGTCCCCAAAAAAGTGTCCGATCTGTCTTCTGCAATGTCACAGTCCCACTAAATATCGCTGATCGCGGCCATTACTAGAAAAAAATAATAATAATAAAAATGCCATAAATATATCCCCAATTTTGTAGATGCTATAACTTTTGCACAAAGCAATCAATATATGCTTATTGCGATTTTTTTTACCAAAAGTATGTAGAATACATATTGGCCTAAATCAGGAGTCTCCAAACTTTTTGAACAAAGGGCCAATTTACTGTCCTTCAGGCTTTAGGGGTGCTGGACTGCGGTCAGTGTGAGTAGAAAATGTCCCAACATCACTGGGAGTAAACATATACCCCCTTCCTTGCCAGTCACATTTATACAGTAATCAGTAATAAAATAAAAACCGCAGAGATGATCAAATACCACCAAAAGAAAGCTCTATTTGTGGGAAAAAAAGGACGTCAATTTTGTTTGGGAGCCACGTCGCACGACCGCGCAATTGTCATTCAAAGCGTGACAGTGCCGAAAGCTAAAATTTTGCCTGGGCAGGAAGGGGGTATATGTGCCCAGTAAGGAACTGGTTAAAAAGTCAATTACACAATAATAAAAAATTATAATGTTGACCGTTATTACAATATCTTAATACATACACACACAATGCCCATGTATAATAAATATACATAAAATACAAAAAGTCCAATGTGCTTGTGAGAGGTATTCGTAATATAGTGGTGGTGGCACCCTCTCACATACATATTGGACTTGGTTGTATTTTATGTATATTTATATTGAGATATTATACATGGGAATTATGTGTGTGTATGTATTAAGATATTGTATCAACGTTCACTTTATGCAACAATATCATTTTTTAATTTTGTGCAATTACGTTTTTTTAATTTATTGAAATAAAAATTGTTAATGTATTTTTTTCAATTTAAGCCACTTTAGTCACTAATATACCGATGAGGACACCATGAGATTGGTCACCCAACACCTAGCCACTTCCCCTCCCATCACCCACTCATCTCTCAAACCCAAATCTATATTTTTTCCAACCAATTCCAAGGGCCCATATTTAGAAACCTTCTATAGAGTGGTATTCGCAGATATGGTCAAATTGTGCAACTCCGCATCTTCGTCCAAAACCAACAACCTTTCACCTCTAGAAACTAGAGCCCTTGACAAACTTATGCACGCTGCAGACCTCGTGACCAAATCTGCAGATAAAGGAGGAGGCATTGTACTCCAAAATAAGTCGGACTACATAAAAGAGGCAGACAGAATTCTGTCTGATCCTGCCACTTACATCAAGTAGAAAACCAGCATGTAACCAACGACTTCGCTAAGGAAGCTGAGCTCTTGATCTCTTCCGCCTTACTGGACAGGATTATTACCAAAACCGAGAGCTCATTTCTACAAAAATCTTTTTACTCCATACCCTATTTCTACCACCTTCCTAAGGTCCATAAAAACTCGGAACACCCTCCTGGAAGACCAATCGTGGCCTCAATGGACAGTGTGACCTCCGGCTTTAGCCAATACATAGATCAATTCCTACAGCCCATGTCCTCCACCTCCAGTCCCATATCCGAGATGGTACACATCTAATGGAACTCTTGTCTCCCTACAAGTGGGAAACATCATACATATGGCTATCACTGGACGTCAGCTCATTGTACACCTCCATCCCCCATACATTTGGCCTAATGGCCATAGAGAAATCCATGACCACTGACCCTCTCATGAACTCTCGCCAAGCAACTTTCATCTTAGGAGCAACTAAATTTTGTCTCACACATAATTATTTCACCTTCAATGGAGATTTCTTCCTTCAACAACAGGGCACTGCCATGGGCACTAACTTTGCCCCGTCCTACGCCAACCTAGCCATGGGTTTTTGGGAGAACCAACACATCTACAATAATAACCCTTTCTCTGCCAATATAGTTTTCTTTGGCAGATACATTGATGATCTTATCATTTAGGATGGTACCCGCAAACTAATTTCCTCATTTGTTAAACACTGTAACGACAACACATACGGGCTATAATTTACCCATGAAAGCAACCCTACCTCCTTAGCCTTCCTGGACCTCGAATTGAGACACGACGGACACAACATCTATGCCAAGAATTATACTAAGCCTACGGCCGGCAACTCATATTTACACTTTAAGAGTTGCCACTACCCGAAATGGATCACCAACATCCCAAAGGGCCAATTCTGCCGTCTCAGACAAAACTGTACCAAGGACAGCGACTATGTCGAACTAAGTGCTCCCCTCAAAGATACATTCCTAGAAAAAGAATACCCTGCAAGTCTGTTGGATGAAGCATATCAGTTCTACCACCACGGCAAACCCCCCAAGACAAATCTACCTGCCCAGGACCGATCTAGCAGGTTTATTACCACCTTTCATTCAAAACACAAAAAATGTAAAAAAATATTATCTGGTCATTGGAACATTTTGCAACAAGACCCATATCTGAAAACCATCCTCCCCCCATACCCTAAGGTCACATATCGGAGGGCCCCTAACCTTAGGAATAAGATCGCCCCCAGTAAAATGAAACCTACCACCGTTTCACCAGCAGTTCTCACCCTTATACCGATTATAGGAATGTACCAATGTCGCAAAGCACTGTGCAACACCTGCAAATTCGTCGAGCACGGCCAAAAAACTTTCAACACGAAAGGGATCACTTACCAGTTAAAGGAATTTTACAACTGTTCCTCCGACTACGTTGTGTACTGCCTAATTTGCCCATGTGGCTTAATATATGTGAGCCGAACCATTAGACCTTTAAGACAACGTTTTGGTGAACATAGAAGGTATATCGAAGGTGGCACAGCACCACAGCTCATGATGGATCCACTGCAGGCCTAAAAGTCTGGGTAATAGAGCAAGGGAACAAAGTCTTTACCAAGTAACTATAGACCTGTTAGTTTAACTTCTATAGTTGGGAAGATACTGGAGAGATTAATAAAAAAACACATAGATGAGTTCTTGCTGGAAAAAAACGATTTAAGCAACAGACAGCATGGATTCATGAAAGACAGAAGTTGTCAGACAAACCTGATTTCTTTTTATGAAGAGGTAAGTAAAACCGTGGACAGAGGGGTGGCGGTGGACATGGTATACTTGGATTTTGCAAAAGCGTTCGATACAGTTGCGCACACACGGCTCATGTGTAAGGTAAAGTCTACAGGATTGGAAATATCAGTTTGTAAATGGATAGAAAACTGGCTAAAAGACAGAATTCAGAGAGTAGTGGTTAATGATTCTTACTCTGAATGGTCTAAGGTTTTCAGTGGTGTACCCCAAGGTTCAGTGCTGGGACCCTTACTTTTCAATATCTTTATAAATGATATTGGGTCTGGGATCAAAAGTAACATTTCTGTCTTTGCAGATGACACCAAGCTATGCAGTGGAATAACGTCCTTACAGGATGTCGCCAATTTACAAACCGGCCTCAATGCTCTGTCTAATTGGGCGACTATGTGGCAGATGAGGTTTAATGTTGATAAATGTAAAGTTATGCACTTGGGGGCTAAGAATATGAATGCATTATACATACTAGGGGGAGTACAACTGGGGGGATCCGTAGTGGAGAAGAATCTGGGTTTTGGTAGATCATAAGCTCAATAATAGCATGCAATGCCAAGCTATGGTTTCCAAAGCGAGCAAAGTCCTTTCTTGTATTAAGAGAGGTATGGACTCCAGAGAGAGAGATATCATTTTGCCCCTGTTCAAATCATTAGTAAGACCTCATCTGGAATATGCAGTTCAGTTTTGGGCACCAGTTCTCAAAAAGGATACCGGGGAACTGGAGAAAGTGCAGAGAAGGGCAACCAAACTGATAAGAGGCATGGAGGAGCTCAGCTATGAGGAAAGACTAGAGGAACTGAATTTATTCACTCTTGAGAAGAGGAGAATAAGGGGGGATATGATTAACATGTACAAATATATAAGGGGTCCATATAGTGAACTTGGTGTTGAGTTATTCACTTTACGGTCAACACAAAAGACAAGGGGGCACTCTTTACGTCCAGAGAAAAAGAGATTTCATCTCCAAATATGGAAAGGTTTCTTCACAGTAAGGCTACTTTCACACTGAGGCGCTGGATGCGCTGGCGGTATAGCGGCGCTATTTTTAGCGCCGCTATACCGTATTTTTTGCCGCGATTTGCGGGCGCTAGCGGGGGGAGGCGCTACCCCATTGATTTCAATGGGCAGGGGCGCTATAGGAGCGGTATTTTTACCGCTCCTATCGCACCTCAAAGATGCGGCTTGCAGGAGTTTTTTGACCCTCCTGCAAGCACAACGCTCCAGTGTGAAAGCCCTCGGGCTTTCACATTGGATACAATTGAGCGGCTTTTTTGGGGCGCATTGCAGGCGCTATTTTTAGCGCAATAGCGCCTGCAAAGCGCCTCAGTGTGAAAGTGGCCTAAGAGCTGTGAAAATGTGGAACAGACTCCCTCCAGAGGTGGTTCTGGCCAGCTCAGTAGATTGCTTTAACCCTTTCCATACAGGGCTTTTTATACCACTTCCATACCGGGCCTATTCTGGCACTTCTATCCTACATGTACAAATCATCATTCTTTTGCTAGAGAATTACTCAGAACCCCCAAACATTATATATGTTTTTTTAGCAGACACCCTAGGGAATAAAATGACGGTCGTTGCAACTTTTTATCTTGCACGGTATTTGGGCAATAATTTTTCAAACGCCTTTTTTTTGGAAAAAAAATGGTTTCATGAATTGAAAAATAACAAAACAGTAAAGTTGTCCCATTTTTTTTTTTTAATATGAAAGCTTATGTTACGCCGAGTAAAAAGATACCTAACATGTCACGATTTAAAATTGCGCACACTCATGGAATGGTGCCAAACTTCGGTACTTAAAAATCTTCATAGGCGACGCTTTGAAATTTTTTACAGGTTACCAGGTTAGAGTTACAGAGGAGGTCTAGTCGCAGAAGTGTTACACGCTCTCTAACGCACGCAGCGATACCTCACATATGTGGTTTGAACAGCGTTTACATATGTGGGCGGGACTTACGCGTGCGTTCGCTTCTGAGCGCGAGCTATTGGGGACAGGGGCACTTTACTTTTTTTTTTAATTTTTTTTTTTTTTTAATTTTTACTTTTTTTTACACTTTTTTTTTTTGATCACTTTTATTCCTATTACAAGGAATGTAAACATGCCTTGTAATAGGAATGTGTGTGACAGGTCCTCTTTATGGAGAGATGCGGGGTCAATAAGACCCCACATCTCTCCTCCAGGCTGGAAAGCGTGAGATCGTTAATTTTTTTTCACTGATCTCATACTTACTAGCCGCAATGGCGGCTTGTTTACATCTGAGGATCTGGGCGTGACGTCATCACATCGCGCCCAGGCCTCCGACGGTCATAGAGATGACTGGTGACCATCTGGTCACCAGTCATCTCTATGCTCGTCACGTGACCCACCACCGGCGCCGGACGATTCTCTCCGGGTCCCCGATGGCACGGGAGAGACCGGAGAAGCACCGGATGGCGGCGGGAGGGGGGTGTCCCCTCCCGCTGCCTATAAGAACAATCAAGCGGCGGAACCGCTGCTTTGATTGTTCTTATGGTGGTGCGCAGAATCGCCGGCTGAAAACAAGGATATCTGAATGATGCCTCTAGCTGCAGGAATCATTCAGATATCCCCCCCTCAAACCCAGGACGTCATATGACGTTCACCCGGAGGGAGAGAGGGTTCCTGCCGGCGTCATTTTACAATGACCCGGTATGGAAGTATTTAAGAAAGGCCTGGATACTTTCCTAAATGTACATAATATAACTGAGTACTAACATTTATAGGTAAAGTTGATCCAGGGAAAATCCGATTGCCTCTCGGGGAATCAGGAAGGAATTTTTCCCCTGCTGTAGCAAATTGGATCATGCTCTGCTGGGGTTTTTTGCCTTCCTCTGGATCAACTGTGGGTATAGAATTGGGTATATGGGATTGTACGATATTTTTTATTTTATTTATTTTTTTTTTTATGGTTGAACTGGATGGACTTTGTCTTTTTTCAACCTGACTAACTATGCAACTGTGTAAATTCCCAGATCTCTTCCAAAAGCCGAACGATTTAAGAAGTTGTGTGCTCGTGAAACTTTTTCGATCTACACCCTAGATGTCCTTTCACCAGCAGGTATAAACGAATGCACCGAAATAGCTACCATCCTCTAGTCGCATCATCAATTCTCCTGTTAGGTTACTGATTTTATTGATTTATCTTATAACCTGCACACACACACACATGCACAATATCACACGATCGACCACCACATGTGCTCGATTCTATTGTGTATATACATGTGTATATATATGCATGTATTTTTATATATGTATATTTTTTTGTGTATAATAATTTTGTGTATAATAATATAATAAATAAAACCATTTATTTTATTTCATATAATTGTTTTTACACTACCATAATTTCTCCACCCTATATTATCCTAATACAATATCTATTGACTAGTATACCAACGTATACTCCCCCCCCCCTTTTTCCATCTACTAACTATGCCCTTTATATGTATATATACTTCAGGTGGGACTTCTCATCCACATCCTCCCTTTACATTGTGTATAATATCTATTGACTAGTATACCAACGTATACCCCCCCCCTTTACATCTACTAACTATGCCCTTTATATGTATATATGCTTCAGGTGGGACTTCTCATCCACATCCTCCCTTTACATTGTGTATAATATCTATTGACTAGTATACCAATGTATACTCCCCCCCCCTTTCCATCTACTAACTATGCCCTTTATATGTATATATACTTCAGGTGGGACTTCTCATCCACATCCTCCCTTTACATTGTGTGGGTGGGGCGGGTTCTAGTAAGCATTGCCGCCCTCTCCTTTCTAAGTTGGTCATTTTTGACCATTTATCATACAACCACATATATACATATGTCCCTGTATATGTTTACATGTACCCTTCTGCACATGACTGCATGCGGATGCATGTGTACATGTGCACCATCATATTTAGTGTCCAACATGTCCCATTTCTCCTCCCTTCAATTGCTGTCTACATACAGCTGCATACTAATACATGCGCTCACACATAATCTCCATGGGTTCTGTATAATATTCCAGGCTGTTCACAACACCGCTACTTTTTGTTCTTTATTCATTTTTATACCTACTCTTTTTAAACATATATACACACAACAACTTTTTACTATTTTATAATATTTTTTATACATGTTTTGTGTCATCATGATCGTTCCTGCCCTTCCTGTGCTCTGCCCCTTGTCCACCTATCACGGCATATATATACTCAGCCACTCCCCCTGCCCGCCCTTATAATGATATCTGATGAGTCTCTGTCTGTTAGCTTGAGAAAGGAGCGCGGCTGTTTCTTCCATCTACAGCCTGCACGCTCACGAAACGTGGTCGCATACCAATGACGTCAACCCCCTCCACCTGACTTCACCCTGCGCTCCAAGCCTCGCGATGAGAACAAGCTCCACTGCTCCACCGCAAACCTGCTGCACTCCATCCAGCGGTGTAGAGCTTCCATTACAATCACAGGACGCGCAGCATAGGAGCTAAAGGAGAGGGATCGACTCTACCGAGGACAGCCCCACACCTTGGGACATGACTCAATGCCTGATTTTAACTACTTAAATGTGAGTGCACTTTAAGGAAACCTAATTGTATATTAAACTTGTTGAAAAATCTGCACCCAGAGGCGCCTCTTCTCTCCCCTTTTGTCTTTTCCGTGCTGGGAACATGGTCTCTGTTCCACCTTGATGGCAGCCCTGAGTGTGGTCCATTCCCATTCCATTTTATCCTATTTCACTAATTTATTGTTTCATTCCCTCTCCTTCCCCTCCCCCCTCCCTCCAATTTTAACTCTTTATGAACTATCATTCAAAGACTCAAGTCCTTGTGGACACCTATTAAGGAGACTGTGGACTTAGTACCATACTGTGCATACGTGGTTTATTTATGCATCCAGCACATTATAATACATCTATAGGATAACCTTGTATTAGCTATTTGCGCCTTTTACTTGTATATATTAGTCTAATAGCAATGACTTTTGACCTGGTGTCTATACTAGGTTTAGCAGTTGGGACACCGTACTGACCATGTCCAGACCTAAGCAAAAAAACAATGATGTGTGTCCATATTCTACATGATTCTGCCTCTTTCCTTGCTAGAGATTACTCCAGCCAAATCTGTTGTAGAGACAGGCAGAGCAATTTGGGCACTATGGGGCCTACTAATAAATGTTTTCACACAAGATTCAAACAGCTTTGACTGAAGATTCATGCTTTTTTCCAATGAATTTAAATTAAGAAAATATGTAAATCCTGGGTTAGAGTTGCGTGAATCTCGTGTGAAAACACTTATAAACTAAACCCCTATAAATTTCTTCACAATGCCTGCCCTGCTACTCCTAAATGCCACTATTACCAACCTCCATGATTACAATGTACTGTACTATAGAGAACGGTGAGGAATCAGCCCAGAACTACACAGGAGAATCTTGATCTCAATGAGATTCAATGACCTCAAGGCAGCTGGGACCATAATCACCAAGAAAACAATTGGTAACACACTAAGCCATGAAGGACTGAAATCCTGCAGCGCCCCTGCAAGTTCCCCTGCTCAAGAAAGCACATGTAGAGGCTCGTCTGAAGTTTGCTAATGAACATCTGAATGATTCAGAGGAGAACTGGGTGAAAGTGTTGTGGTTAGATGAGACCAAAATTTAGCTCTTTGGCATCAACTCAACTCGCCGTGTTTGGAGGAGGAGGAATGCTGCCTATGACCCCAAGAACACCATCCCCACTGTCAAACATGGAGGTGGAAACATTATGCTTTGTTTTTTTTTCTGCTATGGGGACAGGACAACTTCACTGCATCAAAGGGACGATGGACGGGGCCATGTACTGTCAAATCTTAAGTGAAAACCTCCTTCCCTCAGCCAGGGCATTGAAAATGGGTCGTGGATAGGTATTGAGGCAGCACAATGACCCAAAACACACAGCCAAGGCAACAAACAAGTGGCTCAAGAAGAAGCACATTAAGGCCCTGGAGTGGCATAGCCAGTCTCCAGACCTTTATACCATAGAAAATATTTGGAGAGAGCTGAAGGTTCGAGTTACCAAACGTCAGCCTCAAAACCTTAATGACTTGAAGAGGATCTGCAAAGAGAAGTTGCACAAAATCCCTCCTGAGATGTGTGCAAACCTGGTGGCCAACTAGAAGAAACGTCTGACCTCTGTGATTGCCAACAAGGGTTTGCCACCAAGTACTAAGTCATGTTTTGCGAAGGGGTCAAATACTTATTTCACTCATTAAAATGCAAATCAATTTATAACTTTTTTGAAATGCGTTTTTCTGCATTTATTTGTTGTTGTTCGGTCTATCACTGTTAACCACTTAAGTCCCAGACCAATACGCAGCACAAAGACCAGGCCCCTTTTTGCGATTCGGCACTGCGTCGCTTTAACTGACAATTGCGCGGTCGTGCAATGTGGCTCCCAAACAAAATTGACATAATTTTTTTTCCCACAAATAGAGCTTTCTTTTGGTGGTATTTGATCACCTCTGCGGTTTTTATTTTTTGCGCTATAAACAAAAATAGAGCGACAATTTTGAAAATAATTCAATATTTTTTACTTTTTGCTATAATAAATATCCCCAAAAAATATATAAAAAAACATTTTGTTTCCTCAGTTTAGGCCAATACGTATTCTTCTACATATTTTTGGTAAAAAAAAACGCAATTGGCGTTTATTAATTGGTTTGCGCAAAAATTATAGCGTTTACAAAATAGGGGATAGTTTTATGGCATTTTTATAAAAAAAACAATTCTACTAGTAATGGCAGTGATCACCGATTTTGTTTGTGACTGCGACATTATGACGGACACATCGGACACTTTTGACACATTTTTGGGACCATTGTCATTTTTACAGCGATCAGTGCAATAAAAATGCACTGGTTACTGTAAAAATGACACTGGCAGTGAAGGGGTTAACCACTAGGGGCGCTGAAGGGGTTAAGTGTGCCTAGAGTCGTGTTTCTAACTGAGGGGGGGCGTGGCTACGAGTGACACGTCACCGATCTCCGCTCTGATTACACAGCGGAGATCGGTGACATTGTCAGTAGGGGAGCGGGGAGATGTTGTGTTTACACCAACATCTCCCCGCTCCATGCCTCCGTGAGATGATCGCGGGGATCCCCACAGCGATCGAGTCCGCGGGACCCGCAGTCAGACTCACGGGGATGACTGCAGGGTCGCGGGCCGGCGGCGGCGCACGCGCGACCACATGGCAGGCAGTTAAAGGGGATGTACAGGTACGTGATTGTGCCTGTACGAGCGATTCTGCCAACGTATATATGCCGTGAGTGGTCCTTAAGTGGTTAAAATAAACTTACCATTAGACTGATCATTTCTTTGCCAGTGGGAACGTACAAAATCAGCAGGGGATCAAATACTTTTTTTTACCTCACTGTATATGGGGTATGTTAAGTCTGCATGGAGTATTCACGATGAGCTCTGTCTAAACTGAAATATTTGGAGTAGGGTAAAAAATACTTTCACTCATTCCTTTTTGTATATCCACTAATTTACCTGCTGAATTACCTGTTTAATAAATTGTTGTACTAATTGCAACATGTTTGGCAAATCGTACTACTCAAATACAAAGCTATAGAACATATTTAATGTGCTTGTAGAGGCAATTTTAAAAGTAAAATATTAAACATGCTTATACTCACCTGCTCTGTGCAATAGTATTGCACAGAGCAGCCCAAAACTCTTTTTCTGGGGTCCCCTGCAGCAATCCTGACTCCTTCTCTTCTGTGTCTGTGGGCTTGCTATGAGGGCTGACGTGCAGACTTGATCCTGAGCCGAGCTGTGTGAGTCCATGACACACACAGCTCGGCTCAGGCCAAGGTCCCCCTACTCACACTATTTGGCAGACAGCAGCAGGAGGACCGTTCCTTTAGAACAACTTTAAGGACATTCCAGTGTGTATTGTTGGCTCAGCTGCAGAATTTCAAGAAGCCCTCAAAAGACAATGATCCCTAACATTTTGGTAATATAGCATTAAAGTAAAATTAGTTCCCCTACAGAATATCAACACCACTCTTCCATAGATATTGTAGAGGAGGTCATATGGCTGAAAACAGCCATCAGTGTTGGTCCTGCAGGTAGCAATGATACTTTTAAACACCTACTAAACAAAAAATAGTAAAACACTGCCATGCCAGTTTTGGGGTGTAAGACAAATAATTTAACAGCTTTTGCCCCTAGGATGGCCAGAGTTATAGCAAAGGGTAGAGCATTAATAAAGAGGCTAGTGTAAAGAAATAAATAACTATACAAAAAGGACACATTAATGTAAATGTATCTAATGCTTATAAAGCAACTCATTTGGGAAAAGCACACATTGCAAACCAGTATTTCCAGAATGTGTCACTGCCTCCCTACAACAATTCTCTATGTAAAATAAATTAGCATATATACAGTACATCTTAGTGTTTTCTCCTACAAGTGATCCACACAATCATTAGGCAATTGGTTCAACATAATGATAAACAAGAGTCATCTCACAACATTCCTCGCATAGCTAAAAAGGTGGAGGCAAATTTAGGAATTTATTTAATGACATAATAACTGTAAATGGAATGAACATTTCCCTGCCGATTGGTTACACCTTTGTGGAAACGTGAGGATCTTTAATCTAAAACACTAACACGATCAAAATAAATACAGATTTGTCAACATTGTCTTTTATTTCCAGAATTTTGTTATTATTGTTTAATCAAAGCTACTTTCCAGAAGAGCTGTCAAACTACTCTCCAATCCGCCCCTCAGTTCCAATAAATATTTCTCAAATGTAAGCCTGTGAAGTCAACATAACCGCTGAATAGCAGACACTAAGGCCCCTTTCACACTGAGGCGTATTTCAGGTGTTTTAGCATTAAAAATAGCGCATAAATAACGCTTGAAATACTCCTGCCCCAATATTCTCAATGTGAAAGCCCGAGGGCTTTCACACTGAGGCGATGCGCTGGCGGGAGGAAAAAAAATCTCCTGCAAGCAGCATCTTTGGAGCGGTGAAAGGAGCGGTGTGTATACCGCTCCTTTACCGCTCCTTCCCATTGAAATCAATGGGACACCGAGGCAATACCGCCCGAAAACCGCGGCTGTAGCCGCAGTTTGTGGGCGGTATTTGCCCTTTTTCGGCCGCTAGCGGGGGTTAAAACCGCACCGCTAGCGGCCGAATATCGCTGTAAATACGATGGTATAGCAGCGCTGAAAATCGTGCCGCTATACCGCCACAGCACCTGCCCGCCCCAGTGTGAAAGGGGCCTAAGAGGAAATTGTGCATAACCTTTTGTTTTCTGGCAACAGTTCTCCATAGCAAAGCTATAGCTCTGGAGTCTGGACCATGTGGTGCTCAATATGCAAAGACAAAATTGCAGCCTACAAGCCCAAACTCCTTGGAGTTTAGATGCTTCTGTTGGTCAATAGTCTTGTCTTAGGCCTGATTCACACCTATGCATTTTTAGTGCTTTTTGCATTTTGCAGATTTGCACTACAGTCCATTTACCATGGTTTCCTATGGAACACGTTCTGTAGAGCAAATCTGCAAAATGTTTTGTTAATTGCATATCAATAACACTTGTAATTATAGTCTTCAGTCTGTGAAATCGTTTTTTTTTTTTTTTTAACATGCCATTACTTTTATTTTCCTCCACATGTAACTGTATATGAATAATACTTGTAATTATAGTCTTCAGTTTGTAAAATCATAGTTTTTATTTTTAACATGCCATTATTATAATTTTTTTTCCACATTTACATGCAGGCCAAGCTGTCCAGCAAAAGTGACAGGTGAGAACCACTTTATTGGTAGAGGTGCATACAGTGCATCCGGAAAGTATTCAGAGCTTCACTTTTTCCACATTTTGGCATTTTCCATTTTGCCTTATTCCAAAATGGATTAAATTCCTTATTTCCTCAAAATTCTAAAAACAATACCCCATAATGACAACATGAAAGACGTTTGTTTGAAATCTTTGCAAATTTATTAAACATAAAAAACAAAAAAATCTAATGTACGTAATTATTCACACCCTTTGCCATGACACTCAAAATGGAGCTCGGGTGCATCCTTTTTCCACTTATCATCCTTGAGATGTTTCTACAACTTGATTGGAGTCCACCTGTGGTAAATTCAGTGGATTGGAAAGACACACACCTGTCTATATAAGGTCCCACAGTTAACAGTGCATGTCAGAGCACAAACCAAGCCATGAAGTCCAAGAAATTGTCTGTAGACCTCCTGAGACAGGATTGTATCGAGGAACAGATTTTAGGAAGGGTACAGAAAAATGTCTGCAGCATTGAAGTAGACCTTCAATGAGCACAGTGGCCTCCATCATCCGTAAATGGAAGAAGTTTGGAACCACCAGGACTCTTCCTAGAGTCGGCCGCCCGGCAAAACTGAGTGATCGGGTGAGAAGGGCCTTAGTCAGGGAGGTGAACAAGAACTCTCACTCTGACAGAGCTCCAGCATTTCTCTGTGGAGAGAGGAGAACCTTCAAGAAGATCTCTCTGCAGCACTCCACCAATCAGGCTTGTATGGTAGAGTGGCTAGACGGAAGTCACTCCTCAGTAAAAGGCACATGACAGCCTACCTGGAGTTTGCCAAAAGGCACCTGAAGGACTCTGAGACCATGAGAAACAAAATTCTCTGGATTGATGAAACAAACATTGAACTATTTGGCCTGAATGGCAAGCGTCCTGTCTGGAGGAAAGCAGGCACCGCTCATCACCTGGCCAATACCATCCCTAAAGTGAAGCACGGTGGTGGCAGCATCATGCGGTGGGGATGTTTTTCAGCGGCAGGAACTGGGAGACTAGTCAGGATCGAGGGAAAGATGACTGTACAGAGACATCCTTGAGGAAAACCTGCTCCAGAGCGCTCTGGACTGCAGACTGGGACAAAGGTTCATCTTCCAACAGGACACAGCCAAGCACACAGCGAAGATAACAAAGCAGTGGCTATGGGACAACTCTGTGAATGTCCTTGAGTGGCCCAGCCAGAGCCCAGACTTGAACCCGATTGAACATCTCTGGAGCTTGAGGGGTCCTGCAAAGAAGAATGGGAGAAACTGCCCAAAAATAGGTGTGCCAAGTTTGTTGCATCATACTCAAAAAGACCTGAGGCTGTAATTGGTGCCAAAGGTGCTTCAACAAAGTATTGAGCAAAGGCTGTGAATACTTATGCACGTGTGTTTTTTTTTTTTTTTTTTTTTAATAAATTTGCAAAGATTTCAAACAAACTTCTTTCAAATGTCATTATGTGGTATTATTGTAGAATTATGAGGAAAATAATGCATTTAATCCATTTTGGAATAAGGCTGTAACATAACAAAATGTGGAAAAAGTGAAGCGCTGTGAATACTTTCCGGATACACTGTACAATGGTTATCTTTTATTTATATGGTTTAAGCCTAGGTTCACACTTATGCGATGCGGGAACCGGCGCAATTTCAGAGCCGTTTCCCGCATTGCATCTCTTCCGCAGGCAGTTCACACTACCCTCTGCTGACCGCTGCTCAATACAATGTTAATGACACCCCCAGATCGGTTCACAGATCGCAGTACGAACTGTGAATTCGGACAGAAATCGGAAAAAAGTCCCTGCACCTTTTTTATGCGATTCCAATGCGAGTTCAGCCATACAACTGTATGGCTAAACTAACACTGCACAGACATCCCATGTGATCGGCACTGCAGTGTGGGTGCGAATCACATGCAATGTTTAACATCGCACAAGTGGGAGGATGCAGATCAGCTGGGAATAAGGATGGCCAAAAAGTTAGAGGGGTTTTTAAACTAGGCGATGGGGGGGAGGGTCCAGAGATAGTGAGAGTCAGCGGGGAACATATTCTAGAGGGTAGTATTAGGGGCATTAGTGGTAGGGTAACCAAAGCACATAAACTCAAGGTAAGTATAGTAGCAAGTCCTAGTTGCAATCTGGGAACACCCAAGAGGATAGTATGTGACCGGTCAAAATATATTAATGCATTAAAGTGTCTGTTCACCAATGCCAGAAGTCTGCCAAGCAAAATAGGTGAGTTGGAAGCTCTGGTGCATGAGGAGAGCTATGATGTAATCGGTATTGCTGAAACTTGGCTTCATTCCTGTATTGCGTTTGTTAAAAATATGATTTTTATTATATTAATCAGACATAGGATACATGGGACAATTTTGTAATAGTGAGTTGGTCAGATTACCTGTCAGCATTTTGTTTGAGTAGATTTCTCAAACAAATGACAATGGGATTAGATACCATTGTTGTATTTAGTACATTACCTGTATTCAGTAAACAAGTAAGGTATTACTTGTTTAGATTTCTTTCAGCTCTCAAACTAAAATAATTACAGTTTAGATTACAGGTTTCGTTTTGAGTAGACAATAGGTAGATAGCATTGTTGTATTCAATGCTATTGTTGAAATACAGCTACAGCTATGTTTTCTGTTTGGTAACAATGGTAAACAGCACACATAAAAACAGGGCATAAGCTAGGAAGCTAGGAGACACACACCATGTTGCTGTAAGATCATGAAGAAGAACAGGACCTGATCTCCAAGAAGAATCATTGCCAATGGAGATCATGAACAAAGCGTAATCCAAGTTAAGTAACCTTTAAATGTATTTGTAGTTATAGACCATAGGCTGTTCTATTTGCTAGGCATTTTGCTTGTTATAGAAACCTGTCAGTCTTGTAGTATATTCCTAATATTGTAATAGTTTTGTATGTACAGCATCTTGTATAGTAAAAGCACATTTACACACTGCAGAAGTCTCAGCTTCCTTGTTATACCACAGAGTAACCTTGCTAGATAAACACAAAAGCAAAACAATTCCTCACATGACTGGGCTATTAATATTCCTGACTATGCACTCTTTCGGAAAGACAGGGTAAAAAGGAAAGGTGGAGGGGTCTGTCTCTATGTGAGAAGTGATCTCAAAGCGAGTGTGAAAGAGGACCTGGTGGATGGAGAGTGTGATGAGTCTGAAGCATTATGGGTGGAACTGCATACAGATGTGCGTAGTTCAAAGCTAATCATTGGAGTTTGTTATAGACCACCCAATGTTAATGAGGAGGTGGAGACTCAGCTCCTTGCACAGATGGAAAGGGCTGCAGGGGCTGGGACGGTGATAATAATGGGGGATTTTAACTACCCAGAAATTGACTGGAGTAATGGAACTGCTGGGACAGTTAACGGGCAAAAATTTATAAACCTATTGCAGGACAATTTTATGGTCCAGTTTATTGAGGCCCCAACTAGGAATGATGCTCTGTTGGACCTGGTAATCTCAAACCATGCAGAGCGTATTACTAATGCACAGATAATGGAACACCTGGGTAGCAGTGACCATAACATGATTTCATTTGATGTTAGTTGTAAGCAAAAATCACATACGGGAAAGATAAAAACACTTAATTTCGAGAGAGCAAATTTTCCAAGGATGAGCGCTGCTCTCCAGGACTTAGACTGGGAGGGAATATTGGCATCAATGGGCACAGAACAGAAATGGGAATTCTTCAAAAAGACTGTTTGTGAACTCACTGCAAAGTATATTCCCATGGGCAATAAGTTTAAAAGGCTAAAAATAAAACCTATGTGGCTCACTGCCAAAGTTAAAAAAGCTATAAACTATAAGAAAAGAGCTTTTAAAAAATATAAAAATGAGGGAACACTAGTGTCATTTAAATGTTACAAAGAATATAACAGGATATGTAAAAAGGAAATCAAGGATGCAAAAATTCAAAATGAATGACAGATTGCAAAAGATAGTAGGACAAACCCCAAAAAATTCTTCAAATATATTAATAGTAAAAAGGTCAAGTCTGAGCATGTAGGCCCTTTACAAAATAATCTAGAGTGGGTGACTGGGGACAAAGAGAAGGCTAATTTATTAAATACTTTCTTCAGTTCTGTGTATACAAAGGAGCATGGGGGAGCTCATGTCCAAAATGGGGGTGGTAGTGACACAGCCCCAAATCCACAATGGCTCAAAAGTGATATGGTCCAGCAATATTTAGATGGAATAAAGGTGGATAAAGCACCTGGACCTGATGGCATAAACCCACGGATCCTAAAAGAATTGAGCTCTGTCATTTCAAAGCCATTGTATTTAATTTTTAGGGACTCATTAATGACAGGAATAGTACCACTGGATTGGTGCAGGGACAATGTGGTGCCTATATTTAAAAAGGGAACAAAGTCTTTACCAAGTAACTATAGACCTGTTAGTTTAACTTCTATAGTTGGGAAGATACTGGAGAGATTAATAAAAGACCACATAGATGAGTTCTTGCTGGAAAAAAAATATTTAAGCAACAGACAGCATGGATTCATGAAAGACAGAAGTTGTCAAACAAACCTGATTTCTTTTTATGAAGAGGTAAGTAAGACCTTGGACAGAGGGGTGGCTGTGGACGTGGTATACTTGGATTTTGCAAAAGCGTTCGATACAATTCCCCACTCACGGCTCATGTGCAAGGTAAAGTCTACAGGATTGGAAATATCAGTTTGTAAATGGATAGAAAACTGACTAAAAGACAGAATTCAGAGAGTAGTGGTTAATGATTCTTACTCTGAATGGTCCAAGGTTATCAGTGGTGTACCCCAAGGTTCAGTGCTGGGACCCTTACTTTTTAATATGTTTATAAATGATATTGGGTCTGGGATCAAAAGTAACATTTCTGTCTGCAGATGACACCAAGCTATGCAGTGGAATAACGTCCTTACAGGATGTCGCCAATTTACAAGCCGACCTCAATGCTCTGTCTAATTGGGCGACTATGTGGCAGATGAGGTTTAATGTTGATAAATGTAAAGTTATGCACTTGGGGGCTAAGAATACGAATGCATCATACATACTAGGGGGAATACAACTGGGGGGATCCGTAGTGGAGAAGGATCTGGGGGTTTTGGTAGATCATAAGCTCAATAATGACATGCAATGCCAAGCTGCGGTTTCCAAAGCGAGCAAAGTCCTTTCTTGTATTAAGAGAGGTATGGTCTCCAGAGAGAGAGATATCATTTTGCCCCTGTTCAAATCATTAGTAAGACCTCATCTGGAATATGCAGTTCAGTTTTGGGCACCAGTTCTCAAAAAGGATATTGGGGAACTGGAGAAAGTGCAGAGAAGGGCAACCAAACTGATAAGAGGCATGGAGGAGCTCAGCTATGAGGAAAGATTAGAGGAACTGAATTTATTCACTCTTGAGAAGAGGAGATTAAGGGGGGATATGATCAACATGTACAAATATATAAGGGGTCCATATAGTGAACTTGGTGTTGAGTTATTCACTTTACGGTCAACACAAAGGACAATATGGCACTCTTTGCGTCTAGAGGAAAAGAGATTTCACCTCCAAATACGGAAAGGTTTCTTCACAGTAAGAGCTGTGAAAATGTGGAATAGACTCCCTGCAGAGGTGGTTCTGGCCAGCTCAGTATATTGCTTTAAGAAGGGCCTGGATACTTTCCTAAATGTACATAATACAACTGGGTACTGACATTTATAGGTAAAGTTGATCCGGGGAATATCCGATTGCCTCTCGGGGGATCAGGAAGGAATTTTTTCCCCTGCTGTAGCAAATTGGATCATGCTCTGCTGGGGTTTTTTGCCTTCCTCTGGATCAACTGTGGGTATAGAATTGGGTATATGGGATTGTATGATATTTCTTTTTTTTTTTTATGGTTGAACTGGATGGACTTGTGTCTTTTTTCAACCTGACTAACTATGTAAGTGTGAACCTGGGCTGAAACTTTTTTCCAAAAAGATAAAGAATGCTGCTGTTACTGCTTCAAAGCTGCAGTTGGACTTCAATTTAATTCCCTCTAATTCTATAAAGTATATTCCACAGGGCTCTACCCGATATACAAACTTAGTGTTAAACTCATATAAATTAATACATTAAATGCTTAACCACTGTTATCAAACTCATATATATTGTGCATCAAAAGTCCACATGAATGATGCATTTTTGATGCACAATATATATGAGTTTGATAACAGTGGTTAAGCATTTGATTTATTCGTTTGTATATTGGGTAGCTCTCTTATTATTTGCACTAAACATTTGGAAATTTTTGCACACACATCCTAAGCACAGGAATATACTGTGTGTATATGTATATATATATATTGTGACAGCAGGAAGGTAAAGTCACCTGGTTGCATCCAGGGGGGTAGATATATTTCGCCCAGATTCAGGCTTTATGCTGACTTATACAACTAGGGTGGAGAGTTGTATAAGCCCAGCTGAGGCTAGTAGGCTCATGGATGACTCATACCTCTAGGGAGAGTGTGGGGCGTCGTACAGACAGGGAGTTGATGAGGCCAGCTGAAGCTTGTCAGCTCATTTAGGCCTCTATAAGAACTCCCAGCTTCATTAGATGTTAGCTCATGCCTGGAAGCAGACCTGTGTGGACTTCCTGGAGAGAGTGAACCCTTGTCCGGTGAGACAAAGCCTGTGTGGCTATTTGCTTGGACATTTAAAACCAGGGACTTAGGGACTAGGACAGCACTAGGCTGATCCCAGTTGTTAGTTAGGAAACCTGTATGTTTAGTCAGAGGTCAAGTTGACCAGGATTTAATTTGTTTATGTTTCTTTTGGCTTTGCTGTGTTTTGTCACTGTAAATAGAAAATAAACCGCACCTTTTTTTTTTTGATTTTGAAAACCACAACCTCCGTTTGCTGGGCCTGTTTTTGTGTGGGGAGCCCATCCCGGGGGTCACACACACCCGCTGCCAAGCTAACCCCCTCACAGTTGGTGGAGAACCAGTGGCAGTTTTTTTTTAAGCCAGCATGGAGGAGATACTGAAGCAGCTGGCTCTAGCAAATGCCAATCAACAGCAGACAAATGCAGGTTTGCAAAAGAGCCTTGCAGCTCAACAACAGAACTTCGCAGCCCAGCAGCAAGCTCATCAACAGAGCCTTGCAGCTCAGCAACAAGCCCAGCAGCAATCTGAGGCCCGCTTCATAGACCTGTTACAGAAGCAAGAGCAGAGACTACAACAAATGGAAGCAGTAATGCAGCAACGTCCGCAGACCAGTGAGGAAAGCCGTCCCACTAATACCGCGTCCTTTGGGGTGAGTCGTTTATTGACAAAAATGACTGGAGAGGATGATCCAGAGGTATTTTTGACCACATTTGAAAGGACTGCTGAAAGAGAAAAGTGGCCTGAGGAGCAGTGGGCTGGACTGGTGGCTCCTCTGTTAACTGGTGAATCGCAGAAGGCTTACTATGACCTAGAGCCTGACCAAGCAAAAGACTATGTGATGCTAAAAGCTGAAATATTGGCAAGGCTGGGCGTCACCCAGGCTGTCCGGGCTCAGCGTGTGCATAACTGGACTTTCCAGCTTGGAAAACCCCCCAGGTCTCAAATGTATGATCTCATTCACCTAAGCAGAAAGTGGCTACAGCCAGAGACTTTGTCCGCACCAAAGATTGTGGAACGTGTTGTAATGGATCGGTTTTTGAGAGCTCTTCCTACTGCCATCCAAAAGTGGGTAAGCCATGGAGACCCAGAGACGGCCGATGGTCTTGTGGATCGTGTGGAGAAATACTTGGCTACAGAGAACCTGACGGCCTCTTCCAGAGACACTCGGACTTTCCACCCTAAGACCAGACCATCCCCAGGGGCGGATAAGAGGATTCCAAGGGGTGAGGGTGGAGAGAGTGAGAGGGTGGGAGCTCTACCCCAAGTTTGGCGAGAACAGCCTGGGAAATCAGCGGCTCAAGAGGCGGCAAGAAGGATCGTTTGCTACCGCTGCCGGCAAGCGGGACATATTGCAGCCAATTGCCCGGTTGTGGAGGAACCCATGCAGTGTGACTTTCTGATGGGCAGACGTCAGTCGCTGTGTGCGACAGTCGCATGCACTGCCATTCGAGGAACTGAGAAACATTTATGCAAAATGTGTGTTAATGGTAGAAATGTTGTGGTATTGCTGGATTCAGGTAGCCTTGTGACCCTGATAAAGGCTGAGTTAGTTAAAACAGAGGTCTCTGGGAATAGCAAGGTAGCTGTTATTTGTGTACATGGGGACACCCGAGAGTATCCAGTGACTACAGTGTGTTTCGAGACCCCCAAAGGTACCCTCTCTCATCCAGTGGGCTTAGTATCTCAGTTACCGCATGACGCCATTGTGGGAAGGGATTTTCCGAAGTTCTGGGAACTGTGGGATGATCCTGAGCCCCCACTGGTGCCCCTATGTACCAGGAATGGGATAGCCAGAACTCCCCTGAGAGTGGTGAGGACTCTCCGGAATTTCCCTTATCAGTATTGGCAGGGGAGACTCAAGAAACTGGAGAGGAGCCCACCTCCTCAGACGAAAACCTACCGTCTGTGGAGTTTTCTGATCTTGAGGTTCACAGGGAAAACTTTGCCACAGAACAGTTGAAAGACCCCGCCCTAATAAAGGCCCGGGAAAACGTAGTGAAAATAGATGGCGAGTTAGTGAACCCAGATAATACCTGCACTTACCCATACTTCAGCGTAGAGAAGGACCTACTGTATCGGGTGGCAAAAAGGGCAGAAGAAACCGTTGAGCAGCTTGTGGTGCCCAAACCTTACAGGAAGTTGGTGTTGGAGTTGGCCCATGGGCACATTCTTGGAGGTCATCTGGGGACAGAGAAAACCCGAGAGAGGGTATTACAGAGATTCTATTGGCCGGGGGTGATAAAGGACATAGAAAATTATTGTTCCTCCTGCCCTGTGTGTCAGAGGTCGGCCCCGATGCCACATTTCCGTAGCCCGCTGGTCCCTCTACCCATCATTGAGGTCCCGTTTGAGAGGATCGCCATGGATTTGGTAGGTCCTATAATCAAGTCCGCTAGGGGGCACCAGTACATATTAGTTATAATGGACTATGCCACCCGTTATCCAGAAGCGATCCCTCTCCGAAATACCTCGGCCAAAACCATAGCCAAAGAGCTATCTCTTGTGTTTAGCCGGGTGGGTATTTGTAGAGAACTGCTTACGGACCAAGGTACACCCTTTATGTCCCGGGTTATGAAGGAGCTGTGTAAATTGTTCAAAGTGACGCAATTACGTACATCTGTGTATCACCCCCAAACCGATGGGCTGGTTGAAAGATTCAACAAAACCCTAAAGCAAATGTTGAAGAAAGTGGTGGATAGAGATGGAAAGGATTGGGACTGTCTACTTCCTTATCTGATGTTTGCTATTAGGGAGGTGCCCCAATCCTCTACGGGATTCTCCCCCTTTGAGTTACTGTATGGGAGACACCCAAGAGGGCTGTTGGATATTGCCAAGGAAACTTGGGAAAGTGAGAGTTCTCCCCACAGGAGTGTGATTGAGCATGTCGCCCTGATGCAAGACCGAATTGCACAGGTAATGCCCATCGTGAAGGAACATTTGGCCCAAGCGCAGTTAGCACAGCAGAGAGTGTACAACCGTGGAGCCAAGACCCGTACCTTTTCCCCGGGGGATAGGATATTGGTACTTGTCCCTACGGTTGAAAGTAAATTCCTTGCCAAATGGCAAGGCCCCTACGAGATAATGGAAAAAGTGAGCGAAGTGAATTACAAGGTCAGACAACCAGGAAGGCGAAAGCCCGAACAGATCTATCACGTTAATCTGTTGAAAGCCTGGAGGGATAGAGAGTCCCTAGTCGCAGACACTTGGTCACCAGCTCAAACTGGTTGCGTGATTCCTGAGGTTGGAATAGCAGCCACCTTGTCACAACCCCAACAACAGGAGGTTAAGGAGTTTGTGCTTCGCAACAAGGAGGTATTCTCTGAGCTGCCGGGACAAACATCTGGGGTAGAGCATGACATCATTACCCCGCCCGGTGAAAGGGTGAAGTTAAAACCCTATCGGATCCCAGAGGCCCGACGGGAGGCAATACGGGAGGAAGTACAGAAAATGCTGAACTTAGGGGTGATAGAGGAGTCCCAAAGTGATTGGTCTAGTCCCATTGTGTTGGTGCCTAAACCGGATGGGAGCTGGCGATTTTGTAACGATTTTCGTCAGTTGAACAAAGTTACAAAATTTGACACCTACCCCATGCCACGTATAGATGAGTTGATCGACCGGCTGGGAACAGCCCGATACATGACGACTCTTGACCTCACAAAAGGGTATTGGCAAATCCCCCTGGCCAAATTGGCCAAAGAGAAAACCGCATTTGTAACCCCAGACGGGGCGTTCCAATATAAAAGAATGCCGTTCGGGTTACAGAATGCGCCGGCCACGTTCCAGCGGAAAATGGACCAGATGCTGAGGCCCCATCGGAAGTATGCTGCGGCTTACCTGGATGACGTAATTGTCCATAGCACAGATTGGGCCTCACATCTGCCAAAAGTGCAAGCAGTCCTGGACTCTGTTCGGGAAGCGGGGTTTACGGCTAACCCCAAGAAGTGTACCATTGGGCAGGAGGAGGCCAAATATCTTGGGTACACCATTGGGAGGGGAGTAATAAAACCCCAACTCAACAAAGTCGAGGCCATCCAGAGTTGGCCACGTCCCAACAGCAAGAAGCAGGTACGAGCCTTTCTGGGAATCGCTGAGTATTATCGGCGATTCATTCCCCACTTTGCCTCTAAGGCTGTGCCCCTAACCAACCTAACGAAGGGGAAAGGGTCGGTCATGATTAAATGGACCCCCGAGGCTGAGGCAGCATTCCAATTCTTGAAACAAGCCTTATGTAGCCAGCCAGTGTTGTACTCACCCGACTTCTCTAAAGACTTTGTCGTACAAAGTGATGCGTCAGATGTGGGATTAGGAGCAGTATTGTCCCAGGTCTGGAACGGGGAAGAGCACCCAGTCATTTACCTCAGCAGGAAGTTGAAGTCCCATGAGGTAAATTACGCCACCGTTGAAAAGGAGTGTTTAGCGGTGAAGTGGGCTCTAGATTCCCTTCGGTACTACCTGCTAGGTAGGCACTTTGACATGGTTACGGATCACGCTCCGTTAAAGTGGATGGCTCAAAACAAGGAAACAAATAGAAGAGTGAATAGGTGGTTCCTGGCCCTCCAGGAATTCAACTTCACAGTAAAGCATCGCCCTGGCGTTCAAATGGGGAATGTGGATGCTTTGTCTCGAGTACATGAATGCCTGATTGCTGGTGTTCCAACCCCGAGGTTAAAACAAGAGGGGGGGTATGTGACAGCAGGAAGGTAAAGTCACCTGGTTGCATCCAGGGGGGTAGATATATTTCGCCCAGATTCAGGCTTTATGCTGACTTATACAACTAGGGTGGAGAGTTGTATAAGCCCAGCTGAGGCTAGTAGGCTCATGGATGACTCATACCTCTAGGGAGAGTGTGGGGCGTCGTACAGACAGGGAGTTGATGAGGCCAGCTGAAGCTTGTCAGCTCATTTAGGCCTCTATAAGAACTCCCAGCTTCATTAGATGTTAGCTCATGCCTGGAAGCAGACCTGTGTGGACTTCCTGGAGAGAGTGAACCCTTGTCCGGTGAGACAAAGCCTGTGTGGCTATTTGCTTGGACATTTAAAACCAGGGACTTAGGGACTAGGACAGCACTAGGCTGATCCCAGTTGTTAGTTAGGAAACCTGTATGTTTAGTCAGAGGTCAAGTTGACCAGGATTTAATTTGTTTATGTTTCTTTTGGCTTTGCTGTGTTTTGTCACTGTAAATAGAAAATAAACCGCACCTTTTTTTTTTTGATTTTGAAAACCACAACCTCCGTTTGCTGGGCCTGTTTTTGTGTGGGGAGCCCATCCCGGGGGTCACACACACCCGCTGCCAAGCTAACCCCCTCACAATATATATATTGGTGTATCTCCATATATACATATTCTCACAAAAGTGAGTACACCCCTTACCTTTTTTGTAAATATTTTATTATATCTTTTCATGTGACAACACTGAAGAAATGACACTTTGCTACAATATAAAGTAGTGAGTGTACAGCTTGAACAACAGTGTAAATTTGCTGTCCCCTCAAAATAGCTCAGCACACAGCCAATAACCGCTTGCCGACCAGCCGCCGTCATTATACTGTGGCAGGTTGGCATGGCTGCGCAAACTGCCGTAGGTGTACGTTAGGCGTTTTAAGAGCTATAGGGGGCGCACGTGCCCATGGAGCCGATGCACGTGGCCGGCGGTCGCTACAGATCCCCATTCTGTCAGGGAAGTAGAGAGAGACATCTGCTGTTCCTATTGATCAGTTTATAGCGCAAAAAATAAAAACCGCAGAGGTGATCAAATACCTCCAAAAGAAAGCTCTAATTGTGGGAAAAAAAGGACATCAATTTTGTTTGGGTATAGCGTCGCATGACCGTGCAATTGTCAGTTAAACTGACGCAGTGCCATATCGCAAAAAATGGCCTGGTCAGGAAGTGGGTAAATCCTTCCGGGGCTGAAGTGGTTAATGTCTAAACCGCTGGCAACAAAAGTGAGTACCCCAAGTGAAAATGTCCAAATATTTCCAAATTGGGCCCAATGTGTCAATATTTTGTGTGGCCACCATTATTTTCCAGCACTACCTTAACCCTCTTGGGCATGGAGTTCACCAGAGCTTAACAGGTTGCCACTGGAGTCCTCTTCCACTCCTCCATGATGACATCCCAGAGCTGGTGAATGTTAGAGACCTTGCGCTCCTCCACCTTCCATTTTAGGATGCCCCACAGATGCTCAATAGGGTTTGGGTCTGGATGGCCAGTCCATCACCTTTACCCTCAGCTTCTTTAGCAAGGCAGTGGTCGTCTCGAAGGTGTGTTTGGGGTTGTTATGTTGGAATACTGCCCTGCGGCCCAGTCTCCGAAAGGAGGGGATCATGTTCTGCTTCAGTATGTCACAGTACATATTGGCATTCATGGTTCCCTCAATGAACTGTAGCTCCCCAGTTCCGGCAGCACTCATGCAGCCCCAGACCATGACACTTCCCCCACCATGCTTGACTGTAGGCAAGACACACTTGTCTTTGTACTCCTCACCTGGTTGCAGCCACACACGCTTGACACCATCTGAACCAAATACGTTTATCTTGGTCTCATCAGACCACAGGACATGGTTCCAGTAATCCATGTCCTTAGTCTGCTTGTCTTCAGCAAACTGTTTGTGGGCTTTCTTGTGCATCATTTGATGCATTGTGCGGCGTAGGGTCTGAGAACTGACAGGCTGACCCCCCACCCCTTCAACCTCTGCAGCAATGTCGGCAGCACTCATATGTCTATTTCCCAAAGACAACCTCTGCATGTGACGTTGAGCATGTGCACTCAATTTCTTTGGTTGACCATGGCGAGGCCTGTTCTGAGTGGAACCTGTCCTGTTAAACCACTGTATGGTCTTAGCCACCGTGCTGCAGCTCAGTTTCAGGGTCTTGGCAATCTTATTATAGCCTAGGCCATATTTATGTAGAGCAACAATTAATTTTTTCCCACGGCAGTGACGCGCTCTACCTCTCTTCCCGTTGTCTCGGCTCTTGATTGGATAGATTGAAAGCAGCGCAGCCGTTGGCTCCCGCTGCGGTCAATCATTATCCAATGAAGCAGGCGCCTGGCATTCTGTGTCAATGGATGCAAATGCTGGACTTGGGAGCGCGCCCGCACGGTATCCCCTAGGGAGAGCGCTTCTCCTAGGGGGTTTCCTGATGCGGGGAGGAGCCGCGAGTGCCGTTGGGGGACCCCAGAAGACGAGGATTGGGGCCACTCTGTGCAAAACGAACTGCACAGTGGAGGTAAGTAGGATATGTTTGTTATTTAAAAAAAATTTTGGGTTTACAACGCCTTTAACACACCTGCTCCCCATTCACACCTGAGACCTTGTAACACTAAAGCCCTGTACACACGATCAGATTTCCTATGGTTTTTTAACCAATGGATTTTTCCATCGGAAAATTGATGAACCTGACTTCCATCAGTCTTGCCTACACACCATCAGTTAAAAAACCGACCGTTCCAAATGCGGGAAAAATGCGAGAAAAATTAAGTTCAATGCTTCTGAGCATGCGTCGACTTGATTCTGAGCATGCGTGGGTTTTTTATCCGATGGAGTTCCCCACAGACGATAGTAATTTGCTATCGGTTTTTTAACCATCGGATAAATTTGGGGCTCATACACGATCGGTTTGTCCGATGAAAAAAGTCCATCGGACTGTTTTCATCTGTAAAACCTATCGTGTGTAAGAGTCACATGACACAGAGGAGAAAATGGCTAATTAGGCCCAATGTGGATATTTTCACTCAGGGGTGTACTCACTTTTGTTGCCAGCGGTTTAGACATTAATGGCTGTGATTGATTTTGAGGGGACAGCAAATCTACACTAATATACAAGCTGTATACTCACTACTTTACATTGTAGTAAAGTGTCATTTCTTCATTGTTGACACATGAACAGATATAATAAAATATTTACAAAAATGTGAGGGGTGTTTACTTACTTTTGTGAGATACTGTATATATATTAAAATCATATTTATATTCCACAGGGTGACAGCACTGCAATAATTTTACTGGAAAATAAACAGTGTAGTCAACCTGTTACAGGAGGTGGAAAATCAATATATACAGGTACTGCTAGGATTAACATGTAATAAAACTGTTACTGGAGGAATTTGAAAAACAGAAATGACTGTGTTAAGGCAGATGTTAACAGCCTACACTATATGCTATTTTTGCTTTTGCCCATAGTTCATTAAAAGAAGGTCCCATTCAAAAAAAATACAAAAATAAATATATAGTAGTGCATCCAGAAAGTATTCACAGCGCTTCACTTTTTTCACATTTTGTTATGCTACAGCCATATTCCAAAATGGATTAAAATCATTATTTTCCTCAAAATTCTACAAACAATACCCCATAATGACAACGTGAAATACATTTGTTTGAAATAAAAAATATTTAAGCCTACGCACCACTACTTAAAAATCTACCAAAGCTGCAATCACAATCCCATATGTGTAAAAAAACAAACAAAATGTGCAGCGCTATCTTAACCTAAAACAAAACATAATTCAAACATAAAGTGCATAAGTGCTGTGAAAATATTCCAAACAATCATACAAATCAATGTTGAATAATTATTACAAATTGCAAAGTATACAACTCATTAGGTGGTGAAAAATAGCGTCCATTCAAAAAATAAAAAGTTGATCCAAGAAAGTGTCCCACACTTGTGTACGCCAGAATAGTGCTTGAATTCAATCCACTCCTTTAGTGCTCAAAGATAGTGCAGATATAAATCATTGCAAATGCCCCCCCTCCAGGAGTATTCTCACCTCAAGTAATGCGACCACCACACTAAGTAGGGTCAGTTAAAGCTTTTTAGCCTCTCCAGGGCTACACCATGGCAGCTCCAGATCTCCTCTCCACTCCTTGCTCCCAGATGCTCGTGGCAGCCAAAATATTAAATGGAAAGAAACTGATAGTGCTTATCTCATTTAAAAATTAGGTTTATTACAAAATAATAAATGCAGAGTACTTGCATTTTGCTGATGCTTCCAGCACTCTAGTCTATAAACAGCTTAAAAAGATCTGTAATGAGAAAACCCCTCCCTCTCACATAAGCCTTGCAAAGGCTCACAGAAAGCAACCGGCTCCACGCTGGGTCCTGGTAACGTGATCGTCTGTGCCCCTGTAGTTGGTATTTTATCTATCTAGCCCATATATACAAAAGTAGCATTTGTCATATCTGTCATGTTAAAGGGTAACTCCAGTTTCATGGGGGAAAAAAATAGCAAATAAAGAAAAAATAATATAGCGTGTACAATTGCGATACAAGTCATATTGTAATTGAGTGTTATTAAAAATGACCTTTCCTTTTCAATCTGCTGCCGCTGTAATTTTCTATAAATGCAATGCAATATGACTACATGGAGTTGTTCTGTACACAGAATGTGTGCTGACCACTCCCCAGAAACATAATTTCCTGCTTGTGTCATTGGATCACCAATTTTCCCAGAAGTCTGCCTAAGATACAAGTCAGATTTCAGGCTTCCCGTGCAACAAAAATAGAATTTTTGGTGAGATATTTCCAATAGGAACATGTCTAAAGGGATGCAGGCCCAGCAGCTTTCCTTATTAGTGCCCTGCAGCTGCCACAGCTGACTCATAATTATGAAACCCCTCCCATTAGACCAGGGGTCTCAACCTGGCGGCCCTCCAGCTGTTGCGAAACTACAAGTCCCATGCCGCATTGCAAAGCTGACAGTTACAAGCATGACTCTCACAGGCAGAGGCATGATGGACTTGTAGTTTCGCAACAGCTGGAGGGCCGCCAGTTTGAGACCCCTGCATTAGACCCACTTGGCCCAGAGGCACAGACAAACAGAATGGCAAAAGGTAGGAATCTGCAACAAAAGTTGTTATAATCCTTGCCATGCACATACAATGCTGTGAACAAGTATTTGCCCCCTTTCTGATTTTTTTTTGCATATTTGTCACACTTAAATGACTCAGATCATCAAACAAATTTTATTACTACACAAAGATAACCCGAGAAAATACAAAATTCTGTTTTTAAATTATGGTTTCATCTATTAAGGCAAAAAAGCTGTCCAAACCCCCTAATAACTGGTTGTACCACCCTTGGCGGCAACAACTGCAATCAAGCATTTGTGATAACTAGCAATGAGTCTTTCACTTTGCTATGGAGCAATTTTGGGTCACTCTTCTTTGCAGAATTGTTTTAATCAATCCACAATGGAGGGTTTTCCAGCCTGAGCGGCCTGTGTAAGGTCATGATACAGCATCTCAACTGGATTTAAGTCCGGGCTTTGACTAGGCCACTCCAAAACTTAAATTTTGCTTTGTTTAAACCATTTGGAGGTGGACTTGCTGTTGTGTTTCAGATCATTGTCCTGCTGCATAACCCAAGTGAACTTGAACTTGAGGTCACGAACTGATGATCGAACATTCTCCTTTAGGATTTTCTGGTAGAGCTCAGAATTCATGGTTCCATGAATTATAAGTCGTCCAGGTCCTGAAGCTGCAAAGCAGCCCCAGACCATCACGCTACCACCACCATGTTGTAATATTAATATATATGTGTATGTATTTTATATATTGTGTTATATGTATAGCACAGTGTATATGTATCACATGCAGGCATTCCAGGACAGATCCATTTTACGCATCAAAACTGTGTTAAGGTTGTGCATGCCAAATGGGACTTGTTAATTAAAGGGGGGGAGTGGCCAAACAAGATTTACTCCACATTTTAAAGGGGACACATAGTGACTCTGGGCAGTGTTAATGTTAATATGCAAGAATGCAAATTAGGGCAGTTTTTGACTGCAGCTGTTTCTGGCTAGGGGTCATTATCTGTCACTGTGAAAGACAGAGGGCAGATCAAAGGCCTAATGGAGACGGCCAATCAAATTGCTCAGCCATTCAGTGTATAGGGAATATAATCTGGAGTTCTGTCTTGTCATGGTCCATGATTATGAAGGCACAGGTCTAGGAAAAATGTGACTTTGAGTTATATTCACTCTGTTGGATTTTTGTCATCTGTTGCAAGTAGGGATGCACGGATGCCACTTTTTTAACACAGAGTACGAGTACCGATACTTTACCTCAGGTACTCGCAGATACCAATTACCGATACCCATCGCCTAGGAAGAGGGGTGGTTTACATGCAGAGTGCAGGGTCCAGGCACATTACATGCAGAGTGCAGAGTTCAGGCACATTATATGCAGAGTGCAGGGTCATACATGCAGAGTGCAGGGTCCAGTTTTCCCCCACCACAACTTTCCACTGTATTCTCATTCACATGATCACCCCTCCTCAGCTCTGACTCGTGCTCACCCCTCCTCTACTGCCTTCATCTTCTCCCCCCTCCCTTAAAATCTACATCGTGCACATGCCTTACCGTTGTTATACTAATGTGAAGTACCTGGCCGACTCTTGCACAGACATCCCCCACTGCAAGCTTCCTCTCTGCAGCCAGATCACCTGGAGGCGTCGGCGTCCAGGCATCAGGGTCAGGTCAGGGAAAGGGCATAATACCTTCAGAGGCCCCCTCCCGCCCCTGACCGTACTAGCTGGGACACCGGCATCTCCCTTATCACTGCACGCAGGGAGACAAGCGTGTCCAGTTCACGTCACTTCCAGTATCGGAGCATTTTCGCGAGTACCGATACTTGCGAAAATACCTAGTTGCAAGTATTGGACTTTGTTCTGTGTTGGAAGTTAATAAAGTGCCTCTCTCTGGAAGAATCGGATTGCTGCTGGAAAATTACTTACATCATTATAATACCTAATTACTAATTATCTACACACTATACGATATCACTACACACCATGTCTGACTGTTGGTATGATGATCTTGTTATGAAATGCTGTATTAGTGTAGCAAGGTTCCCATCTCCTATGTAGATATAGACTACAGTTGACAAACAAGAAGGAACCTAGCTCCCTCCGGTGTTCAATTGTTATGTTGCATCAACCTGTTCGTTTAAAGATATCAAAGCAAGGCATGCTGGAACTCGTAGTACAGGGAGAAAGGGACTCAGTTGCCATGGGTAGTAAATAGACTAAAGTACCCACAGTGCAGCTGTACTCCCAAAGTGCATTGCCTCGTCACTTGGCCTTCTGGGACTGTTTACTTAAAGGAAGGGAGGAGCCACGGAGGGTCTCTCTGGACATCGCCCTGCTAGCAAGAGGAGCCTGGTTGAGGCCTGTTGTGTGTGTGTGTGTAGGCCTCATAGCCTGGGCCTACTGTTGTCAGAGAGGCCTGCCTGTTAAAGAGAGAAGAATCCTCCATTGGGAAGCCCAGCTGACGTTCTGGAGTTGTCCAGACATCTTCCACCTACCGACATCTCGTGCGGCGGAGTGAGAGACAGAAGACCGGGACAGCGGAGGGATCGTGTACTGGAGCATCAGCAGCGGAACCTGCCTGCCAGGCGGACTAGGCCTATTTGGGTGAGCGGGCACCTGCCCAGGATTTATTAACTTTTGTATAGGCCTGTGACTGTTAAGGCCCACCACCACTAGAATAGTGCGCCACGCACCAGAACTTAGTGCATCGTGTGGTAGTGCGCAGTTTAAAGTTGGCGTTTGCACCGCCTGAGAGTTACATACTCCCAAAAGCATTGCGGGAGTTCAGCTTTTCTTCAACACCCTTTGGATTACAAATAGTATGTACACCAACGTTTGCTAGCGAAGACTTCTACCTCTGAGGAACTTGTACATTGATCTTAGTCAGGCTTGACTAGAACTTACAGTGACGGGACACAGGGTGGTACTGCCCGCTAGGGGGAGCTCGCGAGCACAGAACATTTATACATAGAAAATAGACATTAATATTGTGTATACCATTGTCTTATTCATATTATCGATTCTGCAGGGCCCTGCACCAGTCAACTGTAATGCTGTCTTAATTTGCTACTTTTAATACTAAGTAAACTTTGATTTTTGATATAGCAGACAACTCTGTGGAGTTATCTATCGCCCTACTGATTAAGTGCCATGATCAGGTAATGGTTTTATTTACTGTATTACTATTGTGTGATACTATTGTGGCTCCTATCACACCAGTGGGTCCCACAATACCTGTGAAAACCAGTTGTGCCAAGGGAAGAGTTTGAGCCAAGTTCTTGGGGTTGATAGGCAGAACGTAGACCCAACATCTAAATCAGCAGCTCCTACGGGGATAGTGCTACATGTGGGGGCTCGTCCGGGATTTCTACAGTTCTGCAATCAACTCCCCCTAGCCAGAACCCTTGTCAGTACAAAATGGTGCTGCAGCCCGGTGGTGTCTGGAGGAAAATATCCTCCCGGGCAACGGTCTGGTGATTGAGATAAAAAGGGAAGTCTGGACAAAGGAGCAGCTACTCCCAGTTTTGAGAACACTGTCCACAGACAGGAAACCATGGGTGATTGATATGAGAACAGACACTGTCAACCCACACACATATGCACTGTGTGAATGGAAGAAGGGAGTTTCAGATCATTTTAAAGGCGCTAGTATAAAGACTGCCAACCAAGTAGAATTCTTCCTGATACAACCAGAAACTTCAAGAGAGGGCCCTACCTCCACCAGACAAAAAGGGCCCAGTACAGGGGGAGACGAACAGAAAGATGGTTCCAGCTCTTCACCATTGACTACCCTTGGGCCAGAACTATGCGCTGTTCTCAGGGAAATTGTAGCTAATTGTAAGGAGTCTCCAGACTACCTGATGACTGGATACAGGAAGCTCAGGATTTTCTCTGGGAAGCAGCCAGTGCCTTCAGCGGAAGATGGATTCGAAGAGTGGCTAGATCATGCCACTCAGGCCCTGGAAGAATGGGAAATACCCAAACAACATAAGAAGCAAAGGATTACAGAGAGTTTAAATGGGCCTGCCTTAGAGGCCATACGTAACCTCAAGCTCAGTAAGAAAGACTGCACTGCACAGGATTACCTGGATATCCTGCAGGATGTGTTTGGCCGGACTGAAAAAGTTACTGAGCTTCTCTACCAACTGGAGCACCGCTATCAAAAGGAGGGAGAGAAACTCTCCGAATTCATAAGGCGCCTGGACAAGATCATGCATCAGATCCTGCTAAAAAAGAGAATGGATCCTCGGAAAGTGGATGAGACCCGTGCACAGCAAGTTTTACAGGGAGCCCAACCTCTAGATCCCATTGCCCTTCTGTTGCGAACCGGGCAGGACGGTGGCATTCTGGAGTACCCCGACTTGATCCGGATGGTCAGGGAGGAAGAGGTCTTGTTGGACTATAAAAAGAGGAACCAGCAACCAAAACCAACTGCTCGAGTCAGAGTGATCAGTGCTGATGAAGGCGACTCTCAAGTTGAGCTTCTGAGGACCCAGGTGTCTCAGTTGATAGAAATGGTGTCCATGCTGTCTGGCCAGGCAAATGTTCTACCCAACAAAAATACTCCAGAATAACCCAAGAAGTCCCCCAACTCTGATGCTGACCAAGTGCCGAAGAGACTGATGACTTGCTTCGACTGTGGAGGAGTTGGACGTGTTAGAGGAGTATGTCCAAGCCCAGATAAAGCTGCGCAACAACACCGCAAGCCGGCGGAAAACTTCAGAGGGCCCCGGTGAAGGAGTCAACCGGGTGCCCACCTAGGCTCAGCTAACTCCAAGAGATCCAACAAAGCAAGGGGACAACGCCAAGAGCATAGATCTTTACCAAGCACCCTTATTATTGCCTCTGGGCGACCCAATGCCTCCAATTCCACTACTCAGATTGCTGGACGGCGGGAGATCAATGCACATCAGGCCCAACAAGGAACAAGATCCAGTAAAAATTCAAGAAAGAAGGGAGTGAGAGTGCAAATTGCACAGCCAAACAGGAAGGTCGCTCAGAGAAAACCTCCTGCCAACTTAGTGGGGCCTTCCCCAATAGTGTCAATCCAAGCAGAAGGAATTTATACAAAGGCCCTTCTGGACACTGGAACTCAAGTGACTCTTTTATATAGAGACTTTTATAACAAGCACCTCAGACATTTGCCACTGCAGAAACTGGAAGAACTGGAGATATGGGGCATCGGGACTCAAAGTTTCCCTTATGATGGATACCTGCCAATCAAACTGACTTTTGACCCCTCAGTGGCGGGAGAGACAGAGACCTTTGACACCCCGCCAGGAGCCAGCAAGGGCTCCCTCATCATAGGGACCAACACTGACCTAGTCAGGAGACTGCTGACCCCTCTCGCCCAGGAGCAGGATACCTCCACAACAAGAGTCCACCCCATGTTACAGCAAGCCTACCAGCGCTTGGTGATGGAACAAAAGGCCCCAGCAGAAGGGGTTGGGAAAATCTGGAAACTGGACAGAACAGAAAAGGTATTACAACCAGGAGAGGTGACTTGTTTAAGAGCTTCTGTCAAACTTACCTGGAAACAACCAGGCCCCTTTATTGTCCTTGAACCAGACCCACAAGAGAAACAAAATGGGATATAAGTGATTCCCGAAGTGGTTCCATTGAAGGCCCTAAAGAAAAGTCACTGGAGGGCCTCAGTAAGCATTAGGAATACTGCTACCACACCACTGAAAGTACCAGCCAGAATGCTGTTGGGCCAAGTGAACCAAGCCATCCTGGTTGCCCCATCCGACTTAAAGAGAAAAGAAAGGGGTGAAGTCACTGTGGAGAAGCTATGTTCTGAAGACACAACCCTCCCACCAGTATGGAAGGAGAGGGCCAAGGCCCACCTTGCTCGATGGCAGAAGATCTTCTCTAAGAATGAATTTGATGTGGGGTGTGCGAAGAGTGCCACCCACAAGATTCGATTACAGGAAGATGAGCCGTTTAGAGAGAGTCAGACGGGTTCCTTTGGCTGACCTGGAAGACCTGCGAGAGCAACTGGCAGAGCTTAAAAGGACAGGCATTATCCGAGAGTCCAGGAGCCCTTACGCCTCTCCAATAGTGGTAGTCCGGAAGAAAAATGGGTCACTGAGGCTGTGTATTGACTACTGAACACTCAACAAAAGAACCATACCTGATCAGTATACCACTCCCCGGATAGAAGACGCTTTGCAGAGTTTGTCAGGGGCGAAGTGGTTCAGTGTGATGGATTTGAAGAGTGGGTACTACCAAATTCCCATGCATGCTGAAGATCAGGAGAAAACGGCTTTCATCACTCCAGTGGGTTTCTTTGAGTTCAACCGAATGCCTCAGGGTTTGTCAGGAGCCCCAGTCACTTTCCAAAGACTTATGGAGAAGACGGTGGGAGACATGAATCTGATTGAGGTGCTGGTATACTTGGACGACATTATTGTGTTCGGAAGAACACGAAGAGCGACTGGAAAAGGTCCTAAAGAGGCTCCATGATGAAGGCCTGAAGCTTTTGTTGGAGAAGTGCCAATTTTACCAGCCCTCGATCCATTACCTGGGTCACATCATATCCGCTGAAGGGGTATCCACGGACCCAAGGAAGCTAAAGGGTGTCAACCCTTGGCCTAGGCCCACTAATGTGACCGAGCTTCGGTCATTTCTGGGATTCTGTTCTTATTACAGGTGGTTTGTGGAGGGATTTGCCAAGATTGCCCGACCTTTGAATGAACTGCTGAGGACTGAAGAGGAAGATGATGTTCCAGAATCAGTCAGACCAGTGAAATCCACCATGGGGCCCAGGACGCCGAAAGAGACTATCCAAGACCAGTGGACCAAGTGTGGAGGAGGCGTTCATTCAACTCAAGAAAAGCCTAACCACTGCCCGTGTGTTGGCCTATGCAGACACTACAAAACCCTACGAGTTGCATGTGGATGCCAGTCGAGATGGGCTGGGCGGGGTACTATACCAAGAGCATGAAGGTTACCTGCGGCCTGTTGCCTATGTGACAACTGCCAAACTGGATGCCACAGGGCATAGGTGGCTGGCTGCCCTCTCAGGATTCACGTTCAGCCTGAAATACAGGCCAGGTGTTGGAAACAGAGATGCGGATGCCCTATCTAGAAGACCCCATTGCCTCAGTGACCCCACAGAGGAATGGACCCAAGCGACCCCAGAAAGAGTGCGAGCCTTGTACCAGGAAGCTGAACTCCAGGCTGCAGGGAGGTCTAGAGCTGAAGAGATTGCAGTTACGGCTGTGGGAGTACCCAAGCACTACTGTAAAGTGACCCAAGTGGGAGAAGAAGGTCTACCCAACCTGTCGAGGAAGGATCTCAGGAAGGACCAAATGGAGGATCCCCTTGGCAGACTAGTGTTGAAGGCCTTGGAGGGCCGAGGCCCTGATGTGCTTCTCACAGATTCTCCAAAAGAGGCTCGGCTGCTACACAGAGAGTGGGACCGATTAAAGCTGCGCCAAGGGGTGGTCTACCGAAGGGGCCCCTCTGATGGTCCAGAAGAAAAATTGCAGTTGTTCCTGCCCAGCAAGCACAGAGAAACAGTTTTAACTGCCCTCCACGACCACCATGGCCATCTGGGTCCGAAAAGAACCTTCCATCTAGTGAGAGACAGATTCTACTGGCCATGCATGCGGGCTGAAGTTGAAGGTTACTGTCACTCCTGTATCCGGTGTATTCAGAGGAAGACCCTACCCCACCGAGCTGCCCCAATGGGCCATCTTCAGAGTCAGGGACCTATGGAACTGGTGTGCATTGATTTCCTTTGCTTGGAGCCTGATCTGAGTGGACAAGGGAATGTTTTGGTAGTAACCGATCATTTCACCAGATATGCCCAAGCATACCCAACAAAAGACCAGCAAGCTTCAACTGTGGCAAAAGTCTTAGTAGAAAAATTATTTGTCCACTATGGATTACCCTAACATATCCACTCAGATCAAGGGAGAGACTTTGAAAGCAATCTCATAAAGAAGCTGTTGGACTTGCTGGGCATCAAGAAGTCCAGAACCACTCCATATCACCCCCAAGGGGATGCACAGCCTGAGCGTTTTAACCGGACCCTTCTGGACATGTTGGAAACTCTAAGCTCGGAAAAAAACAACACTGGAGCAAGCATGTAGCTGCTATAGTACATGCCTACAACAGCATTGCAAATGATGCCACTGGATACTCTCCATAACGTTTAATGTTCAGGCGAGAGGCTCGGCTACTGGTGGATCTGGCCTTTGGCACTTCCCTTGATCACACATCAGTCACCTCCCATAAGGGGTATGTGGATCGGCTACGGAGAAGTCTAAAAACGGCCTATGAGAAAGCCCAAGCTACATCAGATCAGAGGGGGCTGAGGAACTAGAGGAACTTCGACCTAAAGGTCAGAGTACAAGATTTGCAGCCAGGGGGTCGAGTGTTAAGAAATCTGGGTATCCCTGGAAAACATAAATTAGCTGATCGCTGGAAGTCACAACCATACATCATCTGCAAACAATTACCAGGCCTCCCTGTATATCAGATCAGACCAGAAGGAAGTGTAAGCCCACTAAAGACTTGGCACAGGAATCGCCTGCTGCCCCTCTCTGAAGCAGTTCGCCTACCTCCTGCATCAGTCTCACAAGAGTCACACCCTCAACCTCTCAAGGGCCTCGACCAGTCACCAGATCTCAGTCAACACTTCAGGACATAGAAGATGAAGACTCTGAAGGTGAATGGGTAGAGTTAGATTGGTTGTGGTCCTCTCAGCAATCAGAGTCCAGGACCTCTCCTCTACCATTACCTGAGGTAACTGACAGTAGAACTCTTCGACCAGAAGCCCCTGAGTTTGTGCCCCACAGTATACTCACTGAGGAGTTAGAGGAAGGTGAGGAGTCTTTGTCAATGGGGAACTCCAGAGAGGTCTCAAATTTGTCTGAAGAAGAATTGGATATTCCAGGGCATAGAGTCCAGTGTACCCGAACAAGAGGAAAAAGAAACAGAGTCCATCATTCATGAGACCCCAACACCTAAGGAACAAAGAGAAAGAAGAGTCATTCACCCTCCCAAGAGACTGACTTACGATCAATTGGGTGAATGCTCAGAAGAAGCCATTCTCACTTCTAAAAGGACAAATGATATGTCTAGTTCTTCCACTGCAAATTTAGTGGAAGACAACCCCAGCTCACCCCCTGGCACATCTGGGCAGGATACTTCAGTGGCGGTGGTTTGTGGACAGAACAGTCTCGCTCCCCATGACAATTGGTGGGAGGTTCCTCTGTCCACTCTATGTCATGGAATGAGCTGTTTGAGTTTGAACACTGTTACTGAAAATGCAAATTGTTTATTGTCCTGCATAAACTAATTGAAAATTCCTCTGCGTGTATTGACAAAGCATTTATCAGGATACAAACTGTTGTCTTCTTTGGGGACCAAAGACTTTAAGCGGGGGGAGTGTGTAGCAAGGTTCCCATTTCCTATGTAGATATAGACTACAGTTGACAAACAAGAAGGAACCTAGCTCCCTCCGGTGTTCAATTGTTATGTTGCATCAACCTGTTTGTTTAATGATATCAAAGCAAGGCATGCTGGAACTCGTAGTACAGGGAGAGAGGGACTCCGTTGCCATGGGTAGTAAATAGACTAAAGTACCCACAGTGCAGCTGTACTCCCAAAGTGCATTGCCTCGTCGCTTGGCCTTCTGGAACTGTTTACTTAAAGGAGGGGAGGAGCCACGGAGGGTCTCTCTGGACATCGCCCTGTTAGCAAGAGGAGCCTGGTTGAGTCCTGGTGTGTGTGTGTGTGTGTGTAGGCCTCATAGCCTGGGCCTACTGTTGTCAGAGAGGCCTGCCTGTTAAAGAGAGAAGAATCCTCCTTTGGGAAGCCCAGCTGATGTTCCAGAGTTGTTCAGACATCTTCCACCTACCGACATCTCGTGCGGCGGAGTGAGGGACGGAAGACCGGGACAGCGGAGGGATCGTGTACTGGAGCATCAGCAGCGGAACCTGCCTGCCAGGTGGACTAGGCCTATTTAGGTGAGCGGGCACCTGCCCAGGATTTATTAACTTTTTTGTATAGGCCTGTGACTGTTAAGGCCAACCACCACTAGAATAGTGCGCCATGCACTAGAACTTAGTTCATCGTGTGGTAGTGCGCAGTTTAAAGTTGGCGTTTGCACCGCCTGAGAGTTACATACTCCCAAAAGCATTGCAGGAGTTCAGTTTTTCTTCAACACCCTTTGAATTACAAATAGTCTGTGCACCGTTTGCTAGCGAAGACTCCTACCTCTGAGGAACTTGTACATTGATCTTAGATAGGCTTGACTAGAACTTACAGTGACGGGACACAGGGTGGTACTGCCCGCTAGGGGGAGCTCGCGAGCACAGCACTTTTATACATATAAAATAGACATTAATATTGTGTATACCATTGTCTTATTCATATTATTGACTCTGCAGGGCCCTGCACCAGTCAACTGTAATGCTGTCTTAATTTGCTACTTTTAACCTCCCTGGCGGTATGATTATTTCAGATTTTAGGTGCTGAAAGCGGTACCATTATTTTGCATGGAAATTTGGCATTTTACATTGTAGGCCTGCAAAGGGTGCAACAAGGGTGCAATATTAGAAGTCATATTGCATCAGTAAACTTCTCGGGTATGGAAAATCTTAAAACAAGGTACAGCACAAAGTCCAACGTCACAATTGGGACAATAGAAACGGGTTTCTTTTCGGATTTTCCTTCCGGAGTCGTCACGCTTGGAGCAGCAAACCACACACATCCTTGTGGGTGCTGTCTTCTTTTCAGTTGGTGGAATGTGGTCCATAAAGTGACGACCAGTCAGGCGTTCCGGGTTCACAACGCCAGCAGCCCGACGTCCAGATCTGTTTACTGCCGTTGGCGTCTGGTGCTTCAGAAATATGAGTTCGGCAACCTTCCACACAAAGTCTGCATGAATCATAGGCCTGTTACTCTTTTTTTTTCAGAAGAATGAATGCATTCCACAGCCACTGTTCCAGAAGATGCCTGAAAAAAAAATTATAATTTTTTTTTTCTTGCTTCCTCATGGCTGGATAAAAAGGTCATGGCCTGGTCAGCCCTGTCCACACCTCCCATGGTATGGTTGTAATCCAACACGACCTGTGGCTTCATGACATCTTTTCCACCTTTAGTATGTACTATTACAGCAGAGGTGTTGTGAATGGTACACGTTTTTTTTGTCCCGCCATCTCATTGCCATAATTTTTCCTTTCTGCCAGGCCACTATTTCTCCTGCTCCGAGTTTTTTATTGGCAAAGGTTGGCGGCATGTCACGCCGGTTAGGCCTAACGATCCCATAGGCATCCGTCTTGTTCAGAAGAAGGAATTCATAGAGTTCTGGGGACGTATAAAAATTGTCTGTGGTGACACAGTAACCCTGGTTCAGCAATGGCTCAATCAAAGAAAGAACTAAAGGTTGCCATTCCAAAACTGCTGAATCGATCGCTGAATTTGGTCCCTTTCCCAGTGTACAGGACTGAATTCCAGATGTACCCAGAGCTGGATTCACACAGCATAAATTACTTCATGCCAAAACGAGCTTGCTTTGATGCGATAAACTGTATCCAGCTAAGACTACCTTTGTAGGCCATAAGACTTTTGTCAATACTTATGTCTCTGTCCGGCACATAGGTCTGCTGGAAATTATTCAAAATTAGTTGGTAAATCTCCCAAATTTTTTTCAGTTTTGGAGTTGGATGAGAACTCTCATCAAAGTCTTCATTATTTGCAAAGTGCAAATATTTCATTATGAGCGAAAATTTGTATTCCGACATAACGATGCCAAAAAAAGGAGTGGCCAGCAATTTGTTAGTTGTCCAGTGTCATTTCTGCAGGGGTTTCCCCACCACTCCCTGAAGTATTATAAGGCCCAGAAACTTCCAGATGTCCTCTCTGGTTACCGGTTCCCATTTTCTGGTCCTTGTAAAGCGCTGATGGGTAGCAGCTTGTTGCTCCTGGTAGCGATTCATCTCCATAACAATTTTGGCAATAACTTCATCAGTCAGAAAGAGCTCATGGTATGCCAAGGAGTTATCGTCCTCAACATCCACTTTGATCCCAGGTGTTCCTGTAAACGGAAATCTTGGGGGCGCTACGTGCTCCGTACTGCAATCAATTGAGCACCAGGTCCGCACATCGCTGGGCACAGTCACAGGATTGTCGCTAAAATCGCTTTCTGCGTCTGATGACAAACTTCCGTACGAGTCGCTGTCACTCAACTCCTCTGCAAGCGATTCTGTATCGCTGTCGCTGTTTTCCAACAGGTCATATAGCGATTTTGAGGTGGAGGCGCGCCTTTTTGATGCCATGTTCGCTGTGCAGTTTACAGACACAAAGTACAGTAAAACTGCAGACAAGGGCACTGGAGAAAGCACTGGGGGGCAGTCTAAGGTCACTTTATTTTATTTTCTATTGTAATCCAATAGGATTACATTGTATCAGTGTGTTTGTGCTTTATACTTTTTGAATTTACTGCCGGTTCCGCCCCCCTGCGTCACGATGCTCGCAGGGAAGGGAATCGGTGGAACACAGTGCATCGGGCGGAAGATCCGGCCGCTGTACACTGCGGAAATACATCGCGGGATCCCGGGGACAAGGTAAGTCACCTCTTCCAGGATCCAGCGAGGCAATCCCGAGTGTGGCTCGGGGTAACCGCTTTAGGTACTAAAATCTCACCCCGAGCCACACTCGGGAATACCGCCAGGGAGGTTAATACTAAGTAAATTTTGATATAGCAGACAACTGTGTGGAGTTATCTATCGCCCTACTGATTAAGTGCCATGATCAGGTAATGGTTTTATTTACTGTATTACTATTGAGTGATACTATTGTGGCTCCTATCACATGAGTGGATCCCACAATATCTGTGCAAACCAGTTGTGCCAAAGGAAGGGTTCGAGCCAAGTTCTTGGGGTTGATAGGCAGAACGTAGACCCAACATCTAAATTAGCAGCTCCTATGGGGGTAGTGCTACATTAGTTTTATGCCAGATGTAACGGGACGCACACTGTTCCAAGTTATCTACATTTGTGGATAATGGCTTTCCCCGTGGTTCACTGGAGTTCCAAAGCCTTAGAAATTGCTTTGAAACCCTTTCTAGACCGATACATGAACATTACTTTGTTTCTAATCTGTTCTTGAATTTTTTTAGATTGTAGTATGATGTGTGGCTTTTTTTGATCTGTTAGCGTGCTTCACTTTGTCAGACAGCTTCTATTTATGTGATTTCTTGATTTAACAGGCCTGGCAGTAATCAGGCCTGGGTGTGGCAAGTGAAATTTAACTCCGCTTTCCAAAAAATTGTGGTTAATCACAGTCCATTCATGATTCAGCATGGGGGGGGGGGGGGCAATTACTTTTTCACATAGGTCCAGGCAGGTTTGAACCGCTTTTTCCCCTTAAGTTAAATAATAATTTAAAAACTGCATTTTGGATTTACTCTGGTTATCTTTGTGTAATATTAAAATTTGTCTGATGATCTGAATTATTTAAGTGTGAGAAATATGCAAAATAATATTTGTATGGGGAACGTCGGTGCACAGCCATTTTCAGATCTCTCCAAGAGATGTTCAATCTGGTTCAAGTCTGAGCTCTGGCTGGGCCACTCAAGGACATTCACAGAGTTGTCCTGTAGCCACTCCTTTGTTATCTTGGCTGTATGCTTAGGGTCCTTGTCCTATTGGAAGATGAACCTTCACCACAGGTTTTTATCAAGGATGCAGTCATCTTTTCCTTGACTAGTCTCCGAGTTCCTGCCGCTGAAAAACACCCCACAGCATGATGTTGCCACCACAATGCTTCACTGTAGGGATGGTATTGGCCAGGTGATGAGAGGTGCCTGGTTTCCTCCAGACATGTCGCTTGCCTATCAGGACAAAGAGTTCAATCTTTGTTTCATCAGACCAGAAAGGTGGGCTGTCATGTGTCTTTTACTGAGGAGTGGCTTCTGTCTGGCCACTCTACCATACAGGTAGGAGGGCTACAGAGACGGTTGTTCTTCTGCAAGGTTCTCCTCTCTCCACAGAGAAATGCTGGAGCTCTGTCAGAGTAACCATTTGGTCACCTCCCTGACTAAGGCTCTTCTCCCCCGATTGCTCAGTTTGGCCGGGTGGCCCGCTCTAGGAAGAGTCCTGGTGGCTCCAAACTTCTTCCATTTACAGATGATGGAGGCCACTGTGCTCATTGGGACCTTCAATGCTGCAGACATTTTTTTGTACCCTTCCCCAGATCTGTGCCTTGATACAATCCTGTCTAGGATGTCTACAGACAATTCCTTGGACTTTATGGCTTGGTTTGTGCTCTGACATGCACTGTTAACTGTGGGACCCTAAATAGACAGGTGTGTGCCTTTCCAAATCATGTCTAATCAACTGAATTTTCCACAGGTTGACTCCAATCAAGTTGTAGAAACATCTCAAGGATGATCAGTGGAAACAGGATGCACCTGAGCTCAATTTTGAGTGTCATGGCAAAGGCTGTGAATACTTATCTACATGTGATTTTTTTCGTTTTTATTTTTAATAAATTTGCAAAGATTTCAAACAAACTTCTTTCACGTTGTCATTATGTGGTATTGTTTGTAGAATTTTGAGGAAAATAAATGAATTTATTCCATTTTGGAATAATGCTGTAACATAACAAAATGTGGAAAAAGTGAAGCGCTGTGAATACTTGCCAGATGCACTGTAACTCAGAGTAAAATAACTATGCATCGAAAGAGAGCATAGTGTAAAACAACTTCTTTATTAAAAGGTCACATTAAAAACAATCCAGGGTGGGGGCATGGCCAGGATGTGAGTGTGAGAGGATGTGTTCTGAAGAGGCTCCTATAATTCTGCCCTTTTATCCTGGCCCCGTGGAGCTAGATATTTCCATCCTGCTCAGGAAATCAGTTCCCCCATTCTGGGGTCCTGGCCCCTTGTTGCCCATGCCTTCAAAACGTAATCCGGCTCGGAAGTGGCGGGTCCTGGAGCTCATCGCCGGCTACACGAGGCACGCCCATCTTGCCTACACGCGACCCCTCCCAGCTCTCAGTAACAGTGCAGACTGAGGAGGACAGCGCGCCCAACATGGCTTCTGAGGCTGGAGAGGGAGCCCTGCAGACTCCTGCTCCCACACCGCTGGAGGAATCTGCCACATCGGCCAACCTGGTGGCTAATGAGGCGAATAAGACCACCCTTATGTCCAAGATAGACTCCCTTGCACTGGAGTGTGGGCTCATTAGGCAGGTCTTGGATATGATCCGGGGCTGTCTGGGTACTGCTGACCCGCATTTCGGATGTGGAGGATACTAGCTCCTCACATACCCATACTTTGACCGAGCTAGAGCATACAGTTCAACTCCTGATGGCGTGTTTGAATGATGCCAAAAACAGACTCCATCGCAACAACGTACAGGTGGTTGACCACCCGAAGGAAGCTGAAGGGGATCAGACTGCCATCTTTGCTGAAACCTTCTTTAAACAAATTCTGCACTTTCAGCAGGTTTCTCCAATGTACCAAGTTGAAAGGGTGCAGGACTCCCTCCTCATCCATTCCTGGTCCGGTTCCTGGATTTTAGGGACAGGGATCTTATCCTGGCTCAGGCTCGGAGGCAACAAAATCTACACTATGAGAATGCAGTGCTGCACTTCATTCCCGATTTCTTTTCAGGATTGCAGAAACACAGGGGGTGTGGAGAAGACTCAGAGAAAATATAGCATGTTATACCCCAGCAAGCTGAGAGTTCTGCATAATGGAGATGTTCAATATTTCGATTCCCCAACTCGGCTGCAGATTGGCTGGACTCCTTGCCTTGAAATGAGTGTTCAGGTGTCGGACCAGAAATATGATTGTCTACTGTTTGCTAATGATGCTTCAAACTCCTTCCTAGATGCTCCCCTGCATCACTGATCGAGTTTTGCCACTGTTAGGAAGACGCAACAATTTTTCTTCAGGTTCACCCCTTATTATTTGAGTGACTGACACTCTCATGTGTTCCAGTTTTGGACTATGAAGTCTCTCTGGCCTTTGTTGTCAGTTTTGTTGCCAGAGAGAGGATCTTTTTTGGTGGGTTTTTTGCTCTTTTTATTTTTTCTATTACAATTTTCTTATGACTGGTTTTTCTCTCTTCTCCTTACCTGTGGCAGATATAGTATGACTCTGAACTGCCTCTGGGCCTCTACGACTCACGGTCGTTCCACATTTCTGATAGTACCATGACATCTAACCTACGGATCATCTCATGGAAGATCAGGGGCTTGAATATAAAGTTTAAAAGGGCATTAGTCCTACAATACCTGAAATCTCACAACTCCCATATTGTCCTATTACAGGAGACTCATTTGCTTGGAATATTTTCTGTGAAAGGGAACTGGATCCAGAGAGAACTTAATGCTACGTTTTCCTGTTATGCAAGAGGAGCCTCTATTTTATTGCATAAATGTTTAAGATGTGTTGTGCAACAAGTGTTCTCTGACCCCGGAGGGGAGATATGCTGCTGTTATTGTAGAAATTGACTCATGAATTCACAATGATTAGTGTTTAGTCCATCCTGTACGGGTAAGCAGATACAATCTGTCAGGAAGCATGAATGAACTACCACGGTACGCCACAATGCTGTGGTAGTTCATTAAAAAACTACAAGCCGACAGCCGCAAATGCTGCCAGACCTTGTAGTTTTCCATGCACAGAGCCCTGTCGATCAGTGATGTGGCTGGACGGAACCCCACTCTGACATTTTTTTTAAATTGTGACAGTTAGCAGGGAGGGAGAAGAACCCTGCTAGCTGTCATAACAGGGATCAGGTAGGTGTGAGGGCCGGTCCGTTTGTAACATGTTACTCCCTGAATATGGATGAGTGTGCCATGTTTACGAAAGGTGAACCGATCCTTTAAGAAAATTGTATAAGGTATGGCCAGCTTAACTTTATTACATTTCCTTTAAAATGTACCTTCAACTATGTAGTGCAAGGGCCTGATTAAATACAAAAAGCAAAGCAGCAACAGAAAAAAAAAAAACTGTCTGCTGTTAGTGTTTTCGACCATATGTGTGGCAACCAGTCCTTTTTAGTGTCATACAGCACAGTTCCAAACTGCAAGTGCTACACCTGTGTTCTTGCAGGCTGAAGAGTGCTTCACAGGTGAAGAAATCACAAGTCTTTTACGCCTTGGAGAGATACTAGGCCTCTAGGTTGACAATACACATGGTGGTCCTGGCAGACACTGTGGCGCTGAAGAATACAGCTTTGCCGTTTTCCTTTACGGACAAAATGTGTGCGACATGAGGAGTGGAGTCTAGAGCAGGATATAGATATATGTGCGACAGCTCAGAGCTGTACTTCGCATCTAAGCAGGTCCCACCTTCTCCCTGTGATGTGCATCAGAATAAAGGTTCCATGGGGAGAGGCTAGAGGAATCCTAAAATAAGGGGAGATTTCCACATTACAATGGCAATGGTAAACATCTCAAGAGAGCCAGTGCAAAGGACCCAGTGCACAATTAAAAAAGCCTCTTCCATAGTTAGAAAACACTCTGTAAGCATACAGCAGCATTGATCTGGCGAGTCGTCAGTGCCACTCTGTGTACGATATCTGACCTAGCATGGGGACAGGGTAAAACTGAGGCATTGAATTTCCAAGATTTAGAGGTCTGGTAAAACTTCACATAAGCAACAAGGTAGCAAAAAGTGTGTAATGATGAGTACGGTATGGCTCCAGGTACTAAGGGTAGGCAGTCAAAGCTAAATACCACATTTTGTGGTCCAGGACGACACTAAATCATTGGCTGCTGGGGTCAATATCCAGGATCCTGCAGCTGCTTGATATAAAAGGTTAAAACATTTCAGTAGCTAGATCAAGATCCAGCAGGGCTGGTAAAAAGTCATACTTTCTCAAGTGACTAAGTTAAACTGAGCCTATTTGCAGTGGTATATAGCCACTAAGTGGGGAATTTACCTATTTAATTTACATCCTGTGCAAGGCTGCAGCTATACCCACACATTGCAGAATAGACTTCTGTGTTCTCAAATGAGCAGTGGAGGAAGTTTATGCTATAATGGCCACTGAAGCTCACCTCAGGGTGAAGCCTAGGACCAGCAAACTCTAGTGGTAAGGACACCACTCTGATCCCTCCAAAGAGTGGGACTCCACAGTACCACACTTGGCCTATCCTGTCAAGAGTATTTCTTGAGCACTTAAGCGATAACCTCTTTACCACCCAATTCGAATAACTTTAGTTATTAAAAATATTTTTAGTCTGGACTATATATATATACATATATATATATATATATATATACATACACACACACACACACATATATACACACACTTTAAATGATTTTAAACCCTCAGTTGTTTTAAAACTTTTTAGCAGCTGATTTAATGAGTATGCAGTGTCTTTTAACCCTTACCTTTTTTAGCATCCTATGGCGTTACCCTTGCATGCAGGGACTCAAGTTTTGTCTCCATACACTGTGTGCATCAATAAAAACACAGCCCCATAGTGGAGCCAGTAGCATTGAAGGTTGTAAACTGAAAGTGCTGGGGTAATAATTTTAACAAAAGCTTTACTGGATAATGTTTATTTTATTGTACTCAATATGTTAAGCTAAAAAAAATAAAAAAAAAAAGGCTACAAGCTACATTTTAACAAACATGAGACAATTCAGTAGTTTTTTTTAAAAGTGTAGTTATTTTCTTTTATTTAAGTAATCACTGTAACAGCTACACCACAAAAATATATAATTACAGTGCAAAAAGATTTGGCACATGAAGAGGTTAATAATTATGTAAAGATTTGTTTTTAAAAATGATATCAATGTGCAAGGTTAAAGTCACAGAGGTGAGAAAACATTGTGCACATCAATGAATGTAAATAAATTTGCTTGAAATACACTTAAACGCATAGCAAATCTATAAAACAGCCATAACATACTTTAATTTTATAAAAGATAGCTTAAAATACCACATCTACATCGTACAACATGTATTGTTCATTATAAAGTGAATCACTTTAATTACAGATTCTGTATCAGAATACTGTTGACGGATTCAAGAAAAAACACCAAATGATAATGAAATTATGTAATTTAAGAATAATGCATGTAAGTGAGTCAATCTGGAACCATTTTTTTTTTATCTCAACTGTACTATCAGAATGAATACACAGGGTTTTAAATACTATTCTGTGTTATCAGCCTCAATATATAAATATAAATTTTGACCTGTTGCAGTGATTAAGATGCAGGCACAGTGGTTCCCTCAGGTTTATTGACTTTATTTCCAGGGTCAGCATAGGTTAGTCTCTGGTGTTAAAATCTCATTAGTTTAAGAACTGTTAAAAATTTAAGTTAGGAGAAATTATGTTTTCATCCACAACACAAAGCCAAATGTTCTTTGCTTCAGCTTTCAAAACTCACTCATGATACCTAAAAACACTACAAGGTCAGAAAGCAGTAAATGTATTTAGTGCCTTTGTCCAGATGACACCAATATGGACACTGATTTAGATCACTATGAAAAAAGACATAAGACCTCAGACATAGGACGTTTGACATATTATAAAGACATAAATACTTAAATCTCACCTAGCCATATACATGCTAAATTATATTATTTGTGCACTTTTTGTACATTAAACAACTGAAACAGATTGTAAGTGCCGATGTTCAAGTAAAATACATACAGTGGGGCAAAAAAGTATTTAGTCAGCCACCAATTGTGCAAGTTCTCCCACTTAAAAAGATGAGAGAGGCCTGTAATTGTCATCATAGGTATACCTCAACTATGAGAGACAAAATGTGGAAACAAATCCAGACAATCACATTGTCTGATTTGGAAATAATTTATTTGCAAATTATGGTGGAAAATAAGTATTTGGTCACCTACAAACAAGCAAGATTTCCAGGCTCACATACCTGTATCTTCTTCTTTAAGAGGCCCCTCTGTCCTCCACTCATTACCTGTATTAATGGCACCTGTTTGAACTTATTATCAGTATAAAAGACACCTGTCCACAACCTCAAAACAGTCACACTCCAAACTCCACTATAGTGAAGACCAAAGAGCTGTCAAAAGACACCAGAAACAAAATTGTAGACCTGCACCAGGCTGGGAACACTGAATCTGCAATAGGCAAGCAGCTTGGTGTGAAGAAATCAACTGTGGGAGCAATAATTAGAAAATGGAAGACATACAAGACCACTGATAATCTCCCTCGATCTGGGGCTCCACGCAAGATCTCACCCAGTGGGGTCAAAATGATCACAAGAACGGTGAGCAAAAATCCCAGAATCACACGGGGGGACCTAGTGAATGACCTGCAGAGAGCTGGGACCAACGTGACAAAGGTTACCATCAGTAACACACTTTGCCCACAGGGACTCAGAACCTGCAGTGCCAGACGTGCCCCCTGCTTAAGCCAGTACATGTCCGGGCCCGTCTGAGGTTTGCTAGAAAGCATTTGGATGATCCAGAAGAGGATTGGGAGAATGTCATATGGTCAGATAAAACCAAAGTAGAACTGTTTGGTAGAAACACAACTCGTCGTGTTTGGAGGAGAGAGAATGCTGAGTTGCAACCAAAGAACACCATACCTACTGTGAAGCATGGGGGTGGCAACATCATGCTTTGGGGCTGTTTCTCTGCAAAGGGAACAGGACGACTGATCCGTGTACAAGAAAGAATGAATGTTGCCATTTTGATTTTGAGTGCAAACCTCCTCCCATCAGCAAGGGCATTGAAGATGAAATGTGGCTGGGTCTTTCAGCATGACAATGATCCCAAACACACCCCTCGGTGCATTTCAAGGTCCTGTAGTGGCCTAGCCAGTCTCCAGATCTAAACCCCATAGAAAACCTTTGGAGGGAGTTGAAAGTCCGTGTTGCCCAGCGACAGCCCCAAAACATCACTGCTCTAGAGGAGATCTGCATGGAGGAATGGGCCAACATACCAGCAACAGTGTGTGACAACCTTATGAAGACTTACAGAAAACGTTTGACCTCCCTCTGTCATTGCCAACAAAGGATATATAACAAAGTATTGAGATGAACTTTTGATATTGACCAAATACTTATTTTCCACCATAATTTGCAAATAAATTCTTTCCAAATCAGACAATGTGATTGTCTGGATTTGTTTCCACATTTTGTCTCTCATAGTTGAGGTATACCTATGATGACAATTACAGGCTTCTCTCATCTTTTTAAGTGGGAGAACTTGCACAATTGGTGGGTGACTAAATATTTTTTTGCCCCACTGTACCTAAAGCAGAACCGTAGTCAAGTACAAAGTTCCAATCACTGCCAAAGCTGTTCAGTTGTAAGGTAAAACTATAATTGACTTTGATTTTCCTCCTGTTTGTTAGAATCAGTAATGTCCTTTTTGCTCCCATCATATGCCGAATCTAGCGCCATGTTTAGCCCTACTGCTCAATATTCTTGCTGGACGACTCACTACCCACACTTTACCAAAGCAAGTCCACCCCTGGGTTGTCACGGTGGCGCCGACGCATAAAGTACACATCACTAATAGCTTTCATGTAGCTTGGAAGTCGAAGAAAATCTTAGAGATCTGCCACCTATTATTCATGCCTGCATCAAGCCCTGCTGATGATCTTTATTAGGAGTTTTTATTTTTAGTGTACTATCCCATGGGAAGCAAAGGCATCATGAGAGCAGGAGAATGAGACTTTACATTCTGGCATCTGTCTAGTAAGCCAGGAACACTTTGCGGCTGTGCGTGATTGCCAATTTTGGGGTGTCTGAAAGCACTTTAGAGATATGGAGTCTGCTGGCCTATTACAAAACAAAAACAAAAAGACGACTAAAGTTCTACTTTAAATCCAATTATAGGAAGCAAAATGACTAAGGCTGGGTTCACACTATTGCCGTATGCGGCTCAGAGCAGGGGTCAGAGCAAAAGACGCACAGGACACCTGTGCAAATTCGCACTAGAGCTGCAGTGGATATATGTGAACCGACTCCATAGAGAGCAAGTCACAATCTCCTACCATGCGAATTGGATGCGGGAACCACACATCCAATTTGCATAGGTGTGAACCCGATCTAAAAGGTGAACACATTTTATTTTCAAGTGTCTGCAAATCTAGTTGTACTACCTAATGTAAATATATAGTGGTTTTTAAATGCTAAAATACAGGCAATGGCATGTTATCTATTTCAGGAAAAAATTATATAAAATTTAATTTCAGGAAAAAATTATATAAATGATAACTGGCACTTGGTAATTAAGGGTGAAGGCATATGAGCAAATACAGCATGATTTCAGGTTCATTCAGCCTGAACTGAGATTGGTTTGAGACACGTCTGATCTTTCTGAGTTCCCTTAAAGATGCTCCTGACCTGCACCTCCTTTTAAGCTACATCAAGCTGTTTTTGCACTACCATTTTTTTTATTGGGAGAAAAGCAGTTCTGACAAAAGCCAGCATTGTTTCATAATGTTGTTATAGAATAAAAACTCAAATGCATATTCCATTTATCTCAACTAGTAGAAAGGAGTTAATCACTTAATTCTGTTTGTTTCAAGACTTAATAAGCCTGCGGTTTTCTTCAATGCATTATACACCTAAAAGATAAGAATCTCGTTAGAAATGTTAAACTTTAAACCTTTTGCTTCTGGAGCCGGGGTGCACCTTGAAGCTTCCAAAAAAACTGTACTTCACAATTTACAAGTTTGTCTAAACATTATCATTTGCAGTAGTGCAAACTTTCTCAGATGCCTACACAGGTTTATTACAGAGAGCTACAAAAGTCTACTAATAATCTTCTAATATGGAGCTCTAGTCACCTGTAAAATGTTATCTTGATTTGTAACCTTCAGTTTGTTTTAAATAACACTGGATTTTAAGATAGTTCTGTTGTAAATTCATAGGGTTCATACACAAATCCAAATCTGTGGAAACATGTAAAAATTATCAGTTTGATAATCATGGAGACTACTTTTTTTAGGCAGTGAAAAAAGTCTATATAGCTTCACATTCTCATGACACTAATTTCATTAGCATGCATCAGTAATGAACACAATAAGAACAAAGATAAAAAGCAGTGGCGGCCCGTCAATAGGGGGAGCAGGGGCGCCGCCCCCTCCAAAGCTACTTAAAAAAAAAATATATATATATATTTTTTTTAATAAGTGTCCCTTTAAGTGGGTGTGTTAAGGGCGCCGGACATGGGGTGCTATTGGAGGCATTACTTGTGTGTAAACACGTGATTGGGGCTAAGAAGCTCTATTGGCATAGTTTAGAGTGTGCTCGGAGCGCAAAGCTTAGCGCCCCTAACACTCCACCTCTAGCATTAGGTTTCCAGTGCTTGTAATTGATTGGGTCCATAGGGTGGGGCTTTAATCAGACCTGAAGCGTCATTGGCTCACAGGCTGCCTGTCTCCTTCAGTAAGTGAGGGGGGAAACCCAGCAGAAGAACAACTGCTCAGGGCAGACAGGGAGTGATAGGTCCTTGCAGAGGCAGCTGCCATTTATCTCCCTGTGACACAGACTCGGCGAGTCGGCATCAAGCAAGCAGTGCACACAGAAATCTCCAGGTACAATACATGCCAGGATTGAAGGGGGAGGGGGGCAGAAGGGGCTTTTATCACTGTGTCCTGAGAGACTTTACAGCAGCATTTTTAATCTCCAACTTTACTTCACCTCTCTCTGTGTAATGCAGGTCTGTACACCTTCCCTATATCGCACATCCCCCTTCCCCCCTTCATTAGCTTCTGATTGCATAGTTCACTGCTCACATCCTGCAGTCTCTGTCACCATGCTAAGATAGTTTGTCCTGCTAGATGGACCCCACATCCCACTCTGATCCCCAATGACTGTCTGTGCAGTTTTCTGGGCAATAGTCCTCCGGCTCCAGGCTGTCCTGATTTAGATGTATTCAGTATTTGTGCAAGGCTAGGGGTGCGTGCATCATGTTCCTGACCTGTATAACTAAAACATGCTTCTTGGGCCAAATCTCAGCAGGCTGGTGCTGTGCAATGCATTAACCGGATCTCCCCAGCATGTTATTGTATATGGCTCCAAGGTGGATGGGTGTCCAGGTGTTTTCCTAGCACTGCAGGGACTTGTAGTCCCATACATGGGAGATTGCATGAACCAGAGTCCCAGCAGAAGATGAAGAACTACAAGTCCCAGCAGGTTATAGCATAGGGCTCCAAGTAGATAAGTGGTCATGCGATGCTGGGACTTGTAGTCCCTTACCTAAGAGAATTGCATGAACCAGAGTCTTAGGAGGGAGAGGCTGGAGAACTACAAATCCCAGCAGGCTGGTGTGCAGTGCATGATCCTGACCTCCCCAGGAGAGGGTGGAGAACTACAAGCCCCAGCAAGAAATAGCATAGGGCTCCAACATAGATGGGTACACATGTGATGCTGGGACTTGTAGTCCCATACATGGGCTATAGCATGAACCTGCAGAACCTAGCAGAGGATTTAGAACTACAAGTCCCAGCAGGTTATAGCATAGAGCTCCAAAATGGCCGAGTGCCCATGCGATGCTGGGACTTGTAGTCCCTTACCTAAGAGAATTGCATGAACCAGAGTCTTAGGAGGGATAGAATGGAGAAGTACAAATCTCAGCAGGCTGGCGTGCAATGGGTTAACCTGATCTCTCCAGGAGAGGGTGGAGAACTTCATGTCCCGGCAGGTTATAGTATGGGGCTCCAAGGAGGATGGGTGCCCGTGCGATGCTGGGACTTGTAGTCCCATAATGGGGGATTGCATGCACCAGAGTCCTATGATGCTGGGATTGTAGTCCCACACATACATAGGGAACAAAATCATCCGGGGACCTAGCAGATTATAACTTAAAACTCGAAGGATGATGAGTGGTCATGACTTTTTTTTCCAATGCTGGGACTTGTAGTAGTGTTGTAAGACGAAGAGGCTGTCGCCTGGAGGAGTGTGTCTGTCTGCCCTGCCACCCTGTGCTGGTCTGAGGGGGGGGGGGGTGATTGCTGTGTCCACCACCCCCCTGCCATGTATATAGTGCAGCACTGTAGCTGACCTGATTGGGGGGGAGGTTGCAGAATGCAGATACATGTGATTTACAGGGGTGCAGAATGCAGATTTGTGCGATTTACAAGTTGCAGATATGTGCGATTTTTTTTTCCAGGTTGCAAAATGCAGATATATGCGATTTACTAACAGTGTAATTTTTTTAGTTTGTTTGCGTCGATCTGTAAGGCTACGCTATATACCATGATCTGTGATGCTGGGGCTGTATACTCTGTCCTGTGATGCTGATCTCTATACTCCTGACACTAGGAGTGGAAGCAAGTGGAATACAGGGGACGGAGTGGGTGGATTATATAAGGGGTGTGGCTTATGAGAAGTGGGAGGGGCCAATGTGGAGGGGCGGGGTCTTGCGCCCCCCCATCCTAAAACTTCACCAGCCGCCACTAATAAAAAGAATATATGGCATATTGTTTCGTAACCCATGCTAAAAAAAAAAAAAAATGATGCTTGCAAGTTTGTATGGTCTGCTGGGAGCAATCCTTGACAGCAGACAAAAGTCTAAAAAATAATCACATCAATATCATAGGGGCTACATCACAGAAATCAATTCCATTGAGTTTGTGAAGCAATACAAATAAGAAAAAAAAAGAAAAGAAAAAGAAAACCCAAAAAACAAAGACTGTAGTGTCTAAATACAGTCTAGTTTGTCTGTTCAGTCTATGATTCTAACTACAGCTTTACAGCACAGAACAGTCAGGTAATATTCAGCAAATCCTTGCTGAAAACTTACTGGCACAAAGATTTCTCTCCTGAAACACCAAGAAAAAATAAATAAAAAATACTGCTGCAGTCATTCAAATGCATTAGTAAATTTTAAGTTGAATTTTTCTCATAAAATGTTTTTTTTCTTCATTTTTCTCTCTCTGGTTTCGGACGATCAACGCTTGCTTGAAATTGATCCAGCCTTCCCCCTTAGACGCCTTGAGCTGATGAAGAAACTGTGGTCATACTTGCAAGAAGACACTTAAAGAATGGAGCATGGTTTTTTGTCCTTGAATGGATTTTCTGAAGTTGGCATTCCAACCAGCAGCGGGTCATTTTTAGCATTCTGCTCACAGTAGTTCATGAGGTCTGATGCTGCTTTAGATACCTGAAATTTAGAATATAGATCAACACCCGAAAACCGTGCATATATTACTTTAAAACATGAAAAATTCTCTTTCTCATAAGCGATCCTTAAATACTTTGCACTGACCCAGAATATACAGATCAGGAGTGTCTAATCACTTGGGTACATTAGCACCTGCTTGTTCCAGGTCAGAAACCTCAAAGAAAGGGAAGGGTTTAGGGATGGCCATGCAACTAAAAATTCAGTAATGACATACTCTGTGTGGTTGATTTACCCTAGGGTCATATCTATGCGGCTCCGTTTTTCCGGCACATTTTAAAGTGATATTATGGGTTCACTTTAAAAAAAAAAAAAATTAACAAACATGTCATACTAACCTCCACTGTGAAATTTCTTTTGCACAGAGTGGCCCCGATGGTCCTCTTCTGGGGTCCCATGGCGGCTCCTCCCCGCAGTAGATAACCCCCTCTGGAAAGCTCTCTCCCGAGGGGGTTACCTTACGGGCGGGCGCACTCCCGTTTGATACACTCGGCGTACATAGCCGAGTGTATGACTCGGCCCGCCCCCTGGTGGCCGTGTCATTGGATTTGATTGACAGCAGCGGGAGCCAATGGCTGCGCTGCCATCAATCTATCCAATGAAGAGCCGAGAAGCTGTGGGAAGAACGACATGGAATCAGGCCCACGGAAGTTCGGGGCTCAGGTGATTAAGGATAGGATGCATTAAGGTGAAAAAACACAAGGCTTTTAAGGTGCGTTTTTGCATGCAGTTTTCATGAGTTTTGCATTTTTATTTATTTTTAACAAACTGAATGGCTGGTTAAGGAGCGGGCCGGAAAGCAGGCTGCCACATCCTTAACAACCGATGAGTCATCAGCTGAATGAATAAAAAAAATAAAAATAAATAGGGAAAACAGCGTTTGGTACTCCCCCTCCCCCCCTTATTTAGGAACTGCCAGACAGTGGAGCAGGCAGACGGCAGGAGCGGATAGTTTTTTTTTCTATTTTTGGGTTGGTGGGCGTCGTCGGGGGACAGTTTATTTTTAAAGGATTATTCAAAAACTGCCTACTGTTTTTCTTTACACTACAGTTTTGTTTTTGGTGAATGAGTAGGGCATGTGGCCTGGTATGGTTCAGGAGGGGGAGCTGCTCGCTCATCCCTTACCTTTCCTGACCTGCCGGACTGCATGTTCGGATAAGGGTCTGGTATGGATTTTTTTGGGCGTTGGGTTTCCCTCAAAATCCATACCAGGACTTTTTTTTCACTATTCTTTTTAATTGCTGGCAAATCTTTTTTTTACCCTGCTAACAGCTGTTGGCGCTTTGGTTGTTAAGGACACAGTGGCCGGCTTCCGGCCCGCTCTTTAACAGCCAGGTATTCAGTTTGTTATTGATAAAAAAAAACAAAAAAACATCAAACACTTGCATTTTTGGTGCAGGTCCATTGAAGTCTATTACAGGCAAAGCGCAGTCTGCTGCGGGGAAAAAAAGTCCCTGACCTTTTCCAAAAACACATAGATGTGAACGTGTACCATAAGAAACCATGTTAAAAAGGGACTGTAGTGTGTTTCTAAAAACCGCACTAAAAAACGCATAGGTGTTAACCTAGGGTTACTAAAACTGGAGCGTGAAAAATCTGGTGCTGCTCTGCATTGAAAACCAATCAGATTCCAGGCTTTTCTATCAAATCGTAATTGAACAAGCTGAAGTTAAGAGCCGATTGGCCATCATGCACAGATACACCAGATTTTGCACTCTCCAGTTTTAGTAAATCATCCCCTGAATTAAGATCAGTATAGATTTTCTTTAAAAGAGTATGTAACCCCTTACAATGAACTCTTATTTGATGCCAAGCATTTATATCTGTAAGTTCAAAAAACTACCTGTTCATCTCATCAGTAATTTCAGAGCTGTTCTGTGCTAGCAATCAATGGAAAATGCAAGAACAGAGATGAGGGTGTCCTATGTCCTGCAATGTACTTCAGGAAAATAATAATTTTACATGCAAGTCAAAAAGAACACCCTTTGTGAAGGCCCACAGGAAGGACAAAAAATAATTCAAGGCTTATGCCGCGTACACACGATCGTGATTCACGGCGGTGAAAACACCGCCGTGAATCACGACATGAAATTAAATGAAAAACGAGGGAACGGCATTTTCCCCCACACACGACCGTTTTTCCCGTCATTTTTTTCTTTGTCGAGAAAAACGACCGTCTGTGGGCTCCGCGGCAGTGTCTCCCTATGGGAAAACTGCCGCGGAAAAAAATGATGGAAAAAACGATGAGAAAATTTAGAACATGTTCTAATTTTTCTCGTCGTTTTTCCTGCCGTTTTTCTCAACGAGAAAAACGGCATAAAGCCCACAGACGATCGTTTTTCTCGGCGAAAAAAAAAAATGTCATTTTTCCCGACGGGAAAAATGATCGTGTGTACGCGGCATTAGATGAAAGCAGTGGCCGAGAGTTAAACTCACACAATGGAGGTTATTTACAAAAGGCAAATCCACTTTGCACTACAAGTGCAAACTACAAGTTCAAAGTGCACTTGAAATTGCACTTGGAAGTGCAGTCGCTGCAGATCCGAGGGGGACATGCAAGGAAAATAAAAAACAGCATTTTAGCTTGCACATGATTGGATGATAAAATCAGCAGAGCTTCCACTCATTTCAGATCTACCCCTCAGATTTACAGTGACTGCACTTCCAAGTACACTTTCAGTGCAATTTCAAGTGCACGTTGCACTTTTAGTGCAAAGTGGATTTGCCTTTCTTAAATAACCCCCTATGTGTACTATATCTAAACAGTGTAGAAAAATCTTCGGGAGGTTTTGAATCTGAACAAAGAGGGTAGGACAATGTCCCGATCAAAGTAGTAGGAAGAAACCGTCTTGGGTAGGAGGCCCAAGGCCTCAAAACCACATTGCTGTTTTGAAAAACGAGGAAGGCTCTGTACAAGGCAAGGCCGCCAGTTCTGAGAAGACTGAAATATTTGCCACGTGAAAAAAATTACCTTAAAGTGTTACTAAACTCACAACAGTAAAATCAGTCTGTATATAAAAGCCTGCTCGTTATACTCACTATGGAACCTAAGGGGTTAATCCTGCACATTGTGTAAAAAGTTTGATTCTGTCTTCTCTGATCCTCTCCTTCCATCTGCTGATAGAACAGAGCCCTAGGAGGCACTCTGCATATGCTCAGTTTGGTGTATTGCTAGTTTTTTTTCAGGGGGGGGGGGGTGCATGTGATCAGCACAGAGCCAATCAACAATGTCCAGACAGGGGTCAGGGGTCATGCGGCCTCATAGGGCTCTCAGAGGTGAATGAAAACGTCTCCTACAAGTTTTAACCAGTGCTCAGCCGGATACTGATAGAAGTCACAAGCCTGTTGGTGAGAGGGTATTTAGAAGTTTATATTTACTAACATAATTGCATTTCCATGTACTGTGGGAGACCAAATATAGTGAATGCATGGTTCTGGGTTTAGTAACACTTTAAGAAAAAGGTTGGCCAAATAAATATCCTGAATAGGGTCAAAGGAAGGCTTCTGTAGAGCTAACCAGACCAAAATATTATCCCAGGGTGAAATGGGTGCATGAACAAGGGGAGAGATGGGAAGCCACCTCTGAACAAAAGGCCTTTATCAGAGAAAGGGAGACCAAAGATATGTTCCATGAAGTATTGTCTCAGATGAAATTTTTGTGCCTCGCACCCTGCAAAGTAAGCCTTCAATGTGTGATAGTAAGACCTCCTGGGAAGTTGATTCCCTAGCTTTAAGCAGTGTAGGACTAATTGAGTCAGAGGGACCCTGATCTCTCCAGACTTGGGTTTCAACAGCCAAGCCATTAAATCAAGAGCCCATGAAGCAGGATGGTAGGGCATTTTTATTAATTTTTTTGAAACAGCAGGCAAAGATGATTTGGAACTGCCCTTGGAGTGTCTCCTAAAAACAGATTGAACAAAATCCATCTGGCCCAATTTGGTGCCACCAAGATCACCACAATGCTCTCTATTAATCCTGCAAAGCAGTCAAGGAGGAAATCATTGCAGAGGGAAGGTGTATATCAGTGGAAATTAATTATGAAGGGTATCCAGTGTATCAACTGCAAATGGCTTCAGATCCCTGACACTGGCCATGAACCTGTCTACCTTATTGTTGATGCGGGATGCCAATCGGACTGAAGGAAATTTCTGAAAGCGCAGCGTTCAAGCAGGGAGAAAGCAGGGAATGACATTTCAGCCTGTATCCCTAGGAGATGCCCCCAGTCCATGTGGATGAAAAAGCCAACAGATGTCTTCCCCTACTGCAAAAGTGGCCCCTTCACTGTGATAAAGACTTGGTGCCAAACTTGACTGGCTTGAATATCCAGATGTACTTGGCTTTTGAAGCAGAGGTCTAGGATTGAAGAAAGGAACTCGTTTGGCTCAGTCAGATGTGCAGCTATCAATTCTTCCCCTCTAAAAAACAATTTGTGATGGATTGCTTTTCACAGGGTGTTTGACCACATTGCACTTGGTAGCAGGGATATTGCAGTGTTGCCCTAGTTACTTGAATGGGTCGCGTTGGGGCAACAGTATCGGCCATCGAACGCGATTCAGCATTTGAGTTTTGCCACAGTCACCAAGCATCACAGTCATGGCATGTGTACAGTCCTGAGTGGCTGCATCTCCTTGTTTGGATGGGTGGTCAGATGGTGCTAAAACCGTGCCTCAATCGCCCCCTGGCCAGAGGTGTGAGCGAGCCCTCACATAAACTGGAAGCCGCTGACTGCAGAGGGCAACAGCCTTTTTTCCTTAAAAGGTAAAAAGTGATCTATTACCTCCTTAATAAAAAAGAGGTCTAATGACTTTCTGAAGAGTCATTCTCCATCAAACTGATTCCTTTCCAGACATTTCTTACAAACCGTATCTACAGACTAGTTTGACAACCAACCAGAGAATTTTGAGCATATGTATGGCAAGGCAAGAAATCATGGCAAAGCTTAACAGAGCAAATTAGGCTTTTTGGAGGAGGGCCTCAAACCTTTTTTCCCCGCTGGGTCTTTGAAGATTAGGACTTCCTTAACAAGAACCATCATCAGGTATTTGTTGAGGCAGAAAATAGAGTCCACTGCAAAAACTTAGCATTTTTGGAATAAGCCCCCCTCTCTACTTTGTACAGGTGCACAAACATTTTGAGAGGGATATACACTTTGCCTATGGCCAGTGCTCGTAAAAGATGTCCTGTACCAGTGGTCTTGGCATAGCATTCCATACTGGTGACCTTCGGTCCAGTAGGTAGGGGTGCCTCTAGTTTTAAACAGGAGCATTCCTCAATCACCAGAACATTAATGATATATTTTCATGCTGTCTTTAAGCTTAGGAGAGATCAAGGGAGACTGTCCACCCTCCCAGGAGGGGACCTCAGACATAAAGAATTCACATTCCACTTCCAAATCTTCCGCCCCATCTTTATCGGGAAGCAACACTGTTGTGATTGACAAATCGGACAAGGACTCAGAGAACACTGACAGGAATGCCCGAGTGGACTTCAGTCTTCACACTTCGGAGTTTCTTCATTTCTTCATATCTAATGTTCAAGAAGCAGAGTTTTCAAAGGAACTCTGAATTACCTAATCATAGCCCTGTGTTCAGTGTGTGCTGGCCTGCCCCTTTGTCCTTGGGGGGCGGAGTGAAGGGGAGGCTGGAGTGTAAGACAAGATTTGGGGAGATTTCACATGGGATGGGTCAGCCTTGGACTCATCACACCAGGGCAGTGGCTCTTTCTCTAGGGAGAACCCTCTGGGTGGGGACCCCTCTTGCTTCACCTGCTTCAGGTCTGCATTCCCAGAACTCTTCATGTGAAGAACAGAGTGTAGACTTCTCAATATTCATGGTAAAATCAAAATTTTAAACCAAAAACTTGCTCTCAGTAGAGAGGTTCTAACCTCACCTAAGGACACTATCAAAAAAAAAAAAAAGAGCCTTGCTGAGAGCGAGAGAGGTTATATGGGCTGTTTTACCTTTCTTCATTTGTCCTCATACACAATGTTTAACCCACGGAAGGCTGAGTCTTATGATTAGGAACAGGACAGATAAAACTGACTTTACCGGTACCAGTGAAGGACACTTACAACATAATTCTAAATATTTGTCTTTATTACAAAAAGTAAAAAAAAATGTTTAAACACATTCTAAATAAAACCAAGAACCATTGGCTCAAATAAATTAGATCAAGTTCATAATTATTGCAATAAATCTCTGTTGCTACAGTGTCAAGAGGGCAACGCGTTTCACATCTGTGCTTCCTCAGGACCGCAATTCCTTGACTATAAACAGAGATCATATAGAAAAGAGCCTTCTAGAGAATGGTGTACCAAGTGTCATCAAGGAGCAATCTGATAGCTGATGTCGTAAAATCAAGAACTATAGAGAAATAGCCAGATAGTCTGAGGATATGATCCCAAAAGGGGAGGGAGAAAAATCACCCTCCGGTCAGAGTAATAGTCAGTTTATTCATCTAGCACCTCAATAATATTCAAGAAAGCAGTCAATGATTGTATTTGATCCTAGAGAGCTGGAGTCTTCACATCAATATATTGAAGAATAAGCATCAGCTGACTTGCATCAAAGTCCGTATACACGTTTGATTTCACTATGCAACAAACATCTTTGTTTTGCGGGCAGAACTGCTGCAATTCAGAAACACTGCAAATCGTGCGACAGCCTAATATGAATGGCACCAACTGTGCTGCGATTCGTTTGGCGACAATTGTGCGCAAAATGGCCCCACGATTTGGGGCCAAAGTAGCTGGGGATCACAAGGGCGTCAGGGCGACTTGTGGCGTTTCCGAATTGCGGGCAGAATCGCGGTGATTCTGCCCACAAAAAACAGAATGCAGTGGTGTGAATGGAGCCTTAAAAATGTCCCATTATGTGGACATTTTAAGTTCTTAAAAACCCTGTACAGACCGACAGGAACATCTAAAATAGTTCCTACTAGTCTGTGCTGCTTTAAAACCTTACCATATAGCACAACTGTTTCTACAGTAGAAAAAAAAAGTTTAAGCTGGGTATACACCAATCGTCGTTTTTTTAGGGTAACTAGCGTATTTAAACGGAAAAAAAAAAAAAAACAGATCCTTGCATCAACACAAATGGTGTGATGCAGAGATCTCTCCTGCTGTGCTATTGTTTTATGACACTCCCCCATCCCCCCACCCCACTACCTCCCTCCCCAATAGAATACACTTATCGGCATATCCAGCTGTTGGCTGCAGGCACTGATCGAATGCTGGCTTTCTAGCAAAACCCTTTGACGGAAGATGGTCGTTGGACAGCGTGCTGAACAAAAAATAAAAAAAAATTAAAGATTGCTGTACTAACACAAGCAATGTAAGTACAGCGATCACTCTTGCTGTGCTCTTGTGTTCTGACAGGGTGATGGCGGCCCTCTCACCATGCCCATTTGACATCACAACCGGCTTCTTTCGGACAGGAAGCTATATATGGATCAAGTGTCAGCTGGTTCATGTCGAACCAACAGTTTTCGACCCGTGTCTACCTGGCATAAGACGTCATGCTAGGGAAGCCTTAATAAAAGATAGCCACAATGTAAGCTGAGTAGAAAAAAAAAAACTCATGGAAGGAACGAAGGAAGAAATAAATAAGGACATGGCAAATTAAGTACCTTGATTCTCTCAAAACCAGCCTCGATGCGGAGCTGTTCCACCAGCTTCCGAGCTTGTGCTATGTTGTTAGAGGTTGACATTATCTGCCATAAATCTTCCTACAAAACCTGGAGAAATGTCTGTAAAAGGAACAGAATGGTACTTAACAAGATTTATGTCATGATTAAAGTGTTATTAAACTAAAAAACAATATATATTGCATATTATCAATTCTTAGGCCTCATGCCCACTGGCGTTTTTACAGCTACGTTTTTTGCAGCTTAAAAACGCCTGTCCATGTTATTGTAAATATTTTATTTTTTTATTTTTTATTTTTTTTGAAAAAAACCAAAAAAAAAAGTCGGAGCTAAAAACGCGACCGCGCGTTAGTGCGCGTTGACGCTCGCGTTTTTTTCTGCCTAATTCTGACGCTGAGGAACGCACTGGTCCTGGGTTTTTTTTACAGCTTAAAAACGTCTATGCTATTTGCAGCTCAAAAACGTCTAGGTGGGCATGAAGCTATAGACTAACATGGACAGGCGTTTTTAAGCTGTAAAAAACGCTCAAAAACGCGGCTGTAAAAACGTCCATGGGCATGAGGCCTTAGATGTGATGGCTGGATTAGTTATCCTTTTTAGACTTTTTTATTTTATTTAACATCGTATAAGTATGTGTCAAGTAACAACACAAAAGACGAAAAAAAAGAAAAAAGCCCCACAAAAACATAAATGAGTCGCACATCAGCACAAGTGGTCAGCAGGGGCCCAACGGATAATAAGGATCTATGTCAGGGTAAGGGCCCACAACAGTTTCAAATAACGGATTAGTATTTTCCCATAATAATATCACATGTAACTGACTACGGTATCCAGATATATAATCAACCCTTCACAGATGGAACTCACAATTCATACTAACCGATATCGAACCCCATCACATTGTAACAAAGTGCTACATGCAGTAATAGTGTTGATAACAAAGAAAGATAGTTCTCACTCAGATGCAGTAGATTAATCATTCACCCATCCTCCCCACACTTTGTAAAATTTTGCCGTAACCCCTCTACTGGCACATGTAGCCTTATAAAGAGGTAGGGCTTTAGTTATTCGAGCTTTCCAGGCAGTGATGGTCAGAGCATGAGATTTTTTCCAAGAAAGAAGATTGCTTTTTCTAGCGTAATAGAGCAATAAGGTAACGAGAGTTTGGATATTTTTTTTTAACTTTTTTCCCTTATTTTTAGCAGGTGATCCTGCCAGCAAGTGATTTTCAAAAGAACAAAGCAGATGCATCTGTTACAGGGATGAGACAAAACCATTTAACATTGGCAGGGGTGCTTAGAATGATTTGTTTAGTGCATTTAAATCTGCTAGTCCATCTGACACTCCCATCGCCCCAGACTGACAATGCTGCTGTCCAAAAGGTACCTGACCTTACTAATTTACTGCTGAAAGAATGGTCAAACATTCCCATAGACACACTCCTAAACCTTGTGGACAGCCTTCCCAGAAGAACTGAAGCTGTTATAGCTGCAAAGGGTAGGCCACTCAATATTGAACCCTACGGACGAAGACTGGGATGCCATTAAAGTTCATGTAAAGGCAGGCATCCCAATACTTTTGGTAATATAGTTTGTGTAATTGAGATATAGATATATATATAAAATTTATATTTATATTACACATATACACACAGTGGGTACGGAAAGTATTCAGACCCCCTTAAATTTTTCACCCTTTGATATTGACAGAAACAGAATTGTTGAAATTTTTGCAGATTTATAAAAAAGAAAAAAGAAAAACTGAAATATCACATGGTCCTAAGTATTCAGACCCTTTGCTCAGTATTTAGTAGAAGCCCCCTTTTGATCTAATACAGCCATGAGTCTTTTTGGGAAAGATGCAACAAGTTTTTCACACCTGGATTTGGGGATCCTCTGCCATTCCTCCTTGCAGATCCTCTCCAGTTCTGTCAGGTTGGATGGTAAACATTGGTGGACAGCCATTTTTAGGTCTCTCCAGAGATGCTCAATTGGGTTTAAGTCAGGGCTCTGGCTGGGCCATTCAAGAACAGTCAGGGAGTTGTTGTGAAGCCACTCCTTCGTTATTTAAGCTGTGTGCTTAGGGTCATTGTCTTGTTGGAAGGTAAACCTTCGGCCCAGTCTGAGGTCCTGAGCACTCTGGAGAAGGTTTTCATCCAGGATATCCCTGTACTTGGCCGCATTCATCTTTCCCTCGATTGCAACCAGTCGTCCTGTCCCTGCAGCTGAAAAACACCCCCACAGCATGATGCTGCCACCACCATGCTTCACGGTTGGGACTGTATTGGACAGGTGATGAGCAGTGCCTGGTTTTATCTACACATACCGCTTAGAATTAGGCCAAAAAGTTCTATCTTGGTCTTGGTCTTGTCACCATCTTGGAGTCCTTCAGGTGTTTTTTTTAGAAAACTCCATGCAGGCTTTCATGTGTCTTGCACTGAGGAGAGGCTTCCGTTGGGCCACTCTGCCATAAATCCCCAACTGGTGGAGGGCTGCAGTGATGGTTGACTTTCTACAACTGTCTCCCATCTCCCGACTGCATCTCTGGAGCTCAGCCACAGTGATCTTTGGGTTCTTCTTTCCCTCTCTCACCGAGGCTCTTCTCCCCCGATAGCTCAGTTTGGCCGGACGGCCAGCTCTAGGAAGGGTTCTGGTCGTCCCAAACCTCTTCTATTTAAGGATTATGGAGGCCACTGTGCTCTTAAGAACCATAAGTGCAGCAGAAATTTTTTTGTAACCTTGGCCAGATCTGTGCCTTGCCACAATTCTGTCTGAGCTCTTCAGGCAGTTCCTTTGACCTCATGATTCTCATTTGCTCTGACATGCACTGTGAGCTGTAAGGTCTTATATAGACAGGTGTGTGGCTTTCCTAATCAAGTCCAATCAGTATAATCAAACACAGCTGGACTCAAATGAAGGTGTAGAACCATCTCAAGGATGATCAGAAGAAATGGACAGCACCTGAGTTAAATATATGAGTGTCACAGCAAAGGGTCTGAATACTTAGGACCGTGTGATATTTCAGTTTTTCTTTTTTAATAAATCTGCAAAAATGTCAACAATTCTGTGTTTTTCTGTCAATATGGGGTGCTGTGTGTACATTGAGGAAAAAAAAAATGAACTTAAATGATTTTAGCAAATGGCTGCAATATAACAAAGAGTGAAAAATTTAAGGGGGTCTGAATACTTTCCGTTCCGTACCGTGTGGGTGTGTGTGTGTGTGTGTGTGTGTGTGTGTATAATAAAATAAATCACATTCAAGTCAGCCCCTGCCCTTAAGGAGCTTACAATTGAAAGTCTCTAACCCAACAGGGACAGAATGGAGGAAAGTAATAGACAATACCATTAGAAAAGAAGAATTTATATACAATAAGAGGGGAAACAGGAAGAAATTTATGAACATATGGAAACATTGGTTAGAGGTGGAGGCACAGTAGAGAGTGAGGGGTGGAATTTGGGGATAGGAGGGGGGGGGGAGGGAGGGGGAGAGGATGTGGGAAAATGTGATGGGGTGGGAGGAGGGGAGGAGGGTACTCTATTATTGTTTGTGTTTATATGATATATATATTGTTTATGGAAGAAAGTATCATTTATATATATATATATATATATATATATATATATATTGTGAGGGGGTTAGCTCGGCAGCGGGTGTGTGTGACCCCCGGGATGGGCTCCCCACACAAAAACAGGCCCAGCAGACGGAGGTTGTGGTTTTCAAAATCAAAAAGGTGCCGTTTATTTTCTATTTACAGTGACAAAAACACAGCAAAGCAAAAAAAACAAACAAAATAAATCCTGGTCAACTTGACCTCTGACTAAACATACAGGTTTCCTAACTAACAACTGGGATCAGCCTAGTGCTGTCCTAGTCCCTGGTTTTAAATGTCCAAGCAAAATATAGCCACACAGGCTTTCTCTCACCGCACAGGGGTTCACTCTCCCTAGACAGTCCACACAGGTCTGCTTCCAGGCATGAGCTAACATCTAATGAATCTGGGAGTTTTTTATAGAGGCCTAAAATGAGCTGACAAGGTTCAGCTGATCTCATCAACTCCCTGTTTGCACGACGCCCAGCCCTCTCCCTAGAGGTATGAGTCATCCATGAGCCCACTAGTCTCAGCTGGGTTTATACAACTCTCCACCTAGCTGTATAAGTCAGCGTAAAGCCTGAATCTGGGCGAAATATATCTACCCCCCTGGATGCAACCAGGTGACTTTACCTTCCTGCTGTCACATACCCCCCCCTCTTGTTTTAACCTCGGGGTTGGAACACCAGCAATCAGGCATTCATGTACTCGAGACAAAGCATCCACATTCCCCATTTGAACGCCAGGGCGATGCTTTACTGTGAAGTTGAATTCCTGGAGGGCCAGGAACCACCTATTCACTCTTCTATTTGTTTCCTTGTTTTGAGCCATCCACTTTAACGGAGCGTGATCCGTAACCATGTCAAAGTGCCTACCTAGCAGGTAGTACCGAAGGGAATCTAGAGCCCACTTCACCGCTAAACACTCCTTTTCAACGGTGGCGTAATTTACCTCATGGGACTTCAACTTCCTGCTGAGGTAAATGACTGGGTGCTCTTCCCCGTTCCAGACCTGGGACAATACTGCTCCTAACCCCACATCTGACGCATCACTTTGTACGACAAAGTCTCTAGAGAAGTCGGGTGAGTACAACACTGGCTGGCTACATAAGGCTTGTTTCAAGAATTGGAATGCTGCCTCAGCCTCGGGGGTCCATTTAATCATGACCGACCCTTTCCCCTTCGTCAGGTTGGTTAGGGGCACAGCCTTAGAAGCAAAGTGGGGAATGAATCGCCGATAATACCCAGCGATTCCCAGAAAGGCTCGTACCTGCTTCTTGCTGTTGGGACGTGGCCAACTCTGGATGGCCTCGACTTTGTTGAGTTGGGGTTTTATTACTCCCCTCCCAATGGTGTACCCAAGATATTTGGCCTCCTCCTGCCCAATGGTACACTTCTTGGGGTTAGCCGTAAACCCTGCTTCCCGAACAGAGTCCAGGACTGCTTGCACTTTTGGCAGATGTGAGGCCCAATCTGTGCTATGGACAATTACGTCATCCAGGTAAGCCGCAGCATACTTCCGATGGGGCCTCAGCATCTGGTCCATTTTCCGCTGGAATGTGGCCGGCGCATTCTGTAACCCGAACGGCATTCTTTTATATTGGAACGCCCCGTCTGGGGTTACAAATGCGGTTTTCTCTTTGGCTGACTTGGCCAGGGGGATTTGCCAATACCCTTTTGTGAGGTCAAGAGTCGTCATGTATCGGGCTGTTCCCAGCCGGTCGATCAACTCATCTATACGTGGCATGGGGTAGGTGTCAAATTTTGTAACTTTGTTCAACTGACGAAAATCGTTACAAAATCGCCAGCTCCCATCCGGTTTAGGCACCAACACAATGGGACTAGACCAATCACTTTGGGACTCCTCTATCACCCCTAAGTTCAGCATTTTCTGTACTTCCTCCCGTATTGCCTCCCGTCGGGCCTCTGGGATCCGATAGGGTTTTAACTTCACCCTTTCACCGGGCGGGGTAATAATGTCATGCTCTACCCCAGATGTTTGTCCCGGCAGCTCAGAGAATACCTCCTTGTTGCGAAGCACAAACTCCTTAACCTCCTGTTGTTGGGGTTGTGACAAGGTGGCTGCGATTCCAACCTCAGGAATCACGCAACCAGTTTGAGCTGGTGACCAAGTGTCTGCGACTAGGGACTCTCTATCCCTCCAGGCTTTCAACAGATTAACGTGATAGATCTGTTCGGGCTTTCGCCTTCCTGGTTGTCTGACCTTGTAATTCACTTCGCTCACTTTTTCCATTATCTCGTAGGGGCCTTGCCATTTGGCAAGGAATTTACTTTCAACCGTAGGGACAAGTACCAATATCCTATCCCCCGGGGAAAAGGTACGGGTCTTGGCTCCACGGTTGTACACTCTCTGCTGTGCCAACTGCGCTTGGGCCAAATGTTCCTTCACGATGGGCATTACCTGTGCAATTCGATCTTGCATCAGGGCGACATGCTCAATCACACTCCTGTGGGGAGAACTCTCACTTTCCCAAGTTTCCTTGGCAATATCCAACAGCCCTCTTGGGTGTCTCCCATACAGTAACTCAAAGGGGGAGAATCCCGTAGAGGATTGGGGCACCTCCCTAATAGCAAACATCAAATAAGGAAGTAGACAGTCCCAATCCTTTCCATCCCTATCCACCACTTTCTTCAACATTTGTTTTAGGGTTTTGTTGAATCTTTCAACCAGCCCATCGGTTTGGGGGTGATACACAGATGTACGTAATTGCGTCACTTTGAACAATTTACACAGCTCCTTCATAACCCGGGACATAAAGGGTGTACCTTGGTCCGTAAGCAGTTCTTTACAAATACCCACCCGGCTAAAAACAAGAGATAGCTCTTTGGCTATGGTTTTGGCCGAGGTATTTCTGAGAGGGACCGCTTCTGGATAACGGGTGGCATAGTCCATTATAACCAATATGTACTGGTGCCCCCTAGCGGACTTGATTATAGGACCTACCAAATCCATTGCGATTCTCTCAAACGGGACCTCAATGATGGGTAGAGGGACCAGCGGGCTACGGAAGTGTGGCATCGGGGCCGACCTCTGACACACAGGGCAGGAGGAACAATAATTTTCTATGTCCTTCATCACCCCAGGCCAATAGAATCTCTGTAATACCCTCTCTCGGGTTTTCTCTGTCCCCAGATGACCTCCAAGAATGTGCCCATGGGCCAACTCCAACACCAACTTCCTGTAAGGTTTGGGCACCACAAGCTGCTCAACGGTTTCTTCTGCCCTTTTTGCCACCCGATACAGTAGGTCCTTCTCTACGCTGAAGTATGGGTAAGTGCAGGTATTATCTGGGTTCACTAACTCGCCATCTATTTTCACTACGTTTTCCCGTGCCTTTATTAGGGCGGGGTCTTTCAACTGTTCTGTGGCAAAGTTTTCCCTGTGAACCTCAAGATCAGAAAACTCCACAGACGGTAGGTTTTCGTCTGAGGAGGTGGGCTCCTCTCCAGTTTCTTGAGTCTCCCCTGCCAATACTGACAAGGGAAATTCGGGAGAGTCCTCACCACTCTCAGAGGAGTTCTGGCTATCATATTCCTGGTACATAGGGGCACCAGTGGGGGGCTCAGGATCATCCCACAGTTCCCAGAACTTCGGAAAATCCCTTCCCACAATGGCGTCATGCGGTAACTGAGACACTAAGCCCACTGGATGAGAAAGGGTACCTTTGGGGGTCTCGAAACACACTGTAGTCACTGGATACTCTCGGGTGTCCCCATGCACACAAATAACAGCTACCTTGCTATTCCCAGAGACCTCTGTTTTAACTAATTCAGCCTTTATCAGGGTCACAAGGCTACCTGAATCCAGCAATACCACAACATTTCTACCATTAATACACATTTTGCATAAATGTTTCTCAGTTCCCCGAATGGCAGTGCATGCGACTGTCGCACACAGCGACTGACGTCTGCCCGTCAGAAAGTCACACTGCATGGGTTCCTCCAAAACCGGGCAATTTGCTGCAATATGTCCCGCTTGCCGGCAGCGGTAGCAAATGATCCTTCTTGCCGCCTCTTGAGCCGCTGATTTCCCAGGCTGTTCTCGCCAAACTTGGGGTAGAGCTCCCACCCTCTCACTCTCTCCACCCTTACCCCTTGGAATCATCTTATCCGCCCCTGGGGATGGTCTGGTCTTAGGGTGGAAAGTCCGAGTGTCTCTGGAAGAGGCCGTCAGGTTCTCTGTAGCCAAGTATTTCTCCACACGATCCACAAGACCATCGGCCGTCTCTGGGTCTCCATGGCTTACCCACTTTTGGATGGCAGTAGGAAGAGCTCTCAAAAACCGATCCATTACAACACGTTCCACAATCTTTGGTGCGGACAAAGTCTCTGGCTGTAGCCACTTTCTGCTCAGGTGAATGAGATCATACATTTGAGACCTGGGGGGTTTTCCAAGCTGGAAAGTCCAGTTATGCACACGCTGAGCCCGGACAGCCAGGGTGACACCCAGCCTTGCCAATATTTCAGCTTTTAGCATCACATAGTCTTTTGCTTGGTCAGGCTCTAGGTCATAGTAAGCTTTCTGCGATTCACCCGTTAACAGAGGAGCCACCAGTCCAGCCCACTGCTCCTCAGGCCACTTTTCTCTTTCAGCAGTCCTTTCAAACGTGGTCAAAAATACCTCTGGATCATCCTCTCCAGTCATTTTTGTCAATAAACGACTCACCCCAAAGGACGCGGTATTAGTGGGACGGCTTTCCTCACTGGTCTGCGGACGTTGCTGCATTACTGCTTCCATTTGTTGTAGTCTCTGCTCTTGCTTCTGTAACAGGTCTATGAAGCGGGCCTCAGATTGCTGCTGGGCTTGTTGCTGAGCTTCCAGACTCTGTTGGTGAGCTTGCTGCTGGGCTGCAAGGCTCTGTTGATGAGCTTGCTGCTGGGCTGCGAAGTTCTGTTGTTGAGCTGCAAGGCTCTGTTGATGAGCTGCAAGGCTCTTTTGCAAACCTGCATTTGTCTGCTGTTGATTGGCATTTGCTAGAGCCAGCTGCTTCAGTATCTCCTCCATGCTGGCTTAAAAAAAAACTGCCACTGGTTCTCCACCAACTGTGAGGGGGTTAGCTCGGCAGCGGGTGTGTGTGACCCCCGGGATGGGCTCCCCACACAAAAACAGGCCCAGCAGACGGAGGTTGTGGTTTTCAAAATCAAAAAGGTGCCGTTTATTTTCTATTTACAGTGACAAAAACACAGCAAAGCAAAAAAAACAAACAAAATAAATCCTGGTCAACTTGACCTCTGACTAAACATACAGGTTTCCTAACTAACAACTGGGATCAGCCTAGTGCTGTCCTAGTCCCTGGTTTTAAATGTCCAAGCAAAATATAGCCACACAGGCTTTCTCTCACCGCACAGGGGTTCACTCTCCCTAGACAGTCCACACAGGTCTGCTTCCAGGCATGAGCTAACATCTAATGAATCTGGGAGTTTTTTATAGAGGCCTAAAATGAGCTGACAAGGTTCAGCTGATCTCATCAACTCCCTGTTTGCACGACGCCCAGCCCTCTCCCTAGAGGTATGAGTCATCCATGAGCCCACTAGTCTCAGCTGGGTTTATACAACTCTCCACCTAGCTGTATAAGTCAGCGTAAAGCCTGAATCTGGGCGAAATATATCTACCCCCCTGGATGCAACCAGGTGACTTTACCTTCCTGCTGTCACAATATATATATATATATAAAAAAAAGAATGTTCATATAAAAAAAAATAAAGAATATTTGATTAAAAAAAAAAAAGTATAAAAATTGATGCTGGCTTGAAAGGGTAGTCACACCAAATATTGATTTGAGTAAAATTTTTCTTCATTTCATTCACTTTGCGTTTTGTAAACTGATAAAAATAAACAATTAAAATATAAAAAAAAAAAAAGTCTCTAACTCACATTCATACATATACTAGGGCCAAATATTATTATTATACAGGATTTATATAGCACCAACAGTTTGCTCAGCACTTTACAACATGAGGGTAGACAGTACAATTACAATACAGGAGGAATCAGGGAGCCCTGCTTGTTAGAGATTACAAATCTACCAGCATGTCTTCCTAGTGTGGGGGAGGAAGCAAGGGTACCTGGAGGAAACCCACGCAGACACAGGGGAAAACATGCAAACCATGTAGCCATTAATTTACAAAAGTGTGTTTATATATATATATTTTGCACACACACACACACACTTTTTTTTCCCCCCACATGTTTGTGCATATGTCAGACTATGATAAAACCATGAAAACAGAGCATTGTAAAGATGGTCAACGTGGCTAAATTTGGCCTGAGCATCTAGACACTGACTTGTGGCCACAGAAAGTAGATCTAAACCAAGCATAAATGTAATTATAAATAGGTTAAAATGACACATATCATGAATAACCATACAAATGTTGAGACAGAGGCACAACAATAAATCATTTGTTAAACTGTGCCATATTGGTGGTTTTCCCTAGGCTTGGAATGGCATCTTCTTTTAGTACAAAAGTCTATTCTGAAGGCACACAGTAAAGCTGTTTTACAAAAAAAGTTGAGAATCTTAAATGTGGGAACATAAAAAAAATTGTGAATATTCCCTTCTAATATGCATTCGTGTGAAAAAGTATCTGCACATGAATATTGAGTTTGCAAAGTGATCAATATTCTATTTGTCATATGACTGGATAATTTAAGTGATTTTAGTGAAGATTCTCAACTTCATAAAAAGTCAGCCTCCTTAGGCCCCTTCCTTTCACACGGGTGGACCGTTTAGGTCCGCCTGTCAGTTTTTTAGGCGGACCTAAACGCCCCATGCAGGTCTATGGAGCAACATATGTCAGCGGTGACATGTCCGCTGACAAATGTAGGAGCCCTGTGTGAGGCTTTGGTGAAATATCAGGGGTCTAAACAGACCTCTAACATCTTACCTTTGCAACAGAGAAAGGAGATTGAGGACACAGCCCTCAATCTCCATTTCTGCAACTTCACTAGCACAGAGTGAATGGACAGAAATAGCTCTACAGAGCTTCTTAAGAAACCTGGATAGGAGGGGTGGCATATAGAGGAACAAATGTCCTCCATTTTCCTCCTGCAGAAGTTGAATGCTGGTGGGAGGGGCGAGGAGGAGAGGCAGGCTTTTGGTGGTTGGAAGAGGACAATGGAGGGCATTGGTTCCTTTATATCAGGGATATGCAATTAGCGGACCTCCAGCTGTTGCAAAACTACAAGTCCCATCATGCCTCTGGGTGTCATGCTTGTGGCTGTCAGTCTTGCTATGCCTCATGGGACTTGTAGTTCTGCAACAGCTGGAGGTCCGCTAATTGCATATCCCTGCTCTATATGCTGTCCCTCATATCCAGGTGTAGAACCAAACGTGACAGGGTAGCCACACAGTCCCACTGGAGCATGGGGAAGGTTGCAATGGCAACCCCTAGTGTCTGCACATATGCAAAACATGCCCAGCTACACCAGTGTCTGCATATATGCACAACAACAAAAGAGAAATCCATTTACCCATTATCACATTTCTATTGTTGGCTCTCCGTTTTAAAAAAGGGAAAATGCAGCTAAAGGACAGGTTCCATAGCTGAAAAACTGGCTTTATAAAATTACACACTGCAGGCATGCTGAGGTTTGAGCACACAGCTGCCCTGCAACATTTTTTTTTAAGTTAAATGCAAGCAGAACTCACCTGGAAGCATGCTGCATTTCCCCATCAACACAAGCACAAAGCCTGTCAACAAATGTTACATGCCACAGTCTATGACCATCATCTTTGTGAGTGAAAGCAAGATCTGCAATGTGTTACATTAATCAGTCTGTAGCCATTAAAGCAGTAATAAACCCAAAACCAAAAGTCATATTGCAGCGTACAGTGCCTTGAAAAAGTATTCCTACCCCTTGACATTTTCCACATTTTGTCACGTTCCAACCAAAAACGTAAATGTATTTTAACCACTTCCATACTGGGCACTTAAACACCTTCCTGCCCGGACCAATTTTCAGCTTTCTGCGCTGTTGCACTTTGAATGACAATTGCGCGGTCATGCTACACTGTACCCAAACTAAATTTTTATCATTTTGTTCCCACAAATAGAGCTTTCTTTTGGTGGTATTTGATCACCTCTGCGATTTTTATTTTCTGCTAAAAAATAAAAAAAAAAAAGAAAATTTTGAAAAAAAAAAAGTTTTTTTTTGGTTTCAGTTACAAACTTTGTAAATAAGTTAGTTTTCTCCTTCACTGATGGGCACTGATGGGGCTGCACTGACGGGCACGGATAAGGCGGCACGGATGGGCACCGATGAGGTGGCACGGATAGGCAGCACAGGTGGGCACGGATAGGCAGCACGGGTGGGCATGGATAGGCGGCACGGGTGGGCATGGATAGGCGGCACGGGTGGGCACGGATAGGCGGCATGGGTGGGCACTGATAGGCGGCATGGGTGGGCACTGATAGGTGGCATGGGTGGGCACTGATAGGTGGCATGGGTGGGCACTGATAGGTGGCACTGTACTGTACTAATGGATGCCAATCAGTGCCAAACAATAATGCCTGCCAATCAGTGGTGCCCATTGTGGGCACTGATTGGCATCCATTGTGGCACTGATTGGCATCCATTATCCCTGGTGGTCTAGGGTGGCATACCTTATTTACCTTTTTATGGTGCGCTTCCCTGGTGGTCCAGTGGCATCCCTGGTGGTCTAGTGGCATCCCTGGTGGTCCAGTGGGCATCCTCGGGGGGGCTGTGCTGATAATCAATCAGCACAAACCCCCCCTGTCAGAGGAGCAGCCGATCGGCTCTCCTCTACTCGCGTCTGACAGACGTGAGTGAGGAAAAGCCGATGACCGGCTTTTCCTGTTTACACTGTGATCAGCCGTGATTGGACACGGCTGATCACGTGGTAAAGAGTCTCCGTCGGAGACTCTTTACCTAAATCGGTGTTGCGGGGTGTCAGACTGACACCCTGCAACAATGATCGCCGCGATGCGCGCCCCCTGTCAGGATTTTGCAACCACTTTGCCACCGTCAATCCGCTATAGGGCGGGCGGCAAGTGGTTAATAGGATATTATGTGTCAGACCAACAAAAAGTGGCACATAATTGTGAAGTGGAAGGAAAAATAGGATTTTTATAACAGCTTACCTGTAAAATCCTTTTCTTGGAGTACATCACGGGACACAGAGCGACATAGTCATTACTATGTGGGTTATATAGATACCTTCAGGTGCTGGCACTAGCAACTTCCAAAACCGGAAGTACCCTCCCCTATATAAGCCCCTCCCATCCGGGAGTACCTCAGTTTTGTAGCAAAGCAATAAGTGTCCCCAAAAGAGGGGTGGGAGCTCTGTGTCCCGTGATGTACTCCAAGAAAAGGATTTTACAGGTAAGCTGTTATAAAAATCCTATTTTCTTTCTCGTACATCACGGGACACAGAGCGACATAGTCATTACTATGTGGGATGTCCTAAAGCAATGCCCAATGAGGGGGGGGGGATACACCATACATAAGCTGAGCGCTATCAGACATGAGGATCTTTTGCGGCCTGCAACACACTGCGCCCAAAGGCGACATCCTCCTGACTTCTAACGTCCACCTGGTAGAACCTAGTAAACGTGTGTACTGAAGACCATATTGCGGCCTTACAGATTTGAGCCAGGGAGGCCTGGTGATGCACTGCCCATGAAGTTCCAAATGCTCTCGTGGAGTGCGCCCTAACTTTGAACGGAGGCGGTCTCCTTCTCAAGCCATAGGCTTGCATTATGACCTGTCGAATCCACTTGGCTAAAGTAGATTTTGACGCTGCCTGACCCTTTCTGGGGCCTTCCGGCAGAATAAACAAAGTATCCGTTCTGCGAATCTGAGCAGTGGCTTTTAGATAAGCTTTAACTGCTCTTACTACATCCAAAGAATGTAATAACTTTTCCTCTACCGAACTAGGTTTGGGAAAAAACGAAGGAAGAACCACATCTTGGTTCAAATGAAACCTCGATACCACCTTAGGAAGAAAGGCTGGATGAGGACGTAACACTACTCTGTCCTTATGGATAACCAGATATGGCTCCTTACAGGACATAGCTGCTAATTCCGACACTCTTTTAGCCGAACAAATGGCTACTAGAAAAATCAATTTCCTGGTGAGAAGAACCAGGGAAATATGCTGTAATGGTTCAAATGGTTGTTTCTGTAGAACCGACAGAACCAGGTTTAAGTCCCATGGACATATGGGAATATTAACCGGAGGGCTAATACGCATCACTCCTTGTATAAAGGCTTTGACTAGTGAATGCGAAGCCAAGGGCCTCTGAAAAAATATTGACAAGGCCGAAATCTGACCCTTGATAGTACTCAAGGCAAGCTTCCTATCTACAGCCCACTGTAGGAAGTCCAGAATCCTACCTATTAAGTACTTACGTGGATGCCATTTCTTGGCCTCACACCAGGCGATGTACGCCTTCCAGATTCTATAGTAGATCTGCCTGAATACCGGCTTCCTGGCATTGATCATGGTAGATACCACAGGATTAGAGAGCCCTCTCTTTTTTAGAATGTGGGCTTCAATAGCCAGGCCGTCAAACCTAGGGCTGGTAAGGAAGCGTGGTATATCGGTCCTTGCGAAAGCAGGTCCGGACGATGTGGGAGAGTCCAAGGACTCCCCACTGACATTTTTACAATCTCCGCGTACCATGCTCTTCGGGGCCACGCTGGAGCCACCAGAATCACTGGTTTCTTTTCTACCCTGATTCTGCGGAGTAATCGAGGCAACAATTGTGGCGGTGGGAATGCATATATCAGCTTGAACTGATCCCAAGGGAACACTAGGGCATCCGAGCCGCAAGCTAGGGGATCCCTTGTCCAAGAGACAAACCTGTCCACCTTTGCGTTGAATCTGGATGCTAGCAGATCTACATCCGGTGTTCCCCACCGCTGACATATTGTCCGAAAAACCTCGGGGTGAAGGGACAATTCCCCTGGGCATAATTGTTGGCGACTTAGAAAGTCCGCCTTCCAATTCTCCACTCCTGGAATGAATACCGCGGATATGGCTGGGACATATCTTTCTGCCCATTTCAGGATGCAATTTACTTCCCTCTGGGCTGCACGACTCCTGGTGCCACCCTGATGATTGATATATGCCACTGCCGTGGCATTGTCTGATTGAATTCTGACAGGGGACCCCTGGAGTTTGGATGTCCATGCTACTAGGGCATACCGGGCTGCTCGTATCTCTAAGAGATTGATGGGCAGGGCCTTTTCCGCATCCGACCATCTGCCCTGAAGAGACCATTGCTCCAGTACTGCTCCCCAGCTATAAGGCTGGCATCTGTAGTGACCACCTTCCAAGAAATCGGACTGAAGGATTTACCTTTTTCCAGATTCTGGGGAACCAACCACCAACGGCGGCTCTTGCGAACGGAAGGGGACAAGGACATTGGTAAGTCTAGGGCCTGAACTTTCTTGTTCCAGGCTGACAGTATGGCCCTTTGCAAATTCCTTGAATGGAATTGACCGTAGGGTACTGCTTCGAATGATGCCACCATTTTTCCCAGCACAGGCGTATGGACGGCTGTCTTTTTGTACCCACTAAGTGGATCAAATCTCTCAAAGACAACACCTTTTTTCGAGGCAAGAATATTTTCTTCTGGCCTGAATCTAGCCTTAGCCCCAAGTATTCCAGACTTTTGACTGGTTTTAGGGCCGACTTGTCTCGGTTGATAATCCAACCGTGAGATTCCAGATACTTGATTGTCTTGTGAACGACCACTTCTAGTTTTTTCACTGAGTGGTCTATCAGCAACAAGTCGTCTAGATATGCCATTTATCGTTACACCTTGCGTTCTTAGATTGGCCAATAATGGGGCCAGAATTTTTGTGAACACTCGTGGTGCTGTGGCCAGACCGAAGGGTTAGGCTCTGAACTGAAAATGGCGCCCTTCTACTGCAAAGCGTAGAAATTTTTGGTGGACTGGAAAGATGGGAATGTGCAAATAAGCATCTTTGATGTCGATCGAGGCTAACCATTCCTCCCCTTGTAGGGCAGTGGCCACCGATCGGATCGACTCCATCCGGAAAGTCCTGATATGCAGGAATTTGTTTAGCCCTTTTAGATTTAATATGGGCCTCACGTCCCCGTTTGGCTTCGGGATTGTAAAGAGGTTTGAGTAAAACCCGAACCCCCATTCTTCCAGGGGAACCTCCATAATTACTCCTTGGAGCAATAGTTGTTCTAGTGCCAACAGGAGGGACTCTCTCTTCCGGGGATCCCTTGGCACGTTTGACCTCATAAAATGGAAAGGAGGAGAGTCTTAACTCCAATCTGTATTCCAGACTTACTGCGGAGAGCACCCATCTGTCTCTGATCGTGTCCCGCCAGGTCTCTGCGAACAACTGGAGTCTTCCCCCCACCCGATTGAGTGGGGGCAACCCTTCATGCATTTGACTTTGGGGGAGGTTTTGTACCTCTCCTGACCCAGGGTTTTTTATTACCCTGCGATTGTCCCTGATTTTTACCCCCGGGAATTGACCGAGGAGGCCGTCGGAACTGTTTCACAGCCGATGCCCCAGGGACTGGAGAAGCAGGCCTCTTAAAAGAGGGACCTCTAACTCTGTTTTTAACCGGCAAGAGTGTACTTTTACCGTTGGAAATTTTCTGGATATATTTATCCAGGTCTTCCCCAAATAAGCGTTCACCATGAAATGGGAAGCTAACCAGCAATTTTTTACAGGGAGCTTCAGCAGACCAGTTTTTGAGCCATAGAAGCCTGCGCATATGTACTACAGACAGCGTAAGGCGGGAGGCCTGATGGATTGAATCCTTTATGGCGTCAACCGCAAAGCATAAGGCTCTAGGTAGATCAGCTAGGGCAAGGGCCTGCTGATCTGGCAAGTCCTTTAAGACTTGTTTCAACTGATCCTTCACTGCTTGGCAGACCCCAATAGCTGCCACTGCTGGTTGTGTCACCAAGCCTGCTGTAGAAAAAGCAGATTTTAATAAGGACTCCAATTTTTTATCTATTGGGTCCTTGAACATTTGGACATTATCCACTGGACATGTCAGTGATTTATTCACACAAGAGATGGCTGCGTCCACTGTAGGGACCCTCCATTTTTTGATGAACTTATCCTCCATGGGATAGACCACCGGAAATCTCTTGGGGGGAGTAAATATTTTATCAGGATGTTCCCAATCCTGGTACATGAGCCCTTCCAATAAAGGGTGAAGTGGAAAAGAACAGACAGTCTGGGGAGCTTTTAGCGACCCCAGCGAGGAGACAGTAGTGGTTGATGGTTCCGCAAGGTGCATTTTAAATGCTGATCGGACCATGTTAGTCAGAGACTGAACCCATAATCTTTCAGCTTGAGATGCTGAGAAAGGTTCCTCCACTGTTGATTCCTCTATAACAGAATCAACCTCCTCCTGATCCCCTTCAGGCAGGTCGATCCCTGTATGGGACTGTTGCTCCGCTAACAGGTACTCTGAAGGAGGAGACGGAGATCGGGCGTGCTTTCCCTGTGACAGGGAGGCAGCGATTAATGTTGACAATCTCTCTTCTAATCCTCCCAGAGCTGAGGAAAAAACCTCCTCTGTTACATACACAGGAGCAGGTGAACTGAGGACAGCCACAGTACCAGGTACTCCTGCAGGGTCTCTACGGTCACTAACCTCTGAATTTTCAGGGGAGACTGGCGCAGCAGAAGCATGCCCAAGATCCTCAGAGCCCGATGGAGACCCCTTTCGCTTCCTGGAAGATTTAGTTCCGGAGCTTCTGGACGGCATATTCCTAAGCCCAAAGCTGAGGTATTCCAGCCGTAATACACCCCTTTTACTGAGAATAGTCTAGCACAATTGCTGCTATATATCAGTTGGTGTCTACTAAAGTGCCTTTCTAGGGGATGCCTGCATCAACCGCCTCTGTGTGCCTTTTTACTGTTGCTAGCTCTGTTTGTGCACTTCAATAGCCAGCTTGATTGTTTTTAAATATGCTGGACGCCAGCACATGCGCAGTAGCGCCGCGGCGCACACCGAGCGTCATCCACCCGCTCCGCCCCTTCTTCCAGATCGCCTCTATATAGAGAGGCGCGGGCACGTGCGCCTTCGGCGCCTTTTTTGAAAAAACAAGGAGCTAGGTGGGAGCCAGGGTCCCTGCCGCAGGGCCCGGGGATGGATGAGCGCAGCAACAGGGCAGAGGAGACAGCTTCCCAGCAGAGAACTTACCAACTGCCTGGATTTGACTTCAGAAGAAAAAAATCCACATTACAAGAAAAAAGAACCATAGCGGCCTCTAGTGTTTAACACAGGTACCGCGGTCTTACACATTTTTTTTTTTTTCTTGCCTACTATAAAAAATTTTTACATTTTCTCAGTAGTAACAGGCATGCACAGAATATTTAGCGGGAATACCTTAGGTAACAGGCAGAAAGACAAAATAGGCTTGGGGGTCCCCCAATAGAACCAAGTTCCTGAGGGCCCCCACTTACCTTTTCCTCGCCGCAGGACTCTGTTTGGTCCACAGAAGCCCAAACTTCACCTATCACGGCAGGCATTGTAATCAAACCTTCAGGGACCGGGTTCCCAAGGATTCCACTCCCCTGGACCTGTATAGCACCCTGCACAGAAAACATCTTGGTCGTGGGTATGACCAGAGCTCTGGATCCCAGGGTCCAGCCCTCCTAAGAGAGGCATTACAGGCAAAACCTTGCTCTTCTCTTGCAAGGCCCGGGTACCGACCGTTTAGCTATGAAGCTTTTTTGGTCGGATCCGGAATAGCTTACTGAGGCCCAAAAGAACCTGTACGCAAGCTCAGTGAAAAACACATGTTACTTCTTGGTCAACACCTTAGACACTGGCAAAAAACTGAGGTACTCCCGGACGGGAGGGGCTTATATAGGGGAGGGTACTTCCGGTTTTGGAAGTTGCCAGTGCCAGCACCTGAAGGTATCTATATAACCCACATAGTAATGACTATGTCGCTCTGTGTCCCGTGATGTACGAGAAAGAAATGGTAAATGATTTTCATTTTTTTTTTTTTACAAAGTATCTGAAAAGTGTGGCGTGCATTTGTATTCAGCCCCCTTTACTCGGATACCCCTAACTAAAATCTAGTGGAACCAATTGCCTTCGGAAGTTACCTAATTAGTAAATAGAGTCCACCTGTGTGTAATTTAATCTCAGTATATTTACAGCTGTTCTGTGAAGCCTTCGGAGGTTTGTTAGAGAACCTTAGTGAACAAACAGCACCATGAAGGCCAAGGAACACACCAGACAGGTCAGGGATAAAGTTGTGGAGAAGTTTAAAGCAGGGTTAGGTTATATAAGCTTTGAACATCTCACGGAGCACTGTTCAATCCATAATTCGAAGAAAATGGAAAGCGTATGTCACAACTGCAAACCTACCAAGTCATGGCCGTCCACCTAAACTGTCAGGCTGGGCAAGGAGAGCCTTAACCATTCCCGACCAGCTCCTGTACATATAAGGTCGTATATGTATGACGGCTTCTTTAAGAGCCATAGCAGGCTGACGGCCACCCACGATCGCGGGAACGAGAGCCAGAACGGGAATTTTTTGTGTGTGTGTGTGAGGGGGGGGGGGGGGGGGGGGAACAGATCGTCTATTCCTACTAAGTAGGAACAACGATCTGGCTCTTCCTCTAGTCAGTCCCATCCCCTTACAGTTAGAAACACACCTAGAGAACACATTTAACCCCTTGATCACCCCCTTGTGTTATTCCCTTCCCTGCCAGTGACATTTACACAGTAATCAGTGCATTTTTATAGCACTGATCGCTGTATAAATGTCAATGGTCCCAAAAAAAGGGTCAGATCTGTCCGCCGCAATGTCGCAGTCCCGCTAAAAATCACAGATCGCGGCCATTAATACAAAAAAAATGCTTTATATAAAATAAATCTATTCCCTATTTTGTAGACGCTATAACTTTTGCGCAAACCAATCAATATGCACTTATTGCGATTTTTTTTTTACCAAAAATATGTAGAAGATATATATTGGCCTCAACTGATGAAGAAATGTGTTTTTTAAAAACATTTTTGGGGATATTTATTATAGCAAAATCGTAGCTCTTTTTTTGTTCATAGCGCAACAAAAATTTAAACCGCAGGAGTAATCAAATACCACCAAAAGAAAGCTCTACTTGTGAGAAAAAAAAAAGGTTGTCAATTTTGTTTGGGTACAGCATCACACGACTGCGCATTTGTCAGTTAAAGCGACACAGTGCCGTACCGCAAAAAATGCGCTGGTCATTTAGGGGGTAAAACATACAGGGGCTGAAGTGGTTAAGCAGAGAAGCAGCCAAGAGGCCCATGGGAAATCTTGAGGAGCTGCAGAGATCCACAGCTCAGCTTGAGAGAATCTGCCCACAGGACAACTATTAGTCGTGCACTCCACAAATCTGGCGTTTATGGAAAAGTGGGAAGAGATTGTTGAAAGAAAGCCACAAGAAGTTCCGTTTGCGAGAAGCCATGTGGGGGACACAGCAAATATGTGGAAGAAGGTGCTCTGGTCAGATAAGACCAAAAGTGAACTTATTGACATAAAAGCAAAACACTATGTGTGGCGGAAAACTAACACTGCACATCACCCTGAACACACCATCCTTTTCTTCAGCAGGGACAGGGATGCTGGTAAGCGTTGATGGGAGGATGGATGGAGCCAAATACAGGGCAATCTTAGTCTACTTGAGACTTGGGCGGAGGTTCACCTTTAAGCAGGACAACGGCCCAGAGGTACAATGGAATGGTTAGATCAAAAGCATATTCATGTGTTAGAATGGCCCAGTCAAAGTCCAGACCTAAACCCAATTGAGAATCTGTGGCAAGACTTGAAAATAGTATAGTTTAAGCTATTTTACAAAGAAGAATGGTCAAAAATTTCACTCTAGATGTGCAAAAGTGGTAGTGACATACCCAAAAAGACTTGCAACTGTAATTGAAGAGAAAGGTGGTTCTACAAAGTATTGACTCAGATGAACGCCACACTTTTCAGATATTCATTTGTAAAAAAAAATTGAAAACCATTTATCATTTTCCTTCCACCTCACAATTATGTGCCACTTTGTGTTTGTCCATCACATAAAATCCCACTAAAATACATTTACGTTTTTGGTTGTAAAATGTGGAAAATTTCAAGGGGTATGAATACTTTAAGGCACTGTACCAATCATTAGATGTGGTAGCTGCATTGGTTTTCTTTTTTAGGCTTTATCTTCTGTTTTCACCTGGTGATCTGACCAGCACTGAACTCCCTGTAATAAAATGTAGTCTGTACAGTCTGGATGAAGGAGCAACAGAAACCTTCGGCCTTAGGGTGCCTACACTCTGGATAAATGAGCAACAGAGACATCTTTGGACAGCAGCATTGTTAGTCTGGGGGGAGGGTTAGTGTTAGATGCACTAGCAGATTTAGATATACTAACAAATTGAAGTCAAACTCCAGCTCACACCTTTTAAAGTGGTTCTAAAGTCAGAAGTTTTTTTATCTTAATGCATTCTTTGCAATAAGATAAAAAAAAAACTTCTGTGTGCAGCAGCCCCCCCTTTTTTTAGCATTCCATTGGTGGATTTTTCTTTTTGAGCAAGCAAGCCCATAAAGCAGGAGAGATCCACTGTTTCACGCTTCATTTTTGGGCCTCTCCTGGTTCTCAGGAAATACTATCTGCCGGTTTTCTCCTTTTTTAAATTCCAGCAAGCTAATCACTTGTGTCAAGGAAATGAGGAATCAATTGGTCACACCTTGATATTTATAACAATAAGGTAATCTTTTTTACCTATGGTCAACTGGAATCATCCCTTACTAGGCAGAGATATTGACAAATTTAAATGTATTCAAAATATTTTTTGTTCTGTTACCTTAGAAAATTTCCTCCCTATGGTTGCAACGTGCTCTTCTGACCCAGGCTCTAGTCTAGAGGAATTATCATATTCAACTGATTCAAGATTTGATTTTAAAGCATACGGTAGGCCCTCTCTCAGCTTGATATATGATGATATCCAATGATCATATGAAATAATGTTCTGAAATTCAGATGTAAATGTATTTACTGTAATGCTTTTGCTGTAATATAATTGAATGCCAAAATGTGTCAATATTTACATTGGTTTCCTTCTTAGTATCAACTCTATGCAGCACTTTTCAGTCTCCTGAGGAAGCTCCTTTGGCGAAACATGTTGAGCATAAGTGGCTGCAATGTTGTATGAAATTTATGTATTTGACTATTCTTTGTCATTTTAAAGAGATTGACATTAAATAAAATTTATAATTTTTAAATACAAGTCGTTTAATTGGCACCTTTAACCACTACATTACCAAGCCTATTTCTGAGATTTGGTGTTTACAAGTTAAAGTGGAAGGTAATAGTACAGCGCTACATATAGGCCAGTAAAAACTGGACTGTAACTCAAATGTGACCATAAATGGAAACACAAAAAAGTGAGAAGGGGCAGGCTGAACGCCCTTCCCAATATATATATATAAAATGTCCACAATAATAAACAAAAACAAAAAAATTTAAGAGTGTCCAAAACAGTGGGTAAATAACAAGGAATGGATGTAAAACTTCTGGCACAATTCTTCACGTGGATGGTGACATTCATGTGTGCTTACCAGAAACGTTGGACCCGAATATCCTACGACAGCGGATCAATCGAGCTTGAGAGTATCTCCAACGGCTGCTCCACAGGAACGTCCCCGGATCTCTGATGGATGTAGAGGTATACCGGCTAGACGATCAGGAGTCTTCAATCCATTGCCCCTGTAGACGTCCTGTTAGGAACGAAACGCGTCGGGCTATGCATTTTGCTTCCCATGTTGTCTTTTAATATATGAACTGTGATCACTTTTTATCTTTGTATGTTGGTGTTTTTCTGATTAAAAACCCAATTTTTTTTGACCTACACCATTGGAGCCCCCTATTTTTGTCTTCTCTTCGCATGAAATCGGTGAGGAAAAGTTTTTTTCAGTTTTCTCCAGTTGGTCCTTCTACAATACACTTGTCGGAGTATTTTCCATTTTAAGTTTGATCGTATCCCATCGTCCGGTTGAATACCGGGATGCAGAGTGCCAGTCTTCTGGTGGGATCTCCAGCCTTGGGGGGTATTGGAGACCCGAGAAGTACTGCATCCATCAGTTCCACCCAGGATTGAAGACATCCGATCGTCTAGCCGGTATACCTCTACATCCATCAGAGATCCGGGGACGTTCCTGTGGAGCAGCCATTGGAGATGCTTTCAAGCTCGATTGATCCGCTGTTGCATGACAATCGGGTCCAAACGTTTCTGGTAAGCACACATGAATGTCACCATCCACGTGAAGAATTGTGCCAGAAGTTTTACATCCATTCCTTGTTATTTACCCACTGTTTTGGACACTCTTAAATTTTTTTGTTTTTGTTTATTATTGTGGACATTTTATATATATTGGGTAGGGCGTTCAGCCTGCCCCTTCTCACTTTTTTTGTGTGTTTCCATTTATGGTCACATTTGAGTTACAGTCCAGTTTTTACTGGCCCATTTGTAGCGCTGTACTATTACCTTCCACTTTATTTGAATTTGTCACATTCCAGCACAGCTGCTTCACCTCCCTCTATAGAGTTGTTATTATTTATGTGTTTTTTGGGTAGCACATTTATTTCTTTTTATCACTGTTTACAAGTTAAAAACATTTTTTTTGCTAGAAAATTACTAGAGAATAAAATGGCGGTTGTTGCAATACTTTGTCACACCGTATTTGCGCAGCGGTCTTACAAGCGCCCTTTTTTTTTTTAAAAATACACTTTTTTGAATTAAAAAATAAAATATAAAAATAAAATTGTAAAGTTAACCCCATTTTTTTATATATTGTTAGCTCCAGCCAAAGTCAATGAGCCAATTAGAAGAGAGGGGGCGGGGCCAAGTCGTGGCACCATGTCTGCAGTGGCTCAGCTCAGGTGCCCACATAGCAGGCTGTTTTCTGTGGGGCAGGAGGGAGGAGCCAGGGACCCGAGACGCAAAGGATCTGGGCTGCTCTGTGCAAAACCACTGCACATAGCAGGTAAGTATAACATGTTTGTTATTTTTAAACTAAAATAAAAAACATTTTTAGTATCGCTTTAACCACTTAAGCCCCGGACCAATATGCAGCATAAAGACCAGAGGTGTTTTTACAATTTGGCACTGTGCTGCTTTAACTGGTAATTGCGTGGTCATGCAATGTTGTACCCAAACAAAATTTGCATCCTTTTCTTCCCACAAATAGAGCTTTCTTTTAAGGATTTTTTTTTTTGCAATATAAACGGAAAAAGACCGAAAATTTGGAAAAAAAATAATATTTTCTACTTTTTGTTATAAGAAAAATTGAATAAAAACTTAATTTTAGTCATACACATTCAGGCCAAAATGTATTCAGCCACGTCTTTAGTAAAAAAAATGTCAATAAGCGTATATTTATTGGTTTGCACAAAAGTTATAGCATCTACAAACTAGGGTACATTTTCTGGAATTTTCTCAGCTTTACACAGCTTGGGATCGGACCCCCCACCCATACGAAGGCAGTCACGTACAGGTACATGATTGTGCCTGTCCGTGCCATTTTGGCGACGTATATGTACATGGGGCGGTCGTTAAGTGGTTAAGCAGTTACTGCTACTTTTTTTCCCTTTTCTTTTGGGATAAAGGTTTTACTTAAGCAAATAAAATCTAATCCTTGTAAATCATTCCCGACAGTGATAAAGGGTTTGTCTCAACCCTCTAACTGCTACATCTGCTGGGCAGCTTGTTCTGTTGAACAACAGACTTACTGGCCAGATCACCAAGTAAAAAAGGGTGAACAAATCTGGTATTACATTCCCAATCACAGCAGAAGTGTAAGGCCCGGTTCACACTGATGCGAGTTCATACCGAATGTGATGCGTCAAAAATAAAAAATAAATTTGCATGTCATCCATAAAGTCATTGTTTTCAATGACGGTCGTTCACATACATGCGTTGCGATTCCACTACGAATGAGATGCGATAAAAAAAAAAAAAAAAGGGTCTTGTGCGAGTTTACACCACGCAATTCTCCACAAAAAACAGGAAGTACACAGGAAGTTAACACCTTTTATTTTTTTACACTATGATTCCATTGGCTAGATCAATCGCAGCTATGTCCAACTCCTGAAATTTGCGTTAAAATCGCTGTAAATACGCAGTATAATTCTCACCTCTGAATGGACAAAAAACTGACCAAATTCACAGCGCATCAGTGTGAATCGGGCCTAAATATGCAGTGGAGAAGTGTGTGGTACAAGGGCCGTTAGCGAACAAGTGTGTGATTTGCAGAAGGTGTTTGAGGTTTTTTTTTTAACTACTCTTCTGTTCAAATGTGCTTTCTTCAGAAAAAATAAATACTAATGAGGTATGCATGTACTGCCACGATCAAAATTTTTGCACACAGACAGGGTGTGGAAAAAAAAATAAAAAAATAAAAAATTTCTATTGGAATTCAAAACTATTTTATTTTTATATGTAGTGAGCACTGCTTTTGGTAATTTACATGCAAATAAGTTAATAACGAGAAGGCTTGCCGGGACATGCTAGACCTTCAGAAGGATCAGCACCTAGATATAATTATCTATGTGGAGAAAATAGAATGCTATTGTCATGTATGCTTTCTCTTTCAAGTTTAATTTCATCATAATGACAGGAAGCAACTTTTAAAAAGATGTCCTATGCTAGATTTGAATTCCATGCATAGTTCTGTGAGTTACACAGCAGCTACACCTCAATTCCAAATAAACTGATTACTCCCTAAGCACTACACGTGAGTAGATATTTATGATGTTCAGGTGAACCCTGAATAGAAGATGGATATAAATACATTTACGCACATTTTAGAGAGATAAATACCAACTACGATACTTCAATAAAGAGAATACACAGTTAGTAATCAAAATCTACCTACCCTTTGGAAAAATATAATTGCCCTTCTTTACTACACAAAAACGCTAAAAAAGTAAAACTTTAAGGCCAATTCACACGGACTTGCGCTAAAATGTATCGGAAATGCATGTACATTTCCATGCATTTTAACACGTGCTGACTTTCTCTTACTTACATTTTGATGTCCGTTGGCATGCGTTGGAAAAACGCGATAAAAATGCCTAGCGCTATTAGCGCGTTTTTATCAAGTTTTTGCAGCGTTAGCGCTAACGCCCATGCGTTTTAATAGCGCTTCTCACATCCTGTTATTTCGTGAGAAGAAAGAGAACAGGGAGAAGATGGAGTATTTTGAGCTGCTGTTGATGTTTGTGCTACTTGTTTGGGAACATATTCTCCAACAGAGACCGCAACGTCGCTTTTGGGTTCATCCCATTCAACAAATGCACTCCGACAGAGGACAATTTGTGTTGCTCTATCATGACCTGAGAGTGCACGCTGATAAGTTCCGAAATTACACTCGGATGAGCATCGCAACGCAAGTCACAATATCCCAGTCCTCTAAACCCAGTCCCGGTAGTCCCAAATCCCTAATCCCTGTCCCTATAGTCCCAACCCTAACCCTAATTCCACTCCTGATAGTCCCAAACCCCTAACCCCACTCCTGGTAGTCCCAAACTCTTAACCCTAACCCCACTCCTGGAAGTCCCAAACTCCTAACCCTAACCCCACTCCTGGTAGTCCCAAACTCTTAACCTAAACCCCCGTCCCTATAGTCCAAAAACTCCTAACCCTACTCCTGATAGTCCATAACACCCAACCCCAACCCCACTCCTGGTAGTCCCAAACTTCTAACCCTACTCCTGATAGTCCCAAACTCTTAACCCTAAACCCACTCCTGGTAGTCCCAAACTCTCAACCCTAATCCCACTCCTGGTAGTCCCAAACTCTCAACCCTAATCCCACTCCTGGTAGTCACAAACTCTTAACCCTAACCCCACTCCTGGTAGTCACAAACTCTTAACCCTAACCCCACTCCTGGTAGACCCAAACTCTTAACCCTAATGAGCAGAGACAGACCTGTAATCCACCTGCTTATAGGGGGGGGGGAGCGTTCCCCTGCTGAGCAAGCGGAGTCTGTCCAACAGAGGCGTCCATGTGAAAGGGGCTTAAGTGTAACAAATATGCAAAAAAAAAAAAAAAAGGGGCAAATACTTTTTCACAACACTGTATAGTTTAAAAAAAACATTATGGAATCCCTGGACAGGCAAGTGTCCTAATAAAATTCAGCAGCTACAGTATTTGTAGCTACTGGCTGTTAATTCTTGGAGAGAGGAGTTGGGGTAGCTGGAGCTCTGCTTTAAAATCCTGAAAGTGTATCAGTCCTGTAGCTGGAGCAAGTTGAATCAAAACCTCAAATGTCACAGTCGTGTACATGCATAGCAAGGTTTATATCGCCTGTTTTTATATATACACCGTATTTATCGGCGTATAACATGCACCCTAACTTTAAGAGGGAAGTTTCAGGAAAAAAAAACTTTCCACAGCCCCCTGCGTATAACACGCAGGCACAGTTTACCCTCTATTTTCAGGGTAAAAAAGTGAGTGTTATACGCCAATAAATACAGTATATATATATATATATATATATATATATATATATATATATATATATATAAAAATTCTATTCCTTTCTAATGACATCGAAAACAGAAAAATATCTTGACTGAAGATCGACTTTATATAGTTAGTCCAACTAAAATATACAGTGGATACGGAAAGTATTCAGACCCCCTTAAATTTTTCCCTCTTTGTTATATTGCAGCCATTTGCTAAAATCATTTAAGTTCATTTTTTTCCTCATTAATGTACACACAGCACCCCATATTGACAGAAAAACACAGAATTGTTGAAATGTTTGCAGATTTATTAAAAAAGAAAAACTGAAATATCACATGGTCCTAAGTATTCAGACCCTTTGCTGTGACACTCATATATTTAACTCAGGTGCTGTCCATTTCTTCTGATCATCCTTAAGATGGTTCTACACCTTCTTTTGAGTCTAGCTGTGTTTGATTATACTGATTGGACTTGATTAGGAAAGCCACACACCTGTCTATATAAGACCTTACAGCTCACAGTGGATATCAGAGCAAATGAGAATCATGAGGTCAAAGGAACTGCCTGAAGAGCTCAGAGACAGAATTGTGGCAAGGCACAGATCTGGCCAAGGTTACAAAAAAATTCTGCTGCACTTAAGGTTCCTAAGCACACAGTGGCCTCCATAATCCTAAAATGGAAGAGGTTTGGGACGACCAGAACCCTTCCTAGAGCTGGTCGTCCGGCCAAACTGAGATATCGGGGGAGAAGAGCCTTGGTGAGAGAGGTAAAGAAGAACCCAAAGATTACTGTGGCTGAGCTTCAGAGATGCAGTTGGGAGATGGGAGGAAGTTGTAGAAAGTCAACCATCACTGCAGCCCTACACCAGTCGGGACTTTATGGCAGAGTGGCCCGACAGAAGCCTCTCCTTAGTGCAAGACACATGAAAGCCTGCATGGAGTTTGCTAAAAAAAACACCTGAAGGACTCCAAGATGGTGAGAAATAAGATTATCTGGTCTGATGAGACCAAGATAGAACCTTTGGCCTTAATTCTAAGCGGTATGTGTGGAGAAAACCAGGCACTGCTCGTCACCTGTCCAATACAGTCCCAACAGTGAAGCATGGTGGTGGCAGCATCATGCTGTGGGGGTGTTTTTCAGCTGCAGGGACAGGACGACTGGTTGCAATCGAGGGAAAGATGAATGCGGCCAAGTACAGGGATATCCTGGACAAAAACCTTCTCCAAAATGCTCAGGACCTCAGACTGGGCCGAAGGTTCACCTTCCAACAAGACAATGACCCTAAGCACACAGCTAAAATAACGAAGGAGTGGCTTCACAACAACTCCGTGACTGTTCTTGAATGGCCCAGAGTCCTGACTTAAACCCAATTGAGCATCTCTGGAGAGACCTAAAAATGGCTGTCCACCAACGTTTACCATCCAACCTGACAGAACTGGAGAGGATCTGCAAGGAGGAATGGCAGAGGATCCCCAAATCCAGGTGTGAAAAACTTGTTGCATCTTTCCCAAAAAGACTCATGGTTGTATTAGATCAAAAGCGTGCTTCTACTAAATACTGAGCAAAGGGTCTGAATACTTAGGACTATATCACATTTCAGTTTGTCTTTTTTAATAAATCTGCAAAAATTTCAACAATTCTGTGTTTTTCTGTCAATATGGGGTGCTGTGTGTACATTGAGGAAAAAAAATTAACTTAAATGATTTTAGCAAATGGCTGCAAAATAACAAAGAGTGAAAATTAAGGGGGTCTGAATACTTTCCGTACCCACTGTACATCACTGATTTAGATACAATTGGACTGTTTAGATTGATCACTGGCATCCTATAACTCTTGAATGCATTTTCTTAGCTTAACCTGTCTGTCATATTGTGGTTCTGGCATTTGGGGCCGCAGCGCAGAATGCAGAGAACAAGGCTGAACACTTCTTCAGAAGTGGACACAACTGGGCAGTTGTAGTCTGTACCTCTGGTTTCCAGATTCTGGTTTATTCATCCTGTAGCAAGTACTCTCTCAGAAGTGTGAAGACTACCCTTCGGGGATAATGGGGGTTTGCTGGTAAGTGGCAATCATCCTTCCATTGGAGGTCTGCTCATGGGATTGTACCAAGGAGAATTTGAACATTTATAAACTGTGATGGTCCATCATATCTGTTAAGAGGCATCTGTCAACTGCTGTTATCTGGTGGTGGATCACACTCATTTTCATTTGAACACAGCGCACCTGTTGGGTGATTGTGGCTCTTTGGATATATCGTGTAGTGATTAATCTGCACTTGATTTACCATAATTAACTTTTTGCATGTTTCAATTGGGTCTATGCATGTATAGGCCTTGTTTATAAAACTTTCCAGTATATTTGCACTTTATATGCTTTTTTTATGTTGATATTAACTATTTGTATAGTGGTCAAATACTTGTATTTTAGTGCTGCTTTTTATTTTTATTCATGTTATGAACTGGTATCATAATTGCACAAGTGGCTGCTTATTTCTTTCACGGTGACCTAGTATTCTGACTCCAATTGTTGTAATTGACTTATCCCTTGTGAGACCTCTATGCCTGGCCTGTACAAGCAGATATGATCACTGAGGACAATCCTTATCAGATAGCTTGAACTCACCAATACCGATTCTATTCACAGAAATGCTTTAATCCAAACATCAGAATACATCAGATGACAGGTTACAGCAGATGAACAGGTTGTAGTATTGTGCGATCAAAAGATGATACTTGTCTGTAGCTTACAATGCATAATACATGTGCCCATGTTACATGAGGCCTGTAAGCAGTCTCCATTAGACAGGAAGTAGAAAAACTCAGGAAGAAGGGTGGAGCATACACAGAAAGGAAGTGTGTCATAGATCAGACAAAACAAAAACAGAGAATATGTGCATTACCACAAAAGGTCACAAGATGGCAGCATGTAAACTAAACATGAACGTCCATAGAAAATGGTTATGAGAAACAATATATATATATATATATATTGTGACAGCAGGAAGGTAAAGTCACCTGGTTGCATCCAGGGGGGTAGATATATTTCTCCCAGATTCAGGCTTTATGCCGACTTATACAACTAGGGAGTTGATGAAGCCCAGCTGAGGCTAGTGGGCTCATGAATGACTCATACCTCTAGGGAGAGTGCTGGGCGTCATAAGGCAGGGAGTTGATGAGACCAGCTGAAGCCTGTCAGTTCGTTTAAGGCCTCTATAAAAACTCCCAGCTTCATTAGATGTTAGCTCATGCCTGGAACCAGACCTGTGTGGACTGTCTAGGGAGAGTGAACCCCTGTGCGGTGAGGCAAAGCCTGTGTGGCTATTTGTTTGGACTTTTACTAAACCAGGGACTTAGGGACTAGGACAGCACCAGGCTGATCCCAGTTGTTAGTTTAGGAAACCTGCATGTTTAGTCAGAGGTCAAACTGACCAGGATTTATTTTGTTTGTTTCTTTTTGGCTTTGCTGTGTTTTTGTCACTGTACATAGAGAAATAAACCGCACCTTTTGATTTTGAAAACCACAACCTCCGTCTGCTGGCCCTGTTTTTGGGTGGGGAGCCCAACCAGGGGGTCACACACACCCGCTACCGAGTTAACCCCCTCACAGTTGGTGGAGAACCAGTGGCAGTTTTTTTTAAGCCAGCATGGAGGAGATACTGAAACAGCTGGCTCTAGCAAATGCCAATCAACAGCAGACAAATGCAGGTTTGCAAAGGAGCCTTGCAGCCCAGCAGCAAGCTCATCAACAAGCCCAGCAGCAATCTGAGGCCCGCTTCATAGACCTGTTACAGAAGCAAGAGCAGAGACTACAACAAATGGAAGCAGTAATGCAGCAACGTCCGCAGACCAGTGAGGAAAGCCGTCCCACTAATACCGCGTCCTTTGGGGTGAGTCGTTTATTGACAAAAATGACTGGAGAGGATGATCCAGAGGTATTTTTGACCACATTTGAAAGGACTGCTGAAAGAGAAAAGTGGCCTGAGGAGCAGTGGGCTGGACTGGTGGCTCCTCTGTTAACTGGTGAATCGCAGAAGGCTTACTATGACCTAGAGCCTGACCAAGCAAAAGACTATGTGATGCTAAAAGCTGAAATATTGGCAAGGCTGGGTGTCACCCTGGCTGTCCGGGCTCAGCGTGTGCATAACTGGACTTTCCAGCTTGGAAAACCCCCCAGGTCTCAAATGTATGATCTCATTCACCTGAGCAGGAAGTGGCTACAGCCAGAGACTTTGTCCGCACCGGAGATTGTGGAACGTGTTGTGATGGATCGTTTCTTGAGAGCTCTTCCTACCGCCATTCAAAAGTGGGTAAGCCATGGAGACCCAGAAACGGCCGGTAAACTTGTGGATCGTGTAGAGAGATACTTGGCTACAGAGAACCTGACGGCCTCTTCCAGAGACTCTCGGACTTTCCACCCTAAGACCAGACCATCCCCAGGGGCGGATAAGAGGATTCCAAGGGGTGAGGGTGGAGAGAGTGAGAGGGTGGGAGCTCTACCCAAAGTTTGGCGAGAACAGCCTGGGAAGTCAGGGGCTCAAGAGGCAGCCAAAAGGATTGTTTGCTACCGCTGCCGGCAAGCGGGACATATTGCAGCCAATTGCCCAGTTGTGGAGGAACCCATGCAGTGTGACTTTCTGACGGACAGACGTCAGTCGCTGTGTGCGACAGTCGCATGCACTGCCATTCGGGGAACTGAGAAACATTTATGCAAAATGTGTATTAATGGTAGAAATGTTGTGGTATTGCTGGATTCAGGTAGCCTTGTGACCCTGATAAAGGCTGAATTAGTTAAAACAGAGGTCTCTGGGAATAGCAAGGTAGCTGTTATTTGTGTGCATGGGGACACCCGAGAGTATCCAGTGACTACAGTGTGTTTCGAGACCCCCAAAGGTACCCTCTCTCATCCAGTGGGGTTAGTATCTCAATTACCGCATGATGCCATTGTGGGAAGGGATTTTCCGAAGTTCTGGGAACTGTGGGATGATCCTGAGCCCCCCACTGGTGCCCCTATGTACCAGGAATGTGATAGCCAGAACTCCTCTGAGAGTGGGGAGGACTCTCCAGAATTTCCCTTGTCAGTATTGGCAGGGGAGACTCAAGAAACTGGAGAGGAGCCCACCTCCTCAGACGAAAACCTACCGTCTGTGGAGTTTTCTGATCTGGAGGTTCACAGGGAAAATTTTGCCACAGAACAGTTAAAAGACCCCGCCCTAATAAAGGCACGGGAAAACGTAGTGGAAATAGATGGCGAGTTAGTGAACCCAGATAATACCTGCACTTACCCATACTTCAGCGTAGAGAAGGACCTACTGTATCGGGTGGCAAAAAGGGCAGAAGAAACCGTTGAGCAGCTGGTGGTGCCCAAACCTTACAGGAAGTTGGTGTTGGAGTTGGCCCATGGGCACATTCTTGGAGGTCATCTGGGGACAGAGAAAACCCGAGAGAGGGTATTACAGAGATTCTATTGGCCTGGGGTGATGAAGGACATAGAAAATTATTGTTCCTCCTGCCCTGTGTGTCAGAGGTCGGCCCCGATGCCACATTTCCGTAGCCCGCTGGTCCCTCTACCCATCATTGAGGTCCCGTTTGAGAGAATCGCAATGGATTTGGTAGGTCCTATAATCAAGTCCGCTAGGGGGCACCAGTACATATTGGTTATAATGGACTATGCCACCCGTTATCCAGAAGCGATCCCTCTCAGAAATACCTCGGCCAAAACCATAGCCAAAGAGCTATCTCTTGTTTTTAGCCGGGTGGGTATTTGTAAAGAACTGCTTACGGACCAAGGTACACCCTTTATGTCCCGGGTTATGAAAGAGCTGTGTAAATTGTTCAAAGTGACGCAATTGCGTACATCTGTGTATCACCCCCAAACCGATGGGCTGGTTGAAAGATTCAACAAAACCCTAAAACAAATGTTGAAGAAAGTGGTGGATAGAGATGGAAAGGATTGGGACTGTCTACTTCCTTATTTGATGTTTGCTATTAGGGAGGTGCCCCAATCCTCTACGGGATTCTCCCCCTTTGAGTTACTGTATGGGAGACACCCAAGAGGGCTGTTGGATATTGCCAAGGAAACTTGGGAAAGTGAGAGTTCTCCCCACAGGAGTGTGATTGAGCATGTCGCCCTGATGCAAGATCGAATTGCACAGGTAATGCCCATCGTGAAGGAACATTTGGCCCAAGCGCAGTTGGCACAGCAGAGAGTGTACAACCGTGGAGCCAAGACCCGTACCTTTTCCCCGGGGGATAGGATATTGGTACTTGTCCCTACGGTTGAAAGTAAATTCCTTGCCAAATGGCAAGGCCCCTACGAGATAATGGAAAAAGTGAGCGAAGTGAATTACAAGGTCAGACAACCAGGAAGGCGAAAGCCCGAACAGATATATCACGTTAATCTGTTGAAAGCCTGGAGGGATAGAGAGTCCCTAGTCGCAGAAACTTGGTCACCAGCTCAAACTGGTTGTGTGATTCCGGAGGTTGGAATAGCAGCCACCTTGTCACAACCCCAACAACAGGAGGTTAAGGAGTTTGTGCTTCGCAACAAGGAGGTGTTCTCTGAGCTGCCGGGACAAACATCTGGGGTAGAGCATGATATTATTACCCCGCCCGGTGAAAGGGTGAAGTTAAAACCCTATCGGATCCCAGAGGCCCGACGGGAGGCAATACGGGAGGAAGTACAGAAAATGCTGAACTTAGGGGTGATAGAGGAGTCCCAAAGTGATTGGTCTAGTCCCATTGTGTTGGTGCCTAAACCGGATGGGAGCTGGCGATTTTGTAACGATTTTCGTCAGTTGAACAAAGTTACAAAATTTGACACCTACCCCATGCCACGTATAGATGAGTTGATCGACCGGCTGGGAACAGCCCGATACATGACGACTCTTGACCTCACAAAAGGGTATTGGCAAATTCCCCTGGCCAAGTCGGCCAAAGAGAAAACCGCATTTGTAACCCCAGACGGGGCGTTCCAATATAAGAGAATGCCGTTCGGGTTACAGAATGCGCCGGCCACATTCCAGCGGAAAATGGACCAGATACTGAGGCCCCATCGGAAGTATGCTGCGGCTTACCTGGATGACGTAATTGTCCATAGCACAGATTGGGCCTCACATCTGCCAAAAGTGCAAGCAGTCCTAGACTCTATCCGGGAAGCGGGGTTTACGGCTAACCCCAAGAAGTGTACCATTGGGCAGGAGGAGGCCAAATATCTTGGGTACACCATTGGCAGGGGAGTGATAAAACCCCAACTCAACAAAGTCGAGGCCATCCAGAGTTGGCCACGTCCCAACAGCAAGAAGCAGGTACGGGCCTTTCTGGGAATCGCGGGTTATTATCGGCGCTTCATTCCCCACTTTGCTTCTAAGGCTGTGCCCCTAACCAACCTGACGAAAGGGAAAGGGTCGGTCATGATTAAATGGACCCCCGAGGCTGAGGCAGCATTCCAATTCTTGAAACAAGCCTTATGTAGCCAGCCAGTGTTGTACTCACCCGACTTCTCTAAAGACTTTGTCGTACAAAGTGATGCGTCAGATGTGGGGTTAGGAGCAGTATTGTCCCAGGTCTGGAACGGGGAAGAGCACCCAGTCATTTACCTCAGCAGGAAGTTGAAGTCCCATGAGGTAAATTACGCCACGGTTGAAAAGGAGTGTTTAGCGGTGAAGTGGGCTTTAGATTCCCTTCGGTACTATCTGCTAGGTAGGCACTTTGACATGGTTACGGATCACGCTCCGTTAAAGTGGATGGCTCAAAACAAGGAGACAAATAGAAGAGTGAATAGGTGGTTCCTGGCCCTACAGGAATTCAACTTCACAGTAAAGCATCGCCCTGGCGTTCAAATGGGGAATGTGGATGCTTTGTCTCGAGTACATGAATGCCTGATTGCTGGTGTTCCAACCCCAAGGTTAAAACAAGAGGGGGGGGTATGTGACAGCAGGAAGGTAAAGTCACCTGGTTGCATCCAGGGGGGTAGATATATTTCTCCCAGATTCAGGCTTTATGCCGACTTATACAACTAGGGAGTTGATGAAGCCCAGCTGAGGCTAGTGGGCTCATGAATGACTCATACCTCTAGGGAGAGTGCTGGGCGTCATAAGGCAGGGAGTTGATGAGACCAGCTGAAGCCTGTCAGTTCGTTTAAGGCCTCTATAAAAACTCCCAGCTTCATTAGATGTTAGCTCATGCCTGGAACCAGACCTGTGTGGACTGTCTAGGGAGAGTGAACCCCTGTGCGGTGAGGCAAAGCCTGTGTGGCTATTTGTTTGGACTTTTACTAAACCAGGGACTTAGGGACTAGGACAGCACCAGGCTGATCCCAGTTGTTAGTTTAGGAAACCTGCATGTTTAGTCAGAGGTCAAACTGACCAGGATTTATTTTGTTTGTTTCTTTTTGGCTTTGCTGTGTTTTTGTCACTGTACATAGAGAAATAAACCGCACCTTTTGATTTTGAAAACCACAACCTCCGTCTGCTGGCCCTGTTTTTGGGTGGGGAGCCCAACCAGGGGGTCACACACACCCGCTACCGAGTTAACCCCCTCACAATATATATATATATATATACTGTATATATAACAAATCTATGCCCATTGGGCGGCACACTTCGCGTCTGGCATTGTAAATGTCACTATATACATCAGAATGGTAGTGATGCAACTGCAAATAACAAACAGTGTAATTTGCCTTGATGTCTTGAAGACCTGAAAGACAAAAACGAAAACATGCATATATATGCAACAATAACTGCAATAAGGCATCAAGAAGTGTCACTTAAAGTTCAAGGCATATTCTTCTTGAAGTCACAGGTAGGATCCAGCCGCGTAAGCAAACAAGTTCATTCTCCAAAGGGCAAGAGCAGAATACGTTCCGTGATAGGTCTGATGAAAGTCTTTACAGTCCCTTGTCTTGAAACCTTCACCTCGACCTTGCGTACCTTACCGTCGGCACTAGGAATGCTCTTCACAATAAGTCCCATGGGCCATTCGATTCTTTCAGCTTGCTGGTCCTTAAGCAGAACAAGATCTCCAACTTGCATGTTAGGGTTCAGGCGTTGCCATTTCCTGCGTCCTTGCAGAGTAGAAAGACACTCCATCTTCCAACGATTCCAGAAGCAGTTGGTGAGGTGTTGTACTCGCTTCCACTGGTCATAGCACAGATTTCCTGCTTTAAAGTTTCCAGGTGGAACAGGAACAGATCCAAGCTTCTGGGTAAGAAGAGTAGCTGGGGTAAGGATAGTTGGGGACTCCGGATCTTTGGCCACTGGAACAAGTGGTCTTAAATTGATTATGGCAGATGCTTCTGCCAGGAATGTGGTTAGAACCTCGTGGGTAAGTCTTGTGGAGTTCATAAGCATAGAGTCCAATATTTTACGTGCGATGTCTATCATTCTCTCCGATGAGCCACCCATGTGGGAAGAATGAGGAGGATTGAAAATCCATGTACAGCCTTTTTCAGCTAAAAGGTCTTGGATTGGCCTAGAGTTGAGCTGTAACTCTCGACAAGCTCCAACAAAATTAGTTCCACAGTTAGATCTTAGTGTCTTGACTGGTCCTCTGATGGCTAGGAACCGTCTTAGAGCGTTGATGAAACTTGAGGCATCCATAGATTCTATTACTTCAATGTGCACTGCACGCACACATGCAAGTGAACAGCACTGCCCATCGTTTGCTATTTGCTTAGCCACCTCGAGTTCTGCGGGCTGTTACCATCCATGGCCCAAAGACGTCCGGACCAACATGAGTGAAAGGTGGGTCAGTACTTAACCTGTCAGCTGGCAAATCTGACATTTGTTGTTGCTGATGTTTCCCTCTCAGTTTGCGGCATTGAACACAGCTGTGCAGTGTACCTGTGATCTGTCTTTTTGCTCCTATAATCCAAAGGCCTGCAGCTCTTGTAGCACCCTCTGTGAAGTGTCTACCCTGGTGCTTAACCTCTTCATGGTAGTGCCGTATGAGCAAAGTGGTGATGTGATGGCGAGCAGGTATAATGAGTGGATTCTGTTCTTGCTCACTCAACTCAGCCTTGTTTAAACGTCCACCAACCCTTAGCATACCATCCTTGTCAACGAATGGATTGAGGTTGGCAATTGGACTGTTTTTTGCAATGTCCCTCTTGTCACAGATACATTTATGTTCTGAGCCAAAGACACTCTGTTGTACACTGCATATTATAAGTTCACCTTCAGCAATGTCTTTTGCGGAAAGAAGCTTTTGGCACACGTGCCAGCCTTGACAGTGAGCATCTGTGGGCTTTGTGTGAAAGCAATCTGCAATATGAACTAACCTTGCGATGGTGCGTACAAGCCTTCTCCACTTGGAGAAACATTAAAAGCGCTGACAGCCCAAGACAAGTCTGTTCAGTTCTGGTGACAAGGGTTTTAACTTCAGGACGAATCTCTGGATCCTTGTCAGGTTCTAGAAGACTGAAGACATTGGCTGTGGTTTCTTCTGGATGATCCAGCAGGAATTCAGGACCTGTTAACCAAGAAGAATTTGCAAAGACACTTGCAGACATTGGCCTGGTGGCATGATCTGCAGGGTTAATTTCAGGTGGAATATAATGTCATTTGTTCAGGTTTAGATGATTTCCTGATTCTCTCTACACAGTTGCTAACAGACGTAGAAACGTTTAGTCTGGTTGTATATGTAGCCCAGAACAACTTTGCTGTCTGTGTAGAATTTGATGTCATCTATCTGAATGTCTAGTTCACACAGTATGAAATCTGCTATTTCTACAGCTAGCACAGTCCCACAAAGTTCAAGCCTGGAAATGGTGTGTTCAGGCTTAGGTGCTAACTTAGCTTTCCCAAATAGAAACCCTATGTGGGCTTGATTAGAAGAATCTCTTACCTTGAGGGTAAGCGACAGCTATGGCCTCAGTAGATGCATCTGAGAAGATGTGAAGCTCTTTCCTTTGACTTGAAGCAAGGGAGGTAGAAGTGTAGCAGCGTGGTATACGGATTCCATCTAAGGCATGTAGAGATTGTTTCCAGGACTCCCACTTTGAAAGCTGGTCCATTGGTAGTAGAGCATCCCAATCTTTAATAGTCTCTGAGAGCTGTCTAAGTAGGGATTTATCTTGTATGGTGATGGGAGCTACGAATCCCAATGGATCGTATAGACTGTTCACCACTGACAGAACACCACGTTTGGTAAATGGCTTGTCTAACAGCAACACTATTTGAGGCAATCTTGTGTAGTCTGAGGTTGGCCTCAGAAAGCATACCTTGTGTCCTTTGGAGCAGGTCTATGGCTTCTTCATCTGTAGGTAAACATTTAAGTCCATCATCCACATAGAAGTCTCTCTCAATGAAGTGTTGAGCGTCCACGCCATACTCCTTTTCTCCAACAAGGGCAGTCCTTCGTAAACCGTATGTTGCAACAGCGGGTGAGGGACTATTTCTGAAGACGTGTACCTTCATGCAGTATTCAATTATCTCATTGTCCATGTTGTTGTCGTCACTGTGCCACAGAAACCTTAGGAAGTTCCTATGGTCTTCACGTACAATAAAGCAATGAAACATTTGTTCAATGTCAGCAGTTATGGCAACTGGCTCTCTTCTAAACCTCATAAGTACACCTACAAGGTTGTTGGTTAGGTTCGGACCAGTGAGAAGAATGGTCCTTCATTTCAGGCCTGTTCTTTAGTGTTCACTGAAGGGAGTTGAATCTGGATAAAGCCTGTTAACGATTGGTTGGGAGTTTATCCCTTGTAGCACGAAGAGGTAATTGGTGCAACCCAGCTGTTAGACTCATCCTGGAAGAATTCTTTGTCCATTATTTTGATGAACTCTGTCTTCAACTGACAAGGCTATTTTGTTGTCATCGCTTGTAGTACAAAACACTGTGGTACCTAGGTTGTCATCACAAAGGTTAGGAGTGACATCAGGTACTTGGATGATGTCAAGAGGCTTCTCTTACTTCAAAATGGTGAGGGCACTGTTTGAAGTGGGATGCACGTCCATTTCCTACCATGTACGTTTTGAAGGAGTGGATCTCGGATGACGTACGCATTCCATCCAAGCATACATCGCCCACGATTACCCAGCCTAGATCAAGTTTTTGTGTGTAAGGGGTATTATCAGGTCCATTGCACTGCTTGCGTACTTTATGTACTCTGAGAATGTCTCTTTCTAGCAAGACCAGGACTTCAGCAGTCATGTCCATTGCAGGAATCTCATTAACAAGCTGCCTTAAGTGAGGATGGTGATATGCAGCCTCTGGGGTAGGAATTTCTTCCCTTTCGTCTGGTATCTAGTCACACTCAACTAATGTTGGTAGGGGTATGCCCTCTCCTTTATTGATATGAGAGACCATGAACCCATCGGCCCTTCTGCCGAAGGTCTCTTCACGACCAGAACAGGTTCTGAGAGTATACAGTGATGCATGTCCCTCTTTTCCAAAGATCTCAAAGAATTTAGGCTTAACCAGGGATCTGTTGCTCTGTTCATCTATTATGGCATACATCCTAATAGCTTCCTCAGGTTGGCTCTTTGGGTATACCTTGACTAAGCATATATTAGCACAGCATTTGTGATCCAAGCCTTCTCCACAGACTTCTGTGCATGAAGAGGAAACATTAGCTGTGGTTGGAGCAAGACCTTGTTGCTCCCCGCCATGATTTGAGACAGGGCTGGAGGTAGGAGGCTGCCGTGAATTGTCTGAGGGTGGACCCGGATGCATGACTGTAACATGTCTGTCGCTACTGCATTCTGTGCACTTGATGACAACTTTACAGTCTTTAGCAAAATGTCCATAACAAGCACAGCACCTGTAGCATATTCCAAGTTTCTGAAGAATCTCCCTGCGCTCTTGTAATGTCTTTGCCCTGAGCCCACGACATTTTTTTAGGGGGTGAGGCTTCTGGTGAATAGGGCACTGATGATTAGGGTCTTTATCTCTGTTGCCCGAATCGCTCTGGTGAGCAGAAGAGGATACGGGTGGTGTGATGTCTGTCCTTTTAACATATATTGCTCTATTAAAGTCTCTACGTTTAACTGCTGTGTTATCATACCTTGATGAAGATGATGAAGCATGCAAGTTGGGTTCGCTGAAGCTGGGATCGTTTCTCATCCAGGCTTGATCACTGATGAACCTGCAAAAATATGCGAATGGAGGAAAAGATACGTTATTGTCGCTTTTGTACCTTGAGCCCTGTTGTGCCCATTTCTCTTGCAGGCTGTATGGCAGTTTAGACACCACTGGATTGACACCATGAGCAGTGTCCAGAAAGCTTAGTCCAGGTAGACGTGGGTCTGTCTTTGCCAACTCTAGCTCCATGAGAAGGTCACTCAGGTCTTGAAGCTTGCGATAGTCTTTGTTCCCTATTTCTGGGAAGTTTTGCAGTCTCTTGAATAGAGCACACTCTATGGCTTCAGAGCTACCATAGGCTTGCTCAAGTCTTGCCCATGCAGTAACAAGACCTGCATCTGGGTTGTCAACATGCACTGTTCTCAGTCTTTTAACACGATCTGCAGATTCTGGCCCCAGCCACTTTATGAGCAAATCAAGTTAATCCTTGGTAGTAAGGTTGAGATCAGCAATAGCAGCTTTGAAGGTTGATCTCCAGGCCCTGTAGCTCTCTGGACAGTCATCAAACCTTGAAAGGGTAGTGTTAATGTGCTCACGGGTGAGGTTTACCAGCATAAAATGATGTTGCAAAAGCGTTTAACTGTGGTGTAATCCCTGAGGTTTGTGCTGGCTGTGGCTTGAGCTGCGGCTTGTTATTGGAAGTCACCTTGTTGTCGGCTAGAGGAGATTTGGTTTGCTGCATAGATGCACTTGTGTTGTAGACTTGAAGAGGCTCAGGCATTTGGAGCTGAGAGGTCTCTGTGTTAAGAGTCAGAACAGTGTTGTTACTGGACGTACAGGAGATGACTCTGTATCATTGCAAACACTATGCTTTAGTACATATTCACTGCTGGGTTCAACTGGGTCTTCCAGTCCCGCTGGAATGGAACAGTCTGAGATAGCACTTTCTCCCATCGCTTGTTCAAGGACTCTCAAACTTGCTAGGGCAGCTGCTTCCTCCTTTTCCATCTGCAGAAACTTTATTTGGGAATCTGCCTCTGCTTGGTAAGCTACCATCTTTGCTTGACGAGCTGCCCTTTGTGTTTCTATTTCTGCTAAAGGAGCTTTGCACTTTATTTTCTTCCAGATGTGCACGGGCCTCTATTAGCTTGTCACTTAATGTTGAGCTTCTGGAGCAAGAGGATCTGGAAGTACGTGCAGTGTGCTTGGTGGATCTGAGAGATCTGGTCTCCTGCAGTTGAGCAATGCGGAGTTCTGCCTTATGCTGAGCATTTTGCACTAAGCTTCCTTTGTCGGTTTAGTGCATCAGCCCTGGTCAGTTCTGCTGATGAGTCCTCTATAATACAGTCGTGCAAGAAAGCTGTGTACTTTGCAAACAGCCGCTGGTAGCGTTCATACGCGACAGATAAGTGACCTATAGAGTCTCTTAGTTCAGCTGGTTGATCGTTAAAGTTTGACAAAACTGACATGCAGTTTGAAGTTCTGTCCCATAAGTCTGACAGATTGCTGGAGAGCTCATCTCTAGTGGTTTCATAGTTTTCTGAGTTTTTGTGTCGGTTTCATTGTACGCTTGGGTCTTACACTCTGTTCGGCAATGTCTGCAGAATCTGATCCCTGTACATCTGCAGGTTCAGAGGCATGATGAATCTGCGTTGGTTTAGCCACAAAGGGGTGTTCAGAGTCTTGTGTAGACATTTTTCAAGTTTTTGCAAAAAATGGTACGGTCTCTTTAAGAAGACGAACAGCGGCTTAGACAGGTGGGGTAACACAGTTCAATGCAGAGAACAGTTTTTAACATTCACATGAGGTGCAATAAGCTTGTGCAACCATGTGTTTTCACAAGATGGCAGATGGCGCTGAGCTTGATTGCAGATAAGGCACACACATATACACAGCAGGCTGTAGGAATTCTATATATCTTTTGACTAAGCTTGATTTCAGATCAAGAGCACACATATACACAGCAAGCTGTAGGAAGACATCTTTTGACAATTCTGACTCCGATTGTTGTAAGCGACTTATCCCTTGTGAGACCTCTATGCCTGGCCTGTATAAGCAGATATGATCACTGAGGACAATCCTTATCAGATAGCTTGAACTCACCAATACCGATTCTATTCACAGAAGTGCTTTAATCCAAACACCAGAATAAATCAGATGACAGGTTACAGCAGATGAACAGGTTGTGGTATTGTGCGGTCAAAAGATGATACTTGTCTGTAGCTTACAATGCATAATACATGCGCCCATGTTACATGAGGCCTGTAAGCAGTCTCCATTAGACAGGAAGTAGAAAAACTCAGGAAGAAGGGTGGAGCATACACGGAAAGGAAATGTGTCATAGATCAGACAAAACAAAAAACAGAGAATATGTGCATTACCACAAAAGGTCACAAGATGGTAGCATGTAAACTAAACATGAACGTCCATAGAAAATGGTTATGAGAAAATATATATATATACTGTATATATAAAAAATCTATGCCCATTGGGCGGCACACCTAGCGTAGATTTATATAGATTTTTACAATATGCAAGTATGCAAATCATTAGTAAGACCTCATCTGGAACATGCAGTTCAGTTTTGGGCACCAGTTCTCAAAAAGGATAAAATCGGGGGAACTGGGGAGAAAGCGCAGAGAAGGGCAACCCAACTGATAAGAGGCATGGAGGAGCTCAGCTATGAGGAAAGATTAGAGGAAATTAATTTATTCTCTTGAGAAGTGGGGATTAAGGGGGCATAAGATCAACATGTACAAATACATACAGTGGGGAGAACAAGTATTTGATACACTGCCGATTTTGCAGGTTTTCCTACTTATTAAGCATGTAGAAGTCTGTAAAAATCCAGAAAATCACATTGTATGATTTTTAAGTAATTAAAGTGGAAGTAAGCCCTCCTATCGTTTTCAGACAAGGAAGCTGTCATCTTGGCCTCTGTTTAATTTTCAACTGCCATAGTGCTACACATGTGATCAGTTATGAGACCAGCCATTGGATAGATTGACAGTTTGGTTGAGAGCACATTGAATGTGCAGTTACATTCCCAGCATGTGCCGGAAATGTAACTTTTTTTTAAACCGTTAAATCTATGGGTTTACTTCCACTTTAACCACTTCCATACAGGGTCATTGTAAAATGACGCCGGCAGGAACCCTCTCTTCCTCCGGGAGAATGTCATATGACGTCCTGGGTTTGTGGGGGGATATCTGAATGATGCCTGCAGCTAGAGGCATCATTCAGATATCCTTCTCTTCAGCCAGCAATTCTGCGCACCATAAGAATGATCATAGCGGCGGTTCCGCCACTTGATCGTTCTTATAGGCGGCGGAAGGGGACAGCCCCCCCTCCCGCCGCCATCCGGTGCTTCTCCGGGCTCTCCCGTGACATCGGGGGCCCGGAGAAAGAGTCGTCCGGCGCCGGTGGTCACATGACGAGCATAGAGATGACTGGTGACCAGATGGTCACCAGTCATCTTTATGACCGTCGGAGGCCCGGGCGCGATGTGATGACGTCACGCCCGGGTTCCCAAAAGGTAAACAAAGCCGATTGCGGCTGAAAGCATGAGATCAGTGATTTATTTTTCCCGATCTCATGCTTTCCAGCCTGGAGGAGAGATGTGGGGTCTTATTGACCCCGCATCTCTCCATAAAGAGGACCTGTCACACTCCATTCCTATTAAAAAGGGATGTTTACATTCCTTGTAATAGGAATAAAAGTGATCAAAAAAAAATAAAAAATTTAAAAAAAAAGTGTAAAAAGAAAAGAAAATGAAGTAAAATAAAAACAAAAAACCGCCCCTGTCCCCAATAGCTCGCGCTCAGAAGCGAACGCACACGCAAGTCCCGCCCACATATGTAAACGCCGTTCAAACCACATATGTGAGGTATCGCCGCGTGCGTTAGAGCGGGTGCAACAATTCTAGCACTAGACCTCCTCTGTAACTCTAACCTGTAAAAAAAAATCAAAGCGTCACCTATGGAGATTTTTAACTACCGAAGTTTGGCACCATTCCATGAGTGTGTGCAATTTTAAAGCGTGACATGTTAGGTATCCATTTACTTGGCGTAACATAATCTTTCAGATTTTACAAAAAAACTGGGCTAACTTTACTGTTTTGTTATTTTTTTTAATTCATGAAACCATTTAAAAAAAAAAAAAAAAAAAAGGAGTTTGAAAAATTATTGTGCAAATACCGTACAAGATAAAAAGTTGCAACGACCGTCATTTTATTCCCTAGGGTGTCTGCTAAAAAAAACATATATACTGTTTGGTGGTTCCGAGTAATTTTCTAGCAAAAGAATGATGATTTGTACATGTAGGAGAGAAGTGCCAGAATAGGCCCGGTATGGAAGGGCTATAAAAAGCCCTGTATTGAAGTGGTTAATTTGCATTTTATTGCATGACATAAGTATTTGATACATCAGAAAAGCCCCCACACAGAGAAACACACAGCATGTACTCACCTGCGGGCAGGAGAGACTACTTACCCGTCCCAGAGGGACCCACTGGTGTGTTTCTGACAGACCTATCACAGTGCGGTACTGAGTAGCTGTCGGCCCGGTCCACCGCGGAGCATAAAAGTCTCACGCACCCAAGGCGAGGATCAGCACGCTCGATGGTCGGACAGGGAAGACTACGAGGATATCTTGTACCCAACCTGTTGCCCAGCCGACAGTTGATAGAAGATCTCAAAAATAAAATAAAATTCTCAAAGGAATAAATAAAATAAAAAAATCTGTCGTCAGGAGACTGGCTCCTGAGAGAGCCACGTCTTCTCTGCTAGGCAGAAAAAAACTGGGGCTTCTGACTGCAGGTAGGAGGGTTATGTCCGGAGGGACCGCCCCCCTGGGCAGGGCTGTTCAGCTCTGGTTTGTAGAATGTATGTTGTAACATCTAACATTCTGCCTAGATCTTCTCCTGCGAGCAGGGACATATACCCACAAGTCAAGTATAAAGAGGCTGTGTCAGTCCATGGACGATAAGAGAAATCTCTATTTTTGTCTCATCAGACCATATGACCATCTCCCATTCCTCCTCTGGATCATCCAGATGGTCATTGGCAGACTTCAGACGGGCCTGGACATGCGCTGGCTTGAGCAGGGGGACCTTGCGTGCGCTGCAGAATTATAATCCATGGCGGCGTAGTTTGTTACTATTGGTTTTCTTTGAGACTGTGGTCCCAGCTCTCTTCAGGTCATTGACCAGGTCTTGCCGTGTAGTTCTGGGCTGATCCCTCACCTTCCTCATGATCAATGATGCCCCACGAGGTGAGATCGTGCATGGAGCCCCAGACCGAGGGAGATTGACCGTCACCTTAAACTTCTTCCATTTTCTAATAATTGCACCAACATTGTTGCCTTCTCACCAAGCTGCTTACCTATTGTCCTGTAGCCCATCACAGCCTTGTGCAGGTCTACAATTTTATCCCTGATGTCCTTACACAGCTCTCTGGTCTTAACCATTGTGGTTGAAGTCTGTTTGAGTGTGTGGACAGGTGTATTTTATACAGGTAATGAGTTCAAACAGATGCAGTGAATACAGGTAATGAGTGGAGAACAGGAAGGCTTCCTAAAGAATATACAGGTCTGTGAGAGCCGGAATTTTTACTGGTTGGTAGGTGATCAAATACTTATGTCATGCAATAAAATGCAAATTAATTGTTTAAAAATCATACAATGTGATTGAGGCATTGTGGCTGATATTTCCCCACTTAGAGTTTTCTGTGGGGGAGGTTATCCACTCTCACTAGATGAGAGGGAAGTATGCTCTTTTGTTTATTTTGGTTTCTCTTTTGTTTTGTGTTATATAAGCAGTTGTTTCATACTTTATTACTTTGTGATACTGTATGACCATTGGTCACGGCTATAGCACTTTATTATCTTTATATAGTACGCAACTATGGATAACAACTCATTGTTTGATATGTACAGGTAGATACTATATCCAAAATGACTGTTGTACTTACTGTTTTTGATACATACGACTGATCTGAACCTGTATTTTATGATAGCTGCTTGAGTTTGTTACGAATGTACATGTCTGTTATATGGCTTTCTCAATAAACTTTTTACTGATTTAACCACTTAACGACCGCTCACTGTATATATACGTCGGCAGAATGGCACCGACAGGCACAATCACGTACAGTGTACGTGATTGCCTTTGTACAGTTGGGGGGGGTCCCCCTCCTATACAGTGAGCGGCCGTTTATCGTTGGGGAGCGATCAGAGATGAGGGGGTGACCATTCGATTTCGGCCACCCCCTCGCGATCGCTCCCGGCGAATGAAAATGCTTCCTCCGCCATGTGATGTAAACACAGGCAGGAGGAAGTGATGTCATCTCCCTCGCGGCGGTCTTTTCGATTCCGGCGCCGAGGAGAGAAGAAGCAGGTTAGTGCACCAACAGTCCACTGACACTTAGGTACACATAGGCACACATTTCACCCCCCAGTCACCCCCAGATCACCCCCCAGGTCACCCCCCAGCCCCCAATCACAGTGTCACTGATTGCAGTGATCATTTATTTTACTGATCACTGCATTTAGTGTCATCTGTGATAGTAAAAAGTTGCAGGGCAGTTAGGTTTAGGCCCCTTTAGGTCCAGGGTAGCCCCCTAACCCACCCATATAAAGGTTTAACCCCTTGATCGCCCCCCAGGTAACCCTTTCCCCCCCTAACGCCAGCGTCACTAAGCGATCGTATTTTCGATCGCTGTATTTAGTGCCGGTGGTGCCCTAGATAGCCAGTTATTTATTTTTAGTTTCGCCGCAGGTTTTTAGAGCGTCAGGTACCCCCATATATTATTTTAACCCCCTGATTGCCCCTAGAGTTAACCCTTTCACCAGTGATCACCGTATAAGCGTCACTGGTGACACTGGTTACCCAGTTAGTTATTTAGTTATTTAGGTAACCCGTCAGGTTTTTATATAGCGTCGGGTACCCCCATATTTAACCTAATAAAGGTTTTAACCCCCTGATTGCCCCTAGTTAACCCTTTCACCAGTGATCACCATATAAAGGTTACGGGTGACGCTGGTTGGTTAGTTTGCTTTTTATAGCATCAGGGCACCCGCCGTATATAACCCAATAAAGGTTTAACCCCCTGATCGCCCGGCGGGTGAGATCAAATAGGTTTTAGCGCCAGAGAGGGTCTGCGCCGCCCCAGGCAGCGTTAGGTTAGTGCCAGTAACGCTAACACCCACGCGCAAAGCATACACCTCCCTTAGTGGTATAGTATCTGATCAGATCTATACTAGCGTCCCCAGCGGTTTAGGGTTCCCAAAAACGCAGTGTTAGCGGGATCAGCCCAGATACCTGCTAGCACCTGCGTTTAGCCCCTCCGCCCAGCCCAGCCCACCCAAGTGCAGTATTGATCGATCACTGTCACTTACCAAACACAAAACACATAACTGCAGCGTTCGCAGAGACAGTCCTGATCCCTGCGACCGCTAACAGTTTTTTTTGTAGCGTTTGATATATTTGCTGACGACAGTCGGGTGCTTTTTTTCCTGTGAATCTTACTAGTGTACCCCTAAATTTAGAGCCCAAAATGGCAAGACGAAGGTACACTAGTAAAGAGGCCTACGAGATTCTGAGCATGACAGATAGTGAAGAGGAGGTCACGTATCTGTCAGATTCAGGCTCAGAATATCTTCCCGTAGAAGACAGTGACGTCAGCGGCCCCACGTCAGAGAGCTCTGACGACGAAGTTGAGGTCCCTGCTAACGTCAGGTGTACCCGATCCCGATCTTCTGAGGTTGTTGAGGAGCAAGAACCGCAGGGCTCTCGTATCATGGAGCAGAGTAGTACTAGTGCCGCTATTCCTTCTGGTGAATTGGCAAGCACCAGCGGCCTAGTACAGCCTGGGCGTACATCCAGCACTGCAGTATCACTTGGTGACGTGGCGAGTCCCATAAGTGCAGTTCAAGCTGGCGAGGTGGCAAGCACAAGTAGTGTCCCGCTGCCACCAATAAGAAGACAAAGGCAGGCCCGTCGTACCCATAGTGCTCTTCCTGCAGAATTCGCCTATCCTGATTGGGTCCCCACCACTTCTGCAGAACCCGTACTTCCCCCATTCACTGCCCAACCTGATATTCAGGTGGAAACAGCTGATTTTATGCCAATTGATTATTATTCGCTGTTTTTCACGGAAGATCTCTATAGATCTATTGTGGACCAGAGTAATTTATATGCTGGTCAATTCATCGCCGCTAATCCCCAGTTGCCTTCCATTGCCAAAGATTGGAAACCAATTATGGTTTCCGAATTTAAGACCTTTCTGGGCCTTTCCCTCAACATGGGCACACATAAATTCCTGTCATTGCGGTCCACGCACCCAATTGACCACATGCCCGTGTTCTCTGCCTCCATGCCCAGGAAACGATACGAGCAGATTTTGCGGTTCATGCACTTAAACGACAATGAACTTTGTCGTCCACGTGGGGACCCTGAATACGACCGGCTCTATAAAATTCGGCCCCTCATAAACCACTTCAACAAACATTTTGCAGCCTTGTTTATTCCCGATCAAGTTGTCTGCGTTGATGAGTCCCTGATTAAATTTTCTGGCCGCTTGGCTTTCAAGCAGTACCTTCCCAGCAAGCGTGCCAGATACGGGGTCAAGCTCTATAAGTGCTGTGACAGGGCAACAGGCTATGTATGGAGCTTTATGGTTTATGAGGGAAAAGATAGTCAGGTTGAGCCGGTCAACTGCCCAGATTACATAGGGAGCGCTGGCAAGATAGTGTGGAACTTGGTGTCACCCTTATTCGGAAAGAGGAACCACTTGTATGTGGACAATTATTACACGAGCGTGCCACTGTTTAGTCACTTGTTTGATCATCAGATTGGAGCATGTGGCACCGTGCGACCTAAATCGCCGGGGCTTTCCCCAGAGGCTTGTAGATGCCCGTCTTAGGCTGGGGGAGAGAGCCTGCGTAAAGTGCAATAACTTGCTCGCTATGAAGTGGAGGGACAATAAGAATGTTTTCCTTCTTACCTCCCTTCATGCAGACACGAAAGTCCAAATTCGTACGACGAGTGGTGTTGTGGAGAAACCCCTCTGTGTCCACGAATATAACAAAAATATGGGAGGGGTGGACCTCAAGAATCCAGTTGTTGGCGCCGTATCCAATTGACCGTAAGGCGAGACGCTGGTACAAAAAAGTGTCTCCATCCTTATTCCAATTGGCTTTGCTGAACGCTCATGTGCTATACAGAGCTTCAGGCGGGACGTTATCTCTTCTAAAATTCCAGAATGAGATTGTCACAGAACTCCTGTATCCAGGCGGTTCTGCACCTCACCATCCCCTACCAAATGCAGTAAGCCGGCTGCATGAGAGGCATTATATGCATCTCCTCCCGAGTACCCCTACCCAACGAGCCCCCCAAAAAAGATGTCGTGTCTGTAGCAAGCGCGGATTTAGGCGTGACACCCGTCATTATTGTCCACTCTGTCCTGACAAACCTGGTCTTTGCCTTGGTGAATGTTTTGAACGCTACCACTCAAAAGTGAAGTTTTAGCGTAGGGTACAGCATTTCACAGACTAGGACACACTTACACAGGGTCTCCCAAGATGCCATTACATTTTGAGAGACCCGAACCATTACAGTTGTTAAAGTTACAAAAAAAAAGTGTAAAAAAGAAAAAAAAAAACTTAAAAAACAAAAACACAAAAAATATATAAAATAAAAAAACCAAAAATAGTTGTCGTTTTATTGTTCTCTCTCTCTCTCTCTATTTTCTCTCTATAGTTCTGCTCTTTTTTACTGTATTCCATTCTGCAATGTTTTATCATGCTTGCTTTTCAGGTATGTAATTTTTTGTTTTCAGGTGCGCCATTCAACTGCAGCGCGGAATTATTTATCTTGACAGCAACAGCGTTTGCTCCCACGATACATAAAGCCGTGACTCCAGTGCTGTAGGAGGTGATTTCACCACCACAGTTAAAAAAAAAGAGCATATATGCCGAAGCATGGGGGCAGCAGGGGCGGAGGAGCGATTTTGCTCCTAATGCCGCGTACATACGGTCGAAATTCCGACGGAGGCTTGCCCGTGGAAAAGTCCGACCGTGTGTGCGCGGCATAACCTTTTATGCCGGGTACATACGGTCGAAATTTCGACGAAGGCTTGCCTGTGGAAAAGTCCGACCGTGTGTACGCGGCATAACTTTTTTGCGGGAGGATGCCCCCATGCTTCGGCATATATGCCCATCATTAGAAGTGGGTGGATGAAGGGAGGTATTCTAATGGTGGGCATACCCACCGATCAATCTCTTTTGTTTGTTCAGCCAACAGGCTGCATGAAAATAAAGATTACAATACATGTCCAACAAGGACCAGCAACGTACTGGTATGTTGCTGGACTTTGAATGTTTATACCAGAATGATGCCTGCAGGTTTAGGTATCATCTTGGTATCATTCTTTTCAGCCAGTGGCCGGCTTTCATGTAAAAGCAATTCTAGCAGATAATTAGCCTCTAGACTGCTTTTACAAGCAGTGGGAGGGAATGCCCCCCCCCCCGGATATAAACAGCGCCATTGGGAAATTGGGAAAGCATTTTATCACACCGATCTTGGTGTGGTCAGATGCTTTGAGGGCAGGAGGAAATATCTAGGGTCTAACCCCCCAAGTTCCTGTCACTACTTATTGCTATCATAGGGGATATTTACATTCCCTGAGATAACAATAAAATAAAAAAAAATATGGAAGGAACAGTTTAAAAATAAAATAAAAAAGCAAAATAAATAATAAAAAAAAAAAAAGCACCGCTGTCCCCCCTGCTCTTGCGCAAAGGCGAACGCAAGCGTCGGTCTAGCGTCATATGTAAACAGCAATTGCATCATGCATGTGAGGTATCACCGCGAAGGTCAGATCGAGGGCAGTAATTTTAGCAGTAGACCTCCTCTGTAAATCTAACGTGGTAACCTGTAAAGGCTTTTAAAAATGAATGTAGTTTCTCGCCGCTGCGCGTTTGTGCGCAATTTTAAAGCATGTCGTGTTTGGTATCCATGTACTCGGCCTAAGATTATCTTTTTTATTTCATCAAACATTTGGGCAATATAGTGTTTTTTAGTGCATTAAAAATAAAAAAGTGTGTTTTTCCCCCAAAAAATGCGTTTGAAAAATCGCTGCGCAAATACTGTGTGGAAAAAAAAATGCAACACCCACTATTTTAATCTGTAGGGCCTTTGCTTTAAAAAAATATATAATGTTTGGGGGTTCAACATAATTTTCTTGCAAAAAAAAAATGTTTTCATGTAAACAAAAAGTGTCAGAAAGGGCTTTGTCTTCAAGTGGTTAGAAGAGTGGATGATGTGTGACATAAGCTTCCTAATGTTGTGCATAAAATGCCAGGACAGTTCAAAACCCCCCCAAATGACCCAATTTTGGAAAGTAGACACCTCAAGCTATTTGCTGAGAGGCATGTTGAGCCCATTGAATATTTTTTTTTTGTCCCAAGTGATTGAATAATGACAAAAAGAAAAAAAAAAATGTACAAAAAGTTGTCACTAAATTATATATTGCTCAAAAATGCCATGGTTATATGTGGAATTGCACCCCAAAATACATTCTGTTTCTTCTCCTGAGTACGGGGATACCACATGTGTGAGAGATTTTGGGAGCCTAGCCGCGTACAGGACCCCGAAAACCAAGCACCGCCTTCAGGATTTCTATAGGTGTAAATTTTTGATTTCACTCCTCACTGCCTATCACAGTTTCAGAGGCCATGGAATGCCCAGATGGCACAAACCCCCCCAAATGACCCCATTTTGGAAAGTAGACACCCCAAGCTATTTGCTGAGAGGTATGTTGAGTATTTTGCATATCTCGCTTTTTGTCACAAAGTTTTAAAAATTGAAAAAAGAAAAAAAAAAAAAAAATGTCTTTCTTCATTTTCAAAAACAAATGAGAGCTGTAAAATACTCACCATGCCTCTCGGCAAATAGCTTGGGGTGTCTACTTTCCAAAATGGGGTCATTTGTGGGGGTTTTGGGCTATCTTGGCATTTTATGGCCTTCAAAACTGTGATAGGTAGTGAGGAGTGAAATCAAAAATTTGTGCCCTTAGAAATCCTGAAGGCGGTGCTTGGTTTTTGGGGCCCCGTACGCGGCTAGGCTCCCAAAAAGTCCCACACATGTGGTATCCCCGTACTCAGGAGAAGCAGCCAAATGTATTTTGGGGTGCAATTCCGCATATAACCATGGCATGTTTGAGCAATATATCATTTAGTGACAACTTTTTGTAAATTTTTTTTTCTTTTTGTCATTATTCAATCACTTGGGACAAAAAAAAAAAATATTCAATGGGCTCAACATGCCTCTCAGCAATTTTCTTGGGGTGTCTACTTTCCAAAATGGGGTCATTTTGTGCTATCTTGGCATTTTATGGCCTTCAAAACTGTGATAGGTAGTGAGGAGTGAAATCAAAAATTTATGCCCTTAGAAACCTTGAAGGCGGTGCTTGGTTTTTGGGGTCCCGTACGCGGCTAGGCTCCCAAAAAGTCCCACACATGTGGTATCCCCGTACTCAGGAGAAGCAGCAGAATGTATTTTGGGGTGTAATTTCACATATGCCCATGGCATGTGTGAGCAATATATCATTTAGTGACAACTTTGTGCAAAAAAAACAAAGTTTGTCATATTCCCGCAACTTGTGGCAAAATATAAAATATTCCATGGACTGAACATGCCCCTCAGTAAATAGCTTGTTGTGTTTACTTTCCAAAATGTGGTCATTTGGGGGGGTTTTGTGCTATTTTGGCATTTTATGGCCTTCGAAACTGTGATAGGTAGTGAGGAGTGAAATCAAAAATTTACGCCCTTAGAAATCCTGAAGGCGGTGCTTGGTTTTTGGGGCCCCGTACCCGGCTAGGCTCCCAAAAAGTCCCACACATGTGGTATCCCCGTACTCAGGAGAAGCAGCAGAATGTATTTTGGGGTGCAATTCCACATATAACCATGGCATGTGTAAGGAATATATCATTTAGTGACAACTTTTTGTAATTTTTTTTTTTTGTCATTATTCAATCACTTGGGACAAAAAAAAATATTTAATGGGCTCAACATGCCTCTCAGCAATTTCCTTGGGGTGTCTACTTTCCAAAATGGGGTCATTTGGGGGGGTTTTGTACTGCCCTGCCATTTTAGCACCTCAAGAAATGAGATAGGCAGTCATAAATTAAAAGCTGTGTAAATTCCAGAAAATGTACCCTAGTTTGTAGACGCTATAACTTTTGCGCAAACCAATAAATATACGCTTATTGACATTTTTTTTACTAAATACATGTGGCTGAATACATTTTGGCCTAAATGTATGACTACAATTGAGTTTATTCGATTTTTCTTATAACAAAAAGTAGAAAATATCATTTTTTTTCAAAATTTTCGGTCTTTTTCCGTTTATATCGCAAAAAATAAAAATCGCAGAGGCAATCAAATACCATTAAAAGAAAGCTCTATTTGTGGGAAGAAAAGGACGCAAATTTCGTTTGGGTACAACATTGCATGTCCGCACAATTTACAGTTAAAGCAGCGCAGTGCAAAATTCTGAAATCACCTTTGGTCCTTTAGCTACCAAATGGTCCAGGGCTTAAGTGGTTAAGAAAAAAATAAAAAAAAATCATACAATGTGATTTTATGGATTTTTGTTTTAGATTCCATCTCACAGTTGAAGAGTACCTATGATAAAAATAGGATTTTTATAACAGCTTACCTGTAAAATCCTTTTCTTGGAGTACATCACGGGACACAGAGCGACATAGTCATTACTAATGGGTTATATAGATACCGTCAGGTGCTGGCACTGGCAACTTCCAAAACCGGAAGTACCCTCCCCTATATAAGCCCCTCCCATCCGGGAGCACCTCAGTTTTGTAGCAAAGCAATAAGTGTCCCCAAAGAGGGGCGGGAGCTCTGTGTCCCGTGATGTACTCCAAGAAAAGGATTTTACAGGTAAGCTGTTATAAAAATCCTATTTTCTTTCTCGTACATCACGGGACACAGAGCGACATAGTCATTACTAATGGGATGTCCTAAAGCAATGCCAAATGAGGGGGGGGATACACCATATATAAGCTGAGCGCTATCAGACATGAGGATCTTTTGCGGCCTGCAACACACTGCGCCCAAAGGCGACATCCTCCTGACTTCTAACGTCCACCTGGTAGAACCTAGTAAACGTGTGAACTGAAGACCATGTTGCGGCCTTACAGATTTGAGCCAGGGAGGCCTGGTGATGCACTGCCCATGAAGTTCCAACTGCTCTCGTGGAGTGCGCTCTAACTTTGAACGGAGGCGGTCTCCTTCTCAAGCCATAAGCTTGCATAATGACCTGTCGAATCCACTTGGCTAAAGTAGATTTTGACGCTGCCTGACCCTTTCTGGGGCCTTCCGGCAGAATAAACAAAGTATCCGTTCTGCGAATCTGAGCAGTGGCTTTTAGATAAGCTTTAACTGCTCTTACTACATCCGAAGAATGCAATAACTTTTCCTCTACCGAAGTAGCTTTGGGGAAAAAAGAAGGAAGAACCACATCTTGGTTCAAATGAAACCTCGATACCACCCTAGGAAGAAAGGCTGGATGAGGACGTAACACTACTCTGTCCTTATGGATAACCAGATATGGCTCCTTACAGGACATAGCTGCTAATTCCGATACTCTTTTAGCCGAACAAATGGCTACTAGAAAAATCAATTTCCTGGTGAGAAGCACCAAGGAAATATGCTGTAATGGTTCAAATGGTTGTTTCTGTAGAACCGACAGAACCAAGTTTAGATCCCATGGACATATGGGAATATTAACCGGAGGACTAATACGCATCACTCCTTGTATAAAGGCTTTGACTAGTGAATGCGAAGCCAAGGGCCTTTGAAAAAATATTGACAAGGCCGAAATCTGACCCTTGATAGTACTCAAGGCAAGCTTCCTATCTACAGCCCATTGTAGGAAGTCCAGAATCCTACCTATTACGTACTTATGTGGATGCCATTTCTTGGCCTCACACTACGCCTTCCAGATTCTATAGTAGATCTGCCTGGATACCGGCTTCCTGGCATTGATCATGGTAGATACCACAGCATTAGAGAGCCCTCTCTTTTTTAGAATGTGGGCTTCAATAGCCAGGCCGTCAAACCTAGGGCTGGTAAGGAAGGGTGGTATATCGGTCCTTGCGAAAGCAGGTCCGGACGACGTGGGAGAGTCCAAGGACTCCCCACTGAAATTTTACAATCTCCGCGTACCACGCTCTTCGGGGCCACGCTGGAGCCACCGGAATCACTGGTTTCTTTTCTACCCTGATTCTGCGGAGTAATCGAGGTAACCATTGTGGTGGTGTGAATGCATATATCAGCTTGAACTGATCCCAAGGGAACACTAGGGCATCCGAGCCGCAAGCTAGGGGATCCCTTGTCCGAGAGACAAACCTGTCCCCCTTTGCGTTGAATCTGGATGCTAGAAGATCTACATCCGATGTTCCCCACCGCTGACATATTGTCCAGAAAACCTCGGGGTGAAGGGACCCTTCCTCTGGGCCTAATTGCTGGCGACTTAGAAAGTCCGCCTTCCAATTCTCCACTCCTGGAATGAATACCGCAGATATGGCTGGGACATATTTTTCTGCCCATTTCAGGATGTAATTTACTTCCCTCTGGGCTGCACGACTCCTGGTGCCCCCCTGATGATTGATCTATGCCACTGCCGTGGCATTGTCTGATTGAATTCTGACAGGGGACCCTTGGAGTTTGGATGTCCATGCTACTAGGGCATACCGGGCTGCTCGTATCTCTAAGAGATTGATGGGCAGGGCCTTTTCTGCATCCGACCATCTGCCCTGGAGAGACTATTGCTCCAGTACTGCTCCCCAGCCTATAAGGCTGGCATCTGTAGTGACCACCTTCCAAGAAATCGGACTGAAGGATTTCCTTTTTTCCAGATTCTGGGGAACCAACCACCAACGGAGGCTCTTGCGAACGGAAGGGGACAAGGACATTGTAAGTCTAGGGCCTGAACTTTTTTGTTCCAGGCTGACAGTATGGCCCCTTGCAAATTCCTTGAATGGAATTGACCGTAGGGTACTGCTTCGAATGATGCCACCATTTTTCCCAGCAGCCTCATATACAGGCGTATGGACGGCTGTCTTTTTTGTACCCACTAAGTGGATCAAATCTTTCAAAGACAACACCTTTCCTTGAGGCAAGAATATTTTTCTCTGGCCTGAATCCAACCTTAGCCCCAAGTATTCCAGACTTTTGACTGGTTTTTAGGGCTGACTTGTCTCGGTTGATAATCCAACCGTGAGATTCCAGATACTTGATTGTCTTGTGAACGACCACGTCTAGTTTTTTCACTGAGTGGTCTATCAGCAACAAGTCATCCAGATATGCCATTATCATTACACCCTGTGTTCTTAGATTGGCCAATAAAGGGCCAGAATTTTTGTAAACACTCGTGGTGCTGTGGCCAAACCGAAGGGTAAGGCTCTGAACTGAAAATGGCGCCCTTCTACTGCAAAGCGTAGAAATTTTTGGTGGACTGGAAAGATGGGAATGTGCAAATAAGCATCTTTGATGTCGATCGCGGCTAACCAATCCTCCCCTTGTAGGGCAGTGGCCACCGATCGGATCGACTCCATCGGAAAGTCCTGATATACAGGAATTTGTATAGCCCTTTTAGAATTAATATGGGCCTCCCGTCCGCGTTTGCTTCGGGACTGTAAAGAGGTTTGAGTAAAACCCGAACCCTCATTCTTCCAGGGGAACCTCCATAATTACTCCTTGGAGCAATAGTTGTTCTAGTGCCAACAGGAGGGACTCTCTCTTCCGGGGATCCCTTGGCACGTTTGACCTCAAAAATGGGAAGGAGGAGAGTCTTTTAACTCCAAACTGTATCCCAAACCTACTGCGGAGAGCACCTATCTGTCTTGATCGTGTCCCGCCAGGTCTCTTGCGAACAACTGGAGTCCTCCCCCCACCCGACTGAGTGGGGGCTTCAATGAATTTAACTTTGGGGGAGGTTTTGTACCTCCCCTGACCCAGGGTTCCTCATTACCCTGCTACTGTCCCTGTTTTTTACCCCCGGGATTTGACCGAGGAGGCCGTCGGAACTGTTACACAGCCGATGCCCCAGGGACTGGAGAAGCAGGCCTCTTAAAGAGGGACCTCTAACTCTGTTTTTAACCGGCAAGAGCGTATTTTTACCGCTGGAAATTTTCTGGATATATTTGTCCAGGTTTTCCCTGAATAAGCGTTCACCATGAAATGGGTCGCTAACCAGCCATTCTTTACAGGGAGCTTCAGCAGACCAGTTTTTGAGCCATAGGAGCCTACGCATATGTACTCTAGACAGCGTAAGGCGGGAGGCCTGATGGACTGAATCCTCTATGGCGTCAACCGCAAAGCCTAAGGCTCTAGGTAGATCAGCTAGGGCAAAGCCTGCTGATCTGTCAAGTCCCTCAAGACCTGTTTCAACTGATCCTTCACTGCTTAGCAGACCCCAATAGCTGCTACTGCTGGTTGTATCACCAAGCAGATTTTCATAAGGACTCCAATCTTTTATCTATTGGGTTCTTGAACATTTGGACATTATCCACTGGACATGTCAGTGATTTATACATACAAGAGATGGCTGCGTCCACTGTAGGGACCTTCCATTTTTTTATTTTTTTTGATGAACTTATCCTCCATGGGATAGACCACCGGAAATCTCTTGGGGGAATAAATATTTTCTCAGGACGTTCCCAATCCTGGTAAATGAGCCCTTTCAGTAAAGGGTGAAGTGGAAAAGAACAAACAGTCTGGGGGCTTCTAGCGACCCCAACGAGGATACAGTAGTGGTTGATGGTTCCGCAAGGTGCATTTTTAAATGCTGATCGGACCATGTTAGTCAGAGACTGAACCCATAATCTTTCAGCTTGAGATGCTGAGAAAAGGTTCCCCCACTGTTGATTCCTCTATAACAGAATCACCCTCATCCTGATCCCCTTCAGGCAGGTCGATCCCTGTATGGGACTGTTGCTCTGCTAACAGGCACTCTGAAGGAGGAGACGGAGATCGGGCGTGCTTTCCCTGACAGGGAGGCAGCGATAAATGTTGACAATCTCTCTCTAATCCTCCCAGAGCTGAGGAAAAAACCTCCTCTGTTACATACACAGGAGCAGGTGAACTGAGGACAGCCACAGTACCAAGTACCCCTGCGGGGTCTCTACGGTCACTTACCTCTGAACTTCAGGGGAGACTGGTGCAGCAGAATTATGCCCAAGATCCTCCGAGCCCGATGAGACCCCCTTCGCTTCCTGGAAGATTCAGTTCCGGAGCTTCTGGACGGCATATTCCTAAGCCTAAAGCTGAGGTATTCCAGCCGTAATACACCCCTTTTACTGAGAATAGTCTAGCACAATTGCTGCTATATCACAGTTGGTGTCTACTAAAGTGCCTTTCTAGGGGATGCCTGTATCAACCGCTTGCTGTATGCCCTTTTTTTAAATGTTGCCAGCTCTGTCTCTGTACTTCATAGCCAGCTCACCACACAAAACTGTGGTTTTTACATGCTGGGACGCCCGCACATGCGCAGAAGCGCTGCGGCGCACACAGAGCGTCATCCCCCAGGCTCCGCCCCCTTTCCTGGCTCACCTCTATATATAGAGGCGCGTGCACGCGCACGCGCGTGGCCCCATGCGCCTTCGGCGCTAATTTTGAAAAATGGAGACTAGGGACAAGAGCCAGGGCCCCTCTTTGCCGCAGGCCGGGGGATGGACGAGCATTGCAACATGGCAGAGGAAGCAGTTTCCCATAAGAGAACTCACCATCTGCCTGGACTTGCTCTGCTGAGAAGAAACTAGTCCACATGACAAGAAAACATTCCACAGCGGCCTCTAGTGGACAAACACAGGTACCGCAGTCTAATATCTTAAATATATATAAAAAAATATTTTTCTTGACCACCATTAAAAATTATTACATTTTTTTAGTAGTTACAGGCATGCACAGAATTTTGCGGGAATACCATTAGGTAACAGACAGAAAGACAAATTAGGCTTGGGGGTCCCCCAATAGAACCAAGTTCCTGGGGGCCCCCACTTACCTGTTCCCCGCCGCAGGACTTTGTTTGGTCCACAAAAGCCCAAACTTCACCTATCACGGCAGGCATTGTAATCAAACCTTCAGGGACCGGGTTCCCAAGGATTCCACTCCCCTGGACCTGTATAGCACCCTGCACAGAAAACATCTTGGTCGTGGGTATGACCAGAGCTCTGGATCCCAGGGTCCAGCTCTCCTAAGAGAAGCATTACAGGCAAAACCTTGCTCTTCTCTGCAAGGCCCGGGTACCGACCGTTTAGCTATGAAGCTTTTTTGGTCGGATCCGGAATAGCTTACTGAGGCCCAAAAGAACCTGTACGCAAGCTCAGTGAAAAACACATGTTTCTTCTTGGCCAACACCTTAGACACTGGCAAAAAACTGAGGTGCTCCCGGATGGGAGGGGCTTATATAGGGGAGGGTACTTCCGGTTTTGGAAGTTGCCAGTGCCAGCACCTGACGGTATCTATATAACCCATTAGTAATGACTATGTCGCTCTGTGTCCCGTGATGTACGAGAAAGAAAGTTACAGACCTCTACATGCTTTGCAAGTAAAAAAAAAAAAAACTGCAAAATCGGCAGTGTATCAAATACTTGTTCTCCCCACTGTAATTGGCCCATATAGTGAACTTGGTGTTGAGTTATTCACTTTAAGGTCATCACAGAGGACACTCATTACATCTGGAGGAAAAGAGATTTCATCTCTAAATACGGAAAGGCTTATTCACAGTAAAAGCTGTAAAAATATGGAATAGACTCCAAGAGGTGGTGCTGTCCAGCTCAGTAGATTTTTTAAGAAATGTCTGGATTCTTTCCGAGATACACATAATATAACTGGGTACTAATATTTATAGGTAAAGTTGATCCAGGGAATATCCAACAGCTTCCTGGGGGTGGGGGGTGGTTAAGAAGAATTGTTTCCCCCTGCTATAACAAATCGGATCATGTTTTATTGGGGTTTTTTGCCTTCCTCTGGATCAATTGTGGGTATAGGATTTTATATATAGGATTGTATAATTTTTTTATTTTTCCCTTCTATTGTTTGAACTAGATTTGTGTCTTTTCAACCGGACTATGCAACCGTGTGTGTAAAGATTGTAATCTCTCAATTTTATTTACAAACTCTAGCTTGAATACTTCACTACTGTTGCTGCCCAAACCTGTAAGCGATTGACTGAGAATCATTCCATCATGTTTGTTTTATGTTAACTCGCTTGGCTATTAAACCTATCTATGCCAGATAGAATCCACGTGTAAATTGTTGAGAATGGAAGATCAAGAAAAGAAGGAAAAGGATCAGTATTTGTTTACATAGATTTCTTTACATTAAAAGGCTGCCTGTTAACCTAACGGTATTACTCCACAAGACAAATGTTTGGGTCATGATCTCTGCTATATGAATCATTAGGAATAAATAGACAGTTGTGAACAGATTAACTATGGTGGTTAAAACGAGAAATTATCACATTTACCCTAAAAATAGCCTGACTAGAATTCCACATTAGAAATAGGTCATCTGGGAAGAAATTAGTAGACAAAGGACCGAGGCTTTAGGAATCAGTCTTATTACGGTATGTTTAGCGGATGCTGCCTCTTACATTTGCCCACGTTTCAGAGACAAAAACAATATAAGAGGACCTTGTGATTTCCCAGATCTCAGCCTGTCTTCGTGACATCATGATCATGTGAGTTGTGCAGCAGGCGAGAATCCCTTACTGTACAGGCGCAAATAGAGATCCTATTGTTTAAGTCTTGTTTATTAGGCAATTACTGGGATGAGTCTTGAACTAGAGAGAGCAAAGCATCAGCACATGAAAAAAAAAGCGTGGGTGTGAGGATTCATTGACTGAACTCTACACAATATCTACCCAATGTTTTAGCCTGTGGTTCAGTCAGGCCAATCGCTACAATCCGTATCCCTTTTCTAGTATTTGTATCAGTCAATGTGTAAAAGAATCTCATCTATACTTTCCCCGCTAGTGGCTCATGTCTTGAAAACATTGCTTCTTCTCTGCACTCTGGCTGCTGCAGGTATTCCATACTTTCAGACTTGTATAAGCCTGCTCCTAGTGCCAATCAGTGGCAGTTATAAAGGACACCCATTTTAGGGAACAAACAATTCCAACGCTTCAAAAGACAAAATTCCCAATTTTAAACCATAGCTGCCACCGACACGTTACAAAAAAAAAAAAAGAGAGAAGGAGGACGAACACACATCTTCCCAAAGGGTTTCTTTCACTGGACACACCTAAGTAGCCCTAGCAGGTACTATACCTCAGTACCAAATCAAAGTCACTTTATCCTCAATAAGCCTGACTCCTTCGTAGAAGAGGTACCAATTCTCAGAGGAGATTGACTATTTAATCAATCCTCTGACAGACACCTCTGTGGGAACCACTGTTCAATCTTTCTTAGCCTGCACTCCAAAATGTCACCAACTACAAAGCTCATAACATATTGGTAGTATTTGACTCAAAGACCCAGGACCATGGGGCGTGGCCTGGCGTTACATGTAGTAGGACGCAAGCTGAAGAGCTCCGCTCATTAATCCTGCAATCCACGGCATCCTCCATCCCACAAACGATATTTTGCCTCAGGATCCATCCCTGGTGACACCCCAGACCTTGCACTCCATGTCGCCGTCGAAAGCACAGAAATCGGCAGCCGCCAGGTTAGAGCAATACCGCCGACAGGAGAAGGGAGTGATGAAAGAAGATGGCGACCACGACAAGGTCAGTGAGGAGCACGCGGCGGGAGATACTGACAGGCTCCTAGAAGCAATCACGCTTTGCCGTACCTCGCTTACTGCACAAATGGAGGAAGTGAAGGTGGACATATCGCTCATCCGGCAGGATTTTCATGAACTCCGCGATCGGGTCAAGGAGACGGAGACCCGGGTAGGCCTCATGGAGGACGCACTACCGCCGTTACAGGCCTGTACAGACCGCATGCAGCGGCAGATACATCAGCTATTTACAAAGCAAGATGATATGGAGAACAGGATCAGACTATGTAATCTCCGTCTGATCGGTCTCGCAGAAGGGGCAGAGGGGAAGGATCCAACCACGTTTCTGGAACAGTTACTTATTACTACTTATGGTAGGGAAGCCTTCTCCCCCATGCTAGCTGTAGAACGGGCGCATCGTATGCCGGCTAGGCCACCGCCGCAAGGTGCACCCCCTCGCACCTTTATTGCTAAGCTATTGAATTATAAGGATCGGGATGCGGCACTAAGACTCTCCAGAGAAAGAGGCAATATCCCTGTTGGAAACGTCAAGGTTGCCATATTCCCAGATTTCTCGGCCGAAGTGCAGCATCGCCGGCAGAACTTTATGGAAGCCAAACGAAGATTGCGCTTGCTGCACATAAAATATGCCATGTTATTTCCAGCAAGACTCAGAGTGGAGAATGATGGCAGAGTCTCCTTCTTCGAAGACCCTGAAGAGTTAATCACCTGGATCGAACGCAGAGCGGCTCCAGAGAGGGTGGACTGAACCCCGCTGTGAGTATACTAACATTGTCACCGGTACAGCATTTACCATATGTCACAACTCACATTGCGGCCTTGTATACCCAGCCCTATATGAGAGGCCTGAGGGCCCAGTGACTTTCACTTGTTGATACACCTAAGCAGCCCTCACAGCACGCCACCTTAGTGCAACTAGCCTACACCTTTCTTGGTCCTACCTGAAAGTATGCAACTCAGACAACCCTGAATACTGTGGGACAACACCCTTTCATACTTGACTATCCTAACATTGTTTCCCCATAGGGGGTAAATGCAACACATAGCTACAATGGTAGATGGAGCTCAGAGGCTATACGAGTCCTACCGCCCACGTGTAAAGTGCTGCGGAAGTTGCCCCCGCGCACAGTTGTGACTTGCAGCCCATTGATTTCTGGACTTCACGGATTCAAGTTTACTTATGACGAGACCGAATAACCACATCTTCAGCGTGAAGACCCTGACACAGCCTGGAGAACATCTTGAGTGCAACATGGGACTACCCGAGTTGTCAGCATGCATTGAACACAAGATGGACTCACGATTTGTTTCTCGTCGGACTGCAGGTCAAGTTTTGGTTTGGGACAATGCCCGCGCCAGTTGGGGTGGGTGCAGGGCGGGGAGGGGGAGGGGAAGTTAAAGGTTTTTATACACTCAAAAACTCAGGGACCAGAGGATCACAGGTATTCCAAGGTTGTTTACTGTCTAAACGCTATGATTATATTGCTTTTTTGGTATACATGCTGCTGTACTTATTTAGATCTCACGCCAAATGGCGTCTCTGAAATTTCTTACTTGGAACGTGAGGGGTCTCCGAGACAAAATTAAGCGCTCGGCAGCCCTCACGTTCCTGAAGAATCAGAGGGCGGATGTTATTGCCCTGGTTGAAACCCACATTGAGGGTTCACTCCAGCGGACGCTCCGGAGGCCATGGGTGGGATGGACGTACCATTCGGTCCACACGTCCCATTCCAGAGGGGTGTCTGTACTGATTGCTAAGTCAGTCCACTTTGAATTGAATGAGGTCTGCACAGACCCTCTGGGCCGTTATGTATTTGTGTCTGCTAAAATGTTTGGGGAGCTTTTTCTTATTCTAGCCTCATATGTCCCCCCCCCATTCTCCACCATTACCATTACGGAAGGCCTCAAATTTATAGCTAGATTCCCGACTGCCCAGGTGGTGTGGATGGGGGACTTTAACACCACATTAAATGAGGACTTGGATAGACTAAGGACTGCTTCAAGAGTAGGAGGTGACTCCAGACTCTCTAAAATCATCTCCTCATTTAACCTGACAGATTCATGGAGATTTAAATACCCACAGACGCGCCACTATTCTTGTTTCTCCTCCACCCACAACTCTATGTCACGGATCGACTTTATATTTATATCTCAGAGACTCGCCCCGCGCCTCTTGGAAGCGTCTTTCGGACCTAGACTGCTGTCAGACCATAATCTATACACTATTACTATTAACATGCCCTTAGATAAACCACCCCGGGCATGGCGCTTGAATACCTTTTGGCTGTCACTATTGCCAGAAGACAGTACACTGGACGCTGAACTCAGTAGATTTTTCACAGAAAACACAGACTCGGCGTCCTTTGCTGCAGTCTGGGATTCTTTTAAGTTGTTTGCCCGCACCGCCTTACAAACACATATTAACCAGATAAAAACAACCTCCTCAGCAGCCCACGACAAGGCAATGACAGACTATCCCAGACAGAGCAGAGATACAAGGACGACCCATCCGTCCAACATGCTGACATGCTTAAATTACAAAGCAGAGTAGTGACCCAGCTACAATACGAGAAAGCCAAACAGAAGTTATTTTTCAGCAAACAGAAGTATTTTGAACCTGGGGAAAAGGCTGGTAAACTTTTGGCCTATCTTGCCCATGGCGAGGATAGACCACCCGTGGTCATTACATTACAAGACGCACAAGGCAGACCTGTCTCAGACCCCAACATTGTCTCCTCTAAATTCAGAGAGTTTTACATGAGTTGTACACATCCACGACCCAAGGGGACCTGACCCCTATGTTCCTTTTCTTGGAAACCGTTCAGTTCCCGCAATTATCCCAGGAACAGCTGGATATTCTTGAAGCCCCCCTCACCTTGGAGGAAATAGCAGAAGCAATAGCGAGTTTTGACAACTCTAAGGCCCCAGGCTCGGATGGCCTCCCCATAGAGTTCTACTCACACTTTTCTGATACGATCTCACCCAAATTACTGGCCCTATATGCTATGTTTGAAGCATTCACCCTTCCCCCATCTATGGCAGAAGCCACGATAGTCCTTATTCCCAAACCCGGCAAGGACCCAGGTCTCCCGGAATCTTAATCGCCCTATTTCTCTCCTGCAGGTTGACACTAAAATTTTAGCCAAAACACTTGCACTCCGCCTCAACCAAGTGGTCCTCTCGCTAGTACATGCAGACCAAGCATGCTTCATGCCAGGCCGCAACACCTCGTTTAACCTCCGAAAATTATCAACCCTCAAGCTCCCCATGATAATGTCGGAACCAGGGTGATAGTCACCCTACGGCCAAGGCGTTTGAGTCCATAGAATGGGCTTATCTCTGGAAATGCCTGGAGGGATATGGCTTTGGCCCGAGGTTTGTTAGGTGGATACAGCTTTTGTACCAGAACCCGAAAGCCAGGGTGGTGGCTAATGGGTGGCCTTCCTCGCAGTTTGACCTCAGTAGAGGCACGAGGCAGGGCTACCCATTATCCCCCCTTCTTTATGCCTTGGCTGCAGAGCCCCTAGCCATGTCCATCCGGGCAAACAAAGAAATTGAAGGCCTCAAAATAGGTCCTCTTACTGAAAAGATAAGCATGTATGCGGATGATACTCTTTTACATACACCACCTTATAGTTAATGGATCAATTAAAACATTTGACACGCTAAAAGCAGACTTTGCACTGCATGACCGAATGCTCTTTAGGTATACCCAACTGAGACATGTGACCCAGACGCAGTTTCCGCAGTCTCTCCTGTTACCTACTCCCAATCCTATCATTGCCGTTGTTAAAGGAACGGACCCCAAAAAACGTATTTCTTGCTTTTACAGCATGCTCGGCGCATCAAACTCAGCTAAAATAGCATATGGACTGAAACCTCGATGGGAAAGAGATTTGGGTCCACTCGAGGATGAGGAGTGGGAGGAGGCTCTGGAGACTTGCAAGCAAGTGTCCCCTAAGCTTTCAGATAGACTGTCATAAATGTACGTACTACATCGGGCTTATCTCACCCCACTTAGGGTAGCTAAATACAAGCGAGATCAAACTACCACCTGCCCCATGTGCAATACGGAAAATGGCACCTTCTTCCATCTCATTTGGGCCTGCTCAAAATCGCAGGGATTCTGGCAACAGTTAGTGACGTTCCTCCATGACAACATGGGCTCTCCGCTGGCATTGGACCCTAAACAATGCCTCCTAGGGATATTTACAACCATCATTGATAGGCCCACCAGGACATTCCTCCAGGAGACTCTGTTCTCCGGCAGGAAGGTGTTGGCAAGGAAGTGGATGAGGCCTCAACCACCTGCTTTTTCAGAATGGAAGGCGGATATTAATGCCTCCCTCTCCTTCAAAAAAATCCTCTATATCAATAGAGGCTGCCCTGAGAAGTACTACAAGATATGGGATAGATGGCTCCAAGACTCTGGAACATGTACTTGACTGCTCAGACCCATGTAACAGAACCAGTCGAGGGTTAACATAAATGTTGTATCTTTTCTGATAATATGTATACGAGTGACTAGATTAGTACTTTTCATCCTCTTGTATGCTGTATACCTGTGGTTTTGCATTGTGACATGTTGTAATTATTTTATACCTGTGATCAATAAAACCTTTTTTTTTTTTTTCACTCAAAAAAAAAGACCCAGGACCATACTTCCTATTTTTCCCCTCATATAAATGTTCCCACATTAATTTTATGTCCTAGTAAGAACACAAAGTCAATATCTCTGACCATAGTATGCAACTATGTATATGTAACTATGTAATCAGAAATGTTGGTATTGGTACCATTACTTGGTTTAATTGTGTCCCAATAACTTTATCCATATCTTTGAAATACAAAAAAGTTAGAACATGAACAAGACATTTCAAATCCCTGGAGACATTTAAAGTGTATACCTCTCATTGTCACTTTTACCTATAGGTAAGCCTATAATAAGGCAATTTTTTAGAGAATATGAATGATACCACAAAAACTTTTCTTTCACTCATGGTTAGTGTTTGGCTGAAGCCATTTATTATCAATCAACAGTTCTTAATACCATGTATTGCCCCCTTTAACATCAATGACAGCTTGAAGTCTTTTGTGGTATTATGGATGAGGCTCTTTATCTTCTCAAATGGCAAAGCTGCCCATTACTCCTTGCAAAAAGCCTCCAGTTCCTGTAAATTCTTGGGCTGTCTTGCATGAACTGCACGTTTGAGATCTCCCCAGAGTGGCTCAATGATATTGAGGTCAGGAGTCTAAGATGGCCACTCCAGAACCTTCACTTTATTCTGCTGGAGCCAATGACAGGTCGACTTGGCCTTGTGTTTTGAATCATTGCCATGTTGGAATGTTCAAGTACGTCCCATGCGCAGCTTCCTGGCTGATGAATGCAAATGCTCCTCCAGTATTTTTTGATAACATACTGTATTCATCTTGCCATCAATTTTGACTAAATTTCCTGTGCCTTTGTAGCTCACACATCCCCAAAACATCAGCGATCCACCTCCATGTTTCACAGTAGAAATGGTATACCTTTCATCATAGACCTTGTTGACTCCTCTCCAAATGTAGTGTTTATGGTTGTGGCCAAAAAGCAAAATTTTGGTTTCATCACTCCAAAATGACTTTGTGCCAGAAGATTTGAGGCTTGTCTCTATGCTGTTTGGCGTATTGTAAGTTGGATACTTTGTGGCATTTCCATAGTAATGGCATTCTTCTGGCGACTCAAACATGCAGCCCAAATTTCTTCAAATGCCTCCTTATTGTGCATCTTGAAACAGCCACACCACGTTTCCAGAGAGTCCTGTATTTCACCTGAAGTTATTTGTGGGTTTTTCTTTGCATCCCGAACAATTTTCCTGGCAATTGTTGCTGAAATTTTAGTTGGTCTACCTGACCGTGGTATCCTCATTTTCCGCTTCGTGATTAGTTTGAACACTGCCTATTGGCATTCTCAATTCCTTGGATATCTTTTTATATCCCTTTCCCATTTTATACAGTTCAACTACCTTTTCCCGCAGATCCTTTGACAAGTCTTTTGCTTTCCCCATGACTCAGAATCCAGAAACGTCAGTGCAGCACTGGATGAAAGATGCAAGGGTCTGTCAGGAGTCCATAAACTCATTGACCTTTTATACACACACACACAAGTTACAAGCAAACAGATCACAGGTGAGGATGGTTACCTTTAATAGCCATTCAAACACCTTTGTGTCAACTTGTGTGCATGTTATCAGGCCAAAATCACCAGGGTATGTAAACTTTTGATCAGGGCCATTAGGGTAGTTTCTGTTGTAATTATGATTTAAAAAGAGTAAACACAGTTGACCGATAATAAATGGCTTCAGCCAAACACTAACCGTGAGTGAAAGAAAAGTTTGTGTTATTCATTATCTCTAAAAAATGGCCAAGAAATCATAAATTCTGCCAGTGTATGTAAACTTTTGAGCACAACGGTGTGTGTGTGTGTGTGTGTGTGTGTGTGTGTGTGTGTATGTGTGTGTGTGTGTGTATATATTGTAATGTTTGGGGAACCAGCTACATCGCAGGACACAGGCTTTTCAGTCCAAAAGAAGGTTTATTAAACTTAAATGGCTTTACAGCAGCAAAAACAAAAGAAATAACAGTCTCACCGACTTGTAGAGTTCAGAACTGCTACCACAGTTTAACAGTCCTTTCTTTAGGTTGTAGGTAGCTTCCCCAGCTAGCAGGCTTCCATGCAGGCCACTGCCATGTACATTCACAGCCTTTCACAGCTTTGCAATGTCCTTCACTCTCTCCTACAACTTCCTGTCTGTCTTAAACCACTTCCTTGGACAGGTGTGTTAAGCCTTTCTGTTCCCTTAAAGGAACCACATCCCAAACAGAGGGGAAATATAGCGTCCTTCCAGGACCCGGCCACGGCGTCCTGTACATATCCCCCCCCCCCCCGTGCCCCAACGCCAAGGAGGTGGAGGCAACAGTGGAGCTAAAACAATGGACTCGGGAGAGGGCATCTGCATTTTGATGCAGTCTCCCAGGCCTATGCTCCACTACAAATTTAAATTCCTGGAGCGCCAGGAACCAACGTGTAATCCTGGCATTGGTCCCTTTACCTTGCCTCATCCATGTTAAAGGGGCATAGTCAGAAATCAACCTAAACTTCCTTCCCAAGAGGTAATATCTGAGGGATTCCAGAGCCCACTTAATGGCCAGACATTCTCGTTCAACTATAGCATAGTTTTTTTCCGCTGGTGTCAACTTCCTACTGAGGAAGACTACTGGCTGCTCCTCACCATGAACAACCTGTGACAACACAGCTCCCAATCCTACATCGGAAGCATCAGTCTGGACAACGAACTCGTTTGAAAAATTGGGAGCTATCAGGACAGAGTGTTGGTACAGTGCTGACTTGAGCTCCAAAAAAGCCTTTTCAGCATCTGCATTCCATTCCACCATGACCGATTTCCGACCCTTAGTCAGATCGGTCAATGGAGACGTCAATGTGGCAAAGTTGGGTACGAATCTCCTGTAGTATCCCATCATGCCCAGGAATGCACGTACCTGCTTTTTTGTGAGGGGGCGGGGCCAATTCTGTATAGCCTCTACCTTGCTAACCTGAGGTTTCACCACCCCTCTACCCACAATATAGCCCAGGTATTTCACCTCCTCCATTCCCAAAGCAAATTTTTCAGGGTTTAATGTAAACCCCTCATTCCAAAGAGTCCAGTATTGCCTGGACTTTGGACAAGTGTGATTCCCAGTCTCTGCTAAAAATGACTATGTCGTCCAAGTACACTGAGGCATACTCCCGGTGAGGTCGTAAAATCCTATCCATTGCTCGCTGGAAAGTGTCTGGAGCAGTTTGTAGTCCAAAAGGCATTCGTTTGTACTGAAAACTCCCCTCTGAGGTAGAAAAAGCAGTTTTCTCTCTAGCAGCCTTAGTCAACGGGATTTGCCAATACCCCTTGGTAAGGTCTAATGTTGTGATATACCTGGCTGGACTTAGTCTCTTAATAAGATCATCTACCCGGGGCATGGGGTAGGCATCAAACCGTGAAACCCCATTAAGTTTCCGGAAATCATTGCAGAATCGCAGAGTCCCGTTGGGCTTTGGTACCAACACAATCGGGCTCGACCACTCACTCTGCGATTCTTCAATGATCTCCAGGTCTAGCATCTTCTTCACTTCCTCTGAAACGGCCTTCCTTTGAGCCTCTGGGCAGCGGTAGGGCCGGACAAAAACTTTGACTCCAGGTTCCATGATAATATCATGTTCTATGACACTAGTTAGCCCTGCCAAGTCTGAAAACTTTTCTTTATTTCTCTGCAAGAACTCCTTTGCCTGCTGACTTTGGATTTTAGACAGGGTACTGGCTACTTGGACACTCTCCACCCCAACCTGAGGCTCAAGTCTGGCACTAGCCAGGGAGGTCACCGGTTCCCTGTCTGTCCAGGGCTTTAACAAGTTGACATGATATATCTGATACGGTTTCCTCTTGCCTGGCTGGTGGACTCTATAATTTACCTCTCCCACTTTTTCCACAACTTCAAAGGGACCTTGCCATCTGGCCAAGAATTTACTTTCCACAGTGGGAATTAGCACCGCTACTCGATCCCCCACTTAGAAGTGCCTTATTTTAGCAGCCCTGTTATAGACCCGTCGTTGAGCCTCCTGGGCTTTTTGCAAATGCTCTTTGACTAGTGGCATCACAGTTTGGATCCTTTCCTGCATTTGGGAGACATATTCAAGAACACTCTTATGCTGAACAGGTTCACTTTCCCATTCCTCTTTAATAAAGTCAAGTAGTCCGCGAGGTCTCCGCCCGTATACCAACTCAAAGGGCGAAAATCCGGTGGAGGCCTGGGGCACTTCCCCGATAGCAAACAGGAGAGCTGGTAACAGGCAGTCCCAGTCTTTCGCATCCAATTGTACCACTCTCTTGAGCATAGACTTAAGGGTCTTATTAAAGCGTTCCACTAACCCGTCCGTTTGGGGATGGTAGACCGATGTGCGCAGCTGTTTAATCCGGAACAGCTTGCACACATCGGCCATAACTCTCGACATAAACGGGGTGCCCTGGTCTGTGAGTATTTCCTTGGGAAAACCAGTCCGTGTAAACAACTGGAATAATTCCCGGGCAATAGCCTTAGAGGGAGGTATTCCGCAGGGGGAAGCGCCTCAGGATATCGGGTGGCATAGTCAAGAATCACCAATATGTAGGAGTAACCTCAAGCTGACTTTACCAAGGGACCCACTATATCCATGGCTATCCTCTCGAACAGGACCTCAATTATGGGCAGAGGGACCAAAGGGCTCCGGAACTGGGTCACCGGAGTGGTCAACTGACAGGTGGGACAAGAGGTACAGTATTTCTTTACCTCTGCCTTCAGACCTGGCCAGTAAAACCGGTCGGTAATCCGTGCCTCCGTCTTCTCAACTCCCAGGTGTCCCCCTAACACATCGTCATGGGCCAGGTCCAGAACCTTTCGTCAATATTGTTGGGGTACCAACAATTGTTCTACCACATTTTCTCTCACCTTGGTAACCCGATACAATAACTCATTATATATTGTGAAGTGTGGCCACCGCTCATTCGCACCTGGCTCTTGGGGAACCCCATTTACTACTACAACTTGTTCCCGTGCACGGGCCAAAGTGGGATCCTGCATCTGAGCAGTACCAAACGCCCCCTGGGGAACACCCAAATATGGCAAGGCAGGGGTAGAGGCCACTTCCTCGTCCTCTTCCCCCAGCATTACCTGAAGTGGGGAAGGTTCTCCCCCCTCAGTGTTTTGGTAGGTCTGTGGACCACATATCTTGACATTCTCAACAGTATCAGCCCTACTTTCCTCACCATTAACCCAATCATTAACATTTTCATAATTTGGATCCACATTACGAACATTAGGCAGTTCAGGGTTATTCCTCTCAGCAGCAGGAACAGGGAGGCTAGTTTCTCCCCAATCTCTGAACTGTTCTCCTTGTTCCCACAGTTTTGTAAATGGACAGTCTCGTCCTATTATAACATCATGTACCAAGTTCTTTACCACCCCCACCTCTTGAGTACCAGTGCCACATGCTGAGGAGATGGACACCGAGATGAGAGGGTACTCTCTAGTGTCCCAGTGAATGCACACCACCCGTAAGGTTTTGCTTACCGGACCGATCTTCCCAATTACTCTAGGATGAACCAGGGTTACCATGCTTCCGGAGTCCAACAAAGCCCGGGCAGGGAGGTGGTTCACTTGGACTTCACACTCAAATTTTTCCTCACCCAGGTCGAGTGTGGTGCATACTTTATGGGCATAAAAAGACCCCCTCTGAAGAACCCTGCATTCCATGGGCTCCTCTTGCAGTGGGCAGTGTGCCCGGGTATGACATCGCCAACATTGTACATCCCCTCTACGAACAGGAACAAAACGCTGAGGAGGTACCGGGAGTGACTCTTGACCTTCCGGGGTGTTTGCTCCAGGACTCCTTGGGACATCCTTTTGAAGGGCAGCAGTTGGTCGAACAGGCCGTGGCAGACTGGGTCCTATGCGCTTGGTAGGTCCGAGCAGATCCTCCACCACTGTATATCGTTCCACCATCTCGACAAGGAGGTTTGCTGTTTTGGGGTCTCCATGGCTGACCCACCGTTGAAGGTCGTCTGGCAGGGATCTCAGGTATCGGTCCAGCACGACCCGTTCCATGATTTGGGGGCCAGACAACACCTCAGGCTGCAGCCATTTTTTTACCAGTTGCACCAGGTCATGCATTTGAGACCGGGGTGGCCGATCTGGACGATACTTACATTGGTGTACTCGTTGGGCCCGAACGGCCGTAGTCACCCCCAGACGAGCCAGAATTTCTGCCTTTAGCGTTTGATAGTCTTTGGCATCATCGGATGGCAGGTCAAAGTAGACTTTTTGAGGATCTCCAGTGAGAAAAGGAGCAATGAGGCCAGCCCACTGGTCCTGAGGCCACCCTTCTCTCTTTGCCGTCCTCTCAAATGTAGCAAGAAATGCCTCTACATCATCGCTCAGGGACAATTTCTGCAGAAAATGGCTTGCCCTCACAGTCACCTGGTTGCCAGGGGCAACAGCCACTTGCTCCCGACCCTGAGACAGCTGCTGCACTGCTTCCTTTAAGGCAGCCACCTGAGCCTGCATAACCTCTTGCTGGGCTGCTTGCTGGGTCACCAACAGGCGAGTATTTTCTTGCTGCAGCTGATTAGCTAGGGACAACTGTTTAATTAGCTCCTCCATTGCTTCGGCTTTCAACGTTTGTGCAGCTTTAACCCAGGACATAAATCCAATGTACTGTCCCTTTAACTGTCAGTTCAATGCAAACAAAAAATTTTTTTTTTTTTTTCTTCTTATGCCTGTTATTCTGTCCTGCCCACATTCGAGCACCAGTGTAATGTTTGGGGAACCAGCTACATCGCAGGACACAGGCTTTTCAGTCCAAAAGAAGGTTTATTAAACTTAAATGGCTTTACAGCAGCAAAAACAAAAGAAATACCAGTCTCACCGACTTGTAGAGTTCAGAACTGCTACCGCAGTTTAACAGTCCTTTCTTTAGGTTGTAGGTAGCTTCCCCAGCTAGCAGGCTTCCATGCAGGCCACTGCCATGTACATTCACAGCTTTTCACAGCCTCCACAGCTTTGCAATGTCCACCATTCACAGTCTTCACTATACTCCTTCACTCTCTCCTACAACTTCCTGTCTGTCTTAAACCACTTCCTTGGACAGGTGTGTTAACCCTTTCTGTTCCCTTAAAGGAACCACATCCCAAACAGAGGGGAAATATAGCGTCCTTCCAGGACCCGGCCACGGCGTCCTGTACAATATATATATATATATATATATATATATATATATATATATATATATATATATATACACATACATACATATATACACATACATATACACACACACACACATACATATGTGCCCACTGAACAAGACACTATGTATATTTCACCTTATTCATAAAAGACAAATGCAAACTGTTCAGGGTCAACTTTATTTTTATATGACATGAAAAGTCATCTCTAATTTACGTTTAATCTTGCCTTGATGCATTCTATTTTCTGTACTTTCAGAGCGTTGCTAGAATAAAGAACTGAAAAAAATAACCAAGAATAAGTAGCCAAGCAAAACACCACTGAGCAAGGCAGATACCGTTCAGTCTACAAAAATGCTGTGCATTATCCCACAACAGGATTAAAGTATCGTTTTCAGCCAAGGAAGCTGCCATCTTTGCCTCTGTTTAATCTACAACTGCCATGATGCTGCACATGTGATCAGTTATGAAACCAGCCATTGGATGGTTTGACAGTTTGGTTGAGAGCACAACCAATGGGAGCGGTACGTGCCGGAAATGAAACAGTTTTATAGATGTGTTTACTTACGCTTTAACCACTTAAGGACCGAGCTTCTTTCTGAGATTTGGTGTTTACAATTTAAAAATTTTTTTTTTTGCTAGAAGATTACTTAGAAAAAAAAAAAACAATATATAATGTTTGGGGGTTCCAACACCCTAGAGAATAAAATGGTGGTCGTTGCAACACTTTCCGTCACACTGTATTTGCGCAGCGGTCTTACAAGCGCACCTTTTTGGGGAAAAAAATACACTTTTTGAATTAAAAATGACAACAGTAAATTTAGCCCAATTTTTTTTTATATTGTGAAGGATGTTACGCCGAGCAAATCGATACCCAACATGCCACGCTTCAAAATTGTGCCCGCTCGTGGAATGGCGACAAACTTTTACCCTTAAAAATCTCCATAGGCGACGTTTTTAGAAATTCTACAGGTTGCATGTTGAGTTACAGAGGAGGCTCACATCTCACATATGTGTGGTTTGAACAGCGTTTTCATATGCGGGCACTACTCATGTATACGTTCGCTTCTGCACGCGAGCTCGGCGGGACGGGGCGCGTTAATTTTTTTTTTTATTTCTTATATATTTAACTTTTTTTTTTTTTTAAGTTGTCACTTTTATTCCTATTACAAGGAATGTAAACATCCCTTGTAAAAAAGACCTCAGATCTCATATTTACACTAAAAGGCAATAATAATAAAATAAAAAAATTGTCATTTGAAAAAAATATATATATGTCCCTATGGGCAAAAGTGACTTTTTTTTTTTCCAAAGAACATTCAATGGATGGAAGATACAAAAAAAAAAAAAAAAAAGTATTAGGGCCTGTATTAAATGGGCTTTGGGCTTGCATTTATGGCATCACAGCTTGAGACGTTTCTGAGAGCATTGACCGATGCATTTGCAGATTAACGCTCTTAGAACTTTATGGGAATGCAAAACTCGCTGGAAGTGAACAAATGCCCATTGACACTGGTCCATATATGCCAATGAAAAGCTGCTTGAGGAGTGCTTGGTGTCATGTCGAGCATTGCTCAGAAATGGGTCTGAACGGAGGTGGTAAGGTGGTTGAGATTTACACAGAATACAAAAGGAAGAACCTACAAATTTTCTGTTAAATAATGTAACAAAACTGGCATCTATCACGGTTTGTTCCATGTAAATGCTATAACATTTGCGCAAACAACTCAATATACGCCAATTGTGATTTTGTTTTGTTTTTTACCAAAAATATGTAGAAGAATACTACTTAATAAGCCTAAACTGGATATTTATTATAGCGAAAAGTAAAAAAATTTTTTTTTTCCAAAATTGGCAGTCTTTTTTTGTTTATAGCGCAAAAAATAACAGGAGATAATCAAATACCACCAAAAGAAAGCTATTTGTGGGAAAAAAAGGACATTAATTTTGTTTGGGTATAATGTCCCGCGACCGCACAATTGTCAGTTAAAGCAACGCAGTGCCGTATCGCAAAAAATGGCCTGGTCATTAAGTGGTTAAAGCAAGAAAAAAAAAATACCCCAGTAGTGGTTAAATACCATCAAAAGTAAGCTCTATTTGTGTGAAAAAATATAAAAAATTAATATGGGTAGTGTTGCATGATGGCGCAATTGTCATTCAAAGTGTGACCGTGCTAAAAGCTGAAGATTGGCCTGGGCAGGAAGGGGGTGAAAGTGCCCGGTATTGAAGTGGTTAAATAGGCCGAGTACAAAAAAGAAAGTCATGTCTGATATTAACTAACTACGGCAAACCGTTGAAAATATCATTATGATTGCGCTGTCTATATATCGCTCTATCTATAGCTATATCTATACAGACACACAGTTATTTTTTTATGGGTACTAATGGTATCCACAAGCCTGTGCACTGCTTTATCTTTTAAAAATTAGCTGAACAGGACACAGCCCATGTTCCCACTGCTGCGGGTTAGAAATTGTGCGAGTTCAGCTGAACACAATTTCAAACCGGCAATGCAGTCAGACTTCGAGGGCGATTTAACAGACACCTGTGCAGATGTGTATTCAAATCGTCCCCGAAGTCGCCAAAAGTAGTACAGGAACTACTTTAAGGAATCGGTGCAACGCCGCACAGATTCGGACGGTGCCATTGACGGCAATAGCTGCCGATTTGGCATGCAATTTGACATGTCAAATCGGACCAATGTGAACGTGGGCTAAAAGGTGGCCATAGATGAATAGAATTTCGAACAAAACATTCTTAGAAAAATTTGTACGAAAATTCTCAGAACATTTGTTTGTCTTATGAAAGATTGTTTTTATCATTTGATTTTGGAATGAATGGACTTACTGAATGAAAACCATATACAATGTTCAGTCGAGATACATTTTCCAACCTGCTCTTTGGAATTTTCTCGTCACTGCAGTCAAAAAGTCGTTTTGTCCCACTAACAATTAGAAAAACAAACTCTTATAACATTATTTTCCTAAGAATTCACATTTGAAATTCTACCCATCTATGACCAGCTTGAAAAAACATATGCTCTTTACATTTCTGGTTAGTGCCAGATAAGCAAAAGGTATGTTTAGTAAGGACTCATAAGCAAGTATTCTCCTTTGTTGTATAAAACACTGCAGCGGTACAAGTCAGGCAGCCCATACATTTTTTTTTTTTTCCTTTCATTCAAACTGTGAAAAACTAATATGGCTGGGGGAATACTCCCTGCTGAGCTATTGTATTCTGATGGCGGGGAGACTTCCCCACCTTCAGAATACACTGATCAGCATTGCAGGCTATAACCAGTGGTGCTGATCAAGCAGGGAAAGTTGGACAAGGCAGTATATCGACTTCAGTACAACCTCCCTGCCCATACATGAATTGAAATTTGGCTGGTTTCTGCTAAAACAGCTGAATTTTGATCCATGTATGGCAAGCTTGAAACTCTTGAAATGCAGTCCTAAATAGCAAATCTTCCATCAATGTGTTGTAAAGAAACGGTGCATTGGTGTCACCACACCAACAAGAGATACCCTCAGTGTCAATAAAACTTTTGTGGCTGCACAGACAAAACACCTCCAGCACAAACACATCCACGCCCTTACAAGATAGAACATGTGTCAAACAAAAGACCCGCTGGGCCATTTCATGTGGCCCTTGCACTCAGGGCTTTTTTTTTTTTTTTTTTAACTGGAACATGGTGGAACTTCATTCTGCCACCTCCTCGCCCCCTGCTACCTGTTCACCATTGTCACTTGTAAACGCAGAAGCCTTCTGTGTTTACGAGGACAGCTTTTCTATTGGTGGCTCTCAGATCCTTGCCTGCCTTGCATTTATAGAGGGAACAAAGGTGACGCAGGTGCAGTGTAGGATAGGACATCATGTGGTAAACTGCACTGTGATCCTCATATGTGCCCGGGTGCTCAGATGTGGACCAATGAGTTCCCTGCAAGTGAGAGGCGGAGCCACAAACTGCTGGGCAGTACTAGAGATGGGCCGGGTAGGTGAGATGAGAGGATGACTTTTTTTGGGGGGGCGCAGGATGAGGGCTGCATAGGGAGAAGTGAGCAGAGGTCAGAGCCGAGGAGGGGTGGAAGTGAGATATGATGGCCTGTGAACGACAGCACAACATGCCCCTTGTAGCACACTGCCCTGAGCTCTGCACATAGCGCAGCCCTGGTATTTATTGCCCCTTTAAGACCCTTCCACTGTTAGAGCAATTTGGCCACACCCACCATTCAATGCGGTTTATCGGGGGGGGTTTAGTTCCTGCACCTGCCCTTCGTGAAAAAAAAGCCCGGATAAATGTATGTAGTCTTAGAGCTACAGCCAGCCCTTTCAGGGCAACCAACCATAATGCTAATGCAGCCCACAATGAATTTTGCATTTGACACCCTTGTGACCGAAGGACCTCAAAACCTAGAGGTCAATATAGTTACATACTAAAGCCTCGTACACACAGTCGGACTTCCATCTGACTTTTCCGTGGTTTTTTGTCCGAACGGAGTGTGTTGGGAACACCCATAGCATACACACGCTCGGACTTTTCTGCAAACTTTCTTAAAACTTCTTACAACATCGCGTGTTTTTTCTGCTCTTTACTGCCACCCTTTGGTCAACTTCTGCTATTGTTGGTTGATTTTAACATTAGTTGTTTTGTCCATCGGACTAAAGTCCGATGGTTATCTGTACACACGGTCGGACTTTGCTCCATCGGACTTTTGTTGGGCAAAAGTTTGTCCGTTTGCAGACCCAACTTTTGTCCGATGAAATCCAAAACCAAACGAAAAAAGTTTGTCCGATGGAGCGTACACACGGTCGGATTGTTGGTCCAACTTGCTTAAAACTAAGTTTGTTGGGCAAAAGTCCGACCGTGTGCACGGGGCTTTAGTCTATCTGAAAAAAAAAAACAAAAAAAAAGGATAAGTTCAACCTACAGAGAGAAAAAAACAAAAAAAACAAACAAACAAAAGCATACACACAAATAGAAAACATCCATGTACACAATCCTATACCCACAGGCAAATAAAATAAAAATCTGTTGTAATTTGCTCCAGCACGGGGGGGGGGGGGGGGGGGGGGCTTTGGGGAGTTTACTTCCTGATCCCCAAGAGGCAAGCTGATATTCCCTGGATCAACATTACCGATCAGTATCCAGTTGTATTTTGCGCATCTGGAAAAGCATCTAGGCCTTTTTTATTTTTTAAGTCTACTGAGCTGGCCAAAACCAGCACTTGAGGGAGTCTATTCCACATTTTCATAACTCTTACTTTGAAGTAGGGCTGGGAAAAAAAATTGATTTTAATCTTGAATCGAGTTTTGAGCTCAAATCGATTCAGATTTGAAGAAAATCGATTTTTTTAGATTTTTTTTTTCCCCTTCAAAGTTTCCGTAGCAGGACTGCAGGGGGCGTATCCGGAATGGCACTGGGGAGCGTTACCCCAATTACATCTACTCGCTGCAGCCGCCGTCTGCCTACCTGATCAGCGTGTCATGCAGACAGACGGCGGCCATTGCAGTGTTCAAAAGCCGCGCCTCCCGAGTCCTCGTCGTCTGTGATAGGCGGAACACTCAATTTCACAGCAGGCAGTATTCAGCCTATCACGGACATCCTCTCATCCTCGTCTGTGTTATGAGGATGACCATGATAGGCGGAACACTGAATGCTGGGAAATTGAGTGTTCCGCCTATCACAGACGAGGAGGAGGCGCGGCTTTTGAATACTGGAATGGCCACCGGTGTAGCAGTAAAATCCGTATCCCATGAAAATCTGCATCAGGTACGGGCACAGTGATTGAAGCATGGGCACAGTGAGACACGGGCACAGTGAGACACGGGCACAGTGAGGCATGGACACAGTTCAATTCAACTAAGAGTAACCTCATGATTTTTTGTTGTTTTATTAGCTAAATCCAAATACAGTATTAATAATTTGGATGTTTAACAATCTTTGTTGCACACTGCAAAAAACAACAAAAGGTCACAAGCGCTAAATTGGTGGATAAAGAAAAAAATTTAATGGATGATAATAATATGAAAAAAATCCCAAATATTTTGGGAAGTACAAAGTATCCAAAAGGGGGAAAAAACAGGATCCAGCGCAGCAAGAAAAAATCCGTACCCAGAAGTACAAAATACACAACATGCACACAATATAATCCAGCGCTCATGGAACATACATTATTAACTATTGAAAACTCTTGAAGAATTGATAAAAAAGCTTAGTCCATTTATTAATCACAATAAAGAGAGGGATCCAATCCCAAATGTGCAGAGGGCAAATTAATCTTAACTCTCCAGTTGCCAGTGGTGACAAACTTGTTAAACTTGCAGTGACATCCGTGGAGCAAGGAGGGGTTAAAAAAGTCAAAACAAAGCCTGTGGCATGATCTCAGTGTGAGCACAGTACCTTGAATGATGGACAACAGGCAGACCAGCGTGTGGAGGGCCCTCCAACCCAAAAGGATGCAGAGCCAGGATCGCAGCAAGGCTGGGACAGAAGGAATCACACACAGAGTTGCAAGAGTTTTCAATAGTTAATAATGTATGTTCCATGAGCGCTGGATTATATTGTGTGTTTGTTGCACACTGACTTTGCAGTTAGAGAAAGGGTTTGCCTTTGCAATTTTGTTTGTTGATGCACTTTAATTAATATAATAAAAAAAAAAAAAAAATCGAATCGTAAATCGAGTTTTTCATAAAAAAATCGCAGATTATTTTTTGGGGGAAAATCGCCCAGCCCTACTTTGAAGAAGGCTTTCTGTATTTGAAGGGTACATCTTTCTTCCTCCAGATGTAGAGAGCCCCCTTGTCCCCTGTGATAACAGAATAACTTCACCAAGTTCACTATATGGACCACTTATGTATTTATAGATGTTGATTATATCCCCACTTAAAGAGGAGGTACACCCAAATTTTTTTTTTTAAAAGCCAGCAGCTACAAATACTGCAGCTGCTGACTTTAAAAAAAATGGACACTTGCCTGTCCAGCGCGCCCGTGATGTCGGCAGACGAGGCTGAGCAATCGATCGGTCCTCGGATGCTGCCGCCACCATGCTAGGTGAGGGATTTAGGAAGTGAAGCCTTGCAGCTTCACTGCCCGGTTCCATACTGCGCATGCGCGAGTAGCATGGCGCGCCGTCACTGGTCCCTGCTCTCTCCTGGGACACAGCGCGGGAGAACGGGAAGTGGCGTACACTCCCACGGGAGTCTATGCCCGGAAGTGGGTGCAAGTACCTGTCTTAGACAGGTATCTGCACCCCCCCTCCCCCTGAAAGGTGCCAAATGTCACCAGAGCCGTTTTGAGCTTTTACTTTTCTCTGTCTGTTAACTCCCCTGTGTGTCCATGCACACTATAAAAAATGTATATAAAAAGTAGTGCTGAGCTGTTGTGAATGACTCCAAGGTCAAATAAGTGCAATGTGCAAAAACTGCGTGATGCTAGAAAAAGCAATAATCCAAATCCTTTAGTGTACTGGCGGTACTAAAACAATGGAAGAATAAAGTGCAAATGTGCAAGAAACTTGTGACATCAAACAGATTTAAAATAGGGCTGTGGAAATTAACTATTAATTCCTCGATTAATCGATTGTTTTGATCGATCAAAATTCTTTGGGCTTGCCGTGTCCATCTGAAGGGCTCCTTTGCTGTGCCTTCATATCTGCATGCCGGCGGGACCTTACTATCTGCCACACGCAAGGGCTGTTACACTTCCCTCTATCAACCTGGGATTCTACAGCCATCCACTGGGAGTTGTGATAGTTCCCTTCACGGGACATCTACATGCCGACGTACTGATGTTAGCCCCTCCTCATCTGGATTCAGCAGTGGTATCGTTGTACACATTTTTATACCAGTATCATACTTAGCTACATGTTTTTATGACTGCTTTTGCTACCGTTTGGTATTACTCGCACTATTTTTACAGCTTATGTAGCTACACTGATTTTATCTCCAGTGCAATATTTATTTTGTTACCTACTTGAAGACTATAAAAGTTTTAATGCTATTCCCATTGAGCGCTGCCTTTTGTGTGTTTTTTATATCCTGCTATCGATTTTTCCAGTGGTTGGTAGCTGCACTGGGAATCGGCCTGCAAGGAGATCAGCTAAAAGTAGTTGGATCTGTATGTGCATTATAATTAATCAAAATTAGTCGATTAATCGATTTTAAAAAAAAAACGATTAATCGAACACGAAAATTTTAATCAGTAACAGCCCTAATTTAAAACAATCCAAAACCTTAATATACTGGTTGTATTAGTAAGGTATCTTGCTAGCCAGCAAGTTCTGAAGCAATGGTAAAGTGCAAAAATCTGTGACAGCAGAATAAACTGAATCCTTATCATATGAATGCTGAAGCAATAGTGCAAAAAATATGCAATCAATGAAGTGACAATCACAATTAATACTAGATAAAACTGGTTGCTTGATATAATCCAAAGTGGTGAACGTGAAAAAAATGGTGTTTTGTTTTTAAAGTCCAAATTTTGGCGAATAAAGTGATAAGTGCTGGTGTTAAGGTGCTGAGTGACGGTTTCTTCTGTGAATTCCACACTGTGGGTGACCCTCTGTTAATGAATGGGTGGCCCCTTACCTCACTGCTGTGAGGTTACAGCATGTGTGTAAATCCTATGCGAATCCGGCCCGGTGCTGCCTGGATGGTTCCTTAGAGCATGGGGGCATGATGCCTGGATGTGTTGACCAAAACGCCTGTCCGTGGGGTATAGGGTCTCCAGGTGGCGTATGTTTAAAATATTCACGTTTATTTGTTAAGAGCAGTAAAAGAAGTACATTTACAAAAAATCGTATGTGCATATTGTGCTCGTATGTTGATATGCACCATATGATTTTTTGTAAATGTACTTATTTTACTGCTCTTAACAAATAAAACGTGAATATTTTAAACATACTACACAATATTGGGCATTCCTTTACCTTTTCCCCGCTAACATATGCACGCCACCTGGAGACCCTATACCCCACCTTAACCCCAGCACTTATCACTTTATTCGCCAAAATTTGGATTATTGCTTTTCTAGCATCACGCAGTTTTTGCACATTGCACTTATTTGACCTTAGAGTCATTCACAACAGCTCAGCACTACTTTTTATATACATTTCTTAATTAGGTTATGGTTTTGCCTTTTTCCAGTGCTTGGTAGCAGTTGAATCATCATTAGAATACCTCATAGTAGCGCGGAAATACCTTTTTTACACATGCACACTATAAGGCCTCATGCACACTGGAAATTTTTTGAAGATTTTACAGCAGCTGTTTTTGGCTGTAGATGTTTTTTTCTACACTCAATTAACACTCCATCATGTTATCCTATGTGTCCATGCACACATAGGCTGTGATCAGCAGTTTTGGGAAGCGGCGTTTTTGAGCAGTAAAAAAAACCCCCAAAACTAGTGGGTTCTGAGAGACGTTTTTCAGCTGTAAAAATGCTCTAACGTCGAATAACGTTCATAAACGCTCAATAACTTCGTTCACCAGCGTTCAACGTTTTTGATCCATTAAAAAAAAAAAAAAGGCTAAAAAACACTGACGAGTTTTAAAAAAGTTGAAAAAAAAAACTCACTGGAAAGCTGCTAGCGTTTTTTATTACGTTATTTTAACGTCCAGTGTGCATGAGGCCTAATGCCGCATACACACAACCGTTTTTAATGACGAGAAAAATGCAATTTTTTAAAATGGTCATTAAAAATGATCGTGTGTGGGCTGGAACATGCTCTAATTTTTCTCGTCGTTTTTCACATTGTCGTTTTTCTCGTCATGAAAAAACGTCCGTGTGTAGGCTTTAACGACGTGAAAAAAAATGCGCATGCTCAGAATCAAGTATGAGACAAGAGCGCTCGTTCTGGTAAAACTAGCGTTCGTAATGGAGATAGCACATTCGTCACGCTGTAACGGACTGAAAAGCGCAAATCGTCTCTCAACAAAACTTTACTAACATGAAGGGTGGCGCCATCCGAATGGAACTTCCCCTTTATAGTGCCGTCGTACGTGTTGTACGTCACCGCGCTTTACTCGAGCATTTTTTCCCACGATAGTGTGTAGGCAAGGCAGGCTTGAGAAGAATCACGTCGAGAAAAATGCCGTTTTCTTCAATGACATTAAAAACGGTCGTGTGTACATGGCATAAGAGTTTACAGGTAGGAAAAAACCTAAAGGTTTTTTTTTTTTTCTGCCTGTAAACTGAAAATGCCTATAATGTGCATGGACACATAGGCCAACATAGAGGGGAATTGACAGGTTATCAGCTTAACATATATCCTTTTTTTTCCCAAACCTGAACTGCATATTCCAGATGAGGTCTTACTAATGATCTTGTACAAGGGGCTTGTAAGTTTATACGCAAACACTCTGGGATTGGCTCTCTGCATTAAGGTAAAATGTCCCAGTATCTGTATCCGCTCCCCCCCACCCCAGCCTCGAAATCCTTGCCCGAGTCCTCACTCAATCCAGCACTATGCCCACCTCTAGCAATTCTCTCCTGTCTCCCTGCATTCACAGGACAGAGGCAGCAATGGGAGCCATTCACTCCTGTTGCTGTCAATGAAATCCTGTAAGCAGAGTAGGTCAGAGACGCACACTGCCTGGCTCAGGAGCGAGCCTGAGCATGCACATTCATAGGAAACTATTCTCTATGATGGTGCACGAAGAGAAGGAGTGCCAGTGAGGGACCCCAGAAGGAGTCTTGGGGTCCCTCTGTGCAAAACTTTTGCACAGAGCAGGCAAGTACATGTTGGTTATTTTAAAAACAATCTGAGCTTTTACAATCACTAATAATCTCTCAAGCATGCTGTACAATTTTGAGCAACTAGATCCCAGTCCTGAGCATCCGAGCAGCATATAAACAGTGCCAATTAATCATTGGACACAGACTATAAATACTAGAGTACAACAATCACATCTAGCTTGCAAGCCATTTTGCTCATGGCTTTGAAATGTTCATGCTTGAAGACCAAATAAGTCAGAAGTAATTACAAAAATCACACAGTGAGAGGGAAAGCAATGACTGGCAGGATGTACTTGCAGATCCAGCAGCAAATAAATCTGTTATCAGCATATTTACAGGTCAAGTTATGTTATAAAACTACAAATATTCAGGGATACTTTTTAACCACTTCAATACCGCAGGGCGTCATAAGACGTCCTTGACTTTGTGTGGGGATATCTGAATGATGCCTGCAGCTACAGGCATTATTCAGATATCATTATTTGCAGGCGGCAATTCTGTGCGCGATAAGAATGATCATATCGGCAATACCGCTGCTTGATCGTTCTTATAGGCGACGGGAGGGGACTCCCCCCTCCAGTGCCATCCGGTGCTTCTCCGGGTTCTCCCATGCCATCAGGGACCAGGAGAAAGAATCGGGCGCTGCCGGATGACGCAACGTTATGACATCATGCCCGGACACTGCATATAAAAACAAAGCGGCGATAGCGGCAGTCAGCATGAGATCGGTGAATTTTTTATCCGATTTCATGCTTTACAGCCTGGAGGAGAGATGTGGAGTCTTACTGACCCCGCATCTCTCCATAAAGACGACCTGTCATGACAGATTCCTATTACAAGGGAGGTTTACATTCCTTGTAATAGGAATAAAAGCGATCAAAAAAAGTAAAAATTAAAAAAATAAAGTAAAAAAAATAAAATAAACACACGCAAGTCCCACCCACATATGTAAACGCAGTTCAAACCACACGTGAGGTATCGCCGCATGCGTTAGAGCGAGAGCAACAATTCTAACACTAGACCTCCTCTGTAACTCTAAACTGGTAACCTGTAAAAAAAAATTAAAGCGTCGCCTATGGAGATTTTTAAGTACCAAAGTTTGGCGCCATTCTATGAGTGTGTGTGCAATTTTTTTTTAATTTTTAAGTTTTATTTATTGCTTTTGACATAACAAATAGACCCAGCGGGCCATACACAAAAATAAACTATTTACATTTCTTCAGCACTGGCTCTCTCGCCCTCCTTCCAGACCCTCACACAGTGATATGAACAATACAGTTATAAGGCCACCTTTTCTCGGTAACAGTCAATATTTTGTTTAGATATGTCAAATAGTTACATACATATTAACTCCTACTGCAGGTGCATCCTATTAGGTGCCACTCAATCCGCCACCATAATTTCACTATTCATCCAACTGCCCCACACTTTATCAAATTTCTGTGGTATGCCCCTGCTAGCGTAAGTAGCTTTGTATAAAAAGGTGCAGCCCTATTAACCACACCTTCCCACGCTGATACAGATGGAGGATTGGGCTTTTTCCATGATAACACTATCATTTTCCTGGCCTAATATATTAGAATCGCCAGCAAAGTACGAGTCACTCTTTTTGGGGCTAGATTGTCTACCAGTCCCAAAAGTTATACCTCTATCGTGGGCTGTAAATGAATGGCGGTTACTTCAGCTATGCATTCTGTAACCCCCTTCCAGAATACTTGGACAGATGAGCAATTCCAAAAAAAGGGATTTTTATAACAGCTTACCTGTAAAATCCTTTTCTTGGAGTACATCACGGGACACAGAGCGACTTAGTCATTACTAATGGGTTATATAGATTACCTTCAGGTGTTGGCACTGGCCAATTCCAAACCGGAAGTACCCTCCCCTATATAAGCCCCTCCCACCCGGGAGCACCTCAGTGTTGTAGCCAAGCAATAAGTGTCCCAAAAAGAGGGGTGGGAGCTCTGTGTCCCGTGATGTACTCCAAGAAAAGGATTTTACAGGTAAGCTGTTATAAAAATCCCTTTTTCTTTTTCGTACATCACGGGACACAGAGCGACTTAGTCATTACTAATGGGACGTCCCAAAGCAATGCCAAATGAGGGGAGGGATACATAAGCTGGGCGCCATCAGGCATGAGGATCTTTTGCGGCCTGCAACACACTGCGCCCAAAGGCGACATCCTCCTGACTTCTAACGTCTACCTGGTAGAACCTAGTAAACGTGTGTACCGAAGACCATGTTGCGGCCTTACATACTTGAGCCAGGGAGGCCTGGTGATGCACTGCCCATGAAGTTCCAACTGCTCTTGTGGAGTGCGCCCTAACTTTGAACGGAGGCGGTCTCTTTCTCAAGCCATAGGCTTGTATTATGACCTGTCGAATCCACTTGGCTAAAGTAGATTTTGATGCTGCCTGACCCTTTCTGGGGCCTTCCGGCAGAACAAATAAAGAATCCGTTCTGCGAATCTGAGCAGTGGCTTTTAGATAAGCTTTAACTGCTCTTACTACATCCAAAGAATGTAATAACTTTTCCTCTACTGAGCTAGGTTTGGGGAAAAAAGAAGGAAGAACCACATCTTGGTTCAAATGAAACCTCGATACCACCTTAGGAAGAAAGGCTGGATGAGGACGTAATACTACTCTGTCCTTATGGACAACCAGATATGGCTCCTTACAGGACAAGGCGGCTAATTCCGATACTCTTTTAGCCGAACAAACGGCTACTAAGAAAATCAATTTCCTGGTGAGAAGAACCAAGGAAATGTGTTGTAATGGTTCAAACGGTTGTTTCTGTAGAACCGACAGAACCAGGTTTAAGTCCCAAGGACATATGGGAATACTAACCGGAGGGCTAATACGCATCACTGCTTGTATAAAGGCTTTGACTAGTGAATGCGAAGCCAAGGGCCTTTGAAAAAATATTGACAAGGCCGAAATCTGACCCTTGATAGTACTCAAGGCAAGCTTCCTATCTACAGCCCACTGTAGGAAGTCCAAAATCCTCCCTATCACGTACTTACGTGGATGCCATTTCCTGGCCTCACACCACGTAATGTACGCTTTCCAGATCCTATAATAGATCTGCCTGGATACCGGTTTCCTGGCATTGATCATGGTAGATACCACAGAATTAGAGAGCCCTCTCTTTTTCAGAATGTGGGCTTCAATAGCCAGGCCGTCAAACCTAGGCTGGTAAGGAAGGGTGGTATATCGGTCCCTGCGACAGCAGGTCCGGACGATGTGGGAGGGTCCAAGGACTCCTCACTGACATTTTTACAATCTCCGCGTACCATGCCCTTCGGGGCCACGCTGGAGCCACCAGAATCACTGGTTTCTTTTCTACCCTGATTCTGCGGAGTAATCGCGGTAACAATTGTGGCGGTGGGAATGCATATATCAGCTCGAACTGATCCCAAGGGAACACTAGGGCATCCGAGCCGCAAGCTAGGGGATCCCTTGTGCGAGACACAAATCTGTCCACTTTTGCGTTGAATCTGGATGCTGGCAGATCTACATCCGGTGTTCCCCACCGCTGGCATATTGCCTGGAAAACCTCGGGGTGAAGAGACCATTCCCCCGGGCATAATTGTTGGCGACTTAGAAAGTCCGCTCTCCAATTTTCCACTCCTGGAATGAAAACCGCGGATATGGCTGGGACATATTTTTCTGCCCACTCCAGGATGCAATTTGCTTCCCTCTGGGCTGCACGACTCTTGGTGCCACCCTGGTGATTGATATATGCCACTGCCGTGGCATTGTCTGATTGAATTCTGACAGGGGACCCTTGGAGTTTGGATGTCCATGCTACTACGGCATACCGGGCTGCTCGTATCTCTAAGAGATTGATGGGCAGGGCCTTTTCTGCTTCTGACCACTTGCCCTGGAGAGACCATTGCTCCAGTACTGCCCCCCAGCCTATGAGGCTGGCATCTGTAGTGACCACCTTCCAAGAAACCGGACTGAAGGGTTTCCCTCTTTCCAGATTCTGGGGCACCAACCACCAATGGAGGCTCTTGCGAACGGAAGGGGACAGGGACATTGGTAAGTCTAAAGCCTGAACTTTTTTGTTCCAGGCTGACAGTATGGCCCTTTGCAAATTCCTTGAATGGAATTGACCGTAGGGTACCGCTTCGAATGAAGCCACCATCTTTCCCAGCAGCCTCATGCAGAGGCGTATGGATGGTTTTCTTTTTGTACCCACTAAGTGGGTCAAATCTTTTAAAGACGACACCTTCTCTGGAGGTAAGAAAATCTTTCTCTGATTTGAATCCAGCCTTAGCCCTAAGTATTCCAGACTTTTGACTGGTCTTAGAGCTGACTTGTCCCGGTTGATAATCCAACCGTGATATTCCAGATACTCGATTGTCTTGTGAATAGCTACTTCCAGCTTTTCCACTGAGTGGTCTATTAGTAGCAGGTCGTCTAGATATGCCATTATCGTTACACCCTGTGTTCTTAGATTGGCCAATAATGGGGCCAGAATTTTTGTGAACACTCGTGGTGCTGTGGCCAGACCGAAAGGTAAGGCTCTGAACTGAAAATGGCGCCCTTCTACTGCAAAGCGTAGAAATTTCTGGTGGGCCGGAAAGATGGGAATATGCAGATAAGCATCCTTTATGTCGATCGAGGCTAGCCATTCCTGCCCTTGTAGGGCGGTGGCCACCGATCGGATCGACTCCATCCGAAAAGTCCTGATATTTAGGAACTTGTTTAGCCCTTTTAGATTTAATATGGGCCTCACGTCCCCATTTGGTTTGGGGACTGTGAAAAGGTTTGAGTAAAACCCGAATCCGCTTTCTTCCAGGGGAACCTTCATGATTACACCTTGGAGCAATAGTTGTTCTAGTGCCAGAAGGAGGGATCCTCTCTTTTGGGGATCTCTTGGCACGTTTGACCTCATAAATTGGGCAGGAGGAGTGCCTTTTAACTCCAGCTTGTATCCCAGACTTACTGCGGAGAGCACCCATCTGTCTCTGATGGTGTCCCGCCAGGTCTCTGTGAACAACTGAAGTCTTCCCCCCCACCCGATTGAGTGGGGGCAACGCTTCATGCCTTGGGGGGAGGTTTTGTACCTCTCTTGATCCAGGGCTTCTTGTTACCCTGTGATTGTCCCTGATTTCTGCCCCCTGAATTTGACCGCGGAGGCCGTCGGAACTGCTTCACAGCTGATGTGCCCGGGACTGGAGAAGTAGGCCTCTTAAAAGAAGGACTTCTACCCTTGTTCTTAACCGGTAAGAGTGAACTTTTACCGGCAGAAATTTTCTGGATATATTTGTCCAGATCTTCTCCAAATAAGCGTTCTCCATGAAATGGGAAGCTAACCAGCAGTTTTTTACAGGGAGCTTCAGCAGACCAGTTTTTGAGCCACAGAAGCCTACGCATATGTACTATAGACAGCGTAAAGCGGGAGGCCTGTTGGATTGTATCCTTTATGGCGTCCACCGCAAAACACAAGGCTCTAGGCAGGTCAGCTAGGGCAAGAGCCTGCTGATCTGGTAAGTCCCTTAAGACTTGTTTCAACTGATCTTTCACTGCTTGGCAGACTCCAATCGCTGCTACCGCAGGTTGTGTCACCATACTTGCTGTAGAGAAAGCAGATTTTAGTAAAGACTCCAATTTTTTATCTATTGGGTCTTTGAACATTGGAACATTATCTACTGGACATGTCAGTGATTTGTTAACAGAAGAGATGGCTGCGTCCACTGTAGGGACCCTCCATTTTCTTATGAACTTATCCTCCATGGGATAGATCACCGGAAATCTCTTGGGGGGAGCAAATATTTTATCAGGATGCTCCCAATCCTGGTAAATAAGCCCTTCTAATAAAGGGTGGATTGGGAAGGAACAGACAGCCTGGGGAGCTTTTAGCGACCCCAGCGAGGAAACCGTAGTGGATGGTGGTTCCGCCAGAGGCATTTTAAATGCTGATCGGACCATATTAGTCAGAGACTGAACCCATAATCTTTCAGCCTGAGAAGCTGAGAAAGGTTCTTCCACTGTTGATTCCTCCATAACTGAATCAACCTCATCCTGATCCCCTTCAGGTAGGTCGATCTCTGTGTGGGGCTGTTCCTCCACTAACAGGCACTCTGAAGGAGGAGACGGAGATCGGACGCGCTTTTCCTGAGACAGGGAAGCAGCGATCAATGCTGTTAATCTCTCTTCCAATCCTCCCAGAGTTGAGGATAAAACCTCCTCTGTTATATATACAGGAGCAGGTGGACTGGGGACAGCCGCAGCACCAGGCATTCCTGCGGGGTTTCTACGGCTACTGACCTCTGAATTCTCAGGGGAGATTGGTGCAGTACAAGCATGCCCAATATCCTCAGAGCCCGATGGAGACCCCTTTGGCTTCCTGGAAGATCTATTTCCGGAGCGTCTGGACGACATATCCTTTAAGCACAAAGCTGAGGTATTCCCGTCGTCATACACCAATTTTGCTGGTAATAGTCTAACACAGGTGCTGCTATATACCAGCTGGTGTCCACTAAAGTGCCTTTCTATGGGGATGCCTGCATCAACCGCCTCTGTGTGCCACTGTTTGTTGCTAGCTCTGTTTGCATGCAGCTGACACTTGTACTGTGTCTTTTAACCATGCTGGGACGCCCGCACATGCGCAGAAGCGCCGCGGCGCGCATCGAGCGTCATCCACCCGCCCCGCCCCTTTTTTTCATAGGAGGCGCGTGCACGCGCCCGCGCGCGCGCCCGTGCGCCATTGGCGCCCTTTTCGAAATCAAACAGGGGACTAGGAGCCAGGGCCCTTTTTGCCGGAGGGCCTGTGCGGTGGATGAGCGCAGCAACAGGGCAGAGGAAGTGGATTCCCACAGAGAAACTTACCAGCTGCCTGGATCTTTTGACTTGAGAAAACCAAAGATCCACATGACAAGAAAAATGGACTACAGCGGCCTCTAGTGGTTTAACACAGGTACCGCGGTCCCTTTTTTTTTTTTCTTGACTACTATTAAAATTTTACATTTTCAGTAGTTATAGGCAAACACAGATATTTAGCGGGAATACCGTTAGGTAACAGACAGAAAGACAAATTAGGCTTGGGGGTCCCCCAATAGAACCAAGTTCCTGGGGGCCCCCACTTACCTGATCCCCGCCGCAGGACTTTGTTTGGTCCACAGAAGTCCAAACTTCACCTATCACGGCAGGCATTGTAATTAAACCTTCAGGGACCGGGTTCCCAAGGATTCCACTCCCCTGGACCTGTATAGCACCCTGCACAGACAACATCTTGGTCGTGGGTATGACCAGAGCTCTGGATCCCAGGGTCCAGCCCTCCTAAGAGAAGCATTACAGGCAAAACCTTGCTCTTCTGCTGCAAGGCCCGGGTACCGACCGTTTAGCTATGAAGCTTTTTTTTGGTGGGATCCGGAACAGCTTACTAAGGCCCAAAAGAACCTGTACGCAAGCCCAGTGAAAACACATGTTACTCTTTGGCCAACACCTTAGACACTGGCAAAAAACTGAGGTGCTCCCGGGTGGGAGGGGCTTATATAGGGGAGGGTACTTCCGGTTTGGAATTGGCCAGTGCCAACACCTGAAGGTAATCTATATAACCCATTAGTAATGACTAAGTCGCTCTGTGTCCCGTGATGTACGAAAAAGAAATTTGAGTTACGCTTACCGGTAACGTCCTTTCCAGTAGTCTTTCAGGACAGCCACAATTGAGAGCCATAGGCTCCTCCCCTTCCTCAGGAAACACTGCGCCAGCCCATAAATTCTTACTTCCCCTGCCGGACCTCAGTTTTTTCAAGATCACCTCTGGCCAGCTGGGGAGACACAAGAACACATTAATAACATACAATAATATATCATTATCATGCTGTGTTCCGGTCTTTAGTAAGACCCCCCAATTTTTAGGGTGGGTACTAGGGCTGTCCTGAAAGACTACTGGAAAAGACGTTACCGGTAAGCGTAACTCAAATTTCCCCCTTTCGTCTTTCAGGACAGCCACAATTGAGGGGATAGACGAGCACTTACCAACTAGGGTGGGACTACAGCTTGCAAAACCTTTCGCCCAAAGGCTTGCTCACCTGCCGACACCAGGTCCACTCTGTAATGTCTTACGAAAGTGGTGTAGCTGGACCAAGTTGCTGCCTTGCATATCTGTTCTGGCGTTGCTCCAGCCTTTTCTGCCTGAGAAGCTGCCAAAGCTCTGGTGGAGTGTGCCTTTATTCCCGTAGGGATCTCCTTACCAGCTAAAGAATATGCCTGCCCAATGGTTGTTCTGAGCCATCTGGCAATCAAGCGTTGAGACGCTTTGTAACCTTTTCTGGCCCCAGAAAATAACAAATAATGAGTCTGACTTCTAAATACCTTTGTCAGCTCTAGATAGTGTAGGATGCATCTCCTGACATCCAAGGTATGAAATCTCAACTCTCCTTCACATGAGGAGTTGGGACAAAAAAAAAGGTCAAACGACTTCCTGACTTCTGTGGAATTTCGAAGTCCCCTTGGGTAAAAATGCTGGATCGGTCTTTAAAATGACCCGATCTGGAAAAATATAACACAAAAAGCGGGTCTAACGGATAAGGCTTCTAACTCGCTGACCCTCCTAGCAGTAGTCACTGCAACCAAATTACTGTTTTTTAAGGTCAGTTCCTTTAGTAGACACTCGTCTAAAGGTTCAAAGGGAACACCCGTAAGGGTCTGTAAAACTAAAAAGACAGGTCTCAACTGGGAAAGGGTGGGCCCTGAGCTGGTCTCCGTCTGGATAGAGCTCTGAAAAACCTGACTACCCAGGGGTTAGAGGCCAGAGGTTTTTCTAAATAAGCACTGAGTGCTGAAATTTGACTTTTAAGGGTACTTATGGAAAGTCCCTTATCTGCACCACACCGTAGGAATTCTAGGATGGCTGTGTGGCTCTGCACCGAACAGGAGCAACCTACGCACCACTTGTTAAAGCGAAGCCAGACCTTCCTGTAAATTTGGCGAGTCTCCTTTTTCCTGCTATTAAGGAGGGTGGCAATTAATCTTTCTGAAAAGCCCTTAGATTTCAGTATGCCCTCCTCAGTAGCCAGGCCGCTAGCTTCCAATTGTGTACTTGTTGGCAGAGGACTGGACCCTGAGAGAGGAGAGCCTCTAGAGGTGGTAGGAAAAAGGGAGGTTCTACGGCCAGCTGTTTGAGAACTGAGAACCATGCCCTCTTGGGCCAATGTGGTGCCACTAGGCTCAGGGAAGTGTTTTCCATCTGAAAACTTCCTCAGAATTGCGGGTAACAATACCGGTGGCGGGAATGCGTAGCACATTCTGAACTGTCAGCTTTGGGTCAGTGCGTCCACTCCCAGCGCTCCCTCTCTGCTGTTTAGTGAGAAAACAGGGGGCTTTCGTGTTTTCTTTTGACGCAAAGAGGTCCACCTCTGGTGGTCCCCATCTCCTGGTCAAGAGACTGAAGACCTCTTGATTGAGGACCCATTCGCTCTCTGTTGCCTTCGACTGAGGAAGTCTGCCATCACATTTCTCTTGCCTCTCAGAAGGACTGCTGAGAATGAGAGAGTGTTGATCTCGGCCCAGCCCAGAATGTCTCCTACTAGGGCCGACAGAACTCCGCTTCTCGTGCTGCCCTGCCTGTTTAAGTAAGCTACGGCCGATGAATTGTCCGACCTCACCTGAGTGTGGTGTACCTGGAGTTCTTCCTGGAAAAACCTGAGAGCCAGACCCACTGCCCTCAGCTCCTTCCAGTTGGACGACCTGTTTAGTTCTTTGAACTTCCAGATGCCCTGTGCTGGCAGGGATCCCAGGTGTGCCCCCCCAGCCTTTGCCACTTGCGTCTGTGGTTATCTCTATACTGTGGTCCCACACCCTTAGAAAGAAGGCCTGCAGGGGGCGAAAGTGTAGTCCTGCCCATTGGACTGCTGGGAAGATAGATGTCAACAGACCCAGCGTTGACATCAGAGATCTTATCGTGACCTGTTGATTGCACTGGAGGGAGGCCACTGCTCTGTCTAGCTTTAAGATTTTCTCCAATCGGGAGGATTACTCTCAAGAGAGTGGAGTCCAAAACGTATTCCAGGTATGCGATACGTTGTGACGGGGTTAGGCTGGACTTCTGTAAGTTCAGTAGCCACCCCAGGTCTGTTTAGGACCTTTTGTCATTTCCAGGTCTCTGGATAGCTGTTCTGGAGATGCTGCGAATAGGAGCAGGTTGTCCAGGTAAGCTATAATGGACACTCCCTGGAGTCGCAGAAACGCCCCAGGTTCCACCAGAACCTTGATAAAAATGTGGGGCGAAGATGGATAGCCCGAATGGCAGTGCCTGGAACTGCAGGTGTACTATCGTTCCATCTAGGTCTACCGCTAGTTGCAGAGAACTGAGAGCTTTCTGCAATCGGGATGTGTAAATACGTGTCCCTGAGGTCCAGAGATACCATGAAGCAGTTGTGGGGGAGGAGGGCCCTGACTGTAAATATCGACTCCATACGAAATTGTTTGTATGTAATTGATTTGTTCAGGGGCTTTAAATTCAGAATTAGTCTGAATTTTCCGGAAGGTTTCTTCACCACAAAATGTGAGAATAGAATCCGTACCCTTCCTCCACTTCTGGAACTCTGCGGACTACGCTTTGGACTTCCCAGATCCCTTAAGGCCCCCCAACAAGGCTTTGGATTTCTCCCTTCACTTGGGTATATGCGTGACCAGGTATCTCTGGAGGGGGGGGGGGTGATCTTGCAAACTCTATATGGTACCCCCCTTCTTATGATCCCCAGTATGAACTGGTTGGGAGAAATTGTCTCCCATTGTGGGCTGCTCAGGAGGGCGAAAAATCGCCCCTCCTCTGCCCTTGCCTTTAGGGCCCCCCCCCTTCAGGTCTGGGTGCCCCTTTGTCTTTGCGGGGCACCCTGGGGCCTTCCGTTTAAGAGGAAAGGACCTTTTCTTATCTGCCATGCGGTCTAGACCATTTCTAGACCTGGGCCAAAGAGTAGGTCTCCCGTCAGGGGTATCCCACATAACTTGGCCTTAGAGGCGCTGTCACCTGGCCAAGTTTTGAGCCAGAGGGCTCTTCTGGCGGAGTTAGCCAGGGCTGCCGATCTTGCCGACATGCGGACTGATTCCGCTGAGGCATCAGCTATATATGCGATTCATCGCAGGACTGTAGGGAAGGAAGACAAGATGGTTTCCTTCGCTGTTCCAGCCTCAATGTGCTCCTGGATCTTGGAGAGCCAGTGCTCTAAGTTGCGGGCCACAACTGTAACAGACATTTCTGGCTTTAAATTCCCAATTGTAGAGTCCCAAGTCTTTTTTAGAAGGGAGTCTACCTTTTGTCCATGACATCAGCCAAGGCTCCCATGAGGGTTGTATAGATTTCTCCCAAGAGGTCCTCCATCTCATCCAGGGACAACTTATATCTGGAGGGCTTCCTGGACTACCCGTCCTGGCCCTCTCCTTCTGAATCTTCCTGGGATTCAGAGGTGGCACTATCTGGATGTGCCTTTTCCACAGCGGAAGGACCCGAAGCCTCCTCTGCCCTCGGTGTAGTGGCAGGATTGGCCGGTGCAGAGCCCTGAGCCGGTGGAGGGGTTTTATCCTGGGAGATGGGATTAGAGGGGTGTTGAAACTTTTCAAAGACTTTTAAAAGACTTTTAAAAGGTGAAAAAGGTGGACGAGAGTTCCTTTACGGAAGCTGCTAGTCCTGACTCCTGCTCAGAATCCCTCTCTTTAACTAGGGTATCTATGCAGCCCTTGCATAAGACCCCTACCCATGATTCCCCTAGAATGTCCCTACAGGAGGCACACTTTCTTCTTGAGGTATGGTTTCACTACTTTTCTGTGGCTTTCTGAAATACATATACCAAAAAATGCAGGAAAAAAATTAAACAGCTGCGTAGACAGATACAACCCCGGGAGTACACTGAACCCTTTAGTATGCAGGGATCAGCGTCTCCCCCCCCCCGACCACCCAGGGGGTTTACCCCTCCATAGACAGGAACCATGTATGGAGGGGCATTCCTAGATAGAGAGGAACCCTTCCCCAGGGTACTCTTACCTTAGGAAGGCTGGAGGTAGTGTCACTGTGTCGTCTGAGCATCCGCTTCCGACATGACTGCAGGTGGCTGCTTACTACAGAGTCTTACGCTGCCTGTGCACGTTCCCGACTCTCCAGCGTGCGCTCGGCCCCCTATCAGCTCCGCGACCCGGAAGTCGCGGGTTAAAAGGGAAAGCATCCGCCCTCTGCCGGAAATGACATCGCCCGCCGTCCGGCCCGCTGGTTCCAAAAAATTGCGGCCTGTATAGTATACAGGGAGAGCTAAGCTGCCCCTGTGCTGCGGCCCTGTGGACGCGATAGGGGCCCCCCTCAGCCTGCTGCCGCACTCGACGAGGATGGCTTCAGACGGCTGGTATGTACCACACCAAGTACCCTGGAAGCCCCTGCTTCCCTTTCAGGTATTTTAAAAGGCCTCAGTGCCCTGACTGATCAGCCTGGTTCCTTGCACATTGTCTCCCCTCCGGAGGAAACACTAACAACTGAGGTCCGGCAGGGGAAGTAAGAATTTATGGGCTGGCGCAGTGTTTCCTGAGGAAGGGGAGGAGCCTATGTCTCTCAATTGTGGCTGTCCTGAAAGACGAAAGGGGAAAAATATGCATGAAATCAGCAGCGAGGGAACTGCACCACCAGCAACCAGGTGACTGCGTAGGGAATATCTTGGCCAGTCTAGCTGGAGTAAGATATATGCGATGCAGGAATTTAAATTGAATGAGATGGTCCCTGGCAGAGACCAATCTAGTAAAATTAATGTCCCATACATCATTCCAGTCATCCCCGTCCATCTGGGAGAACACCTCACCCCACGCCGCCCTACACTTTGCGAGGAGATCTCCTCCCTCCCTGAACAACTGTTTATATATTGTAGACAAGGACTTGTCCAAAGTGTCCTCTCTCAGTAAAGACTCTAAATCACTAATTTTAAGGGTAATACCAATATCTCCAAATTGGGCATTGTATGCATGTCTGAGCTGAAGATAAAGAAATGAGTGTTGGGCAGATTAAACTTGGTTTTCAGGGCATCAAACTGTAGGAGTTTCCCACCACCCACTGTGTCTTTCAGAGTCTTACTACTAAATTTAGTCCAGGTGATTGGATCAGGGTACTCACTAAAGTGTGCTAACTTGGGATTCTTCCAAAGTGGTGTGTAAGGAGAAATCTCAGAAGCGCTGCCCACCCTGTTCACTGCTACCCATGCCCTACAGGCTGCACGCATGGATATTGTTAACCTATACGGAGCCCTGATTCCCCGATGCGGGAGATGCGTCAGCGCCTCATAAGAACCAACAATAGCCGCCTCTAGTGTATTGTCAGTGTTATCCTCAGGTAGAATAAACCACCTGTGGACGAATACTTTGGCTGTGCTGACCATATCTCTGCCTGCACTGGCCCAGGACTTTAAGGACCATGTTCCTGCCGGTTGCTTGGACCAATACTTTGCCTGTGCTGACTATGGACTGCCTGTACTGACTATGGACAGTAATTCTTACCTGCTGCCTGGGATGATTCCTTTTGCTGTCCCTGACCACGTCCCTGCCTGCTGCCTGGACCAATGCTCTCCTCTGTGGACCACTGCACTACTAAAACCACAGGTTATCTTTTGTTTACCCTTTGTTTAGAAGAATGCATTTCTTGGTATGTACTTGCTATGTGTTAGAAATATGAAGGACATTCAAACATGTGATAGGTTTTCAGGAAATCAGATGTGTAAAGGAGAGGGAGCAGAATGCATTTTAGGGTGTAATTCTTGGTATTTCCATGCTGTGTTTTAGAAATAGGTTGTTTTCATTTTCTTTCCACATTGCCCAAAAACTTGTGAAAAAAAAAAAAAAAAATAAGATTTTTAAAAGACTCATTATGCCTCAGAATATACGTTGGGGGTCTTTTCTTCTCAAAATTGGGTCATTTTGTGGGCAATTCCATGTCCTGGTGCTCCGGGGCCTTCAAAAGTGTAATAGGTAGTCAAGAAATTAGATGGATAATTTATGCTCCTAGAACACCTGAAGGTGGGTGCTACTTGCATGTTGGGCCTCTTTATGTGGCTAGGTTGTAAAAAAGTCTCACACATGTGGTATCGCTATACTCAGGAGTAGTAGAATGTGTTTTGGGGTGTAGTTGCAAGTATGCCTATGCTGTGTGAGAGAAATCTTAATTTTCCAAAGAATTGTGGGAAAAATTACAACTTTAAAAAACTCACCATGTCGCTTACTAAATACTTTGAAATGTCTACTTTTTAAAGAGGGCATTTGGGGGGTATTTGTACTGTACTGGCATGACAGTACATCAGGTGTGATTTTTAATGATTGGTACCATAGCTTGTAGACCGACTTTCACACAGACCAAATACACACCGATTTGGCTTATTTTTACCAAAGCAATGTAGCAAATTTTTAATGTTTTTTTTTTCCCGATATGTTTCATTTATAGCGAAAAAAAAAAACAAGTAAACCCAGGGCAGATTAAATAACACAAAAAGAAAAAAAATTACAACATTTCTTATTAGGTACAGTGTTGCATGACTAAGTACTTTTCATTCAAAGTGTGAGAGCACTGAACGCTGAAAATTGGTCTAGGCAGGATGGGGATATACTTGACGTTGCCTTTAATAATTTTTTCACCAAAAATATCAATAAATGTAATGGTGTAGTGTGTAAAAAGCAAGTACACCCTTAGCCTCTGAAGCTGGCATTGCACCCTTTACCCAATATAACTAGGCTTTTTACATAATTGCACACCAGTCTCTGAAATCAAACATTTTTGACCACTCCATGCAAAATCCCTTCAGTTACAAGATATTCTTAGGGTTTCTGTGCATGGTGTGACGGTGGGACCGTGTGCGTCCTTAAAGTGTGTTGGTTTACACCAGATTTGGTAGAAAAAGACATGCTGATTGAACAGCTGTGTGTTCGGCTATTTAGTTCTGACATGACTAAACATCAGGGCTCCACCCAACAGACATGAAGTCTGTGCATGGGAGTCAGGTGGACTTCCATCCCTCTGAGAGTCAGAGGCCATCTATGCTGCATGGGTGCAGCCAAAGTGTGCGTGTCTGCAGGAGGCAGACGTCATTGCTGAAGTAAGCAAGAAAGCGCTGACCTGGAGTAAGCGAGGAGTGAGCTTATCTCTAGGAAACTGTTTGTTCTGAGGAGCAGACTTTAGGCCTAGGCTAAAGGCCTGAGACAGCCGGATCGCTAGAATGAAAGCCAGAAGGTTAAACTGTTGAGTATGCAAGATACAGTAATGGTGGAATCCCCTGCGAGGGCTACTGATGTATTTGTGAACTTTTTGTGCTTTTAAATAAAAGTGGGCTACCATGCCCTTAAAAATAGTTCCTGACTGGCTGGAATCACTGGAAAAATGCATCTACGACGAGAGCCAACAACCCCCAATCTTACAATGGCCTTCCCATTTCCATTCCCCCACAACATTTCAAAAACTGTGCTTTGACTGGGTCAGTCCAAAACCCTCCATTTATTATTCTTCAGCCCTTCCTTGGTGGATTAATGGCTAACTGTAGTTTTGCTCTAATGTTCTTTTTTGACCACAGAGGCTTTTTCTTGGCACACCTCCAACACAGGTTAAAATGGTTGTAAACCTAGGTACACCACTTGTACCTACAGGTAAGCCTATAATAAGGCTTACCTGTAGGTACTAAAAATATCTCCTAAACCTACGAGATATTCACCATATACGCTTGCGCCAACGTCATCGGCGCATGCGCACTGAAGAAACGGCTCGCTCGTGCTGTTTCTTCAGCAGCTGTGCCATGACTGGTGGCTCCAGCGCGCATGCTCGGGAGTGACGCCATTGCGGCTCTGGCCAATCATAGCGTCGGAGTCCGCGAACATGAAAAAAACTCCGGGGAGACATGGCACCGGCCACAGCAGTGTACGGAGACCGTTGAAACAGCATGGATTTAAGGTAAGTATTTCATAATGAGCGCGTATGCGATGCATACGCGCTCATTATGGCTTTGTCTTACAGGTATTGTTTTTTGTTTTTATTCGTGTTTACAACCACTTTAAATACATGCAACCTTTTTCTGATTGTAGATGCACACAGTGCTCAGCACAAAATGAGTACACCCCTTTTGAAAAGTAAGATTTTAAACAATATCTCAATGAACACAAGAAAAAAATTCCAAAATTTTTACAAAAAAATGTTTTATAGAACATTCGTTTAGCTCATTACATGAAAGTAAGGTTAATCATAACTTAGATTACAAAAAATTCAGTTTTACTCAAATTAGTTAATGCAAAAATTAATACACTCCACAACAAAAACTACTACATTAATATTTTGTAAGTACAGCACCAAGTCTTCTAGGCATGGAATGAACAAGTTAGCAACATATTGCAACATCTATCTTTTTCAATTATTCAAGAACAACCTATTTTAGAGCCTGGATGCTGAATGGAGAGTGATGCTCTTTTTGTCTCTTCAAAATTCCGCATAGGTGGTCAATTGGGTTCAGAACAGGAGACATACTTGGCCACTGAATCACTTTCACTTTGTTCTTCAGAAATGCAACAGTGGCATGTGTGTTTTGGATCATTGTCATGTAGGAAAAGTGCACGATGACCAAGGGCACGGAGTGATGGTAGCATCTTCTCTTTCAATATAGAGCAGCATATCTGTGAATTCGTGATATCATCAATGAAGTACAGCTTCCCGACACCAGCAGCCCCACAAAAGGACACTGCCACTACCATGTTTTACTGTAGGCACCAAGCATTTTTCTTTGTACTCCTCACCTATGCAACGCCATACAGTTTTTTTTAATTTTGGTTCTAGCACTCGAAAATCCCAGTGGTCTTTTTTAGCATGGGCTCTGTTGGGCTTTTCTTGTGCATGGGCTTTAGGAGAGGCTTCCTTCATGGACGACTCCCATGCATGCTATTCTTCTGCAGTGTACGCCATGTTTTTTCATGGGAAACAATCACCCCAGTTTGGCTTTCTACTTTATTAGCTAACTGCAGTGAACTTGCATGGCGATTTTTTTTCAACCCTCATCAGAAGAAGCTCCTGTCGAGGTGTTAACTTGCGTGTGGACAGCCTGGACCTCCCTGTGAGATGGTTGCAGTTCCTTATTTGTTAAATTTTGGTATCACTTTTGCTACAGTATTCTGACTGATAAGTAAACCTTTGCTTATTTTCTTGTAGCCTTTACCTTTGTGTAAAGAAATTATTTTCTTTCCCAGGCCTTGTTACATTTCTCTTCCATGTGGTGCCATTGTTGACAGCATGAAATATGGGGTTTTCTTTGTTAAGTAAGGCCCTTTTATAATCAACTGTCTGCTGAACCACTTAACCACTTAACGACTGCTCACTGTATATATACGTCGGCAGAATGGCACCGACAGGCACCATCACGTAGAGTGTACGTGATTGCCTTTGTATAGTTGGGGGGTCCAATCGGACCCCCCTTCTGTACAGTGAGCGGTGGCTAAGTGTCCGGGAGCGTTCCGGGATGAGGGGGCAGCCATTCGTTTCTGGCCACCCCCTCGCGATCGCTCCCGGCGAATGGAAATGCCCCCTCTGTCTGTGTCAGACAGAGGGAGCAGGAGGAAGTGATGTCATCTCTGGTGCGGCGCTCACATATACCGAGCGCCGTACAAGAGAAGACATCAGGTCAGTGCACACAACACTACACTGACACCAGGACACATAGGGACATAAATCGCCCCCCCAGATCACCCCCTAGATCACCCCCCCAGCCCCCAGTCACAGTGTCACTGATTGCAGTGACCATTTATTTAGTGATCACTGCAATCAGTGACATTTGTGACTGTAAAAGTGTCACCAAAGTTTAGTCTTAGGTCCAGTGTAGCCCCCTAACCCCCCCTAATAAAGGTTTAACCCCCTGATCACCCCCCAGATAACCCTTTCACCGCCTATCACCACTGTCGCTTAGCGATCATTTTTCTGATAGCTGTCTTAGTGTCGGTGATGCAGATCGTAGCCAGTAATTTTTTTTAGGTTCGCCGCAGGTTTTTATAGCGTCAGGTACCCCAATATATTATCTAATAAAGGTTTAACCCCCTTGATCGCCCCCCAGGTAACCCTTTCACCCCCTATCACCACTGTCACTAAGCGATCGTTTTTCTAAACGCTGTCTTAGTGTCTGTGATGCAGATCGGTAGCCGGTAATTTTTTTTAGGTTCGCCGCAGGTTTTTATAGCGTCAGGTACCCCAATATATTATCTAATAAAGGTTTAACCCCCTTGATCGCCCCCCAGGTAACCCTTTCACCCCCTATCACCACTGTCGCTAAGCAATTGTTTTTCTAAACGCTGTCTTAGTGTCGGTGATGCAGATCGTAGCCAGTAATTTTTTTTAGGTTCGCCGCATGTTTTTATAGCGTCAGGTACCCCAATATATTATCTATTAAAGGTTTAACCCCCTTGATCGCCCCCCAGGTAACCCTTTCACCCCCTATCACCACTGTCGCTAAGCAATTGTTTTTCTAAACGCTGTCTTAGTGTCGGTGATGCAGATCGTAGCCAGTAATTTTTTTAGGTTCGCCGCATGTTTTTATAGCGTCAGGTACCCCAATATATTATCTAATAAAGGTTTAACCCCCTTGATCGCCCCCCCAGGTAACCCTTTCACCCCCATCACCACTGTCGCTAAGCGATCGTTTTTCTAAACGCTGTCTTGGTGTCGGTGATGCAGATCGGTAGCTGGTAATTTTTTTTAGGTTCGCCGCAGGTTTTTATAGCGTCAGGTACCCCCATATATTATCTAATAAAGGTTTTAACCCCCTGATTGCCCCTAGTTAACCCTTTCACCCGTGATCACCATATAAGTGTTACGGGTGACGCTGGTTAGTTAGTTTGCTTTTTATAGTGTCAGGGCACCCGCCGTGTATATAACCCAATAAAGGTTTAACCCCCTGATCGCCCGGCGGGTGATATCAATTAGGTTTTAGCGTCAGAGAGGGTCTGAGTCACACCCCAGGCAGCGTCAGGTTAGTGCCAGTAACGCTAACACCCACGCGTGAAGCATACACCCCCCTTAGTGGTATAGTATCTGAACAGATCAATATCTGATCTGATCAGATCTATACTAGCGTCCCCAGCAGTTTAGGGTTCCCAAAAACGCAGTGTTAGCGGGATCAGCCCAGATACCTGCTGGCACCTGCGTTTTGCCCCTCCGTCCAGCCCAGGCCACCCAAGTGCAGTATCGATCGATCACTGTCACTTACAAAACAAAAACACACATAACTGCAGCGTTCGCAGAGACAGGCCTGATCCCTGCGACTCCAGTGCTGTAGGAGGTGATTTCACCACCACAGTTAAAAAAAAAAGCAAATATGCCGAAGCATTGGGGCAGCAGGGGCGGAGGAGCGATTTTGCTCCTAATGCCGCGTACATACAGTCGAAATTCCGACGGAGGCTTGCCCGTGGAAAAGTCCGACCATGTGTGTGCGGCATAACTTTTTTGCGGGAGGATGCCCCCATGCTTCGGCATATATAAATGGTGCGTGTATGCCCATCATTGGAAGTGGGTGGATGAAGGGCGGTATTCTAATGGTGGGCATACCCACCAATCAATCTCTTTTTTCGTTCAGCCAACTGGCTGCATGAAATAAAAAGATTACAATACATGTCCAACAAGGACCAGCAACGTACTGGTATGTTGCTGGACTTTGAATGTTTATACCAGAATGATGCCTGCGGGTTTAGGTATCATCTTGATATCATTCTTTTCAGCCTGCGGCCGGCTTTCATGTAAAAGCAATCCTAGCGGCTAATTAGCCTCTGGACTGCTTTTACAAGCAGTGGGAGGGAATGCCCCCCCCCGGATATAAAAAGCGCCATTGGGAAATTGGGAAAGCATTTTATCACACCGATCTTGGTGTGGTCAGATGCTTTGAGGGCAGAGGAAAAATCTAGGGTCTAGAAGACCCCAGTTTTTTCAAAAAAAGAGTACCTGTCACTACCTATTGCTATCATAGGGGATATTTACATTCCCTGAGATAACAATAAAAATGATAGAAAAAAAAAATACTTGGAAGGAACAATTTAAAAATAAAATAAAAAAGCAAAATTAATAAGAAAAAAAAAAGAAAAAAAAAAAGCACCCCTGTCCTGCCCTGCTCTTGCCCAATGGCGAACGCAAGCGTCGGTCTGGCGTCATATGTAAACAGCAATTGCACCATGCATGTGAGATATCATCGCAAAGGTCAGATCGAGGGCAATCATTTTAGCAGTAGACCTCCTCTGTAAATCTACTGGGGTAACCTGTAAAGGCTTTTAAAGGCTTTTAAAAATGTATGTAGTTTGTCGCCAATGCGCGTTTGTGCGAAATTTTAAAGCATGTCGTGTTTGGTATCTATGTACTCGGCCTAAGATCATCTTTTTTATTTCATCAAACATTTGGGCAATATAGTGTGTTTTAGTGCATTAAAATTAAAAAAAGTGTATTTTTTAACCCAAAAAATGCGTTTGAAAAATCGCTGCGCAAATACTGTGTAGAAAAAAAAAATGCAACACCCACCATTTTAATCTGTAGGGCCTTTGCTTTAAAAATATATATAATGTTTGGGGGTTCAACATAATTTTCTTGCAAAAAAAAAATGTTTTCATGTAAACAAAAAGTGTCAAAAAGGGCTTTGTCTTCAAGTGGTTAGAAGAGTGGATGTAAGCTTCTTAATGTTGTGTATAAAATGCCAGAACAGTTCAAAACCCCCCCAAATGACCCCATTTTGGAAAGTAGACACCCCAAGCTATATACTGAGAGGCATGTCGAGTCCATGGAATATTTTATATGTTGACACAAGTTGCGAAAAAAACAACAATTTTTTTATTTATTTTTTTGCACAAAGTTGTCACTAAATGATATATTGCTCAAACATGCCATGGGCATATGTGGAATTACACCCCAAAATACATTCTGTTGCTTCTCCTGAGTACGGGGATACCACATGTGTGAGACTTTTTGGGAGCCTAGCCACGTACGGGACCCCAAAAACCAAGCACCGCCTTCAGGCTTTCTAAGGGTGTAAATTTTTGATTTCACTTCTCACTGCCTATCACATTTTCGGAGGCCATGGAATGCCCAGATAGCACAAAACCCCCCCAAATGACTCCATTTTGGAAAGTAGACACCCCAAGCTATTTGCTGAGAGGTATTGTGAGTATTTTGCAGATCTCGCTTTTTGTCACAAAGTTTTGAAAATTGAAAAAAAAAAATATATATATATATATTTTCTTTCTTCATTTTCAAAAACAAATGAGAGCTGTAAAATACTCGCCATTCCTCTCAGCAAATAGCTTGGGGTGTCTATATTCCAAAATGGGGTCATTTGGGGGGGTTTTGTGCTATTTTGGCATTTTATGGCCTTCGAAACTGTGATAGGTAGTGAGGTAATTTGTGCCTAGAAATCCTGAAGGCGGTGCTTGGTTTTCGGGGTCCCGTACGCGGCTAGGCTCCTAAAAAGTCCCACACATGTGGTATCCCCGTACTCAGGAGAAGCAGAAAAATGTATTTTGGGGTGTAATTCCACATATAACCATGGCATGTGTGAGCAATATATCATTTAGTGACAACTTTTTGTAATTTTTTTTTTTTTTTGTCATTATTCAATCACTTGGGACAAAAAAAATATATTCAATGGGCTCAACAGGCCTCTCAGCAATTTCCTTGGGGTGTCTACTTTCTAAAATGGGGTCATTTGGGGGGGTTTTGTGCTATTTTGGCATTTTATGGCCTTCGAAACTGTGATAGGTAGTGAAGAGTGAAATCAAAAATTTGCGCCCTTAGAAATCCTGAAGGCGGTGCTTGGTTTCCGGGGTCCCGTACGCGGCTAGGCTCCCAAAAAGTCCCACACATGTGGTATCCCCGTACTCAGGAGAAGCAGCAAAATGTATTTTGGGGTGAAATTCCACATATAACCATGGCATGTGTGAGCAATATATCATTTAGTGACAACTTTTTGTAATTTTTTTTTTTAGTCATTATTCAATCACTTGGGACAAAAAAATAAAAAATTCAATGGGCTCAACATGCCTCTCAGCAATTTCCTTGGGGTGTCTACTTTCCAAAATGGGGTCATTTGGGGGGGTTTTGTACTGCCCTGTCATTTTAGCACCTCAAGAAATGAGATAGGCAGTCATAAATTTAAAGCTGTGTAAATTTCAGAAAATGTACCCTAGTTTGTAAACTCTATAACTTTTGCGCAAACCAATAAATATACGCTTATTGACATTTTTTTTACTAAAAACATGTGGCTGAATACATTTTGGCCTAAATGTATGACTACAATTGAGTTTATTCGATTTTTCTTATAACAAAAAGTAGAAAATATCATTTTTTTTTCAAAATTTTCGGTCTTTTTCCGTTTATATCGCAAAAAATAAAAAATCGCAGAGGCAATCAAATACCATTAAAAGAAAGCTCTATTTGTGGGAAGAAAAGGACGCAAATTTCGTTTGGGTACAACATTGCATGTCCGCACAATTTACAGTTAAAGCAGCGCAGTGCAAAATTCTGAATTCACCTCTGGTCCTTTAGCTACCAAATGGTCCGGGGCTTAAGTGGTTAAGGACCGGAAGGCTTTACTCCCTTAATGACAAGGCCATTTTTTGTGATATGGCACCACGCTGCTTTAACTGACAATTGCACAGTCGTGCAACATTGTACCCAAACTAAATTAATGGCCTTTTTTCCCCAACAAATATAGCTTTCTTTTGGTGGCATTTGATCCCCTCTGCGGTTTTTATTTTTTGCGCTATAAACTAAAAAAAAGATAAGCGACAATTTTGAAAAAAAGCAGTATTTTGTTACTTTTTGCTATAATAAATACCCCCCAAAAATATAAAAAACACACATTTCTTACTCAGTTTAGGCCAATATGTATTCGACATATTTAATTTTTTTTTTTTACCAAATAGCGTATATTGGTTTGCTCAAAAGTTATATCGGCTACAAAATAGGGCATAGATTTATGGCATTTTTTATTTTTTTTGCTAGTAATGGCGGTGCTTCAAAAATGTACCGATTACTGTATAAATGACACTGGCAGGGAAGGGGTTAACACTAGGGGGCGATGAAGGGGTTAAGTGTTCCCTAGGGAGGAGTTTCTAACTGTGGGGCGAGTGGACTGAGAGGAGGAGGGAGGAGGGAGGGAGGGAGGAGGAGGGAGGGAGGAGGAGGGAGGAGGGAGGAGGAGGAGGTCGCTGTTCCTGATCACTAGGAACAGACAGACAATCTCTCTCTAATCCCCTGTCAGAACAGGGATCTGTTGGTTTACATTGACAGATCCCCGTTCTGGCTCTATTGTGGAGCAATCGCGGGTGGCTGGCAGACATTGCGGCTGCCGGTCACACACCTTCAGCACTGTATTACACAAACCGATGTACAGCTACAGCGATTTGTGTAATAGAGGCAACCTGCCGCAGTATGACGGCAGCTGGTCGGCAAGTGGTTAATGAAACAGACTCATCTGTAGTTGAATTCTTGTTAATTAGGATTTTGTTGTTCAAAATTTAGCTTTGCTAGACTTTCACTGGAGTGTATTAATTTTTGCAACATGGTCTTGAATGAATTTGTTAGGAAAAATATTTTGTGTGCAAATTAACCACTTACAGAAAGCCTGCCGTCGTTATACGTCGCTACTTTGAAGAGGAATACCGTTGTTATCGTAGTAGCTAGTTACCATAACCCGGTATCCTCTTTCAGATAAAAGTGGTCTCTGCGGCGGATAAGCCACAAGATCACTTTTATCGGCGGCGGGAGAGGCCTCCCCTTGCCGCTCTCCGGTGCCCTCTACCGCTTACCGGAGCCGTCGGCAGCAATCGGATTCCTTCTGTGTCAGTGGCCTGGAGACGAGTGAGGGGGAAGATGGCCCCCACCTGTCTCCATATCACTGCAGGGCAGAAGCAACGTCAAAACGTCACTTACGCCCTTTGCTCTTAAAGGGACATTTTTTTTTTTTTTTTAGAAGGACATAAAATTATTTTTTATTGCATTTTAGTCTAATTATGAGATCTGAGGTCTTTGACTGCAGATCTCATATTTAAGAGGACCTGTCATGCTTTTTTCTATTACAAGGGATGTTTACATTAGCACCATAGTAACACATGTTTCTGCAAGCACTATTTGAATGAAGATTGAATGTCCTGTCTGTTCAAATGTGTTGAAAAAATACATTTCTATGAGGTGTATTTACTTGTTTTACATGACTGTATATTCACATTAGTACTATTGACATCTATGTGCTTAAAGTACAGTAGAGAGAATTTTATAAAAATCGGAATCTTCAATTTTTCCTGTCCTGATCTAGGCATGCTTGAAAATGAGCTGCTGCCAGCAGCACACGTGCCAGAAACCGTACACAGGTTTCATCACAAAGGAATGCTGCTCTGTACTAAACGCTAATACGGAATGTTTCAGCTGCCATGCACACAGTGCCAAAAAAAACACTGTGCACACTCTAATTTCTATAAAAAAGAATGCTCTATAATAATTACTAGAAAATGTGTGCCAGTTATTAACCGCTTCCCGACCGCCCTGCGCAGATATACTGCTGCAGGGCAGACTCTGTGCGCTGGATCAACTATCTGGTACGTGATCAGCACTTCTGGCTAGAGGGCTTGCGTGCACGTTGCCCCAGCTGTGCTGTGATTCGTCACAGCAGAAGCTAATCAGCAGGCCCCAGGCACAGAAGAGAGGTTTGTGTTGGTAGAACCTATTTGATTGTGCAGTCATATTTAGACACCCTGGGCAACAGTGTGGTTAGACTTTGAAAAATGCAGGTTAGAACAATGACTTTTTGACCTATCAGTTTGTGACTTCAGTTAGGGCACTTTCACACGGGGGGGGGGGGGGGGGATTCGGCGGTAAACCACTGCTATTTTTAGCAGCGCTTTAAGGACGCTTTTAACCCCCATGGCCGAAAAAGGGTTGATAACGCTGTCGAATCGCTTTGCGGGCGATTCAACAGCGCTGGCCATTGATTTCAATGGCAGGGGTGTTTTTGGAGCGGTGTATTCACCGCTCCCGCAACGCCCCAAAGATGCTGCTTGGAGGACTTTTGCTGTCCTGCAAGCGCACCGCTCCAGTGTGAAAGCAGCCGGGCTTTTACACTGGGGTGGCAGGGGAGGAGTTTTTCAGGGGCTACTTTTAGCACTTTAGTGCCTGAAAAATACCTCAATGTGAAAGTAGGCTTTAACAGTTCAGATTATGAATACTTTATTTTGGCAACATAAAAAGCTGCCCACACTTCTTACAATGTGATATCCCGCTATATCAAGGAGTGCAAAGAAAGTCCTCTACCAATCAATTAGAGAAAACTGGTTAAATGTAGAGATTGTAATGCGCGTTAGGCATTTATGCTTGCTACACATGTTGAGTTCTAAGACCACTTTCACACCGAGGCGCTTTCACACTAAAAACAGCGCCTAAATAGCTCACAAAAAAAAAAACGTATTTCCATTAAAATCAATGAATGCTTTCACACTGGGACAGTGTGCTGGCAGGGCTGTGAAAAACTCCTCTCCATTGAAATGAATGGAAAGCTCTTCAAAAGCGCCTGAAAAGCGCTTCAAAAGCGCTCAGTGTTTTTACTGGCAGTTTAGAAGCACCTCAGTGTGAAAGTGGCCTAATTGCTCAATTTCCTGTGTAGTAAGAGGGCCTACCTAAACAAATGAGTCAATTTTATATTCAATCCAGTAGACAGCTACACTCTATCAGTGATTATTGCAACCTCATGCACATTTTATCTAAATTTAGTAGACTAAATAACCAAATGATGAAGTGTGTGTGAGAATCTATTCTGATTTCACTGCAATTACAAAGATCAGACTTTGAAATTCCAAGTATCTTTTCAAGTCTAATGTAATTTAAACCATTCCAAATTACCTTAACCACTTGACCTCCGGAAGATTTTACCCCCTTTATGATCAGGTAATTTTTTGCCATTCGGCACTGTGCTACTTTAACTGGTGATTACGCGATCATGTCACTGTAACCAAAAAGTTATATCTGCAAACCTGAAGCTCTCATTGGCACTCTTATGACTCATCCCCCCTCTCTTTCTGGCAAACTCTCACGAGAGTGAGAGCTGTGCATGTCGTCATAAGCATAGGCTTATTACCAGTCAAGAAACAGGAAGTGGGCTGTATAAGGTATTTACTTGCAGAAAAAAAATCTTTTACTATTGTCAGGGGTTCACTCCAAGTGTAGAACTTTAAGGACATCACCACTCGCTTTTTTTCCCTGTTTCAGGGCTGGTTTTGAACTTTTTTAAATAAAAGTGGGCAAACAAACACAGTAGATTCCCTCGCAGGGGTGTTCAGCATTACAGATCTGCTACCGAAATACAGGGGGTCCCCAGCTGTGCTGTGATTCCTCGAACGCCTCCTAGTTACGAACCGGGCACTGCGGGGACCCTCTGCCGTTCTTTGCGGTCCATCTGCTGTTCTGCGCATGCGCGGGCAGACGAAGCCTCGGAAAATGTCCGTAATCGGCCGCGAATGCGCAGAACGGCATTCAACGGAACATCGGAAAACATCGTAAATGTCCGTAATTGTCCTTCTGCGCATGCGCGGCCGACTTACGAACATTTCCGATTTACAAACAGGAAGAAAGTCCCTAACGGGTTCGTAACCCTGGGACCCCCTGTAAACGATATTCAGCCCTCCTGGCTTATAAATGCAGCTCTCCTGCTCAGGCCTTGGTCTGTCTCCCACAGACTGGACACTCAGCAACTCCGTGCTCATCACTAGCAGCTTTGTGCTGCACTGGCTCCCACCTCTCGTCTAGGTGGAGCCCTCTTGACTCCTGGGCCAGACTTATCTGCAGGGTGGAGCCCAGAACTTTGGTCTGGTTATTACCGTATTTATCGGCGTATAACACGCACTTTTTTCCCCTTAAAATCAGGGGAAAATCGTGGGTGCGTGTTATACGCCGATACTCCGAATTCCCCTGCTGAAAATGAGCGAGAGGAGCGAGCGGAGCCGAAGCCAAAGTACAATCGGCTTTACTCGGCTCCTCACGCAGTCCCGCCCATCTCTGACTGCGCCGCTGACGGAGAAAGCCGAGTGTACTTCGCCTAGTCTCGGCTCCTCTCGCAGTCCTGCCTGTGACTGTGAGCAGACACGAGTCTAGGCGAAGTACACTCGGCTTTCTCCGTCAGCGGCGCAGTCAGTGGAGATGGGCGGAACTGCGAGAGGAGCCGAGTCCAGCCGAAGTACACTCGGCCCCGCTCGCTCCTCTCCACAGAAATCGGCGCCAAATTTTAAAAACCGCCGCGACTGACACGATCGCAAAGGCACTGGGCACGGCTGCAGATGGACAGATGAACACTGGGCACGGCTGCAGATGGACAGATGGACACTGGGCACGGCTGCAGATGGACAGATGGACACTGGGCAAGGCTACAGATGGACACTGGGCACGGCTGCAGATGGACAGATGGACACTGGGCAAGGCTGCAGATGGACAGATGGACACTGGGCACGGCTGCAGATGGACAGATGGACACTGGGCACGGCTGCAGATGGACAGATGGACACTGGGCAAGGCTGCAGATGGACACTGGGCAAGGCTGCATGCTGCATTTAAATGTAAGTTTTTTTTCCTTGAATTTCCCTCCTAAAAGTTTTTTTCCTTAAAATTCCCTCCTAAACTTGGGGTGCGTGTTATACGCCGGTGCGTGTTATACGCCGATAAATACGATACTTAAAGCCCAGAACACAGCTGACCAATTAGTGGCTGTTCACTAGACCTGGAGCCTGGCAGGGTACCGCCCTGCTACATATCCTCCCCCCCCCGTTTTGCCCCTGGAGGGGGCATAACACACCAAAATATTCTCTTCTACTTGACACCTCTGTGTCAGCTCTCACCCACTTGGGTACTACAAAGACACCCCCGTGACTTTTTACGGGTGCGCTTCCAAAAGCGCCATCTGCCCATTTTCCTTGGGGCCACCCTTTTAAACACTTTAGCAATAGACGTGGGTTCTTTTATTTGGGAACCAAACCCTTTTACTGACACCTTATTAAGCTTTGGGTTATGTCCCTCCTGAACCTGTAGGGGGCCTCCGTGTACTGCACTGTCAACCTCTGCTGTGCCTGTCATACAATTACACCTGTCACATTTATCAGGGTTATCAGCAATCATTTCAACTTGACCCTCTGGTCTAGCAATTTTTTTTTGTCCCCCAAGATAACAAAAATCAGCATTTACCAGTGCCTTGCATTTTTCCTCAATGTCAGAAATAGCAACACATTTCAGGACTCATTTCCCCAGTGTTCTGCAAGGCAGTGTCTGCAGGGGAATTGCACAAGTGGAGGGGTTGTTGCCCCTGGCCACTTCACTAACCACCAACTCGACTGGCACATGATCCTCTTCCAGCCACTGTCCTGATACCTGACCATCGTTACATACACCTGTGCCATCTGGAAATTCTGTCCTGTCCAACAGTACTCCAGAGTAACTCTCATACACAACCTCTGTATGACGCAATCCAGCCCACTGTGAGATCACTTTCCACATGAACACCAACCATTGAATTACATGCTTCCACCATTGGCAACCTATGCTCAGTACAGCCTATAAATCGCCAGTTCCAACCAGCAGTACCCAGTGGTACCAGTTCTCCAAACGCAGGAGAAGACGGCAAGACATACACCGGCTATACACTCCAACCTTCTAATATTTCTATAAGCAGGTCTGCCACAAAATACACCACCTCATTTTTCCCTGTATGCATTGTAAACAAAACTTCTGCTGTGCGTTTACACTCGCTCAGACCTTCAGTCATGAGAAGGTTAATCTCTGCAACAGCCAACGGCCCCTTGGCTTATAGGCCGTTCAGCAGTCGCCTCTCCTGGCACAGCAGCAATAGTGTCCACTACACCTTTACTCACAGAAATTTCCTACAGCTCTGCTATTCATCAATTGGCCCAGTCATCCCAATAGCTTATGCTCTGTAGTACTGCATCCGCCCAAGGAGGCATAGACAGACCAAGAGGCTCGACAGCATCTGAAAGACTTTTCTTGTCAGTACTATACTTCTCAACAAACATCAGAAATACATTGCTCATTAGCATTCCTGACTTTCACAGTTGCTAGGGGCAATGGCAGCCATCTCTCAGTGGTCATCCTTGTCTTAACTGACTGCAATACCACACTTTCACCACTGTGCACTGACAATGCTTCATTAGCTTTATATGACCCTGCTGTTTTAGCAGGTCGCATTAACCCCTTATTTAACACATAATGTGTTTAACCACTTAAGCCCCGGGGCCAATACGACCAGGCCCCTTTTTTGCAATTCGGCACTGCGTCGCTTTAACTGACAATTGCGCGGTCGTGCGACGTGGCTCCCAAACAAAATTGGCGTCCTTTTTTTCCCACAAATAGAGCTTTCTTTTGGTGGTATTTGATCACCTCTGCGGTTTTTATTTTTTGCGCTATAAACAAAAATAGAACGAAAATTTAGAAAAAAATGACATTTTTTACTTTTTGCTATAATAAATATCCCCAAAAAATATATAAAAAAAACTTTTTTTTCCTCAGTTTCGGCCGATACGTATTCTTCTACATATTTGTGGTAAAAAAAAACAAAAAAAAAACCAACAAATCGCAAATCGAGCGTTTATTGATTGGTTTGCGCAAAAATTATAGCGTTTACAAAATAGGGGATAGTTTTAAGGCATTTTTATTATTTTTTTTTTTTTACTAGTTATGGCGGCGATCAGCGATTTTTTTCGTGACTGCGACATTATGGCGGACACATCGGACACTTTTGACACATTTTTGGGACCATTGTCATTTTCACAGCGATCAGTGCAATAAAAATGCACTGGTTACTATGAAAATGACACTGGCAGTGAAGGGGTTAACCACTAGGGGCGCTGGAGGGGTTAAGTGTGCCTAGGGGCATGGCTACGACTGACATGTCACGATCTCCGCTCTGATTACACAGAGCGGAGATCGCTGACATTGTCAGTAGAGGAGCGGGGAGATGATGTGTTTACACACACATCTCCCCGCTCCGAGCCTCCGTGAGACGATCGCGGGGATCACCGCGGCGATCGAGTCCGCGGGACCCGCGGCCCCACTCACGGGGAAGGCAGGGGGGTCGCGAGCGCACCGCCGGCGGCGCGCACGCGACCCTGACGTTGGCAGTTAAAGGGCCACGTACAGGTACGTGATTGTGCCTGTACGTGCCATTCTGCCAACGTATATCTCCGTGAAGGGGTCGGCAAGTGGTTAAGAGGAGAGTAAAAATTATCAGTGTTAAATGTAACACTTGCCTCCCCACTGAACAGGGCACTGTAGCAAGGCAAGTCCCTTTTAGCACAACCAGTGGATCTCCCATTTGGGGGTCACCTCCACTCCTATGTACGCAGTCACATAGTCAGTCTTTCGCTTATTCCTAGCACTCAGATCAGGCTTCCCGACTGCAGAAACTGACCTTTGGTTGGTCACATCCCTTTGCATTGACAACTGGGACAGCGGGCACTTGGAAACAACTTGCCCCCACAACTGGGGCAGCGCACTTTGCTCCATGTCTTGTCAGGGCTTCTTACACTGCATCCTATTTTAAGCTTAGGCCTCTGCACCTCAGTAACTGGTATCCTTGCACCAGCATTGCTAGGGGCAACAGCAGTCCTCCTAGGCATCACAGACTCTTTGTGGGAATAGTGAGCCACCTCTTCACGGCAGCCCCACCATCCAGACGACACTTCGTCCCTCGTTGCCATGGGGGGAACGCACTCTCCCAGCTGAACTTTTCCAGCACTCATCACTTGGCCGTAAGGGTTTCTCTTGAGCCCACCAGCCATGACCATCAACAGGATCATTACTTGCTTCTTTTAGGAGCTACTCCAGACCAACTTTGCATAGTCCAGAAAAATAAAAAATTAGAGCACTGTCTCTTTAAAGCATGTTGCTTTTCTCTTGCAGTTTCACACAGATTATGCAGTCTCATGCACTAACACACAGCTCATATCACAGATGAACTTGATTGCAGGGATCTTAGATTGTGCCCAAAGCACTCCTCCATCAACTGTCAGGGGCTCACTTCAAGTGCAGAAATTTAAAGGATATCAAACACTCGCTTTTCTCCGTTTCAGGGGTGGTTTTGCGTACTTTTATTTAAAGAACGTTCAAACACTGTAGATTCCCTCGCAGGGGTATTCAGCAATTTAGTCCTGCTACCGAAATAAACGACATTCAGCCCTCCTGGCTTATAAATGCAGCTCCCCTGCTCAGGCCTCATGTTTTGGGCCTTGGTCCGTCTCCCACAGCCTGGACAACTCTGTGCTTATTGCTAGCAGCTTTGTGCTGCACTGGCTCCAACCTCTCGTCTAGGTGGAGCCCTCCTGACTGCCGGGCCAGACTTGTCTGCAGGGTGGAGCCCAGAACTTTGGTCTGGTTATTACTTAAAGCCAGGAACAATTGGTGTACTGGCTGTTCACTAGACCCCTGGCAGGATACCGCCCTACTACACTATCCAAAGTTAAAGTGGTTGTAAACCAAGTCAAAAGTGGACTGTAAGGGTTTACAACCACTTTAAAACCAGGGCAGAAGATTTAACCTCAGTGGCGGTATTCCCGAGTGTGGCGCTGGGTGAATTCTTCATACCAAAAAGCAGTAACCCCAAGCCACACTCGGGATTGCATCGCAGGATCCATGTAGAGATTACTTACCTTGTCCACTGGATCCTGCGATGTCTCCCCCCGCTGTGATCTGCGAGCCGCTGTGTCTCGCTCGATTCAGTGCCGAACTCCGTTCCCTGCGAGCGCTGCGACGCACGGGGACGGAGTTCTGCGCCAAATTCAAAAAGTAGAAAAAACACAGTATAGATACAGTATACTGTAATCTTACAGATTACAGTACTGTATAAAATAATCACACATCCCCTTTGTCCCTAGTGGTTTGTCCAGTGTCCTGCATGCAGTTTTATACTATAAAAACTGTTCTTTCTGCCTGGAAACTGGAGATTGTCCATAGCAACCAAAAAGTGTCCCTTTATGTCAAAAGTGCTTTTAGACCAGCTAGAAAACAGCGATAATAAATTAAAATCACTTGCAGAATTGAGCGATAGCGATTTGTGGGGAATCTCATCAAACACTAAATCTAATGACAGCGACAATTCTGCAACTGAGCAAATTTCAGTGTTTTTGATTTGATTACATTGAATAATTTTTATTATTATTATATTTTTTATAATTAAAGTTATTATATTATAATTTATGATTTAGTGTTTCAAACTTTATCATACCCGGGATGTCTACTAGACTCTTGTTTGGACAGATTTAAGTGAGTTATTTCTTAGGCCTCATGCCCACGGACGTTTTAAAAAACGGGCTGTAAAGCTAGTACAGACGCCAGGAAAAAAGCTGTGATTTTAAAACGAGATTTTTTCCACGTTTTGCATTGAATTCAATGTACTTTTCCCTGCGATAGCTTTCAGCCGCGTTTTTCTTTCTCTATTCCAAATCAATGGTTCCCTATGGGAGCCCATTAATTTGAATAGAGGTCGCACCAGAAGTCAGATCAAGATGATCCGACTTGCGGGGCAACTCGTGTGCTGAGAATCTTAAAGGGGAACCCCGCGAAAATTTATAAAAAATTGTTTTGCGTTAAGTCCCCCCCCCCCCCCACAAGGACGATACCAGACCCTTCGGTCTGGTATGGATCTTAAGGGGGACTTCGCTTTGTATGCAAGGCAGGCTTGAGAGGAAACTCGTCAAAATAACGTCAAGAAAAACGTCGTTTTTTTCCCCATGACATGAATAACGGTCGTGTGTACGCGGCATAAGACACTGATCGCTCCCATTACCAGTATAAAAATTCCAGTATAATATATACAGTATATATTATTATACAGGATTTATATAGCGCCAACAGTTTGCGCAGCGCATTATATATACACACACACACACACACATAAAGGGATTTTTATAACAGCTTACCTGTAAAATCCTTTTCTTGGAGTACATCACGGGACACAGAGCGACTTAGTCATTACTAATGGGTTATATAGATTACCTTCAGGTGTTGGCACTGGCCAATTCCAAACCGGAAGTACCCTCCCCTATATAAGCCCCTCCCACCCGGGAGCACCTCAGTTTTGTAGCCAAGCAATAAGTGTCCCAAAAAGAGGGGTGGGAGCTCTGTGTCCCGTGATGTACTCCAAGAAAAGGATTTTACAGGTAAGCTGTTATAAAAATCCCTTTTTCTTTTTCGTACATCACGGGACACAGAGCGACTTAGTCATTACTAATGGGACGTCCCAAAGCAATGCCAAATGAGGGGAGGGATACATAAGCTGGGCGCCATCAGGCATGAGGCTCTTTTGCGGCCTGCAACACACTGCGCCTAAAGGCGACATCCTCCTGACTTCTGACGTCTACCTGGTAGAATCTAGTAAACGTGTGTACTAAGGATCATGTTGTGGCCTTACAGTACTTGAGCCAGGGAGGCCTGGTGATGCACTGCCCATGAAGTTCCAACTGCTCTTGTGGAGTGCGCCCTAACTTTGAACGGAGGCGGTCTCCTTTTCAAGCCATAGGCTTGTATTATGACCTGTCGAATCCACTTGGCTAAAGTAGATTTTTGATGCTGTCTGACCCTTTCTGGGGCCTTCCGGCAGAACAAACAAAGTATCCGTTCTACGAATCTGAGCAGTGGCTTTAAGATAAGCTTTAACTGCTCTTACTACATCCAAAGAATGCAATAACTTTTCCTCTACCGAACTAGGTTTGGGGAAAAAGGAAGGAAGAACCACATCTTGGTTCAAATGGAACCTCGATACCACCTTAGGAAGAAGGCTGGATGAGGACGTAATACTACTCTGTCCTTATGGATAACCAGATATGGCTCCTTACAGGACAAGGCGGCTAATTCCGATACTCTTTTAGCCGAACAAATGGCTACTAAGAAAATCAATTTCCTGGTGAAAAGAACCAAGAAAATGTGCCGCAATGGTTCAAATGGTTGTTTCTGTAGAACCGACAGAACCAGGTTTAAGTCCCATGGACATATGGGAATACTAACCGGAGGGCTAATACGCATCACTCCTTGTATGAAAGCTTTGATTAATGAATGCAAAGCCAAGGGCCTTTGAAAAAAAAATATTGACAAGGCCGTCTGACCCTTGATAGTACTCAAGGCAAGCTTCCTATGTACAGCCCACTGTAGGAAGTCCAGAATCCTACCTATTACGTACTTACGTGGATGCCATTTCCTGGCCTCACCCCACGTGATGTACGCCTTCTAGATCCTATAATAGATCTGCCTGGATACCGGCTTCCTGGCATTGATCATGGTAGATACCACAGGATTAGAGAGCCCTCTCTTTTTTAGAATGTGGGCTTCTATAGCCAGGCCGTCAACCTAGGGCTGGTAAGGAAGGGTAGTATATCGGTCCTTGCGAAAGCAGGTCCGGACGATGTGGGAGGGTCCAAGGACTTCCCACTGACATTTTTACAATCTCCGCGTACCATGCCCTTCGGGGCCACGCTGGAGCCACCAGAATCACTGGTTTCTTTTCTACCCTGATTCTGCGGATTAATCGCGGTGGGAATGCATATATCAGCTTGAACTGATCCCAAGGGAACACTAGGGCATCCGAACCGCAAGCTAGGGGATCCTTTGTGCGAGACACAAATCTGTCCACCTTTGCGTTGAATCTGGATGCTAGCAGATCTACATCCGGTGTTCCCCACCGCTGGCATATTGCCTGGAAAACCTCGGGGTGAAGAGACCATTCCCCCGGGCATAATTGCTGGCGACTTAAAAAAGTCCGCTCTCCAATTTTCCACTCCTGGGATGAAAACCGCGGATATGGCTGTGACATACCTTTCTGCCCATTCCAGGATGCATTTCGCTTCCCTCTGGGCTGCACGACTCCTGGTGCCACCCTGGAGATTGCTATATGCCACTGCTGTGGCATTGTCTGATTGAATTCTGACAGGTGACCCTTGGAGTTTGGATGTCCATGCTACTAGGGCATACCGGGCTGCTCGTATCTCTAAGAGATTGGTGGGCAGGGCCTTCTCTGCTTCTGACCACTTGCCCTGGAGAGACCATTGCTCCAGTACTGCCCCCCAGCCTATGAGGCTGGCAACTGTAGTGACCACCTTCCAAGAAACCGGACTGAAGGGTTTCCCTTCCCAGATTCTGGGGCACCAACCACCAATGGAGGCTCTTGCGAACGGAAGGGGACAGGGACATTGGTAAGTCTAAAGCCTGAACTTTTTTGTTCCAGGCTGACAGTATGGCCCTCTGCAAGTTCCTTGAATGGAATTGACCGTAGGGTACCGCTTCGAATGAAGCCACCATTTTTCCCAGCAGCCTTATACACAGGCGTATGGATGGTTTTTCTTTTTTGTACCCACTAAGTGGGTCAAATCTTTCAAAGACGACACCTTCTCTGGAGGTAAGAAAATCTTTCTCTGATTTGAATCCAGTCTTAGCCCCCAAGTATTCCAGGCTTTTGACTGGTTTTAGGGCTGACCTGTCTCGGTTGATAATGCAACCGTGAGATTCCAGATACTTGATTATCTTGTGAACGACCACTTCTAGTTTTTTTCACTGAGTGGTCTATCAGCAACAAGTCGTCTAGATATGCCATTATCGTTACACCTTGTGTTCCTAGTTTGGCCAATCGTAGGGCCAGAATTTTTGTGAACACTCGTGGTGCCGTGGCCAGACCGAAAGGTAAGGCTCTGAACTGAAAATGGCGCCCTTCTACTGCAAGGCGTAGAAATTTCTGGTGGGCCGGACAGATGGGAATATGCAAATAAGCATCCCTTATGTCGATCGAGGCTAACCATTCCTGCCCTTGTAGGGCGGTGGCCACCGATCGGATCGACTCCATCCGAAAAAAGTCCTGATATGTAGGAACTTGTTTAGCCCTTTTATATTCAATATGGGCCTCATGTCCCCATTTGGTTTGGGGACTGTGACAAGGTTCGAGTAAAACCCGAACCCGTTTTCTTTCAAGGGAACCTTCATGATTACCCTTGGGGCAATAGTTGCTCTAGTGCCAGAAGGAGGGATCCACTCTTCTGGGGATCGCTTGGCACGTTTGACCTTATAAAATGGGCAGGAGGAATGTCTTTTAACTCCAGCCTGTATCCCAGACTTACTGCGGGGATCACCCATCTCTGATGGTGTCCCGCCAGGTCTCTGTGAACAACTGAAGTCTTCCCCTCACCCGACTGAGTGGGGGCAACCCTTCATGACTTAGGGGGAGGTTTTGTACCTCTCTTGACCCAGGGTTTCTTGATACCCTGTGATTGTCCCTGATTTCTGCCCCCTGGATTTGACCGCGGAGGCCGTCGGAACTGTTTCACAGCCGATGTGCCAGGGACTGGAGAAGTAGGCCTCTTAAAAGAAGGACTTCTACCCTTGTTCTTAACAGGTAAGAGTGAACTTTTACCGGCAGAAATTTTCTGGATATATTTGTCCAGATCTTCTCCAAATAAGCGTTCTCCATGAAATGGGAAGCTAACCAGCAGTTTTTTACAGGGAGCTTCAGCAGACCAGTTTTTGAGCCACAGAAGCCTACGCATATGTACTATAGACAGCGTAAAGCGGGAGGCCTGTTGGATTGTATCCTTTATGGCGTCCACCGCAAAACACAAGGCTCTAGGCAGGTCAGCTAGGGCAAGAGCCTGCTGATCTGGTAAGTCCCTTAAGACTTGTTTCAACTGATCTTTCACTGCTTGGCAGACTCCAATCGCTGCTACCGCAGGTTGTGTCACCATGCTTGCTGTAGAGAAAGCAGATTTTAGTAAAGACTCCAATTTTTTATCTATTGGGTCTTTGACATTGGAACATTATCTACTGGACATGTCAGTGATTTGTTAACAGAAGAGATGGCTGCGTCCACTGTAGGGACCCTCCATTTTTTTATGAACTTATCCTCCATGGGATAGATCACCGGAAATCTCTTGGGGGGAGCAAATATTTTATCAGGATGCTCCCAATCCTGGTAAATAAGCCCTTCTAATAAAGGGTGGATTGGGAAGGAACAGACAGCCTGGGGAGCTTTTAGCGACCCCAGCGAGGAAACCGTAGTGGATGGTGGTTCCGCCAGAGGCATTTTAAATGCTGATCGGACCATATTAGTCAGAGACTGAACCCATAATCTTTCAGCCTGAGATGCTGAGAAAGGTTCTTCCACTGTTGATTCCTCCATAACTGAATCAACCTCATCCTGATCCCCTTCAGGTAGGTCGATCTCTGTGTGGGGCTGTTCCTCCACTAACAGGCACTCTGAAGGAGGAGACGGAGATCGGACGCGCTTTTCCTGAGACAGGGAAGCAGCGATCAATGCTGTTAATCTCTCTTCCAATCCTCCCAGAGTTGAGGATAAAACCTCCTCTGTTATATATACAGGAGCAGGTGGACTGGGGACAGCCGCAGCACCAGGCATTCCTGCGGGGTTTCTACGGCTACTGACCTCTGAATTCTCAGGGGAGATTGGTGCAGTACAAGCATGCCCAATATCCTCAGAGCCCGATGGAGACCCCTTTGGCTTCCTGGAAGATCTATTTCCGGAGCGTCTGGACGACATATCCTTTAAGCACAAAGCTAAGGTATTCCCGTCGTCATACACCAATTTTGCTGGTAATAATCTAACACAGGTGCTGCTATATACCAGCTGGTGTCCACTAAAGTGCCTTTCTATGGGGATGCCTGCATCAACCGCCTCTGTGTGCCACTGTTTGTTGCTAGCTCTGTTTGCATCCAGCTGACACTTGTACTGTGTCTTTTAACTATGCTGGGACGCCCGCACATGCGCAGAAGCGCCGCGGCGCGCATCGAGCGTCATCCACCCGCCCCGCCCCTTTTTTTCATAGGAGGCGCGTGCACGCGCCCGCGCGCGCCCGTGCGCCATTGGCGCCCTTTTCGAAATCAAACAGGGGACTAGGAGCCAGGGCCCTTTTTGCCGGAGGGCCTGTGCGGTGGATGAGCGCAGCAACAGGGCAGAGGAAGTGGATTCCCACAGAGAAACTTACCAGCTGCCTGGATCTTTTGACTTGAGAAAACCAAAGATCCACATGACAAGAAAAATGGACTACAGCGGCCTCTAGTGGTTTAACACAGGTACCGCGGTCCCTTTTTTTTTTTTCTTGACTACTATTAAAATTTTACATTTTCAGTAGTTACAGGCAAACACAGATATTTAGCGGGAATACCGTTAGGTAACAGACAGAAAGACAAATTAGGCTTGGGGGTCCCCCAATAGAACCAAGTTCCTGGGGGCCCCCACTTACCTGATCCCCGCCGCAGGACTTTGTTTGGTCCACAGAAGTCCAAACTTCACCTATCACGGCAGGCATTGTAATTAAACCTTCAGGGACCGGGTTCCCAAGGATTCCACTCCCCTGGACCTGTATAGCACCCTGCACAGACAACATCTTGGTCGTGGGTATGACCAGAGCTCTGGATCCCAGGGTCCAGCCCTCCTAAGAGAAGCATTACAGGCAAAACCTTGCTCTTCTGCTGCAAGGCCCGGGTACCGACCGTTTAGCTATGAAGCTTTTTTGGTGGGATCCGGAACAGCTTACTAAGGCCCAAAAGAACCTGTACGCAAGCCCAGTGAAAACACATGTTACTCTTTGGCCAACACCTTAGACACTGGCAAAAAACTGAGGTGCTCCCGGGTGGGAGGGGCTTATATAGGGGAGGGTACTTCCGGTTTGGAATTGGCCAGTGCCAACACCTGAAGGTAATCTATATAACCCATTAGTAATGACTAAGTTGCTCTGTGTCCCGTGATGTACGAAAAAGAAATATATATATATATATATATATATATATATATATATACACACACATATACACACATATACACATACATACACGCGCAAACATGTAGATTGCAGATGCTATAACTTTCATCCAAACCAAATATACACTTGTTTTTGGTAAAAGGAAAAAAAATAAAAAAATAACATGTAGCAGAATACATTTTGGCCCAAATTTATAAAGATACAGATACCGGTTCAGAACAAGATATGTCAAGTCAGTAAAGTAGAAAAGATCACCTGCAGGTACCTTATAGGAAACACTGGTGGCTATTCCTTTGCTCTCTGCTTGCTTTTTTGGGCACAGCTTTCACAGTACAGAAACTCTAAGATACAAAATTTTATGAAGTTTTGCAGACAAATATTGGAACAGCACCTGCCTGACATTAAACTGGTAGTAAAGTCTTTTTTCACTTGTACCTACAGGTAAGCCTATAAGGCTTACCTGTAGGTATAGTGAATATCTCCTAAACTTGCACTATTTAGAACAGGGGTAGGTAACCTATGGCTCGCGAGACAGATGTGGCTCTTTTGATGGCTATGAAAAAAAGAGAGATTCGCCCTTGGGACTTTGAGTGAGGTGAGCACTGTTAGGCCAATAAAAAAATCGCAAGAATAATTGCAGTGTATATTTATTCAGGTAAAAAGCAGTACATACATTGATGTCATGAACATGGGCCAATTCATACAAAATACAAGACCAATATAAATTGGGTAAAATGATATTACGAGTATCTGACAGTAATTATGTAAACACATAGGCATCAAAAGTAACCCGACGCGTTTCGCGAGGCTTGGCTCGCTCTTCAGGGGTAGATGCACGTAGTGTACCTAAAATGAGAGTGATATAGTATAAAGCATGATATGAAGGCACAGGGGGGGGGGGGGGGCCTTGAATATGGAAAACCCCATACTCACCACTGGACATTGCCAAAAGACAGCGGGGGTGAAGCTCAAACGGCGGCAGCGACTGTCTCACCAGGGAGCTGAGGAGGCGGAGCCAAACAAAGCTCCAAATCGGAGTCAAACGGAAGGAAGGCCCAGCATGGATGGAATAGGTGTAACCCCAAGAGTGTCAGTGAATCCAAAAGGAATGTTGGCTCTAAATATAAATATGTATATTGAATAATTAAAAAATGGGAGTATACAAGTATATGGTAACATATATGTCTTTGCATGTATAAAAGACATGAGCCAAGAATGGTTAGAGTATGGAGACTGAGGGGGAAAGTGAAAAAATACCAGATTGACTAGTAAGATTAAGGAAAGATCAGAGAGGGAAGTAATAAGTGAGAGAGAGTGTGAATGGAATGAAATACAGGTGTGTGGTGAGGACTGTGATGAGAAAACAAGTTGCATGTAAATGCTTGCAGCGAGTAATATATAAACATATAAAAGTATACCTTGGTGAAGTAGGTCTAAGAGTAGTAAATTCCAAGGGAAGGACCTGCACTTGTGTGTCTGTCCTCAGTGAAAGAAAGCAAACAATGAGATCCATGCTGTGCAAACCTCCAATATATACCCCTGAAGGGGCCCGAGAGGCTCCGCCCCCAACACCATGTGCAAATGACCAGCAAACGAGTGCCTAAACCCACCAACCATCAAAAAGGCTTTTGATGGCTACATCTGGCTCTCGCCTCTCAATCCGCGTATCGCGTGGTGTGCCGATCCGCGGATTGAGCCCATAGGAAAGGCCGCGGCTTCGGCCTAGCTCCAGAGCGGCGGCCATCTTGGTACACCCGGCGGCGCCCTAGGTGAGCGGCGCGCTGACTTCATCATCACCCGCCTCAACTGCTCGTGGATCTGCCTGCTTGTAGTGGTAAGCAAGCAGACAATTGTAGGGGCGATGTGGACATTATAGTGGGGGGGGGAGATGTGGCCATTACAGTGGGGGGGGGAGATGTGGCCATTACAGTGGGGGGGGAGATGTGGCCATTACAGTGGGGGGGGGAGATGTGGACATTACAGTGGGGGGGGGAGATGTGGACATTACAGTGGGGGGAGATGTGGATATTACAGTCTTACATAAAATGCACACATTTACTTGTATTTAGTTTTAAACATATTGTATGGCTCTCACGGAATTACATTTTAAAATGTGGCGTTCATGGCTCGCTCAGCCAAAAAGGTTCATGACCCCCGATTTAGAAGATACTCACACTGCGTGCAGCCAGTGACGTCACCGGTGCATGCGTTCTGAAAGGACGCCATGGGCATGCCATCACTTCAGAACACATGCACCAGTGACGTCACTGCTCCATCCCGCGGCCGTGACTTAACGGCGGGAGCGACGTCATCGTGGCTCGGCCAATTAGCCGGCCGGACCACACGACCCTGGAAGGAAGACTGTGTGAAGATGGCCCTGTCAATAAAGCCGCTAAAAGGGGGTTCTACCCGCGATAATTATTTTTTTTTTTAAAGTCAGCAGCTACAAACACTGTAGCTGCTGACTTTTAATGACACTTACCTGTCCTACTCGCCCGCGATGTTAGCCCTCGCCGAGGCCGATCCCTCGATCCTGGCAACTCCCGGCGCCGCCATACTCAGTAAGGGAAACAAACAGGCAGCGAAGCCGTGCGGCTTCACTGCCTGTTTCCATAGGGCAGCGCGGCGCTTTGTGAATGGGCCGGCTAATCTCTGGGATACATACAGTTCCCAGAAGTCAGCGCGCCCCATTCACAAGAAGACACCGAGTGTAGGATGAGGAAGAAGATCCACAGCGGAGGATGAAGAGGCAGATTATTGGTGAATTTTTGGTGAATTTTTTTTTTCAGGGTGGAACGCCACTTTAGGGCTTCATTCTAAAAAGGTAAGAATTACATAATCTAACTGCAAGGAATTACAAGTATTTAATACATTTATTAGCACAACTTTTTTTAGTTTTGGGCATCTTCACAATTGATAGATAATTATAGTTCCGTTGCACATTTACTACATTTTTCAGAATCCCTCTGTCCAATAGAATAGAGGAATGCTAATTTTCCTTATGCTAGCTGAAGGATAAATAATTGTATTAATCTATGTGAAGGGGAACGAGAAACAGATGGAAGATTAAGAAAGAACTTCCATCCATATTTTGCCCAAAAAACTTCACCAAAATCCTCTTCCCATTTGATCTTAGATCTAAGGAATAAAGTGGGGCATTACCCAAAAATGTATTTAAAGAGGAGGTCCAGCCTCCCCACAAAAAAAAGTAGAAGTCAGCAGCTACAAATACGGTAGCTGCTGACTTTTAATATTAGGACACTTACCTGTCCTCAAATCCATTGATGTTGGCACCCCAGCTGATGTTTCCATCGGCTCTCGGGTGCTGCTGCTGCAATTGCCTGTAAGGGAAAGCGGCAGTGAAGCCTTGCCGCTTTACAGCCAGTTCAGTTATGGCGCATGCGCGCTGCACTTACTAGATAATGACCCGGCAGCGAGGGAAGAAGGGGGAGGGGCAAGCTTCCAAGAGATCTCTCCACGGCGAGGTCTCCCGGAAGTGGGGATGGGTAACTGTCAAAACCAGGTACCCGTGCCCCCCCCTCCCTTCCGAAAGGTGCCAAATGTAGCACTGGCACGAGACAGAAAAGCGGAGCTTCGCTTTAAAGTGGTTGTAGACCAGGGGTCTCAAACTCAAAATTACCTGAGGGCCACAAGACAAGTTTTCATATCCCATGGGGGATATGAAATATATCACATGCAAACTTTCAAACTTCAAAAACAGCACTGGTGTCAGCGGACGCACTATTAAACCCCAGCACTGGCGTCAGCAGACGCATTATTAAACCCCAGAACTGGTGTCAGCAGACGCATTATTAAACCCCAGCACTGGTGTCAGCAGACGCATTATTAAACCCCAGCACTGGTGTCAGCGGACGCATTATTAAACCCCAGCACTGGTGTCAGCGGACGCATTATTAAACCCCAGCACTGGTGTCAGCGGACGCATTATTAAACCCCAGCACTGGTGTCAGCGGACGCATTATTAAACCCCAGCACTGGTGTCAGCAGACACATTATTAAACCCCAGCACTGGTGTCAGCAGACGCATTATTAAACCCCAGCACTGGTGTCAGCGGACGCATTATTAAACCCCAGCACTGGTGTCAGCGGACGCATTATTAAACCCCAGCACTGGTGTCAGCGGACGCATTATTAAACCCCAGCACTGGTGTCAGCGGACGCATTATTAAACCCCAGCACTGGTGTCAGCGGACGCATTATTAAACCCCAGCACTGGTGTCAGCGGACGCATTATTAAACTCCAGCACTGGTGTCAGCGGACGCATTATTAAACTCCAGCACTGGTGTCAGCGGACACATTAACCACGTAAGGACCGCCGCACGATGTACGTCCCCTTTAAGATCCCAGCCGTGGGTCGCAAGCGTGGTCCTTTTCCGTGACCGTCCCCGCGGGAACAGCGGACCCGATCGCCGCTGGTGTCTCGCAATTGGGTCACAGAGAGAAAGAACGGGGAGAGGGAAGTGTAAACAAACCTCTCCCCGTGCTTCCTAGTGAGCCTGTCACTGACCGTCTGTTCCGTCATAGGGAACGACGATCAGTGACGTCACACGCTAAGCCACACCCCCCCACAGTAAGAGACACATCAGGGCACACTTAACCCCTACAGCGCCCCCTCCTGGTTAACCCCTTCACTGCCAGTGTAATTTTTACAGTAACCAGTGCATTTTTATAGCACTGTTCACTGTAAAAATGACAATGGTCCCAAAATAGTGTCAAAAGTGTCCGATGTGTCCACCATAATGTCGCAGTCACGATGCTGATCGCCGTCATTACTAGAAAAATAGGATTTTTGTACTCACCGTAAAATCCTTTTCTCTGACATCCATGGACTGACACAGCGTCTCTTATTCACTGTACACGTACGTGGGTTATGTCCCTGCTTGCAGGAGAAGACCTAGGCAGAATGTGATATGTTATACATACATTCTAAAAGCCAGCGTTGAACAGCCCCGCCCAGGGGGGGCGGTCCCTCCGGACATAACCCACCCCCTGCAGTCAGCAGACCTCAGTTCGTAATAAAGCAGTACCAAACTTAAAAGGAAGGGTGGGTGCCGTGTCAGTCCATGGATGTCAGGATTTTACGGTGAGTACAAAAATCCTATTTTCTCTTATCATCCATGGACTGACACGGCGTCTTATTCACTGTACACGTGGGATGTCCCAAAGCAGTGTCAAGAGGGATTGGAGCAGTATAAATGGAAAAACCAAAAAACTTCACTCCAAACAAGGCAGAGCTCGTCAACGGAGGAGTTGCAACTCTAAACAGCGGCCTGCAACTCCTTGCGGCCGAAGGAAGCATCCGAAGATGCAGTCACATTAACCTTATAAACCTTATAAAACTTAGAAAAGGTATGAACAGACGACCAGGTCGCCGCCTTGCACACTTGTGCAACCGACGCTTGATGTCGGAAAGCCCAGGAAGCACCAATTGCCCTGGTGGAATGCGCCGTGCCCGGAAAGGAAGGCGCCCGCCCCTTGAGAGCATAGGCTTAAATGACGGTTTGTCTGATCCACCTAGAAAAGGTGGCAGATGAAGGCCCTGTTTCGGACCAGAGGCAGTTACAAACAGTGAGTCAGAGTTCCGAATCGAAGTAGCAGACAGGTACACCCGCAAGGCTCATACCAAGTCCAATGTGTGAAGCACAAACTCTCTGGGGATGTAGATGGGTGAGGACACAAGGACGGGAGGACAATGTCCTCATTTAGGTGAAAGGCCGAGACCACCTTTGGCAAAAAAAGGTCGCGGACGCAACACCGCCTTATCCTTATGGATGACCCAATATGGCAACTTGTAGGACAAGGCCGCCAACTCAGACACTCGTGTAACAGAAGTAATTGCCACTAAAAAGGGCCACTTTCTGAAACAAAGTCAAGGGGGGAATATCCCTGATATTCTCAAAGGGAGGTTCCTGGAGAACCGAGAGCCCCAATTCAGATCCCACGGGGGGAGAGGAGGCTTGACAGGAGGGAGCACATGGCGAACTCCCTGCACAAAAGGTGCCAACCAAGGAATAACCCGCTAGTGGTCGCTGAAAGAAGACGGCCAAGGCCGAAATCTGACCCTTAATGGTACTCAAAGCAAGCTTTTGGGCCACGCCATGCTGCAGGAAACGCAGGATTCTAGGGACGGAATACGTCCGAGGACGTCAGTCCAGCTCTTCGCACATAGCGATGTAAGCTTTCCAGGTACGGTGATCGATCATTCTGGAGGAAGACTTCCGTGCCCTTAACATGGTCGAAATGACTGAGTCCGAGAGACCTCGGTCTCTCAACACCTGGCTTTCAACAGCCATGCCGTTAAGCCAGAGACTGTAAAGCAGGATGAAATATAGGACCTTGAGACAGAAGGTTCTCCCTTATTGGCAACTGCCATGGAACGTCCGCGACGAGACGTACCAGATTTTACCTCCCGTGACATCCTTGATGATGTCATCCAGCACAGCACCGAAAAGCCTACCACCTTTAAATGGTAGATCCGTCAGAAGCTTCTTAGAGGCTAGAGCAGACCAGCATTTCAACCAGATAAAACGACGCAATACCACCGCCGAGACAGAGGCCCTGGATATTAAGGGGCCGCGTCTAACGTGGCGTCGCACACATAAACCAGGCCCTGCACCATTGGGTGGGCCAGAGCAATAGTGTCTGGAGGAAGATTATGCTCCTGTACAGTTTGGTGCAAAATTTTTGCCCATCCCGTAAGTGTCTGAGACACCAGGGTCGCCGCTACCACAGGCCGTAGGGCGGACCCCAACAAGGCAAACATGGCTCTGCTCACCACTTCTGACCTCCTGTCAGTGGGGTCCTTAAAATGCAGGAGCCCCCTCCACCGGGAGAGTGGTGGCCTCATTCAACCGGGCGACTGGAGGGTCGGCCACTGGGGGAGAAGCCCACGTTTTAAGTAGGGCATCCTCAAAAGGGTATCTGATAGACAAACGCCGCGGGACCACAAAAGTCTTCTGCGGCTTTTTCCCAGACCTTATCAATGAGCTGGTCAAAGAAAGATACATATGGAAAACCTTTTTAGAAGGCCCGGCCTTAAAAGAACCAAAGGAGACTGTCCGCCTGAGGTTCTGCATCCGCAGCATTCAGCTTGAGAGAAGGGTGATGGTGGCTGCGCTGTGATTATAACTAGTGAAGGAAGTGTGGGGGAGGAGGTCTGGAAAAGGAAACTACCTAATGCTAACCAAACTAAATCTAATATTTGCCAACCAGATGCAGTAATGTGTTGCCAACCAATGTGTAACATAAATAGTATGTGCATAAACTAAATAAATCACACCTGTGCGCATAGAAGGTATATAACCAGCAGTGGAAACGTAATGATGTATGCCAAAACGTGTATCACTCTGAATGATAAACCTGTGCATATAGTATATAACCAAACACTATAACTCTATGTTATCAACAGTGAAATAAAATAACAATATGTAATAAAGGTGTATGACACACAACTGGAAGTGGTGAAATCCTCCAAAAAAAATAAATATATATAATAATGACAGTATATGATGGGGTGTATAAACACAAAAAACTGTAACAGTGAAATCCTCCAGGAGATGATATCAAAAGTCCATTGTATAGCAAGTCCCGTCACCCATACAGTGCTTGAAAAAAAAAACTGCAGTGCAAATCCACCCAGTGTTCACTAGCAGCTTACCTCCCTGCTGGGAAGAGACAGCATGCACTGGGACTTCAAATGTGGACAGCGATGCAACAATCTTGCATGGATGTATGCTCTCACTCACATGGATGCATAGGAATACACAAACAAAAAAAGGAAATTTATAGCATAACTCTGTGGGTCCAGCAAACAAGTAACCAAAAGATGTACCGGTAATCTCACACTCACATGAAACTAGTGAGCATGGACATCAATCCTACGAACGCCGAGCTCGTATATATTGCAGGATATGGTGATTCCAATCATGCGGTCCTTAAGCTTGCATCAACCCCAGAGTGCGGATTTGCACTGCAGTTTTTTTTTTTTTTCAAGCACTGTATGGGTGACGGGACTTGCTATGCAATGGACTTTTGATATCATCTCCTGGAGGATTTCACTGTTACAGTTTTGTGTTTATACACCCCATCATATACTATCATATTTATTTATTTATTTTGGAGGATTTCACCACTTCCAGTTGTGTGTCATACACCTTTATTACATATTGTTATTTTATTTCACTGTTGATAACAGAGTTATAGTGTTTGGTTATATACTATATGCACAGGTTTATCATTCAGAGTGATACACGTTTTGGCATACATCATTACATTTCCACTGCTGGTTATATACCTTCTATGCGCACAGGTGTGATTTATTTAGTTTATGCACAAACTATTTATGTTACACATTGGTTGGCAACACATTACTGCATCTGGTTGGCAAATATTAGATTTAGTTTGGTTAGCATTAGGTAGTTTCCTTTTCCAGACCTCCTCCCCCACACTCCCTTCACTAGTTATAATCACAGCGCAGCCACCATCACCCTTCTTTCATATATTCACTTCTGTCTGCTTGGATCAGACTCCCCGGTGACTGCTGCAGTGTCCCCAGCCCTTTTCCTTCCCTTTAATCCCCATCCCCCTTCACTAGTTATATGCCCAGCTAGCGCGGGGGTTCTTTCTTTTTATAATTCAGCTTGAGAGTGTCCCTCACCGCAGCAATGAGTTTACTAACAAGCTCCCTGTCATTTACCGACTCAGAACTGAAGTCTTCCTCGCAAGGAATGTCCTGTTCAAAACCATCAAAATATTCAGAGCTAGGGTCCTGAGCGGTAGTGGCTAGGCCCATATCTGAATCAGCGCACACCCCCTTTTTTTGGGGGGAAATAAAGTGGGGAGAGGGGCTTTTTTGCTCTATTGCGCTCGCACACTGCTTCCCTCCTGGTCAGATTAATGATTCCAGGACTGCCGACAACTGGTCCATAGGGACTGCAGGTGCTGGAGCACTGCCTGTTGCCTCAAACAAGTAAGGGGAAGCTGTGACACTGACTCCATACTGCCCCTCTCTGAGACTCCTCAGATAAAAAAAGTCCACCCACAGGCTGCGCTGACTGAGGGGGCGCCCAGGGGACACACCAGACCAGGACCGCTCAGATATGCTGTCTGTACCGCGATGTGTCAGCGCGAGTGAGCTGTGAGGAGATTGTGAGATTCGCGCTGTTACAGCTGCGATAGAGGCCAAACTAGTGCTGAAAAGCGCGCGGGCTACAAGAAAACAGCCGCCGCACTTCACTGAGGCGATCCGCGGCAAAATGGCCACCATGCGCAGATAAAATTAAAAAATGAAAAACAGCCCACACAGTGCCAAACGGCGCCCGGGCGATATGCAGACCAGCATGAGCCCCCCCCCCAGGACAGTATGACCCCCCCCAGGCACCCCCCACAGCACAGCGCCAGCAATGGTGACAGAGAGTGACAATAAAACACAGGGGGAGACAGGGAAAATCCCCCACAGAGAAACACACACACAGCATTTTGTACTCACCTGCAGGCAGGAGAGACTACTTACCCGTCACCTGAGGGACCCACTGGTGTGTTTCTGACAGACCTATCACAGAGTAGTACTGCGTAGCTGTCGGCCCAGTCCACCGCGAGAGATACAGTCCGTCAGGTACTGTTCAATCTTGAGAGGACCGCGGGAGCATGAAAGCAACCCGGCCACCCCTGGAGTCATGGGGCATGTCGTGAACTGAGTCTCACGCCCACAAGGCGAGGATCAGCACGCTCGATGGTCAGACAGGGAAGACTACGAGGATACTAGTGTACCCAACCTGTTGCCCAGCCGACAGTTAATTGAAGGTCTCAAAAATAAAATAAAATTCCCAAAGGAATAAAATTAAAAGTAAAATCTTCCAGGAGACTGGCTCCTGAGAGAGCCACGTCTTCTCCTTCTGCTAGGCAGAAAAAAACTGGGGTCTGCTGACTGCAGGGGGTGGGTTATGTCCTGGGCGGGGCTGTTCAACTCTGGCTTTTAGGATGTATGTATAACATCTCACATTCTGCCTAGGTCTTCTCCTGCAAGCAGGGACATAAGCCACGTGTACAGTGAATAAGAGACGCCGTGTCTGTCCATGGATAAGAGAAAAAAGTATTTTTGTACTTACCGCAAAATCAGTTTCTCTGACGTCCATGGACTGACACAGCCTCTTCATACTGAACACGTGGGTATTCAGGCAGAATGTTAGATGTTACAACATACATTCTAAAAAAACAGAGCTGAACAACCCCGCCCAGGGGGCAGTCCCTCCGGACATAACCCTCCTTACCTGCAGTCAGCAGCCTCAGTTCGTAACAAAGCAGTAAAAACCTTAAAAAGGAAGGGTGGGTGCTGTGTCAGTCCATGGACGTCAGAGAAACTGATTTTACAATGAGTACAAAAATCCTATTTTCTCTTATCGTCCATGGACTGACACAGCCTCTTCATACTGAACACGTGGAACTTCCCAAAGCAGTATAAAGAAGAGGGTGGGAGCAGTAGTAAAGGAAAAACCAAACTTCACTCCAAAACGAGCAGAGCTCCTCAACCTTGCGGCCGAAGGAAGCATCCAAAGATGCAGCCACATCAACCTTATAGAACTTAGAAAAAGGTATGAACGGACGACTAGGTCGCCGCCTTGCACACTTGTGCAACCGACGCTTGATGACGGAAAGCCCAGGAAGCACCAATTGCCCTGGTGGAATGTGCCGTAACTGGAAAGGGAGGCGCCCGCCCCTTAAGGGCATAGGCCTGTACGACGGGCTGCCTGATCCACCTAGAAATGGTGGCAGACGACACCGCATGGCCCTGTTTTGGACCAGAGACAGACACAAACAATGAGTCAGACTTCCGAATGGAAGCAGTAGCAGACAGGTACACCCGTAAGGCTCGTACCACATCCAATGTGTGAAGCGCAAACTCTCTGGGATGCGATGGGTGAGGACACAAGGACGGAAGAACAATGTCCTCATTAAGGTGAAAGGCCGAGACCATCTTTGGAAGGAAAGACGGTTGCGGGCGCAACACCACCTTATCGAGGACCAAGTAAGGCGACTTGCAGGACAAGGCCGCCAACTCAGACACCCGTCTAAGAAGTAATGGCCACTAAGAAAGCCACCTTCTGAGACAAAGTCAAGAGAGGAATATCTCCGATGTTTTCAAAGGGAGGTTCTTGGAGAACCGAGAGCACCAAATTCAGATACCAAGGAGGGAGAGGAGGATTGACAGGGGGGGAATCACATGGCAAACCCCCTGCACAAAGGTGTCAATCAAGGAATGGCCCGCTAGCGGTCGTTGAAAAAGACAGCCAAGGCCGAAATCCGACCCTAGATGATACAAAGCCATTGTATTGAATTTTTAAGGACTCATTAATGACAGGAATAGTACCACTGGATTGGTGCAGGACCAATGTGGTGCCCATATTTAAAAAGGGAACCAAGTCTTTACTAAGTAACTATAGACCTGTTAGTTTAACTTCTATAGTTGGGAAGATACTGAAGAGATTAATAAAAGACCACATAGATGAGTTCTTGCTGTAAAAAAATATTTTAAGCAACAGACAGCATGGATTCATGAAAGACAAAAGTTGTTAGACAAACCTGATTTCTTTTTATGAAGAGGTAAGTAAAACCTTGGACAGAGGGGTGGCTGTGGATGTGGTATACTTGGATTTTGCAAAAGCGTTCGAGACAGTTCCCCACACACGGCTCATGTGCAAGGTAAAGTCTACAGGATTGAAAATATCAGTTTGTAAATGGATAGAAAACTGGCTAAAAGAGTCGTGGTTAATGATTCTTACTCTGAATGGTCTAAGGTTATCAGTGGTGTACCCCAAGGTTCAGTGCTGGGACCCTTACTTTTTAATATCTTTATAAATGATATTGGGTCTGACCTGAAAAGTTAAATTTCTGTCTTTGCAGATGACACCAAGCTATGCAGTGGAATAACGTCCTTACAGGATGTCGCCAATTTACAAGCCGACCTCAATGCTCTGTCTAATTGGGTGACTATGTGACAGATGAGGTTTCATGTTGATCAATGTAAAATTATGCACTTGGGGGCTAAGAATATGAATGCATCATACATACTAGGGGGAGTACAACTGGGGGGATCCGTAGTGGAGAAGGATCTGGGGGTTTTGGTAGATCATAAGCTCAATAATGGCATGCAATGCCAAGCTGCGGTTTCCAAAGCGAGCAAAGTCCTTTCTTGTATTAAGAGAGGTATGGACTCCAGAGAGATATCATTTTGCCCCTGTACAAATCATTAGTAAGACCTCATCTGGAATATGCAGTTCAGTTTTGGGCCCCAGTTCTCAAAAAGGATATTGGGGATATTGGGGAACTGGAGAAAGTGCAGAGAAGGGCTACCAAACTGATAAGAGGCATGGAGGAGCTCAGCTATGAAGAAAGATTAGAGGAACTGAATTTATTCACTCTTGAGAAGAGGAGATTAAGATCATATGATCAACATGTACAAATATATAAGGGGTCCATATTGTGAACTTGGTGTCAACTTTACGGTCAATACAAAAGGACAAGGGGGCACTCTTTGCGTCTAGAGGAAAAGAGATTTCACCTCCAAATACGGAAAGGTTTCTTCACAGTAAGCTGTGAAAATGTGGAATAGACTCCCTGCAGAGGTGGTTCTGGCCAGCTCAGTAGTTTGCTTTAAGAAGGGCCTGGATTCTTTCTTAAATGTACATAATATAACTGGGTACTGACATTTATAGGTAAAGTTGATCCGGGGAATATCCGATTGCCTCTCGGGGGATCATGAAGGAATTTTTTCCCCTGCTGTAGAAAATTGGATCATGCTCTGCTGGGGTTTTTTGCCTTCCTCTGGATCAACTGTGGGTATAGAATTGGGTATATAGAATTGTACGATATTTTTTTTTTTTTTTTTTATGGTTGAACTGGATGGACTGGTGTCTTTTTTCAACCTGACTATGTAACGAACTATGCAAGGCCAGCTTTTGGGTCACACCATGCTGTAAGAACAGCAGAATCCTGGGAACGGAATATGTCCGTGGACGCCAATCAATCTCCTCGCACATAGTAAGCCTTCCAGGTACGGTGATAGATCTTGCTGGAGGAAGATTTCCGTGTCCCAACATAGATGAGATGACCGAATCCGAGAGACCTCGGTCCCTCAGCACCTGGCTTTCAACAGCCATGCCGATAAAGCCAAGGACTGAAAAGCAGGATGAAGTATGGGACCATGAGACAGAAGGTCCTCCCGCAGAGCCAGTCGCCAAGAAATGTCTGCGACTAGCCGCACTAGATCGGCGTACCAATGACGCCATTCCGGAACAATGAGGATCAACGGAATGGCCTCGACCCCTACTCTGCGAAGCAGGCGAGGCAACAACCGTAGCGGAGGGTAAGCATACAACAGGTGATACTGCCCCCACGGGGCCACCAACGCGTCTGCCCAGGGATCCCTGGACCTGGCCACGAATCTTGACACCTTGCGAGTGAGTCGAGAGGCCAGAAGGTCCACATCCGGTGCCCCACCTCCGGTATAGGAGATGAGAACACCTCCGGATGTAAGGACCCTTCCCCTGGAATGCAAACGGCCGACAGGACCGTCCTGCAGCGGTATGGGTATGACAATCTCAAACCCCGCAATATATCGGAGAAGGGAGGCCCCGGCTTACGGGGTGCCTCAATTGTTGGCCAAAGAAAGGCAAACCTGACCGAGCTTCCCAAAAAACTCGGTCAGTGGACCAGTAACTCAGCCTCTACAGGTGGCGCAAAACCACCCCGAGCACAGAGACCCTAGAGGCTAAAGCAGTTGCAGTGCACCTGCTGGTTGACTGATAGAGGAAACAGAGGCTTTGCCCAGTCATTGAGCTTCAGAAAAGCCAGAGACGCAGCCACTAACGGGCGTAACGCTAACCTCAGCATGGCGAACACAGTCCAAGCCATCGCTTCTGATCACCACCGAAGGGCAGGTGACCCCCCTGGAAAGTGGTACCCCTGAAACCAGGGATTCAACTTCCTAGAGAAAAACACATATCCTTATGACAATGTTCCATCCAGCAGCTACTTCATTGATAAGTGCTGATTGTACAAACACATAGTTGAGGAAACCCACTCAGCCACAATGAGCATAGTACAACCACATACGGTGTATGTAGTTTAGTATGTGTGGATAAACATATTAAACACGTTTATACTGTGCCAGCGACGAAAGCGCGCACATCATTGGGGCGTGGGCGGAAACCAGCCACGCAGACTGCGTACACAAGCGTGTAGGCATGTTAGCATGCGAATAAACAAAGTGCACATGTTTATGCTGTGCATGGCGCCGAAAGCGCGCACACCATTGGAGTGCGAGAGGAAAACCAGAGCACCCGGATGAATCCCACGCAGACTGCATACACATACCGCGTAGCTATCATAGTATGCGTGATAAACATATGGAACATGTTTATAATGTGCAGAGAGCCAAAAGGCGCACAATACCGTTAGAGCGTGGGAGGAAACCGGAACACCCGGAAGAAACCCACGCAGACTGCATACACATACCGTGTAGGTACTATAGTATGTGTGATAAACATTTTGAACATGTTTATGTGTGCATAGCGCCGAAGGCGCGCAGCACACCGTTGGCATGTTGGAGGAAACCCATGCAGACCCAGAGAGTACAATACATGCATACATATACTGTGAATGTATTTAGTGTTGTGTATAAACATAATGTGTATGGTTATACTGTGCATGGCACCAAAAGGCGCGCACGTCATTGTAGCGTGGGCGGAAACCAGAGGACCCGGAGGAAACCGAAAGAGCCCATACCATTGGAATGTGGGAGGGAACCGGAGTACCCGGAGGAAACCCACACAGACTGCATACACATACCGCGTAGCTATCATAGTATGCGTGATAAACATATGGAACATGTTTATACTGTGCAGAGAGCCAAAAGGCGCACATACCGTTAGAACGTGGGAGGAAACCGGAACACCCGGAAGAAACCCACGCAGACAGCACACAGATACCGTGTAGGAATGATAGCATGTGAATAAACATAATGCACATGGTTATGCTGTGCATTGCCAGTGGAGCGTTGGAGGAAACCGGAGTACCCGGAGGAAACCCACGCAGACAGCATACACATACCGTGTAGGCGTTTATAGTATGTGCAATAAACATATCGAACATGTTTATACTGTGCAGAGAGCCGAAAGCACACATACTGTGAGAGCGTGGGAGGGAACCGGAGCACCCGGAGGAAACCCACGCCGACCCAGAGAGTATAATACACACATATATTGTGAATTTATTTAGAGTTGTGTATAAACATATTGTGTATGTTTTATACCGTGTATGGCACCGAAGGCACAGCATTGGAACGTGGGAGGAAACCCACGCAGACACAGAGACCATAACACATACATACACTGCGAAAGTATCCAGTGTAGAGTTACAAGATAAGTTTAAATAATGGCGCCGAGGCGCATAATCTTCTCTGTATCGTTCCAACCTACTTAAATGTGCTGCCGAAAGCAAGCATGCAGGTAAAAAGTAACCTCTGACACCTCAGACCGTGGTCCTGTCAGAGCCCAGAGCGTTCCCCAGGAAATGGCAGGAACCACAGGTGCAGAGACCCTGTTGTTGCCTCAGAGACATCACCCAGAAAGCTTAAAAAATAAATGAATAAAGTCCCCCCCCACCATGCTGCACCGACCGGGGGGGGGCACTGTGTACCACTGTATCATCCATGCTGCTCTCGATGCAGTGTGTGAGGAAACAGTGAGGAAGCTGTGTAAAAGAAAAGCTTAAAAAGAACCAAAGGAGACAGCGTCCGCCTGAGGTACCTCAGCATCCAGCTTGAGTGTCCCTCACAGCATCAATGAGTTCACTTACAAGCGCCCTGTCATTTACTGGGGTCTTTCCTCACAAGGAATGTCCTGTTCAAAAAACATCAAAATATTCAAAGCTAGGGTACTAAGCAGCAGCAGCTAGGCCCATATCTGAATCAGAGCACCCCCCTTGTGTGGGGAGAGGGTGCTTTTTAGCTCCCTTGAGCTCTCACACCGCTTCCATCCTGACAAGATATGTTTCCAGGACTGCCAACAACTGGTCCATAGGGACTGCAGGTGCTGGAGCACTGCCTGTTGCCTCTGACATGAATGGGGAAGCATAACTCGCCGCCCTCTGAGACCTTAATGCACAAAGTGAAGAAAAGTCCACCCGCTGGCTGCGCTGACTGAGGAGGGGATACCCAAAGGATACCCAAAGGACTCACCAACCCGGAGAGGAACGCTCAGTTCCGCTGCCTGTACCACGCTGTACCAGCGCGAGTAAGCCGTGAAGAGAGTGTGAGGAGATTCGCGACATTCCAGCAGCTATAGAGGCCAAGTAATGTGAAAAGCGCGCGGCTTTAAGAAAATGGCCGCATGCAACTGCGCCATGGATCTACGGCAAGATGGCCGCCGTGTACACAGACAAGGCGCCGAATGGCGCCCAGGCCCGGCCCACAGAAAAGTCCCCCAGCTCCATGCAGACAGTCATGAGCCCCCCCGCCGGGCCAGAGTGACCCCCAGGCACCCCCACACAGCACAGTGCCAGAGTAAAGGTGCAGAGAGCAGCAATAACAAGGGGGAGACAGGGAAAATCCCCCACACAGAGAAACACCCAGCATGTACTCACCTTCAGGCAGGAGAGACTACTTACCCATTCCAGAGGGACCCACTGGTGTGTTTCTGACAGACCTATTACAGTGCGGTACTAAGTAGATGTCGGCCCGGTCCACCGCGAAAGATGCAGCAGGACTGCTCAATCTTGTGAGGACCACGGAGCATAAAAGCCCACCGGCCACCCCTGGAGTCGTGGGGCATGTCGTGAACTGAGTCTCACGCTCGATGGTCGGACAGGGAAGACTACGAGGATACCTTGTACCCAACCTGTTGCCTAGCCGCCAGTTGATAGAAGATCTCAAAAATAAAAATACAATTCTCAAAAAAGGAATAAAAAAATCTTTCAGGAGACTGGCTCCTGAGAGAGCCACGTCTTCTCCTCCGCTAGGCAGAAAAAAAAAAACTGAGGCTGCTGACTGCAGGTAGGAGGGTTATGTCCGGAGGGACCGCCCCCTTGGCAGGGTTGTTCAGCTCTGGTTTTTTAGAATATACGTTGTAACATCTAACATTCTGCCTAGATCTTCTCCTGCAAGCAGGGACATATACCCAAGTGTTCAGTATGAAGAGGCTGTGTCAGTCCATGGACGATAAGAGAAAAAATTTATAAAAATGCAATAAAACTATGCCCTATTTGGTAGACGCTATACATTTTGTGCAAACCAATCAAACGCTTATTGCGATTTTTTTTTACCAAAAATATGTAGAAGAAGAATACGTATCGGCCTAAAAACTGAGGAAAAAAAATGTTTTTTTTAATATATTTTTTGGTGATATTTATTATAGCAAAAAGTAAAAAATATTGCATTTTTTTCAAAATTGTCGCTCTATTTTTGCTTATAGCACAAAAAAATAAATAAAAAAAAATAAAAGAATCGCAGATGTGATCAAATACCACCAAAAGAAAGCTCTATTTGTGGGGAAAAAAATACGCCAATTTTGTTTGGGAGCCACGTCTCACGACCGCACAATTGTCAGTTAAAGCGACGCAGTGCCGAACTGCAAAAAGTGGGCAGGTCTTTAAGCTGCATAATGGTCCGGTCCTTAAGTGGTTAATAAACCCCAGCACTGGTGTCAGCGGACACATTAATAAACCCCAGCACTGGTGTCAGCGGACACATTAATAAACCCCAGCACTGGTGTCAGCGGACACCTTAATAAACCCCAGCACTGGTGTCAGCGGACACATTAATAAACCCCAGCACTGGTGTCAGCGGACACATTAATAAACCCCACAATTGCTGCTATATAACAGTTGGTGTCTACTAAAGTGCCTTTCTAGGGGATGCCTGCATCAACCGCCTCTGTGTGCCTTTTTACTGTTGCTAGCTCTGTCTGTGCACTTCAATAGCCAGCTGTGATTGTGCCTTTAAACATGCTGGACACCCGCACATGCGCAGTAGCGCCGCGGCGCACACCGAGCGTCATCCACCCGCTCCGCCCCTTTTTCCAGATCGCCTCTATATAGAGAGGCGCGTGCACGCGCACGGGCACGTGCGCCTTCTGCGCCTTTTTTGAAAAAATAAGGAGCTAGATGGGAGCCAGGGTCCCTGCCGCAGGTCCCGGGGATGGATGAGCGCAGCAACAGGGCAGAGGAGACAGCTTCCCAAAGAGAACTTACCAACTGCCTGGATTTGACTTCGGAAGAAAAAAATCCACACTACAAGAAAAAGAACCATAGCGGCCTCTAGTGTTTAACACAGGTACCGCGGTCTTACACATTTTTTTTTTTTCTTGCCTACTATTAAAATTTTCACATTTTCTCAGTAGTAACAGGCATGCACAGAATATTAGCGGGAATACCTTAGGTAACAGGCAGAAAGACAAAATAGGCTTGGGGGTCCCCCAATAGAACCAAGTTCCTGAGGGCCCCCACTTACCTTTTCCTCGCCGCAGGACTCTGTTTGGTCCACAGAAGCCCAAACTTCACCTATCACGGCAGGCATTGTAATTAAACATTCAGGGACCGGGTTCCCAAGGATTCCACTCCCCTGGACCTGTATAGCACCCTGCACAGAAAACATCTTGGTCGTGGGTATGACCAGAGCTCTGGATCCCAGGGTCCAGCCCTCCTAAGAGAGGCATTACAGGCAAAACCTTGCTCTTCTCTTGCAAGGCCCGGGTACCGACCGTTTAGCTATGAAGCTTTTTTGGTCGGATCCGGAATAGCTTACTGAGGCCCAAAAGAAACTGTACGCAAGCTCAGTGAAAAACACATGTTACTTCTTGGCCAACACCTTAGACACTGGCAAAAAAACTGAGGTACTCCCGGATGGGAGGGGCTTATATAGGGGAGGGTACTTCCGGTTTTGGAAGTTGCCGGTGCCAGCACCTGAAGGTATCTATATAACCCACATAGTAATGACTATGCCGCTCTGTGTCCCGTGATGTACGAGAAAGAAATTTATTTTTAAACACACATTTACTTTTCAAAAATAAATGAACAGGGTTCATCACAACGCTTGATCACCATGGGGATTGGGGACAGGGGAATAATGATTGAGGCTGGCGTTCAGGCCCAAACTCATTCTGGTAGCAGGGTCAAGGATGTGAGGGAGGTGTTCGATCCTGGTGAAAATGGGAGGTGGAAATTCACAGTGTGTGTGTGTGTGTGTGTGTGTTTCCGGGGGGGGGATGTAAAATGAGGTCTGGGATGGGATAGGTGGTGGCTGGCGATGAGGAGGCGGATATTGGGAGGGGTGTGCTAGTGCTGCTGAGGTCCTGGGGGTCATTGGGTATCCCGAGAAGCAGTAAATGGATCACATGGTGGTGGCCCACCACTTAATTTGGCATGTCTGTATTGCATAACAATACCATACATGCGATCCATACGCTGCTTCTCCTGGTCTTCCCTAAAGTCCTCAGGATGTGATATAAGGTGCGACAGAAGCAGGCGCGTGGGTTCCTAGGATCAAAGAATGCAGCCACACTGCGCCTCTCCTGCCGCACTTCCTGCAGCAACGCTAGCATCCTGTCCTCATTCTCAATATTGCAGCCGCTCCTCCTCTGACTCTGATTGCGAACACCGACATCACCGCGCACCTCCCCATGTTCTTGGCTGGCAGCTGACAACTCCAAGTCTCTGGATTCCTGCAAAAGAACAAAAATGTTTAGATTGGCATGTAGATAAACAGACAATGAGATAGACAGGCAGACATAACAGACGGACAGTTACCTCATGTGTGGCCTCATCTGTAACACTTGCCACACTGATGTCATGGGGTGATGCGTGGCCAGTGTTCACCGTGGCACTGGTGGGTCTGTCCACCTGTGGCTCTTCCACAGCCTCCTCCCTTTGCTGAGCAATGTTATATGTTGTCCTGCAGAGAATAAAATTTTAAAAGAAACAATATCCCTGGAAAATGTAAACCGCCTGCAAAAGCAATGCACATAGGAAAATATATGATGAAAAAAAAAAAAAACGTACTCTGTTGCTATTAATCATGACTTGGCGCAAGAAGGCCAGATGGTTGTGGTAGACGTGGCTTTTTTGACAGGGGCTGGTACTCCAACTACTTGCTGCCATCTCCTCCTCTGTTAGATCCCTCCTGACTCGATCCTGGATTTTGACCGGCACTGGAAAATTTCGCCTAAAGAAAAGTGGAAAAGGGTTAATAAGGGTTAATATGCATTCTTTATTTACATTACACAACAAACATTTCATGCATTCAATGAAAATATACATACTTTGTCTCCGTTCTTGCTCCGCTGCTCATCTGTTTCCAGCCTGGCATTATTGCCGCATGATATCCTGCCAGGATTTTTTATTAATTTTTTTTAAGATGGTCACCATGCAATGGATGTGTCAGATCCCAAAGTTCTGGATGGGCCTTGACTGCACTGATGAGGTCTATTAGACTGAGACACCGCACTTGCCATCTCTCTCCTACTCACAGTCACACGGCTGTGCAAAGGACTCTTGGGTAATGTACAGACAGGAATTTCCTGGTTTTCCTGACATTACAGTGACCAATCACATATTTACAGCTTAAAAACGCCAGACGCGCCAAAACGTTTAGCGGCGACAGCCGTTTTTACAGCTCTAGCGCCGGTCCTCAGAATGCGCTGTTGTGGGTTTTTTTTGGAGCTTAAAAACGCCTATACCACTTACAGCTCCTAAATGCCTGTGTGTGCATGAGGCCATAGAATAACATGGAGAGGCGTTTTTAAGCTGTAAAAAAACACTCCTAAAATCGGCTGTAAAAATGCATGTGTGCATGAGGCCTTAAGATCGCAAAGAGAGGGGGAGAACCACGATCTGATTCTTTAAACAATTAATCGTGACACGCTGCTACAGATCTAGGTGCTTAGTTCAAAGTTCATGACTGGGGTTTACAACCACTTTAATAAATGGGCGTAGAAGTTTTTTTATTAGGCCTTTATTAGTATTCAAATTAATCAATGTAGCGATTATCTTAAAGTACATCAATCACTGGCCTAGACACCCCAAACGGAGCCTGAGCTGAATGGCACAGTTGTAAATATTGCTTATATTTTTTTAAGATTAAACTCCACCTGTAATTGCTAAATTATTTTAATCCATTCTCTGAACATAACTGTTAACCACTTGCCGACCTGGCCATAGCCAAATGACGGCTACAGCGCCCTCTGGGGAGGGGGGCGCACCCGGAAGTGTCCGTGATTAATCAGGGTAAAGGGCCCTTTACCATGTGATCGTTCTGTCCAATGATGGAGCGATCACTTGTCAACAAACCCACGCATGTCTGGTTCAGCTCGCTCCTCTCCTCACATGCAATCGGTACAGCGTGAGAGGAGGGAGCTAGTGCAGCAGCTAGAGTGGGCTGGATCTGAAGTGCCCATCCGTGCCATATCAACGCCTCATCCGTGCCACTAAAGTGCCTCACAGAAGTGCAATAGGTAGTCAGGAAATTAGAGGTGTAAATTATGTCCCTAGAACACATGACTGTGCTCCCTGCATGTTGGGCCTCTGTATGTATCACCATACTCAGGAGTAGCAGAATGTATTTTGGGGTGTCATTTTTGCTATGTACATGCTTACGTCTTATAAATTGGAAACTGTGTAAAAAAAATTTAACATTTTTGGGGCGTTTAAAATTTTCCTGGTGCTCCAGGGTCTTCAAAAGTGCAATAGGTAGTCAAGAAATGATATGTGTAATTTATGTCCCTAGATGCTCCCTGTATGTTGGTCCTGTTTGTGGCCGGGCTGGGAAAAAGTATCACACATGGTATCGCCATACTCAAGAGGAGTAGCAGAGTGTGTTTTAGGGTGTAGTTGCAAGTATGCATATGCCATGTGAGAGAAATAACCCCTTAATATGACAATTTGGGGAAAAAACAAAAAAACAAACACAATACTCACCATGCCCCTTACTAAATACTTTGGAATGTCTACTTTCCAAAAAAGGGTCATTTGGGGCCTATTAGTACTGTCCTGGCTTCTTAGGCCTGGTTCACACTGGGGCGACAAACGCTCCGACATTGGGAGCTCATGTCGCATGACGTGTGAAAATCAATGTTTCCCTATGGGAGCCGTCTTAACTGGTCCGACACATGTCGGTCCGACTTTGAGAATGCTCCCTGTACTACTTTGGTCCGACTTTGATCCGACTTCAGCCCATTGACTATCATTGAAGTCGGATCAAAGTCGGACCGCAGTCTTGCATGGTCCGACTTTGGCATGCGACTTGTGCTGTACTGCTCGAGGGGGAACTCCACGCCAAATTTTAAATAAAAAAACCGGCGTGGGTTCCCCTCCAGAGGCATACCAGGCCCTTGGGTCTGGTCTGGATTTGAACGGCACCCCTACGCCGAAAAAATGGCGTGGGGGGTCCCCCCAAAATCCAAAGCAGACCCTTATCCGAGCACACAACCTGGCAGGCCGCAGGGGAAGAGGGGGGGACGAGAGAGCGGCCCCCCCTCCCGCCTGAACCGTACCAGGCCGCATGCCCTCAACATGGGGGGTTTGGTGCTCTGGGGCATGTTGATGAGGACAGGGCCTCTTCCCGACAACCCTGGCCCTTGGTTGTCGGGGTCTGCGGGCGGGGGGGCTTATCGGAATCCGGGAGCCCCCTTCAATAAGGGGGCCCCCCCACCCTATGTGAATGAGTATGGGGTACATCGTACCCCTACCCATTCACCTGGTGGAAAAAAATTGCAATAAAAAACACTACACAGATTTTTAAAGTAATTTATTGCACAGCTCCGGCGCTCTTCTTCCGACTTCGGGGGTCTCCGGTGTCGTCGCCGCGCTCTCCGGTTCTTTCTTCCGCCGGGCCTCCGCTAACTTCTTTTTAGCTCTCTTGCTAACGGAGGCCCGGTCTTCCCGTTGTCTCGTCCGGCTCTCCGTTGTCCTTCTGCCGGCCCCTCCACTAACTTCTTGGTAGCTCTTTCGCTAGTGGAGGGGCGCGGTCTTCCCGTTGTCGTCGGCTTCTTCTTCCCTCTTCTCCTCCTCGATGTTGACGCGTCGCTTCTTCCCGCTGTAATACTGGCTCTCCGCTCCGCATTAATATAGGCTTCTCATGACGTCACAGTCACATGTTCTCATGACGTCACAGTCACATGCTCCGGGGCCATGTGCCCCGGAACATGTGACTGTGACGTCATGAGAAGCCTATATTAATGCGGAGCGGAGAGCCAGTATTACAGCGGGAGGAAGCGACGCGTCAACATCGAGAAGGAGAAGAGGGAAGAAGACGCCGACGGCGGCGACGGGAAGACCGGCCCCTCCACTAGCGAAAGAGCTAAAAAGAAGTTAGCGGAGGCCCGGCGGAAGAAAGAGCAGGAGACGACACCGGAGACCCCCGAAGTCGGAAAAGACCCCCGGAAGTCGGAAGAAGACCCCCGGAGCTGTGTAATAAATTACTTTAAAAACCTGTGTAGTGTTTTTTTATTGCAATTTTTTCCACCAGGTGAATGGGTAGGGGTACGATGTACCCCATACTCATTCACATAGGGTGGGGGGGCCGGTATCTGGGGGCCCCCTTATTGAAGGGGGCTCCCGGATTCCGATAAGCCCCCCGCCCGCAGACCCCGACAACCAACGGCCAGGGTTGTCGGGACGAGGCCCTGTCCTCATCAACATGGGGGCAGGGTGCTCTGGGGTGGGGGGGCCGCAGGTCACCCCCCTGCCCCAGAGCACCAAACCCCCCCATGTTGAGGGCATGCGGCCTGGTACGGTTCAGGAGGGAGGGGGGCCGCTCTCTCGTCCCCCCCTCTTCCCCTGCGGCCTGCCAGGTTGTGTGCTCGGATAAGGGTCTGGTTTGGATTTTGGGGGGACCCCCACGCCGTTTTTTCGGCGTAGGGGCGCCCGTTCAAATCCAGACCCAAGGGCCTGGTATGCCTCTGGAGGGGAACCCACGCCGGTTTTTTTTTTATTTAAAATTTGGCCTGGAGTTCCCCCTCAAGATTCATACCAAACACAGTGCCTGATATTGGCGGGGATCCAAGTCGGATCCCCGTTCATTGAAAGTCGGACATATGTCGGCCTCATGTCGCAGGGCAAAGTCGGATCCAAAGTAGGACGGATGTCGTGTCGCACTAGTGTGAACCCAGCCTTAGTGTCTCAAGAAATTAGACAGGCCGTCATTACATCAGGTGTGAGCAATTTGCAGTGATTGGCACCATAGCTTGTAGACTCAAACTTTCACAAAGACCAAATATAAACCAATTTTGGTTATTTTTACCAAAGATATATAGCAGTATAAATTTTGGCCAAAGTGTATACATTTTTTTTACCAATTTACAAAATTTTATAAACAAAAACTAAGAAAAATTCTTATTTTTTTATTTATAGTGCAAAATATAAGTAACCCAGTGGTGATTAAATACCACCAAAAGAAAGCTATTTGTGTGGGAAAAAAATTAAATAAAATGTCATATGGGTACAGCATGAATGAGTAATTTTCACTCAAAATTGGCCTGGTTAGGACGGGTGTATAAGTGCCCAGTGGGCAAGTGGTTAAACCCATCATATTCAAACAGCTCTAACGCAGATGTGGCCCTAGAGGCTGCATGTGTGGGCTCTTATGAGTCATTAAAAAAAAAATCTGGTTTATAGAGGTCCAACCGCACCACTTCCTCTGACACCGGCAATGAAAGCAGTCCTGAAAGCCTAGTCGATAGCTCGAGCAGAAAGACCCACTCCTTCTGGGCACTTATCACAATATACTCCACTATGGTTTAATCCGCTGCTCCCTGAATTCGCCTCCATACCTGATGAACGGGTCTGGGTGGAGAAGGGCGTTGAATATCTGGGGGGGGGGGGGGGGGTTTGAAGACATTTGATTTTCTGAAATCAGTTTGACCTCCCTAATAAGTACTTTTTTAGATACCTTCAGCTCAGACATGCATTCTATACTCAATTTGTCACTGACTCGGTTGCCTTCTTTACTTCCACCCTTAAAATGATCTTCAGAGATTATACACTGACTAAACCTCTATCTAATTTATATCAGTCTATGCTTCCCTCGGTCCATACAGGCCTCGAGTTGACTAGATCTAAGTAGACATCAGACTTCCCAGAGCTAGACGATGAGGACTGGGAGGAGATGTGGGAATGCCCCTTCGTACAGTTAGTATCCGCTAAAGATAGACTAGTAATACAATTCAAAATATTACATAGAATTAAATTTCACCCCTGCACGCTTGCATAAAATGTATCCCTCTATCCCTGCGGTTTGTTGGCGCTGCACAGTAGATCAATCGGATTTCATACACATCTTCTGCCACTGCCCTCACATCTGCAATTTTTGGGCAGAGGTCATATCATTTATTCACACAGTGACTACTTTTTCAGATACCGCACTCAATGGAGGTCCGTCTCTTGGGCCTGGTTGATTACCTAGCCAACCGTAGAGCCCCCAGAATTCTGATTGGATTTCTATTGTTTTATGCAAGAAAAATCATTGTACTTCACTGGAAGGATCCAGCTGCCCCTACCCTGGCCGCATGAAAAAAACTGGTCAACTCTAATCTGTCCTTATACAAGGCCACTTACCTGTTGAGGGGATGTCAACTAAAGTTCCTCAAAGTGTGGGACATTTGGACTGAAGCCCCCTCCACCAACGCAGACCCTGATCTTTCTCCGTAAACATTCCACCCCCTACGTTAAAGTTACAAGACCCAAAGATTGACCCCGACTGGTTTAAATACAAGCATTTTGCAGGTGTACTGTATATTTGGGAGTGCACTTTTAGTCTAAGTTCCAGTTAGGGCACTTATGTTTTTGACTGTTCTAAGTCATGTTATGTAGTGTAAAGTTTCTGAGCTCTGTTTTTGTATGTTACTCTTTTTCAAAAACCTCAATAAAAAAAAGGATAAACAAAAAAAAAAAAAAGAACCACACACACACACACACACACACCATCTTCCAACCACACAATTTGCAATGTTGTAAATTTAGGAAATACTCAATTCTCCCATATAGGAGGCAATTTTGGATATTTAAAATCAAACATAGTTTAAATTGGAGTTTACAAGTTACCTGACTTTTTCCTTCTGCTACAGCCAATACTGGTAATACACACCAATGCTGAAAAGTAAAAAAAAGGAGAAAGTAGTCAGTACAGTTGGTAAATATAATTTTCTACCTTGTTTGTACAGTAAATCAAAATTCCTATTAAAAACGCACACGTTTCTATAAAATCAATATATTGTCAATTATGACCAGAATTTGCCTGTACTGTAAATCCCATGTTCACATTTTATTTTAGAAGGTACCAAAAAATTAAGTACGAGGACACTAGAATAAAAATTCTGGATTGCAGCTTGTGTCCCACTCAGACTGGCTGAGGAGTTGTATACATCCCTACGTTAGTGGTGGTCAGCTTGAAAATTACAGAGGCTGCACTTCCAGATGGCCACACATTTGTAACTTATTTTTGGATGTTGAGGAGTATCACATAAAAGTACAGGTAGCCCATTCAATAATGAGTTGTACCACACCTCAATGCCTGAACATCTGTACTGCAATGCACGCTAAACAGAAAAAAAGAGTCATCACCGATGTAAGTATTGGCAATAAAAAACACCTCCAACATTGGTGTCAGAGGAAACAATAAAGGGATTTTTATAACAGCTTACCTGTAAAATCCTTTTCTTGGAGTACATCACGGGACACAGAGCGACTTAGTCATTACTAATGGGTTATATAGATTACCTTCAGGTGTTGGCACTGGCCAATTCCAAACCGGAAGTACCCTCCCCTATATAAGCCCCTCCCACCCGGGAGCACCTCAGTTTTGTAGCCAAGCAATAAGTGTCCCAAAAAGAGGGGTGGGAGCTCTGTGTCCCGTGATGTACTCCAAGAAAAGGATTTTACAGGTAAGCTGTTATAAAAATCCCTTTTTCTTTTTCGTACATCACGGGACACAGAGCGACTTAGTCATTACTAATGGGACGTCCCAAAGCAATGCCAAATGAGGGGAGGGATACATAAGCTGGGCGCCATCAGGCATGAGGATCTTTTGCGGCCTGCAACACACTGCGCCCAAAGGCGACATCCTCCTGACTTCTAACGTCTACCTGGTAGAACCTAGTAAACGTGTGTACCGAAGACCATGTTGCGGCCTTACATACTTGAGCCAGGGAGGCCTGGTGATGCACTGCCCATGAAGTTCCAACTGCTCTTGTGGAGTGCGCCCTAACTTTGAACGGAGACGGTCTCTTTCTCAAGCCATAGGCTTGTATTATGACCTGTCGAATCCACTTGGCTAAAGTAGATTTTGATGCTGCCTGACCCTTTCTGGGGCCTTCCGGCAGAACAAATAAAGAATCCGTTCTGCGAATCTGAGCAGTGGCTTTTAGATAAGCTTTAACTGCTCTTACTACATCCAAAGAATGCAATAACTTTTCCTCTACCGAGCTAGGTTTGGGGAAAAAAGAAGGAAGAACCACATCTTGGTTCAAATGAAACCTCGATACCACCTTAGGAAGAAAGGCTGGATGAGGACGTAATACTACTCTGTCCTTATGGACAACCAGATATGGCTCCTTACAGGACAAGGCGGCTAATTCCGATACTCTTTTAGCCGAACAAACGGCTACTAAGAAAATCAATTTCCTGGTGAGAAGAACCAAGGAAATGTGTTGTAATGGTTCAAACGGTTGTTTCTGTAGAACCGACAGAACCAGGTTTAGGTCCCAAGGACATATGGGAATACTAACCGGAGGGCTAATACGCATCACTGCTTGTATAAAGGCTTTGACTAGTGAATGCGAAGCCAAGGGCCTTTGAAAAAATATTGACAAGGCCGAAATCTGACCCTTGATAGTACTCAAGGCAAGCTTCCTATCTACAGCCCAGTGTAGGAAGTCCAAAATCCTCCCTATCACGTACTTACGTGGATGCCATTTCTTGGCCTCACACCACGTAATGTATGCTTTCCAGATCCTATAATAGATCTGCCTGGATACCGGTTTCCTGGCATTGATCATGGTAGATACCACAGAATTAGAGAGCCCTCTCTTTTTCAGAATGTGGGCTTCAATAGCCAGGCCGTCAAACCTAGGGCTGGTAAGGAAGGGTGGTATATCGGTCCCTGCGACAGCAGGTCCGGACGATGTGGGAGGGTCCAAGGACTCCTCACTGACATTTTTACAATCTCCGCGTACCATGCCCTTCGGGGCCACGCTGGAGCCACCAGAATCACTGGTTTCTTTTCTACCCTGATTCTGCGGAGTAATCGCGGTAACAATTGTGGCGGTGGGAATGCATATATCAGCTTGAACTGATCCCAAGGGAACACTAGGGCATCCGAGCCGCAAGCTAGGGGATCCCTTGTGCGAGACACAAATCTGTCCACCTTTGCGTTGAATCTGGATGCTAGCAGATCTACATCCGGTGTTCCCCACCGCTGGCATATTGCCTGAAAAACCTCGGGGTGAAGAGACCATTCCCCCGGGTATAATTGTTGGCGACTTAGAAAGTCCGCTCTCCAATTTTCCACTCCTGGGATGAAAACCGCGGATATGGCTGGGACATATTTTTCTGCCCACTCCAGGATGCAATTTGCTTCCCTCTGGGCTGCACGACTTTTGGTGCCACCCTGGTGATTGATATATGCCACTGCCGTGGCATTGTCTGATTGAATTCTGACAGGGGACCCTTGGAGTTTGGATGTCCATGCTACTAGGGCATACCGGGCTGCTCGTATCTCTAAGAGATTGATGGGCAGGGCCTTTTCTGCTTCTGACCACTTGCCCTGGAGAGACCATTGCTCCAGTACTGCCCCCCAGCCTATGAGGCTGGCATCTGTAGTGACCACCTTCCAAGAAACCGGACTGAAGGGTTTCCCTCTTTCCAGATTCTGGGGCACCAACCACCAATGGAGGCTCTTGCGAACGGAAGGGGACAGGGACATTGGTAAGGCTAAAGCCTGAACTTTTTTGTTCCAGGCTGACAGTATGGCCCTTTGCAAATTCCTTGAATGGAATTGACCGTAGGGTACCGCTTCGAATGAAGCCACCATCTTTCCCAGCAGCCTCATGCAGAGGCGTATGGATGGTTTTCTTTTTGTACCCACTAAGTGGGTCAAATCTTTTAAAGACGACACCTTCTCTGGAGGTAAGAAAATCTTTCTCTGATTTGAATCCAGCCTTAGCCCTAAGTATTCCAGACTTTTGACTGGTCTTAGAGCTGACTTGTCCCGGTTGATAATCCAACCGTGATATTCCAGATACTCGATTGTCTTGTGAATAGCTACTTCCAGCTTTTCCACTGAGTGGTCTATTAGTAGCAGGTCGTCTAGATATGCCATTATCGTTACACCCTGTGTTCTTAGATTGGCCAATAATGGGGCCAGAATTTTTGTGAACACTCGTGGTGCTGTGGCCAGACCGAAAGGTAAGGCTCTGAACTGAAAATGGCGCCCTTCTACTGCAAAGCGTAGAAATTTCTGGTGGGCCGGAAAGATGGGAATATGCAGATAAGCATCCTTTATGTCGATCGAGGCTAGCCATTCCTGCCCTTGTAGGGCGGTGGCCACCGATCGGATCGACTCCATCCGAAAAGTCCTGATATTTAGGAACTTGTTTAGCCCTTTTAGATTTAATATGGGCCTCACGTCCCCATTTGGTTTGGGGACTGTGAAAAGGTTCGAGTAAAACCCGAATCCGCTTTCTTCCAGGGGAACCTTCATGATTACACCTTGGAGCAATAGTTGTTCTAGTGCCAGAAGGAGGGATCCTCTCTTTTGGGGATCTCTTGGCACGTTTGACCTCATAAATTGGGCAGGAGGAGTGCCTTTTAACTCCAGCTTGTATCCCAGACTTACTGCGGAGAGCACCCATCTGTCTCTGATGGTGTCCCGCCAGGTCTCTGTGAACAACTGAAGCCTTCCCCCCACCCGATTGAGTGGGGGCAACGCTTCATCCCTGATTTCTGCCCCCTGAATTTGACCGCGGAGGCCGTCGGAACTGCTTCACAGCCGATGTGCCTGGGACTGGAGAAGTAGGCCTCTTAAAAGAAGGACTTCTACCCTTGTTCTTAACCGGTAAGAGTGAACTTTTACCGGCAGAAATTTTCTGGATATATTTGTCCAGATCTTCTCCAAATAAGCGTTCTCCATGAAATGGGAAGCTAACCAGCAGTTTTTTACAGGGAGCTTCAGCAGACCAGTTTTTGATCCACAGAAGCCTACGCATATGTACTATAGACAGCGTAAAGCGGGAGGCCTGTTGGATTGTATCCTTTATGGCGTCCACCGCAAAACACAAGGCTCTAGGCAGGTCAGCTAGGGCAAGAGCCTGCTGATCTAGTAAGTCCCTTAAGACTTGTTTCAACTGATCTTTCACTGCTTGGCAGACTCCAATCGCTGCTACCGCATGTTGTGTCACCAAACTTGCTGTAGAGAAAGCAGATTTTAGTAAAGACTCCAATTTTTTATCTATTGGGTCTTTGAACATTGGAACATTATCTACTGGACATGTCAGTGATTTGTTAACAGAAGAGATGGCTGCGTCCACTGTAGGGACCCTCCATTTTTTTATGAACTTATCCTCCATGGGATAGATCACCGGAAATCTCTTGGGGGGAGCAAATATTTTATCAGGATGCTCCCAATCCTGGTAAATAAGCCCTTCTAATAAAGGGTGGATTGGGAAGGAACAGACAGCCTGGGGAGCTTTTAGCGACCCCAGCGAGGAAACCGTAGTGGATGGTGGTTCCGCCAGAGGCATTTTAAATGCTGATCGGACCATATTAGTCAGAGACTGAACCCATAATCTTTCAGCCTGAGATGCTGAGAAAGGTTCTTCCACTGTTGATTCCTCCATAACTGAATCAACCTCATCCTGATCCCCTTCAGGTAGGTCGATCTCTGTGTGGGGCTGTTCCTCCACTAACAGGCACTCTGAAGGAGGAGACGGAGATCGGACGCGCTTTTCCTGAGACAGGGAAGCAGCGATCAATGCTGTTAATCTCTCTTCCAATCCTCCCAGAGTTGAGGATAAAACCTCCTCTGTTATATATACAGGAGCAGGTGGACTGGGGACAACCGCAGCACCAGGCAAACCTGCGGGGTTTCTATGGCTACTGACCTCTGAATTCTCAGGGGAGATTGGTGCAGTACAAGCATGCCCAATATCCTCAGAGCCCGATGGAGACCCCTTTGGCTTCCTGGAAGATCTATTTCCGGAGCGTCTGGACGACATATCCTTTAAGCACAAAGCTGAGGTATTCCCGTCGTCATACACCAATTTTGCTGGTAATAGTCTAACACAGGTGCTGCTATATACCAGCTGGTGTCCACTAAAGTGCCTTTCTATGGGGATGCCTGCATCAACCGCCTCTGTGTGCCACTGTTTGTTGCTAGCTCTGTTTGCATGCAGCTGACACTTGTACTGTGTCTTTTAACCATGCTGGGACGCCCGCACATGCGGAGAAGCGCCGTGGCGCGCATCGAGCGTCATCCACCCGCCCCGCCCCTTTTTTTCATAGGAGGCGCGTGCACGCGCCCGCGCGTGCCCCCGTGCGCCATTGGCGCCCTTTTCGAAATCAAACAGGGGACTAGGAGCCAGGGCCCTTTTTTAGGCTTGGGGGTCCCCCAATAGAACCAAGTTCCTGGGGGCCCCCACTTACCTGATCCCCGCCGCAGGACTTTGTTTGGTCCACAGAAGTCCAAACTTCACCTATCACGGCAGGCATTGTAATTAAACCTTCAGGGACCGTGTTCCCAAGGATTCCACTCCCCTGGACCTGTATAGCACCCTGCACAGACAACATCTTGGTCGTGGGTATGACCAGAGCTCTGGATCCCAGGGTCCAGCCCTCCTAAGAGAAGCATTACAGGCAAAACCTTGCTCTTCTGCTGCAAGGCCCGGGTACCAACCGTTTAGCTATGAAGCTTTTTTGGTGGGATCCGGAACAGCTTACTAAGGCCCAAAAGATCCTGTACGCAAGCCCAGTGAAAACACATGTTACTCTTTGGCCAACACCTTAGACACTGGCAAAAAACTGAGGTGCTCCCGGGTGGGAGGGGCTTATATAGGGGAGGGTACTTCCGGTTTGGAATTGGCCAGTGCCAACACCTGAAGGTAATCTATATAACCCATTATAAATGACTAAGTCGCTCTGTGTCCCGTGATGTACGAAAAAGAAAATAACCTCCCGCATTGGTGTGAGTAGATGCAATAAAAAAATCCCCAGCACTGGTGCCAGTGACAGCAAAAATAATCCCAGCATCAATGACCATAAAAACAACTTCAAGCATTAGTGCCAATAGACACAATACTAACCCCTAGCAATGGTGTTAGTGGACACCATAATAACCTCTAGCATTAGTGTTTGTGGACACAATTATAATGCTAAGGCCTCATGCCCACGGGCGTTTTTTCAGCCGCGTTTTTGAGCGTTTTTTACAGCTTAAAAACGCCTGTCCATGTTAGTCTATAGCTTCATGCCCACCTAGGCGTTTTTGAGCTGTAAAGAGCATAGGCGTTTGTAAGCTGTAAAAAAAACCCAGGGCCAGTGCGTTCCTCAGCGTCAGAACTAGGCAGGAAAAAACGCGAGCGTCAAAAAACGCGCAAAAACGCGCACTAACGCGCAAAAAACGCGCACTAACGCGCGGTCGCGTTTTTAGCTCCGACGTTTTTTTTTTGTTTTTTTTTTGTTTTTTTTTCAAAAAAAAAAAAAAAAAATATTTACAATAACATGGACAGGCGTTTTTAAGCTGCAAAAAACGCAGCTGTAAAAACGCCAGTGGGCATGAGGCCTAATAATCAGAGGTAGCAACAAAAACCCCCATCATTGGTGTCAGTCACTGCAATATCAGATTAAAACCAGATGAACGGACCTGTGTCCGGTGATGAATTCTAGGCAAGGGTTTCTACAGGTAAGTCAAAAAACAGTCTTAATTGTACATCACAGGATACACAAGAGTTAATTCCTAAACTACTTGGATGTCCAAAAGCAATCCCATAAGAAATGGGCAAGAGCAAACGGCTATCAGGCCCAACCAGCAACAATCTTCTTAACATAAGAGGAGGAAACACTGACAAGGACATTACAAAAGCCACTTGCAGGACTTTATGACCAAGGACGGCATCTGTCAAGACAACCAACACTTCTGGAAGAGGGGGCCTTCACAGGAAAGGCAATCCCATCTTTCAAGTCATACACTTAAAATGTAATGACTTCTACTTCAAAAAGGCCCAAGGATCCCTGGATCTGTACACAAATCTGTCCATGACCTCTGGATGGAGGGGTCACTCTCAGGATCCAGTCATTGGTGTATTGGAGAGTCCGCTTGCAAATTTCCTATGCCAGAAATGTATATCACGGACGGAAGAGAGCATCGAGTTCCGCCCAAGTCAGATTGCTCTCTGCTTCCCGAAGAGCGGCCTGACTTCTGGTACTGGAAATAGTAATGTTGTGCTGTCAACAATAAACAAATCATATACTGTACAGTAGGTAATGTGCATAAATAAATATGTAAAAGGTGACTGCGTCAATAGGTACTTCTGTAATATCCACAAGTATCAAGTGACAATAAGTTAACTAAACATATAATATATAACGTCCCAATGGTGACAGTAAAGTGCAAGGTGATTAACCACTTAAGCCCCGGACCATTTGGTAGCTAAAGGACCAGAGGTGAATTCAGAATTTTGCACTGCGCTGCTTTAACTGTAAATTGTGCGGACATGCAATGTTGTACCCAAACGAAATTTGCGTCCTTTTCTTCCCACAAATAGAGCTTTCTTTTAATGGTATTTGATTGCCTCTGCGATTTTTATTTTTTGCGATATAAATGGAAAAAGACCGAAAATTTTGAAAAAAAAATGATATTTTCTACTTTTTGTTATAAGAAAAATCGAATAAACTCAATTTTAGTCATACATTTAGGCCAAAATGTATTCAGCCACATGTCTTTAGTAAAAAAAATTTCAATAAGCATATATTTATCGGTTTGCGCAAAAGTTATAGCGTTTACAAACTAGGGTACATTTTCTGGAATTTACACAGCTTTTAATTTATGACTGCCTATCTCATTTCTTGAGGTGCTAAAATGACAGGGCAGTACAAAACCCCCCCAAATGACCCCATTTTAGAAAGTAGACACCCCAAGGAAATTGCTGAGAGGCATGTTGAGCCCATTGAATATTTTTTTTTTTTTGTCCCAAGTGATTGAATAATGACAAAAAAAAAAAAAAAAAAAATTACAAAAAGTTGTCACTAAATGATATATTGCTCACACATGCCATGGTTATATGTGGAATTGCACCCCAAAATACATTCTGCTGCTTCTCCTGAGTACGGGGATACCACATGTGTGGGACTTTTTGGGAGCCTAGCCGCGTACGGAACCCCAAAACCAAGCACCGCCTTCAGGCTTTCTAAGGGTGTAAATTTTTGATTTCACTCCTCACTGCCTATCACAGTTTCGGAGGCCATGGAATGCCCAGATGGCACAAACCCCCCCAAATGACCCCATTTTGGAACGTAGACACCCCAAGGAAATTGCTGAGAGGCCTGTTGAGCCCATTGAATATTTTTTTTTTTGTCCCAAGTGATTGAATAATGACAAAAAAATAAAAAAATTACAAAAAAGTTGTCACTAAATGATATATTGCTCACACATGCCATGGTTATATGTGGAATTGCACCCCAAAATACATTCTGCTGCTTCTCCTGAGTACGGGGATACCACATGTGTGGGACTTTTTAGGAGCCTAGCCACGTACAGGACCCCGGAAACCAAGCACCGCCTCCAGGATTTCTAAGGGCGCAAATTTTTGATTTCACTCCTCACTACCTATCACAGTTTTGAAGGCCATAAAATGCCAAAAGAGCACAAAACCCCCCCCAAATGACCCCATTTTGGAAAGTAGACACCCCAAGCTGTTTGCTGAGAGGCATGGTGAGTATTTTACAGCTCTCATTTGTTTTTGAAAATGAAGAAAGAACATTTTTTTTTTCTTTTTTTTTTCAATTTTCAAAACTTTGTGACAAAAAGCGAGATCGGCAAAATACTCACAATACCTCTCAGCAAATAGCTTGGGGTGTCTACTTTCCAAAATGGGGTCATTTGGGGGGGTTTTGTGCCATCTGGGCATTCCATGGCCTCCGAAACTGTGATAGGCAGTGAGAAGTGAAATCAAAAATTGACACCCTTAGAAAGCCTGAAGGCGGTGATTGGTTTTTGGGGTCCCGTACGCGGCTAGGCTCCCAAAAAGTCTCACACATGTGGTATCCCCGTACTCAGGAGAAGCAACAGAATGTATTTTGGGGTGTAATTCCACATATGCCCATGGCATGTTTGAGCAATATATCATTTAGTGACAACTTTGTGCAAAAAAAAATAAAAATTTTTATTTTTTCCGCAACTTGTGTCAACATATAAAATATTCCATGGACTCGACATGCCTCTCAGTATATAGCTTGGGGTGTCTACTTTCCAAAATGGGGTCATTTGGGGGGGTTTTGAACTGTTCTGGCATTTTATACACAACATTAGGAAGCTTACATCCACTCTTCTAACCACTTGAAGACAAAGCCCTTTTTGACACTTGTTTACATGAAAACATATTTATTTTTGCAAGAAAATTATGTTGAACCCCCAAACATTATATATATTTTTAAAGCAAAGGCCCTACAGAATAAAAATTTGCGCAGCGATTTTTCAAACGCATTTTTTTGGAAAAAAATACACTTTTTTTAATTTTAATGCACTAAAACACACTATATTGCCCAAATGTTTGATGAAATAAAAAAGATGATCTTAGGCCGAGTACATAGATACCAAACACGACATGCTTTAAAATTTCGCACAAACGCGCATTGGCGACAAACTACATACATTTTTAAAAGCATTTACAGGTTACCCCGTTAGATTTACAGAGGAGGGCAGGACAGGGGTGCTTTTTTTTTTATTTTATTTTTTTTGCTTTTTTATTTTATTTTTAAACTGTTGCTTCCATATTTATTTATTTTTATCACTTTTATTGTTATCTCAGGGAATGTAAATATCCCCTATGATAGCAATAGGTAATGACAGGTACTCTTTTTTGAAAAAACTGGGGTCTATTGGACCCTAGATCTTTCCTCTGCCCTCAAAGCATCTGACCACACCAAGATCGGTGTGATAAAATGCTTTCCCAATTTCCCAATGGCGCTTTTTATATCCGGGGGGGGGGACATTCTCTCCCACTGCTTGTAAAAGCAGTCCAGAGGCTAATTAGCCACTAGGATTGCTTTTACATGAAAGCCGGCCGCTGGCTGAAAAGAATGATACCAAGATGATACCTAAACCCGCAGGCATCATTCTGGTATAAACATTCAAAGTCCAGCAACATACCAGTACGTTGCTGGTCCTTGTTGGACATGTATTGTAATCTTTTTTTTCATGCAGCCTGTTGGCTGAACGAAAAAACAAGATTGATCGGTGGGTATGCCCACCATTAGAATACCGCCCTTCATCCACCCACTTCTAATGATGGGCATACATGCACCATTTATATATGCCGAAGCATGGGGGCATCTTCTCGCAAAAGTTATGCCGCGTACACATGGTCAGACTTTTCCACGGGCAAGCCTCCGTCGGAATTTCGACCGTATATACGCGGCATTAGGAGCAAAATCGCTCCTCCGCTCCTGCTGCCCCAATGCTTCGGCATATATGCTTTTTTTTTTTTAACTGTGGTGGTGAAATCACCTCCTACAGCACTGGAGTCGCAGGGATCAGGCCTGTCTCTCCGAACGCTGCAGTTATGTGTGTTGTGTTTTGTAAGTGACAGTGATCGATCGATACTGCACTTCGGTGGCCTGGGCTGGACGGAGGGGCAAAACGCAGGTGCTAGCAGGTATCTGGGCTGATCCCACTAACAGTGTGTTTTTGGGAACCCTAGACTGCTGGTGACGGTAGTATAGATCTGATCAGATATTGAGCTGATCAGATACTATACCACTAAGGGGGGTGTATGCTTCACGTGTGGGTGTTAGCGCTACTGGCACTAACCTGACGCTGCCTGGGGTGTGACGCAGACCCTCTCTGACGCTAAAACCTAATTGATATCACCCGCCGGGCGATCAGGGGGTTAAACCTTTATTGGGTTATATACGGCGGGTGCCCTGACACTATAAAAAGCAAACTAACCAACCAGCGTCACCCGTAACACTTATATGATGATCACTGGTGAAAGGGTTAACTAGGGGCAATTAGGGGGTTAAAACCTTTATTAGGTAATATATGGGGGTACCTGACGCTATATAAAAACCTGACGGCGAACCTAAAAAAAAATTACTGGCTACCTATCGGCATCACCGACACTAAGACAACGATCATAAAAACGATTGCTTAGCGACAGTGGTGATAGGGGGTGAAAGGGTTACCTGGGGGGCGATCAGGGGGTTAAACCTTTATTAGATAATATATGGGGGTACCTGACGCTATAAAAACCTGCAGCGAACCTAAAAAAAATTACTGGCTACCGATCAGCATCGCCGACGCTAAGACATCGATCAGAAAAATTATCGCTTAGTGACAGTGGTGATAGGGGGTGAAAGGGTTACCTGGGGGGCGATCAAGGGGGGTTAAACCTTCATTAGGTAATATATGGGGGTACCCGACGCTATAAAAACCTGCGGCGAACCTAAAAAAAAATTACTGGCTACCGATCAGCATCACCGACGCTAAGACATCGATCAGAAAAATGATTGCTTAGTGACGGCGGTGCTAGGGGGTGAAAGGGTTATCTGGGGGGTGATCAGGGGGTTAAACCTTTATTAGGGGGGGTTAGGGGGCTACACTGGACCTAAAACTAAATGTAGTGACACTTTTACAGTCACAAATGTCACTGATTGCAGTGATCACTAAATAAATGGTCACTGCAATCAGTGACACTGTGACTGGGGGCTGGGGGGTGATTTATGTGCCTATGTGTCCTGGTGTCAGTGTGCCGTTTTGTGTACTAACCTGCATCTTCTCCTGTACGGCGCTCGGTATATGTGAGCGCCGCAGGAGAGATGACATCACTTCCTCCTTCCTGGCAGGCAGGGGAAGCTCTCTCATTCGCCGGGAGCGATCGAGAGGGGGTGGCCGGAATCGAACGGCCGTCCCCTCATGCCGGATCGCTCCCGAAGGTAAAACGACCACCCACTGTAAAGAAGGGGGGTCCGATCGGACCCCCCAACTATACAAAGGCAATCACGTATATGTACGTGATTCTGCCTGTCGGTGCCATTCTGCCGACGTATATTTACAGTGGGCGGTCGTTAAGTGGTTAAGGTGCTCTAATTCTTCCACATTACAACAGTAAATAAAGGTGGTGTCTCTTAGGCCCCTTTCACACTGAGGCGTTGAAAAAACGCATAAAAAATATGACTTTTTTTACCGCGATTTTACTGCGTTCGCGGTAAAAATAGCGCTAACGCATATGCGGTTTTAGCGCGTTTTTAACGCGTTTTTACTGCGTTAGCGTCTGTTAATAACCCTACCCCCTTGCATCATATCCTGTGTACTTCCTGGTTTTGTACAGAACGCGGAGAAGATGGAGTTTCATGAGCTACTGTTGTTGTTTGTGCTCCATGTTTGGGAACATTTTCTGCAACAGCAGAGATCACAACGTCGATTTTGGGTGCATCCAATCCAACAAAGGCACTGTGATAGAGGACAATTTGCCATTCTCTATCATGATCTGAGAGAGCACCCTGACAAGTTCCGAAATTACACTCGGATGAGCATTGCAACGTAAGTATATGCCAGTTCTCTAAACCCACACCTAGTAGTCCCTAAACCCCTAATGCCAGTCTCGGCAGTCCCTAAACTACACCCATCCAATCCTCCCAACCGTAATCCCTACACTCCTAGTCCCAAAATCCTTAATCCCATCCTCCCAACCCTAATCCCTCCACTCATAGTCCCAAAATCCTTAATCCTATCCCACACTCCCAACCCTAATCCCTCCACTCCTAGTCCCAAAATCCTTAATCCTATCCCACACTCCCAACTCTAATCCCTCCACTCCTAGTCCCAAAATCCTTAATCCCATCCCATCCTCCCAACCCTAATCCCTCCACTCCTAGTCCCAAAATCCTTAATCCCATCCCATCCTCCCAACCCTAATCCCTACACTCCTAGTCCCAAAATCCTTAATCCCATCCCATCCTCCCAACCCTAATCCCTCCACTCCTAGTCCCAAAATCCTTAATCCTATCCCACACTCCCAACCCTAATCCCTCCACTCCTAGTCCCAAAATACAAACCATAATCTCACACCTGTATTAATAAAAATTTAAAACATAACCTTTCCCCTACCCTTACCTTACTTTTATCGTCTCCAAATCTATGTATTTCCATAGATTTGACTTTCTTCTTGACCTGCTGTCACCTGCGTTGTTGAGACAAGATACTAATTGTAGGGAAGCAATACCGCCATGTGAACGCTTACTTGTAACGCTGAGGTGAGTAATTTTAGAAATGACAATTTTTTTTAATCATTCTGAATTAAAAAACATTTTACAAAATTTTTGGGGTAAAAATATATTTTATTGGTCAATTTACACAACATGTGTAAAAATAAAACATTTTTTTGAAAAAAAAACATAAATATTAAATTTCGAACAAGAAATATTTTTATTTTGAACAGTAAATATTGAACTAGAAATAATTTTCTTTTTTGAACAGTCAAATTTTTTTATAAAACAACAAAAAATATATATAATAACAATTTTTTTTTTTAAAACTAATTTACTCTGAAAAACATACAGTAGTTACAAATCATGATAAAATTGGGGGTGAGGGTGTAAATCATCTCTAGTGTTTCCCTGAGGAGTAGGAGTAGGCGGAGGAGGATGAGGAGTTTGACAGCGAGGGAAATAATTTTGGCCCATACCGTATTGGGATGGAAATCTGGGACTGATATGGGGATTTGGGCCATAGGGATTGTAAGATGGTGTTGGAGCATCTTCCCACTGGTGTCTATAAGTTGTATTCGTTATTTGTGTGCTCAGTTCAAAGGGTTGGCCACGGGAAAGGGGGGGATTATTTTTAACTTGGTACGATTTTATTACTTTTAAAATATCGATACGCAAATCGCATTGATGCTCTTTAGGGATTTCTGCAATCTGGGGAACTAAACTCTTAGTAAAGGCTTCAATTTCGGGGTGGTCACTTTTTTGTGAATCCATTAATTTTTTCACCACATCTATAAATTGTTGGCTTTCCTTTGCCTTTGTTGTTGGTGTTCTTGCGATTCGTCTTGGCGGCTCTGGAGCACAAATGTCCCCCTCCTGCTGCTGTTCTATTTGTTCTTCATTTGCCGCTGGTCCTGCCGGTTGACTGTCCTCCTCCTCAGTACTGCTGAAATTATTCTCAGTTCTGTATACAATAAAAATAAGTAGAAAGTGCAAAATTAGTAATGCTCATTTATATACATTTATAAAAAATATAAACACTTTGAACATTTTAATATATACTGTCTCTCTTGCATCACCGGTCGCAGAAAGTCCAATTCTTGGAAATGGCAGTAGATTCTGCCTTTTCTTGATCCAGATCCACTTCGGACTTGGTTTTGTTTTAATAGTTCCCTTTTGAAATTGTCGCGAAGCGTCTTCCATCTCTTTTTTATGATTTTTACTGAAATTGAATAAAATTATTTTATTTTGCAGATATCTTGCCACTGGAAATACATACACATCACTGCAATATGAATTTAGGATTGGTATATCGACTATAAGCAACATTGTGAAGGAAACATGCGATGCCATTTGGAATCTCAAAAGTACATTTATGCCTGTCCCGAATAAGGATAAATGGGAAGATGTAGCCCAGCGGTTTTTGAATAAAACTAATTTTCCACACTGTCTAGGAGCTATTGACGGGAAACATATTCGACTTATAAAACCATGCCATAGCGGTAGTCAGTACTACAATTATAAAAAATTATTTTCGGTAGTTTTAATGGCTGTGGTGGATGCAGACTATAAATTTATTTTTGTAGATATAGGATCGTTTGGGAGCAGTGCAGACTCCGCTGTTTTCCAGAAAACCAAATTTGGAAAAAGACTTGCCTATAACCAGTTGGATTTACCCGAAAACAGACCTCTGCCTGGAACAGAAGGACCCGAAATGCTGTTTGTGTTTGTAGCGGACGATGCGTTTGCCATTCACGAACATTTGATGAAGCCGTATTCGTTAAGAAATCTGGATACCCGAAAGAGGATTTTCAACTACAGGCTGTGTCGGGCACGTAGACTTGTCGAATGCGCGTTTGGAATACTGGCTAACAAGTGGCAAATTTTACTGAAACCAATTAACCTCAGTGTGGACAATGCATGCAAGTTAATCAAAGCCGCGTGTATACTACACAATTTGGTGAGAGAAAGGGATGGAGTTAATTTTGAAGATACACTGTCAAACAGCATTGAACCGGCAAATTTCCTTCATGTTCGTGGGCCCATAGTAGGATTTACAATTCGTGATACTTTTGCAGACTATTTTATGAGTCCGGCTGGTGCACTAAGCTGGCAAGAAAATATGATATAAAAATTCTGTATACAGCCTTCACTTTCTTTCTAGTTACATATTTCATGCAGAATGTTTCATGTATGTTAAGTAAAAACTTTTTTTCATTCTGTAATGTTAAATGAAAAAATAAATGATTATTCTAACAATGTGTGTTTGTGTCAATTAGATTTAATTACTATATTGCAAAATAAACGTTCAAAAGAACATGGGGTATACTTTTTTTGGGATGGGATTATGGTTACAGTGGGTTAATCTGGACTTTGAAGGGTGAGATTATGGTTACGGTGGGGGATTTTGACATTAGGAGAGGTGGGATTATGGTTACAGTAGGTGTTTTGGGACTATTATATGTGGGATTATGGTTACAGTGGGTTAATCTGGACTATGATGGGTGGGATTAAGGTTGTGGTGGGTGGTTTGGGACTATGATGGGTGGGATTAAGGTTGTGGTGGGTGGTTTGGGACTATGATGGGTGGGATTATGGTTGTGGTGGGTGGTTTGGGACTATGATGGGTGGGATTATGGTTGTGGTGGGTGGTTTGGGACTATGATGGGTGGGATTATGGTTGTGGTGGGTGGTTTGGGACTATGATGGGTGGGATTATGGTTGTGGTGGGTGGTTTGGGACTATGATGGGTGGGATTATGGTTGTGGTGGGTGGTTTGGGACTATGATGGGTGGGATTATGGTTGTGGTGGGTGGTTTGGGACTATGATGGGTGGGATTAAGGTTGTGGTGGGTGGTTTGGGACTATAATAGGTGGGTGGTTTAGGACTATGAGAGAGCTCTATTAGGTTAGGGTGGGGGGGTATGGTTCTATGAGGGGTGGGATTAAGGTTTGCCGGTTTTGGTCCTATGGGGATGGGGGTTTGGGACTAACAGCATACTGAATAGGGTAATGAAGGACTAGAGTAGGGACTAGATTGGGATTGCAGCTACTTACTTTTCTCAGTTTTTGACATGCTTGATAAAGATGTCCAATTTTCAATGTGCTGGGCAGCAACATCATTCCATCCTGCTCGTTTTTTTAGACGGTTTGCATAGTGAGGGCTTCTTTTGTTCCATAGTTCAGGGTGCCTCCTCATACTGTCAATGAACTCCTCCGGATCAGAGGTTCTTTCATTTGATTCTCCACATGCTTCTGCAGATGCTTCTGTTATTTTTTACCGCGTTTTTACCGCGGTTCCCATTCAGTTCAATGGGGATAGGTGTTTTTACAGCGCTATTTTATGCGCCCTAAAGTTGCTGTAAAAAAGCTGTTTGCAGGATTTTTTTCAACGCCCAGCCAGCAAAACGCCTCAATGTGAAAGCCCTCAGTGATTTTACATTGAGAATGCTGGGGCAGGATTATTTCAGGCGTTATTACAGCGCTATTTTTAGCGCCAAAACGCTGTAATAACGCCTCAGTGTGAAAGGGGCCTTATAGTGTATATGACACCTCAGTGCTCACAGGCCTCTCACCTTACTGCTGTAAGGCAGAGGTGGGGGACTCGAGTCATCTGTTTGAGGACTTGCGACTTGACAGAATTCAATAAATGACTCGACTTGACTTGTCACTAATGACTTGCGACTTGACTTTGACTTGGGCAATATGTTTTGCAATGACTTGGCACCCCCCCGAAAATATTACCCACACACTGCGACTGATCCGATCTTCACCGCTGATAATTGCTCCGCCCACCACCGCCTCTGAGCCAATCAGCATTTGGAGCTGTACTGTAACCCGCCCTCCTCCTGCAGCCTGCCACATGTGACGAGAGAATACAGAAGAGGATAAAGTAAATGTGGCTGTACTCCGTGTACTGTATTGAGGCGGGCGGGAGTCTGCTCTGTTCCCTGTGGTTTACACTACCATCACCCCCGCTTGTTCTCCTGGCCACACTGCGACAGAGGAGAGGCACAGCTGTGGAATGCATTTTCTTAGAGCCCGCTTCTCCCTCTGTCAGGACCGGAGCGGCTGCGAGTCTGACAGTGAGTCACGAGTGATGTAGAGATGGGCTCTCTGATGTCCCCCCCCTCCCCTTCTCCGGTCAGCAGCACGAGAACGATGATCAAAGAGACACACAGACAGGGCTGTGTGCATTCTTAAGCCTCGTACACACGGTCGGACTTTCATCTGACTTTTCTGTGGATTTTTGTCCGAAGGGAGTTGGCCGGGCACACCCATAGCATACACACCACAGGACTTTTCTGCAAACTTTCCCTAAACTTTTTCCAACATTACGTGTTTTTTCTGCTCTCTACCGCCACCCTTTGGTCAACTTCTGCTATTGTTGGTTGATTTTAACATTATTTGTTTTGTCCATCGGACAAAAGTCTGATGGTTTTCTGTACACACGGTCGGACTTTGCTCCATCGGACTTTTGTTGGCCAAAAGTTTGTCCGTTTGTAGACCAAACTTTTGTCCGATGAAAACCAAAAAAGTTTGTCCGATGGAGCGTACAAACGGTCGGATTTTTTGGCAAACTTGCTCAAAATGACGTTTGTTGGCAAAAAGTCAGACCGTGTGTACGGGGCTTTAATCCTTAACCTTCTTCTGCCAGCAGCGGGGGTGGGGATTAATAAAGCAGCAGGACTGAGCAATTTACAGAGGGGGACACTGAGTGGCATGCAATCACTGTGCAGTAACCCCTAGCAACCGAATGGTGAGCAGTAATGTATAGCAACTGAATGTTACTTGTTTTGTGCTTAAAGTGGAGCTCCACCCTAAATAGCAACTTTTGCTATTTGGATGCCTCCCCCCCTCCGGTGTCACAATTGACACCTTTCAGGGCGGAGGGGGGTGAAGATACCTGTCTAAGACAGGTATTTTCACCCACATCCGGGAGTCCTGTCTCCGGGAATCTGCGGGAGTTACGTCACTTCCCGCAGACTTCCCTTGGTGTTCTGGGAGACACTCGGCTCCCAGAACACAGGAGCACCAATCAGAACGGCGCAGCGCGACTCGCGCATGCGCCGTAGGGAGCCGGGCATGAAGCCGCAGGGCTTCACTTCCTGGTTCCCTCAGCGAGGATGGCGGAGGGAGCAGCAGAGCGACGAGCGGTCGCTCGTCCTCTGCTGCGGACGTCGGTGGACTCCAGGACAGGTAAGTGTCCAAATATTAAAAGCCAGCAGCTGCTGTAGCTGTAGCTGCTGGCTTTTAATTTTTTTTTTCCGGTGGAGCAACCCCTTTAAATACTGAAATTTGCACTTAAAACTCGTTTTTTTTTACTTTTGGAAATGGCAGTAAAAACTTGCCTGTGCCAGTACATTTTGGGTGTCGCGTGTGGCTGTTCTGTCACAGAGGAAGAAAATTTGAATATCGTGCAAAAGTTCATTTATTTCACTAATGCAACTTAAAAGGTGAAACTAATATATGAGATAGACTCATTACATGCAAAGCAAGATAGTTCAAGCCGTGATTTGTCATAATTGTGATGATTATGGCTTACAGCTCATGAAAACCCCAAATCCACAATCTCAGAAAATTTGAATATTACATGCAATCAATAAAACAAGGATTGTACAAAGAACAATATCGGATCTCTGAAAAGTATAAGCATGCATATGTACTCAGTACTTGGTTTGGGCCCCTTTTGCAGCAATTACTGCCTCAATGTGGCCGTGGCATGGAAGCTATGAGCCTGTGGCACTGCTGAGGTCTTATGGAAGACCAGGATGCTTCAATAGCAGCCTTCAGCGCTTCTGCATTGTTCAGTCTCATGTCTCTCATCTTTCTCTTGGTAATGCCCCATAGATTCACTATGGGGTTCAGGTCAGGCGAGTTTGCTGGCCAATCAAGCACGGTAATCCCACAGTCATTGAACCAGGTTTTGGTTCTTTTGGCAGTGTGGGCAGGTGCCAAGTCCTGCCGGAAAATGAAGTCAGCATCCCCATAGAGCTCGTCTGCGGAAGGAAGCATGAAGTGCTCCAAAATCTCCTGGTAGACAACTGCGTTGACCCTGGACTTAATGAAGCACAGTGGACCAACCCCAGCAGATGGCATGGCTCCCCAAATCAACACAGACTGTGGAAACTTCACACTGGACTTCAAGCATCTTGCAGTGTGTGCCTCTCCATTCTTCCTCCATACTCTGGGTCCTTGGTTTCCAAATGAGATGCAAAATTTGCCCTGATCAGAAGAGAGGACTTTGGACCACTGAGCAACAGACCAGGTCTGTTTATCTTTAGCCCAGGGAAGACGCTTCTGACGTTGTTTGTTGTTCAGGAGTGGCTTGACAAGAGGAATATGACATTTGAAGCCCATGTCCAGGATCAGTCTGTGTGTGGTGGCTCTTGATGCACTGACTCCAGCCTCAGTCCACTCCTTGTGAAAGTCCCCAAAACATTTGAATGGCCTTTTCCTGACAATCCTCCCCAGGCTGCTGTCATCCCTGCTGCTTGTGCACCTTTTTCTTTCACATAACTTTCTATTAATGTGCTTTGATACAGCATTTTGGGAACATCCAACTTCTTTTGCAATTACCTTTATAGGCTTTCCCTCCTTATGGAGTGCGCCAGTGATGGTTTTCTGCACAACTGTTAGGTCAGCAGTCTTTCCCATGATTGTGATTCCTACTGAACCAGACCGAGAGACCATTTAAAAGGCTCAGGTACCCTTTGCAGGTGTTATGGCTTAATTAGCTGATTAGAGTGGGACACTTTGAGCCTAGAATATTGCACCTTTTCACAATATTCAAATTGTCTGAGATTGTGGATTTGGGGTTTTCATGAGCTGTAAGCCATAATCATCACAATTATGACAAATCACGGCTTGAACTATCTTGCTTTGCATGTAATGAGTCTATCTCATATATTAGTTTCACCTTTTAAGTTGCATTAGTGAAATAAATGAACTTTTGCAGGATATTCTAAATTTTTGAGTTTCACCTGTACAGTATATGTGTGTATTTACATGTATGTATGCGCTTTTAATCCTGACCCCCTAGATGTGTACAATCAACCTATTTTTTTTGCTTGTTCATAGTACCAGCAAAAAAATGCTGTTCCTCTGAAAAGCGATCCATTCTCAGATCGCTTTTCAGGAGGCATTTGACAGCCAGTAAAGATGCAATATGTTGCCTACTGACCGCCTGTTTTAACCCCTTAAATGCATCATCACTATGCTGCAACTGCATGCAATGCACACAGTTGCAGGGTGGTTGCCGTGCAGCCCCATTCACCTAGGGGTATACTTCAAGGGTACCCTGACTGGAAAAAGATTGAGAAACACCGACAGAGGAACTGATCCCTCCATTTTCCTCCTGCAGCCGCTGAATGCCTGCAGGAGGGAGAGGAGGAGAAGCAGGGGGAGAAATCGATTCCTTTATATGCAGCCACCCACTTGTGACCGGGCCCTGTTGTTCTGCCACCAGGCTCGGAGAAAAGTGCCCTGTCCGGGGGTCAGGGGGGCCCTTCATGGTCTCTTGCATCGGGGCCATGAAGGTTCTAGTTACGCCACTGTCCACCACCCTATGGTAAAATAGGCACACTTACCAGAGGGTGTGGACTCACATACCAAGAGTCAAATGAGCGTTTGTGAGGTATACCCCAACAAAATCTGGCTGTAGCAGATGGATGATATGAAGATCGCCCCATCAAAATATGTAAGTTTCACTTGAAGCAAACAGACTCCCAATATCAGTAGACATCAATGGGGAAGGCCGCTCCCAGATCTTTCCTCCCGTATAATGGACTTAAAATTGGCGTTTCAGTTGACAGTTTCTAAATTATGAAGTGTGGCCATTGTACAATGTGCATCAAGGGATCTCCAACCTCTTCTCAGGCCTCTCCAATCAAACACTTTGTAGATCTCCTGGAGAAGGGAAGGGGCCAATTCCAAAATGGCGTACGCAGTGGTGCCACCTAGCCGCATTTGGGTTGCATTTGTGCAGTCGTGCCATCAGCCATGAAGAAAAACCCATCCCTTAGCCAAGGAGGGGGATCAGTGTGCCCAAACAGGATGGCGCACACGCCCTGTTTGAACGGATTCTCCCAGCACCCTCTATTGCCACTGTCTGGGACCTGCTGCTTCCATAGGCACAGCATGGTAAAAAAAAAACAAAAAAAAAAAAACACATGCATAGTTGCCACTCAAACTCTCTAGTACCCAGCAAGGATACAGAACCGGTACCCACGAGTAGTGCAAAAAAATCCAACTTAGACTTACCGGTAACTTGTTTTCCAGAAGTCTTTCAGGACAGCACCTGCAGGACAGATATAGTGACTCCTCCCACCAACAACAGGAAACACTTTCTTCCTCCGGATCTTTAAAAGGGAGGTACCTCCCTACCATACCTCAGTTGTAGCAGAGAACCTCCAGCCCCGGCTGGAACACAAACACAAGTGTTAGTCACAGCATAGTACATCAAACTAATAGGACGGGTCGTTGCTGTCCTGAAAGACTTCTGGAAAACAAGTTACCGGTACGTCTAACTTAGATTTTCCCAAGGCGACTTTCAGGACAGCACCTTGAGAGGATAACAGAGACTTACCCCCTTAGGGCGGGACAACAGCCTGTAGGACCTTCCTGCCAAATGCCTGGTCACTGGCAGATGTGAGGTCAAGTCACCGGGAATATCCGACCCTTGGGTTCACTTAGACCTGCATACATGCGGTCATGCAGACTTAACTCTTTCTTTTCCTCACTTAGGCCAAGGGTAACATGAATGGCTCTAAGTAGCCCATCAACCTCTTCCAGGGATAATTTAAATTTGGAAGGGGCCACTTCAGTCTCAACTGAGTCCTCCGAATCCTCATCAGAAGGTGCGGGGTACTGTCCTTCCCTGGTAGCAGACTCCTCAGTCAGAGTTTCTAACACTGGTATAGCCAAAGACCCCTGGGAAGAATCTGAAGTGGAAGGCTGACTAGCAGCCAGGTTAACAAATGAGTCCTGAAAAGTTTGAATCGTGGCATAAAGTTCCTTCTTTACAGAGGCAATCAAATCATTGCATACTGAAGCGGATTCCTCTTTAACTAAAGAAAAAATGCAAGTACTGCATAGGGCTTTCTTCCAGTTCTCTCCCATTTCAGTCCTGCATCAAGGACATCTTTTTTGGGTCAGCGCTCTTGGCCTGGAGAAAAAGGGGAAAAAGCAAAGGATCCTTAGTGAGACCCTGTCTCTGCCGGTGGACCACCCCAAAAGGTGCAAAAAGAAGGAAACGTAAACACCTCCAGTGCCCAGACAGGCCCCTTGCCACTAGGAGGAGAACAGAAATATACAGGTAAAAGGAACAGGCAGACTTAAACTGCTGCCTCCTACCTGAGCCTTGCTGGTGCCTGTGCCTGTCCCCACCGCTGTAGCCGCAGCGTCTTCTATTGCAGGTGTAAAGCGAATTCGTGGCTTCACACGCCGTTTCCGGACTCCCATAGTGCCTCTGCACCGGACCAGAAACGGAAATAGGCAACAGCCTCTGTCCTGCCTCCTCCCCCCTGCGTTCACGCCGGAAATGACGCTTGCGCTGACCTGGTGACCCGCTCTGTCACTTCCGGCGTCTTGGACTACGCCAAAATGGCGGCAGTGGGCGCGCGACCGCCGCTCCAGGACAAACAGGTCACCTAGTCCACGGCTCCCCTCTGAGCACTCAGGGGGGAGAGGAGCCCGAAACTACCGCTTGCCATGCCTGGGTAGAGCGGGAGGACAGCAGTCTCCTATGGCGGAAAAAAAAAACAAGAGGGAAGCCCGTCTCCCAGGAGCATCTAAAAGACACTGACTCCCCTCACCGAAGATGTTCCCTCCGGGCCGGAGGAAACACAAAAACTGAGGTATGGTAGGGAGGTGACCCGGAAACGGCGTGCTGTGGCATCCAGAGTTGCCATAGAGGAGCAGTGCGGGAGGGGTGACGGTTGTGTCCCATTTATACAGGAGGTGTTTTACTGGCCAGATCACCAGGTGAGAACAGAGGGAAAAAATCCAAAAAACATCAGCAGTCATCACGTCTGATGATTGGATTGAGTGACCATCTGATCATAATACAGAAGTGATTTGGTGATTACATCTATTTCTTGAAACTGCCCCAGAGGGGAATGCGTATTTGGTCTTCTGTTGGTTCAGAGACCCATACATTGAGGTGAGCGGCCTACATATCTGGTGATGGAAACACTATAGGGATTCACTATCGGTTGCATATACAAGCACTCTGAATCACCTTTGAGGAATCTTCTCTGTATTGCATTTTTTTCTTTTTTCTGCCATCTGGCTGTGATTAAGAATCAAGTTTATGAACTCTCTACACGTTGCAATTTATTTGATTGGACATCCATTATTGGATTTTATCAAGTTTAGTTTCTTAATGAGCGCTGCACTATTTATTTCTGTATGGTAGGGAGGTACCTCCCTTTAAAGATCTGGAGGAAGAAGGTGTTTCCTGTGGTTGGTGGGAGGAGTCACTATATCTCAAGGTGCTGTCCTGAAAGAAGACTTGGGAAAAACAGCCCAATCTTCACCTTCTCCAGGATAAGCATCCCTAATAGGGTCTTCAGGGACTGTGCAAAGCAGACCGTGGCCCTAGATCTGTAAAAGCACCCCACCAGCTAACTCAGTTGAACTTTACAGGCCATTCCCAATCTTTGACTGGGGTCTGTGTACTGTTCCTCACCTTCTCCACACTTTTCTCTTCCTGTCATTCTGGTACAGATTAATCTTAGTTTCATCCATCCAAAGGATGCTTTTCCAGAACTGGTCTGGCTTTTTTTTTTTTTTTTGGCAAAGCCTAATCTGGCTTTTCTATTCTTCAGGGTTATGAATGGTTTGCACCTTGTGGTGAACCCTCTGTATTTTCTCTCGTGAAGTCTTCTCATGATTGTAGACTTTGACAATGATACGCCCACCTCCTGGAAAGTGTCCTTTACTGGTCTGTATTTTGTGAATGGGTTTTACTTTACCATAAGTGAGGATCCTGCGATCATCACAGTTGCCTTTTGTGGACGCCCAGGCCTTTTTATGTTGCTGAGCTCACCAGTGCGTTCTTCTTTCCTCAGAATGTACCAAACTTTTGATTTGGCCATTCCTAATGTTGCTGCTATCTCACTGTTTAATTTTTGAAGCCTTACATTGGCCTGTTTCACGTGCATGGACGGCTCCTTTGAACGCACAATGTAGGTTCATAGCAATAGATTGCAAATACCACACTTATGCCACGTACACACGGTCACACGGTCAGAATTTCCGCCAGCAAAAGTCCGATGTGAGCTTTTGGTCAGAAATTCCGACCACGTGTATGCTCCATCGGACTTTTGCTGTCGGAATTTTCGCCAACAAAAGATTGAGAGCAGGTTCTCAATTTTTCCGACGGAAAAAATTCCGATTGGAAATTCCGATCGTCTGTAGCATTTCCTCCACGCAAAATTCCGACGCATGCTCGGAAACAATTCGACGCATGCTCGGAAGCATTGAGCTCAATTTTCTCGGCTCGTCGTAGTGTTGTACGTCACTGTGTTCTTGACGGTCGAAAGTTCAGAGAACTTTTGAGTGACCGTGTGTATGCAAGCCAAGCTTGAGCGGAATTCCGTCAGAAAAACCATCCAAGGTTTTTCCGACGGAATTTCCACTCGTGTGTACAGGGCATTAGGATCAACTCCAAACCTTTAACCTGCTTAACATGAATAAACAACAAAAGAGAAGCCCACAGCTGGCCATGAAACAGCTTTTGATTCAATTGTCCTATTAAGAGCTGTATTTCCTAAACTCTTCCTCCAATTTGGATACACATACCCTCAAATTAAACCTGAGAGCGTGCACTGTCAGCCCATATCCATTATACAACTAAAGCTTCAATATGTTTTGGTAAATACCTGAAAAATCCAAAATTGTGCCTTTGTCCAAATATATACGGACGGACGGACGGACGGACGGACGGACGCACACACAAAGAAAATGCTCCCTCAGAAGACAGACAAGTTGAGTACCTACAGTATAATATATTACATACATACACAACGATTTTGCACTTCCACCTGCAGGTGGCATGCGGCGGGCCACTTCTGCTGTGATTATTCACACTAGAAGCTGATCCGCAGTTGTCAGACACTGGATGTCTGCCGGAACCCGCCTATCATCAGTAAAATACACAGAACAGGGATCTGTCTACAACTGTCATTAGTACAGTGACAGTGCAATTTTAACCACTTACGGTCCAGCCGCCGCAGTTATACGGCGGCAGGTTGGCTCCGCTGTGCGAACCATCGTAGCTGTATGTCGGTCACTTTAAGCGGGCTAGCAGGCGCGCCCGCTGCATCGCAGGGGTGCTGATGTTTGTGACCGGCGGTCGCGATGACCGCCGGTCGCAAGCGATCGGGGGCTCGAGAGGCAGAACAGGGACGTGTGTGTGTAAACACACAAATGCCTGTTCTGTGAGGAAAAGCAGATCGTGAGTTCCTAATAGCTAGAAACCACGATCTGTAATTTCCTCTAAGTCAGTTCCCTCCCCCTACAGTTAGAACACACATTAGGGAACTCATTTAACCCCTGGAACGCCCTAGTGTTAACCCCTTCCCTGCCAGTGACATTTTTACAGTAATCAGTGCATTTTTATAGCACTGATCGCTGTACAATTGCCAATGGTCCCAAAAATGTGTACGAAGTGTCCGCCGTAATGTCGCAGTCCCGATAAAAATCACAGATCACCGCCATTACAATAAAAAAATTAATTAAAAAAAAAAAATTATAAAAAGAGAAGGTTAATTAAATACTTTCTTTAGCTCTGTGTATACAAAGGAGCATGGGGGAGCTCATGTCCAAAATGGGGGTGGTAGTGACACAGCCCCAAATGATCCACAATGGCTCAAAAGTAATATGGTCCAGAAATATTTAGACAGAATAAAGGTGGATAAAGCACCTGGACCAAATGGCATACACCCACGGATCCTAAAAGAATTGAGTTCTGTAATTCCAAAGCCATTGTATCTAATTTTTAGGGACTCATTAATGACAGGAACAGTACCACTGAATTGGCGCAGGACCAATGTGGTGCCTATATTTAAAAAGGGAACAAAAGTCTTTACCAAGTAACTATAGACCTGTTAGTTTAACTTCTATAGTTGGGAAGATACTGGAGAGATTGATAAAAGACCACATAGATGAGTTCTTGCTGGAAAAATATATTTTAAGCAACAGACAGCATGGATTCATGAAAGACAGAAGTTGTCAAACAAACCTGATTTCTTTTTATGAAGAGGCAAGTAAAACCTTGGACAGAAGGGTGGCGGTTGACGTGGTATACTTGGATTTTGCAAAAGCGTTCGATACAGTTGCGCACACACGGCTCATGTGCAAGGTAAAGTCTACAGGCTTGGAAATATCAGTTTGTAAGATAGAAAACTGGCTAAAACACAGAAGACAGAGAGTAGTGGTTAATGATTCTTACTCTGAATGGTCTAAGGTTGTCAGCGGTGCAAGTACCCTAAGGTTCAGTGTTGGGACCCTTACTTTTTAATATCTTTATAAATGATATTGGGTCTGAGATCAAAAGTAACATTTCTGTCTTTGCAGATGACACCAAGCTATGCAGTGGAATAACGTCCTCACAGGATGTTGCCAATTTACAAGCCAACCTCAATGCTCTGTCTAATTGGGCGACTATGTGGCAAATGAGGTTTAATGTTGATAAATGTAAAGTTATGCACTTGGGGGCTAAGAATATGAATGTATCATACATACTAGGGGGGAGTACAACTGGGGGGATCCGTAGTGGAGTAGGATCTGGGGGGTTTTGGTAGATCATAAGCTCAATAATGGAATGCAATGCCAAGCTGCAGTTTCCAAAGCGAGCAAAGTCCTTTCTTGTATTAAAGTGGAAGTAAACCCTATCATTTTCAGGCAAGGAAGCTGCCATCTTGGCCTCTGTTTAATCTTCAACTGCCATAATGCTGCACATGTGATCAGTTATGAGACCAGCCATTGGATGGTTTGACAGAGAGCACAACCAATGTGAGTGTGTGTGTGTGTGTGTGTGTGTGTGAGAGAGAGATCATTTTGCCCCTGTACAAAATCATTAGTAAGACCTCATCTGGACTATGCAGTTCAGTTTTGGGCCCCAGTTCTCGAAAAGGATATTGGGGAACTGGAGAAAGTGCAGAGAAGGGCAACCAAACTGATAAGAGGCATGGAGGAGCTCAGCGGAACTGAATTTATTCTCTCTTGAGAAGGAGATTAAGGGGGGGATATGATCAACATGTACAAATATATAAAGGGGTCCATATAGTGAACTTGGTGTGGAGTTATTCACTTTACGGTCAACACAAAGGACAAGGGGGCACTCTTTACGTCTAGAGGAAAAGAGATTTCAACTCCAAATACGGAAAGGTTTCTTCACAGTAAAGCCCCGTACACACGATCGGTTTAACTGATGAAAACCGTCCGATGGATGGTTTTCATCAGACAAACCGATCGTGTATGGTATCCATCGGTCTTTTTTCCATCGGATGGAAAAAATAGAACTTGTTTTAAAATTTTCCGATGGATCAAGAACCGATGGTAATTTGCAATCGTCTATGGGCAAGTCCATCGGTTAAAAAACCCAAGCATGCTCAGAAGCATTAAACTTCATTTTTCTCGGCTCATCGGAGTGTTTTACGTCACCACGTTTGGAACGGTCGGTTTTTTGACTGATGGTGTGTGGCCAAGACTGATGAAAAACAGTTTCATCGGATTTCCGATGGTCAAATCCATAGGTTATCCGATCGTGTGTACAGGGCTTAAGAGCTGTGAAAATGTGGAATAGACTCCCTGCAGAGGTGGTTCAGCTCAGAAGATTGCTTTAAGAAAGGCCTGGATTCTTTCTTAAATGTACATAATATAACTGGGTACTAACATTTATAGGTAAAGTTGATCCAGGGAATATCCAATTGCCTCTTGGGGGGTCAGGAAGGAATTTTTTCCCCTGCTGTAGCAAATTGGATTGTGCTCTGCAGGGGTTTTTTCGCCTTCCTCTGGATCAACTGTGGGTATATAATTAGGTATATGGGATTGTATGATATTATTGTATTTGTTTATGGTTGAACTGGATGGAGAAGGATTTTACGGTGAGTACAAAAAAATTCTATTTTCTCTTTTCGTCCATGGACGGACACAGCTCCTTAAATCTTGACACGTGGGACGTCCCCAAGCAGTGTCAGAAAAAACGAGGGGTGGGAACAGCAATCAAAAGAAGACTTAACTTCACCCCAAAGAAACAGAGCTCCTTAATGGAGGAGTTGCAACAGCCGCCTGCAAAACCTTGCAGCCAAAGGAAGCATCCGAAGATGCACTCACATCAACCTTGTAACACTTTGAGAAAGTGTGAACAGACAGATGCTAGATGTCGGAAAGCCCAGGAGGCACCAATTGCCCTGGTCGAATGTGCCGTGACAGGAAAGGGAGGCGCCCGCCCATTAAGGGCATAGGCCTGGATGACGGTCTGCCTGATCCACCTAGAAATGGTGGCCGACAAGACCGCCAGGCCCTCCTGTGGACCAGACACCGACACGAACAGCGAGTCAGAATTCCGGAACGGAGCAGTAGTAGACAGGTACACCCGTGGGGCACGTACCACGTCCAAGGTATGTGGCGCAGCCTCCTTGGGATGTGACGGCCGAGGACACAAGGATGGAAGTACAATGTCCTTGTGTAGGTGAAAAGCCAAAACTACCTTAGGAAGGAATGAAGGCTGCGAGCGTAGTACCGCTTTATTCTTATGGAGGACCAAGTAAGGTGACTTGCAAGACAAGGCCGCCAATTCAGAAAACCTTCTGACCCATATAATGGCAACTAGAAAGGCATCTTTCTGAGAAAGCGTTGAGGAATCACCCTGATGTTCTCAAAGGGGTGCTCCTGAAGTACCTAGAGCGCCAGATTCAAGTGCCACGGAGGAAGCGATGGTCCAATCGAGGGAACCACGTGCCGGGCCCCCTGTACAAAATGTACTTACCAGTGAGTGAGCCGCCAGGGAGCGTTGGAAGAAGACAGCCAAGGCTGAAATCTGTCCCTTAATAGTGCTTAAGGCAAGTTTCAGATCAACTCCGCACTGGTAAGAACAGCAGGATCCGAGAAACCGAATATGCCCATGGGCGCCAAGCCATCTCTGCACACAGAGATGTAAGCCTTCAAAGTGCGATGGTAGATCGTCCGGGAAGAAGATTTCCGGGCCCTCAACATGGTGGAGATTACCGAATCTGACAGACCACGGTCCCTTTGTACCTGGCTTTCAATAGCCATGCCGGTAAAGCAGGATGAAGTATGGGACCTTGAGACAGAAGGTCCTCCCGCATTGGCAGCCGCCAGGGAGCATCTGCTACCAGTCTCACGAAGTCGGCGTACCAGGGAGGCCGGGGCCGATTAGAATCACCAGAATCCCCTCGGCCTCCACTCTGCGGAGCAAACGAGGAAGTAATTACATCGGGAAAAGGGCATAAATTTACCCGATACTGACCCCATGGAGCCACCGACGCGTCTGCCCAGGGATCCCTGGACCTGGCCACAAACCTCGACACCTTGCGATTGAGTCAAGAGACCAGGAGATCCACAACTGGTGTTCCCCATTTCAGACAAAGGAGTTGAAACACTTCCGGGTGTAACGACCATTCCCCTTGGTCCAGCATCTGGCGACTCAAATAGTCCGCCTGCCTGTTTTTTTACGCCCGGAATGTAAACAGCCGATAGTGCCGGAACGCTCCTTTCGGCCCATCTTAGGATGTGAGCGACTTCCGACAATGCGGTCGAGCTCCTTTTTCCTCCCTGATGGTTGACAGAGGCGTGGTCCGACTGGATCCTGACCGGATGCCCTTGAAGTCCCTGTGACCACTTGGAGAGGCAGTCCGATCGCTCGAAGTTCGAGGACATTGATCGGCAGGCGAAATTCGTCTGGAGTCCAGCAACCCTGGGCCGACTGAACCCCCCCAGACTCCCCCTCAACCTGTGAGGCTGGTGTCAGTCGTAATCACAGTTCAATGGAAAAGAAGGAACGACCTCCCGGACTGAAGAGCCGGGGGATCTCAGCCACCCTCTCAGGGAAGCCTTGACCAGGTGACTTGCCTGAATCCAGAGACAATGGAGATCTGTTCCATTTGGACAGTATCTCCTTCTGAAATACTCGAGTGTGGAATTGGGCATACGGTACTGCCTCGAAGGAGGCCACCACGAGGCCCAGAACTCGCATGTAAAAACGGGGAGACGACCATTTGCGGGATGCTAGTAATTTTACCGCCGACCGGAGTGTCTGCAACTGCTCTAAAAGGGAAGGAAGACCTTCACCTCCAAGGAGACAAGGATCAAGCCTAGGTACTCCAGATGCTGAGTCGGTACTAACACCGACTTCTGTATGTGCAGTACCCAACCAATTTCCCGGAGGGTCTGACTAGCTATAGACATCCTCTAATTCTGAGCCAGAAGCAGCTCTCAGAAGAAGATAGTCCAAGTAGCCGACAATAGCAATGCCTCGCTGTCTCAAAGCCAGATCGGGGCGAGCACCTTGTTAAAAACTTTTGGTGCTGACGCTATGCCAAATCGCAAAGCGCAGAAACCTCTGATGGCTGTTGCAGATGGGGACATGCAAGTATGCGTCCTTGATGTCCAAGGACGCCAGAAAATCCCCCGGATGGAGCGCAGCAACCTCCGAACGAATGGATTCCATCCTGAACTTTCGCACCCTCACGAAAAGGTATCGAGGGCCCCGAGGTCCAAGATTGGACGGACACCGTCCTTCTGTGGGACTACCAACAGATTCTAATAGAATCCCTGAAACCTTTCCTCCAGGGGCACAGGTAAAAATACTCCGTACCTGAGCAAGTCTCGTACTGCTTCCATCAAGCAGACCGACGAGCCGGAAGGAGAGGAAGATTTGAGGGAAAGATCTGTTTGGTGGAAAAGAAAGAAACTATCTTGTACCCCCAAGTGACCACCTCGCAAACCCACTGGTCAGAGAACAGGGAGGTCCACCAAGCTGCAAACTCGCTAAGCCGTCCCCCCACCCTTGAGTCGGGCGGGGGCAAAATTTCATGCGGTAGCAGGTTTGTTAGCCGACTTTTTCGGCTTCCGCACCCAGGGACGCTTCTGTCCCCCAGCTGGAGCCTCGTCAGTCTGGGAGGATCTGCCGGCTGACCCTGACGAAAATACAGCTTCTGCGCGGAACAGGAGGGCCCTGGCCAACGGCGCAGCTCCTTCCCCTTAGAGGACTGCGGAAGAAGTGTGCTCTTACCTCCAGTGACATCCTTAATAATGTCTTCCAGCGAGGTACCAAAAAGCCTCTGAAAGACAATCTGCCAGAGCTCTCTTGGATGCTTGGTCAGCGGACCAGCATTCCCGCCAAATCAGGCGGCGCAGTACCACCGCAGATACAGAGGCTCTGGAAACCATTTTACATACACACACACACACACACACACACACACACTGAGTATGTATTAGAGTATATGTTTTTATTGTGGCGCCGAAGGTGCGCATGTCTTTGGAGTGTGTGAGGAAACCGGAGTACCTGGAGGAAACCCACACAGACACAGGGAGAACATGCAAACTCCAGGCAGATGGTGACGGGGTCCGGATTCGAACCAGTGACCCCCTTGCTGCCAGGTGAGAGAGATAACCACTACACCTCCATTCAGTGAATGTCTGAGACGCCAAAGTCGCAGCCAATATAGGTCGCAACGCTGACCCCAGCATGGTGAACCTGGAGCGGGTCACCGATTCGGACCTCCTATCAGTAGGGTCCTTAAGAATAACAGACCGCCATGCGCTGGGGGACCACAAAAAGGACCTCTGTTGCCGTTCCCATTCCTTATCTACGAAACTTATCAAAGAAAATAACAATATAAAGTAAAAGAACTGCGCTAAACCAATATTTGTGCAACGGAGCTGCTGGCACTCAAACAAACAAAGTATAAACAGATATATAGAAAAATAATGCAGCGCTCAAAATCAAGAGATGCTGAAAGCACCTCTGATGTGTAAAGGACTAATGAACCACTGAGGGTTAGTGATGAATAATTAGAGTTCATAAGCAGTCTATTCCAATGAATGATTTCACATAAGAGATGACATCCGTGAAGACTGTAAAACGTGACCACTCTGGATAAGAAAAGTGATTCAAAAAAGTCCAAACAGCATATGTGTAGTGAAAGTGAATGTCTTTTCATGGACACCGCCGCCACCACATAGATAACTGGAGGACCTCAATGTATCGGATGGAAATCAACAGTAAGAAACAAAAGATGAGATTGGATACTCTTACCGGATACGGTGGACACACCTGTCGTATGACAGTGTGTCAAACGGGCTAGATGGTCGCCATGACCAAAAATAAGGGGAACTAGATGTCCAGATTGCCTCAGACCGACTCCCACGGGGTAGCAGATGACCAACTCACTCGATGGACACTCCTCCGATCGTACAGGCTCCAAGACAGTGCAAGGTGGATGCAAGGGTAAAGGAGAAAAAGAAAAACTCCAGATGGTGCAGGTCAATATAACCATGAACGGTTTATTGAATGAATTTTGTCTTTTTATATATTATAGACAAAAAATATATATAAAAGTGATCACGAAATAAAATATTAAGAGCAATGTGGGGTGCAGCATAAGCAAGCCCTACGCGTTTCGACTTCAGAAGTCTTCAACAGGGGCATAGGCATAGGCACTAAAAGACAAAATTCATTCAATAAACCGTTCATGGTTATATTGACCTGCACCATCTGGAGTTTTTCTTTTTCTCCTTTACCCTTGCATCCACCTTGCACTGTCTTGGAGCCTGTACGATCGGAGGAGTGTCCATCGAGTGAGTTGGTCATCTGCTACCCCGTGGGAGTCGGTCTGAGGCAATCTGGACATCTAGTTCCCCTTATTTTTGGTCATGGCGACCATCTAGCCCGTTTGACACACTGTCATACGACAGGTGTGTCCACCGTATCCGGTAAGAGTATCCAATCTCATCTTTTGTTTCTTACTGTTGATTTCCATCCGATACATTGAGGTCCTCCAGTTATCTATGTGGTGGCGGCGGTGTCCATGAAAAGACATTCACTTTCACTACACATATGCTGTTTGGACTTTTTTGAATCACTTTTCTTATCCAGAGTGGTCACGTTTTACAGTCTTCACGGATGTCATCTCTTATGTGAAATCATTCATTGGAATAGACTGCTTATGAACTCTAATTATTCATCACTAACCCTCAGTGGTTCATTAGTCCTTTACACATCAGAGGTGCTTTCAGCATCTCTTGATTTTGAGCGCTGCATTATTTTTCTATAAAGAAAATAACAAGAAAAAAACTGGCACAAAGCGGTCAGATTTGTGTGACCCAAAAGGAGACAGACTCCTCTGCGGAAGTCCCAGCTGTATCTACCAGCTGGAGAGTGTCCCGCACAGCATAAGTGCCCTGTCTAGCATTCCCCAGAAGATGGCGGGGGGCGCCTTTTTACCCCCCTTATGCCCGCATGCTGTTTCTACCCTGGCAAAAAATGATTCCAGGCGTATCCATGGAAACCGCAGGTGCAGGGGCACCATTAGCTGCCTCTGGCAATTTAGGGGAAGAAAGGTCACGTACTGACTCCATTAACACCCACTGACAGCCCTCAGGGACCAAGTGAAAAACACTTAAGAGTCCACCCTCCTTGCTGCACTGACCGGGTGGGTAACCCAGGGGACTCCGCTCAGCACCGCTGCCCGCCTCGTATACACAGCGTGTGTGTGTGTGTGATGAAAAAAAGTGAGGAGAATGAGCCGTGGGCCATTCAGAAAGCCTGGGCTAGAGGCCAAAACCCACTCCAAAATGGCCGCCAGACGCCTCAGATAAAAAGGGTGTGGACCACAAGAAAATGGCCGCCCGCAATACCAATCTGCGCCACAGCGCGGCCACGACAAAATGGTCACCTATGGAAATATAGAGAAAAAAAAAAAGCACACTAAAAATGGCGTCGGCGCAGCAAAAAATGGTGCCCGAGCCCTGGGATGTGGAGGAGAAGGCCGTGCAGAGACTTCCCAGGAGACAGAGACCCCCCCTCACAGAAAGCTGACCCCCAGCGCCCCACGGTCCCCCACAGGGACCCGGAGCCCCCCCACAGGTACACCCCGGGCGCAGAAGGGCCCTAGGGCAGGAGGGGAAAGGGCGACAGAAAGCAGAGAAAGGGAGGACAGGAGATCCCCTTAATCCCGAGAATGCCCATCTGTTCCATATTGCCGAGACAGGAGGAACCGTATTTACCCGTCCTTGCGAGGACATGCTGGCGCGTCCCTGACAGACCCACAACCGATGGTACAGAGTAGCTGTCGGCCCGGTCCACTGTGAGTAAGACAGCAAGCAGCCCAGTCATATGTGGACCCCGGAGCATGTGCTCACTGGCCACCCCTGGAGCCATGGGGTACGTTGTGGCAGAACCAGCGCGAAGCTAAGGACTGGCACGCTCGATGGCCGGAACTGGGAAGACTACAAGGATCTATAATATCCAGCCTGTCGCCCAGCCGGCAGTTGATGGAAGATATCACAAAAAAAATAAAAAATTCTTCAGGACTCTGGGCCCAAAAGGGAGCCACATCCTTCTCTGCTAGGCAGAAGAAAACTGAGGCTGCTGACTGCAGGGTGGAGGGTTATGTACGGAAGGACCGCCCCCTTGGCGGGGCTGTTCAACTATGTTAAAGTTACATGTTAAGATAACTAACATGTTCTGCCTAGTCCTCTCCTATGAACAGGAACATAACCCACATGTCAAGATTTAAGGAGCCGTGTCCGTCCATGGAAGAAGAGAAATAAAAATTACAGAGATGATCAAATACAACCAAAAGAAAGCTTTATTTGTGAGAAAAAAAAAAGGACGTAAATTTTGTTTGGGTACAGCGTTGCACGACTGCGCAATTGTCAGTTAAAGCGACGCAGTGTTGAATCGCAAAAAACGGCTCGGTCATCGGACAGCCAATTCTTCCGGGGCTGAAGTGGTTAAGCACTGATCACTGCATTAGTGTTACTGGTTCCCGCAAAGTGTCAGTGTCCAATTGTCTGCCGCAATATCACAGTCCCACTATAAGTCGCTGATCGCCGCCAATACTAGTATAAATAAATTGAAGACGCTATAACCAATTTACGCTTATTGGGTTTTTGTTTTGTTTTTTACCAAACACATGTAGCAAAATATATATTAGTCTAAATTTATGAAGAAATTTTATTTTTTTCAATATTTTTTTTTATCGTATAGGTTTTATAGCAGAAAGTAAACAAAAAAAGATTTTGTTTCAAATTTTTCTTTTTTGTTTATAGCACAAAATAAAAAACCAAGTGGTGATCAAAATACCACCAAAAGAAAGCTCTATTTGTGGGACAAAAAGACAAGTTTTATTTGGGTACAGCGTTGCACAACCGTGCAATTGTCAGTTAAAGTATTGCAGTGCAGTATCGCAAAAAAAAAAAGGCTCGGTCATGAAGTGGTTAAAGTCCTTCTGCCAAACTGGTCAGTTATTAAAGAAGAACCAAACAGCAAAATTTAAAGGGCTGAACCTGAGTATTACAGCTGGTCCTGGGTATATGAACCTCTCAACTGAAGGATATAAAATGAATACAGAGACCTAAACTGCAGAGAAAAATAAGAAACTTGAGCACATAGAGGGCAGGGACCGATGTGAATGTATAATAAATATGTAAAAGCGCTGTGTAAGTTGATGGCCCTATACAAGTTCTTGTTATAAGGTCCCTTTCACACTTGTGCAACTTGACCTGCAACTTGGGACTGCAAAGTCGTATGACAAGTTGCACCCCATGATTTCCAATGAGTACCATTTATATCTGTGTGACTTCAAGTCGTAGCGACTACAAAGTAGTCCCTGCACTACTTTGGTCCGATTTTAATGCGACTTGAGGTCCATAGATCTGAAGATTACACAGGCATTGCTTCAAGTCGCATCAAAGTCATGGCAAAATCGTGCGACTTTCAGGTCGCACAAGTGTCAACAGGGGCCTAACATACAAACATAGCTAAAATACATCAAACAGTCTCAAACAAACTTTGCATAAGTTACACAGGTTGACTCAACCAAGTAGTATGTATTCAAACAAGACCACAAAGAGGTCTTGGTCAACTAAGGACATGCACAAACCCTCTACAGTTTGTGTGGGTCAATAAAAGTTTGACTCTTATCACATGCGTCCATAAACATATGCAGAGACAATGATCATTGTATTAGTACCACTGGAGATGTCCGTGGCAGTTAGGTCCAACAAATTATCTTTTTTTTACCAAAGACATGTAGCAGAATACATTTTGGCCTAAACATATGAAGAAATTTGTTGTTTTATTTTTATCTTTTTGATATTTTGTTTATAACAAAAAATTGAAAAAAAACCTCAGTGATGATCAAATACCACCAAAAAAACTAAATGATATAAATGACATGCGAGTACAGTGTTGCATGACCGTGCAGTTGCCAGTTAACCGATTGCCGACCGCCGCACGACTTTTTACGTCGACAGAATGGCACGGCTGGGCAAATGGGCGTATACATACACGTTCCCTTTAATTTGCCGCCAGCGGCGGCGCGCGACCCTGTCGCAAGCGCCGTGACCGCGGACTCCATGTCCGCCGGTGTCCCGCGATCAGGTCACAGAGCTGAAGAACGGGGAGATGTCAGTGTAAGCACATCTCCCCCGTTGTTCTTAGTGACATGTCACTGATCGTCTGTTCCCTCTCATCGGGAACAGCGATCAGTGACGTGTCACTCGTGGCCACGTCCCCTAACAGTTAGAATCACTCCCTAGGACACAACCCCTTCAGTGCCCCCTACAGGTTAACCCCTTCACTGCCAGTGTCATTTTTACAGTAATCAGTGCATTTTTATAGCACGGATCGCTGTAAAAAATGACACTGGTCCCAAAAATGTGTCAAAAGTGTCCGACGTTTCCGCCATAATGTCGCAGTGACGATAAAAATCACTGATCGCCGCCATTGCTAGTAAAAAAAAAAAATATTAATAAAAATGCCATAAAACTATCCCCTATTTTGTAGACACTAGCACTTTTGCGCAAACCAATCAATAAACGCTTATTGTGATTTTTTTTTACCAAAACTGAGGAAAAAAAATTTTTTTTATATATTTTTGGGGGATATTTATTATAGCAAAAAGTAAAAAAGTACCAGTAACGGGTTTTCTAGGAAGTCTTCTAGGACGGCACACCTGAGATGATGGGTTCCACCTGACAGGAAACACAATCAACAGAGTTTAAAAGGCCCCACCCTTTCCTCTGTCCCTCAGTTATGACAAAGTATAAGCCCACACCGGTGTCAGAGGGTACCTTCTGTGAGAATAAAACATCACCAACGATTAAGGGTAGGGAAGTAGGCCTGCCGTCCTGGAAGACTTCCTAGAAAACCCATTACCGGTAAGTGTAACTGGTACTTTTCTCTAGTCATCTTCCAGGATGGCACACCTGAGACGATGAGCAAGAAGTTCAGGCCTACCTTAGGGTGGGATCACCGCTTGTAGGACCTTCCTGCCAAATCCTGAGGGGACAACAGCTCCACTCTGTAGTGTCTCAGGAAGGTATTTTGGCTCGTCCAAGTTGCTGCTCTGCAGATTTGATCGATCAAAGTGCCTGCCCTCTCTGCCCAGGAGGTCGCCAGAGATCTAGTTGAGTGAGCTTTAATATGAGTTGGAACAAGTTTTCTGACTGTTCATAGCCTACTGCGATAGTCTGTTTAATCCACCTGGCTATCGTAAGTTTAGAGGCCTGAAGCCCTTTCTTTTGACCGGAGAAACCAATTAGTAAATGATTTGATCTCCTGAGCTCACTCACTATCTAAATAGACTAGAAGACATCTTCTAATGTCTAATGAATGAAACTTTTCCTCTGTCATTTTTGGGATTCTGACAAAAGGAGGGGAGTACAATTTCCTGTGACCTGAAGAAATCTGAGGTCACTTTTGGCAAATATAAAGGATCCTTTCTGAGGATTACCCCTGTCCTGTAGGAGCAACAAAAAGGGCTCTTTTATAGTCAGAGCTTGTAGGTCGCCAACCCTTCTGGCTGTGGTGATCGCCAGGAGGAAGGCCATTTTAAGTGAAAGAAGCTTAACAGAAACCTGAGCCAACGGCTCAAAGGGCTCTTTGGTTAGAGCTGGGGTCTCAAACTCAAATTGTCTGAGGGCCACATGACAAGTTTTCATATCCCATGGGGGCCACATGCAAACTTTTAAAACAATAAACTATACCAGCAATAATATACTATACTATACCCAGCACTGATGTCAGCAAACGCATTATTAACCCCCATCACTGGTGTCAGCAAACGCATTATTAACCCCCATCACTGGTGTCAGCAAACGCATTATTAACCCCCATCACTGGTGTCAGCAAACGCATTATTAACCCCCATCACTGGTGTCAGCAAACGCATTATTAACCCCCATCACTGGTGTCAGCAAACGCATCATTAACCCCCATCACTGGTGTCAGCAAACGCATCATTAACCCCCATCACTGGTGTCAGCAAACGCATCATTAACCCCCATCACTGGTGTCAGCAAACGTATTATTAACCCCCATCACTGGTGTCAGCAAACGCATTATTAACCCCCATCACTGGTGTCAGCAAACGCATTATTAACCCCCATCACTGGTGTCAGCAAACGCATTATTAACCCCCATCACTGGTGTCAGCAAACGCATTATTAACCCCCCATCACTGGTGTCAGCAAACGCATTATTAACCCCCCATCACTGGTGTCAGCAAACGCATTATTAACCCCCATCACTGGTGTCAGCAAACGCATTATTAACCCCCATCACTGGTGTCAGCAAACGCATTATTAACCCCCATCACTGGTGTCAGCAAACGCATTATTAACCCCCATCACTGGTGTCAGCAAACGCATTATTAACCCCCATCACTGGTGTCAGCAAACGCATTATTAACCCCCATCACTGGTGTCAGCAAACGCATCATTAACCCCCATCACTGGTGTCAGCAAACGCATCATTAACCCCCATCACTGGTGTCAGCAAACGCATCATTAACCCCCATCACTGGTGTCAGCAAACGCATCATTAACCCCCATCACTGGTGTCAGCAAACGCATCATTAACCCCCATCACTGGTGTCAGCAAACGCATTATTAACCCCCATCACTGGTGTCAGCAAACGTATTATTAACCCCCATCACAGGTGTCAAACGTATTATTAACCCCCATCACTGGTGTCAGCAAACGCATTATTAACCCCCATCACTGGTGTCAGCAAACGCATTATTAACCCCCATCACTGGTGTCAGCAAACGCATTATTAACCCCCATCACTGGTGTCAGCAAACGCATTATTAACCCCCATCACTGGTGTCAGCAAACGCATTATTAACCCCCATCACTGGTGTCAGCAAACGCATTATTAACCCCCATCACTGGTGTCAGCAAACGCATTATTAACCCCCATCACTGGTGTCAGCAAACGCATTATTAACCCCCATCACTGGTGTCAGCAAACGCATTATTAACCCCCATCACTGGTGTCAGCAAACGCATTATTAACCCCCATCACTGGTGTCAGCAAACGCATTATTAACCCCCATCACTGGTGTCAGCAAACGCATTATTAACCCCCATCACTGGTGTCAGCAAACGCATTATTAACCCCCATCACTGGTGTCAGCAAACGCATTATTAACCCCCAGCATTATCCCCCTACACTGCACAAAATACCCCCCACACTCCACAAAATACCCCCCACACTCCACAAAATACCCCCCACACTCCACAAAATACCCCCCACACTCCACAAAATACCCCCCACACTCCACAAAATACCCCCCACACTCCACAAAATACCCCCCACACTCCACAAAATACCCCCCACACTCCACACTCCATAAAATACCCCATTCACCCCACTAAGGACTTTGCCTCACTCACCTCTCCTGGCAGTCAGGATCGTCTGGCTCCCGAGTCCTCTCCTCCTGGCTTCCACAGAGGCCTAGTGACAGGGCACCCAGAGAACACAATCTCGCGCTCTGAGCAGCAGGACCCTGGATCGGGGCTCTGATCGTCAGTGCTTAGGTGGGCGGGGCGATGGGCGGATCCTTCCTCCGCTCTGTTCTCTCTCTGGGCTGCGGCAGTGTGCAGCGGAGAGGACAGAGGTGATAGAGAGGAAAAGCTCTTCGGCGCCTCCCCCTCTGCGGTGCCTGTGCAAAAAGACGTCCTGGATCGGCGCTGCGGGCCATTTTTAACCAGTCTGCGGGCCGCAAATGGCCCGCGGGCCGATACTTTGAGACCCCTGGGTTAGAGCATCGAATACCAGGGGTGGGAACCTGCTTGTTTTCACCAGGGTTACCCTTTCCCTGTCTGTCAAAAATCTCTTTACCAGTGGGTTCAGGGCCAGTCTTTGGTCTAAAAACACAGATAAGGCTGCGACCTGGACCATGAGGGTCTTGACTGCTAGGCCCTGGTCAACCCCCTCTTGGAGGAAATCCAGGACAGTCGGGATCGTTTAGAGAGAACCTTCTCTAGACTGAGCCCAGCGAGAGAAGGCTTTCCAAACTTTCGCATAAATTTGCCTAGCGATTGGCTTCCTACGCGGCAAAAGTGTGTCACTTTTTCCAAACATCCCGTGCGCCTGAGGATCTCCCTCTCAAACAACATGCCGTCAGGGAAAGAAACCCTGGATAGGGATGTAACACTGGTCCCTGGGAGAGGAGATTGCGTCTGGACGGGAGATGCAATCGACCACCTCCTCAGGGTGGGGAACCATGCCCGCTTCGGCCACCAGGGCGCGATTAGAATAAGGCACCCGTTTGAAGAGGATAGCTTCTGCAATACCCGGGGAATGAGCATCAGGGGAGGGAACGCGTACGCCAGAGCGAACTGCCAGTTTTGGGCTAAGGCATCTATTCCTCGGGAGCCCTGCTCACTGGTGAGAGAGAAGTACTTGTGAATTTTCCTGTTCTTCCTGCAGGCAAACAAGTCTATCTCTGGTTTGCCAAAGTGTTGGCTTATCAGAGAGAAAACTTTGTAGTTTAGCTCCCACTCTCCTTGATGAATGGGTTGTCTGCTGAGAAGGTCTGCCCGAATGTTGAGAGACCCTTTTACATGGACTGCCGAAACTGAGAGAATATATTTCTCTGCCTCCCCCAGGATTTCCTGGGTTAGTTTCATCAGCTTGCTGGACCTTGTTCCGCCTTGATGGTTTAGGTAGGACACGCACACTGCATTGTCCGAGAAGATCTGTACTTCTATTCCCTGGACTTGATTTCGGAAAAAGTTTAACGCTTTTCCGACTGCTAATAACTCCCTGAAATTGGAGGTAGCTTTGCTCTGCTCCCGGTCCCAAGGGCCCTGGGCAAAGGGATCTCCCCCATATGAGCTCCCCAGGCACTTGTGTCTGTAGTCAGAATCAGCGGATTTTGTTGGGTCCAGGACCGACAGGTTGTCCAAGTTGAGCCACCAGTCTAGGAAGTTTTTTGTCTCTTCCGAGAGGGAAACTGTTATATGTCCAGGGATTCTCTTCTCCCTTCCCAGGAGGAGAGAAGGAATGCCTGGAGCCCCCGAGAATGGAACTGGGCCCAGTGGACCGCTGGGATGCAGGATGACATAAGCCCCAGAACTTTCATCATGGTCCTTAGAGAGGCCTCCCCGGCACCATGGAGAGTAGACACTGCTCTCTGCACTTTTATGATCCTCTCTTGTGGAAGAAAGATCCTTTGGCTGACTGAGTCTACCCTGTACCCTAGAAACACCTTGGATTGTCAGGGATCCAGGGAGGACTTCTCTCGGCTGATCAGCCACCCCAGGGATTCTAGGGTGGACAGCACTTTGTCTTGGTCTGACTGGAGCTGTTCCAGGGCCGGACTGAAAATTAACAAGTTCAAGTATGGGATCAAGGCTATCCCCTGGAGGTGAAGAAAATACACCACTCTCGGACTGGCCGCTAGGCCGAAGGGGAGTGCCTTGAACTGCCAGTGTTGGATGCCCTGTTTTGTCAGCACTGCAAACCTCAGGAACTTCTGATGTTTCGGGGCAATGGGGACGTGAAAATAAGCGTCCTTTAAGTCCAACGTTATCATGAAGACTCCTCGAAGGTGTCTTCTGACCGTATAAATACTCTCCATCCAGAACTTTTTGTACACCAAGTACTGGTTTAGCTTCCGTAGGTTTATGATCAGCTGGAATTTGCCGGATGGTTTTGGTACCACAAATATGTGGGAATAAAATCCCTGGCCGCTCTGATCCACGGGAACAGGGATAATGACTTCCTGTTCTGCCAGTTCGCGGACACTCCCCAAAAGGCCCCTCGCTTTCAGTGGATCTTTGGGGAGATGAGTAAGGATAAAGTTTGGAGGAGGGAGGGACAGAAATTGTAATTTGTAGCCCTCCCTTATCAGGTTTAGAATGTAAGGACTCTGCGTGATGTTTTCCCATTGAGGGAGGAACCACAAGAGCCTTCCACCAACTTTTATGTTGGTGTCATTTGGACTCCTTGTTGGAAGTACCGCGACCGGAAAAAAGGATTCCACCCTTTACCTTGCCCCTACCAAATCCACACTTTTCCTTGGCTCCTTTTTCCCCTTAAATGTCTTCCCTTTATCCTTTTTGGATTTTGCAGGGAATTTTTTGCCCTTTTCTGTCGAACGGGACAGTACCTGCTCTAGATCTGAACCGAAGAGCAGAGATCCTTCAAAGGGTATACCGCAAAGACGAGACTTGGATGTAAAATCTCCATCCCACGTCTTTACCCAAAGGGCTCTTCTAGCAGAATTTAGAAGTGCTGCCGACTTGGCAGTAGTTCTAATCGTCTCTACCGCGGCATCTGCTAAATAGGCTACTGCCTTGCCAACCACCTCCAGAGAATCTAACACTTCCTTAGATTTACTCTCGTGAGCTACGTGATCTATTAACCTGCGAACCCATGCGTCCGCGTTTCTGGCGACACAGGCGGAGTCTAATGCTGGGCCCATAGCTGCAGCGTTAGCATCCCAGACTCTACGGAGCAAGGTTTCAGATTGCTTATCCATCGGATCCCGAATGTTTCCAAAATCTTCGAAGGACAAATCCGAACGTTTGGATACTTGAGCCAACAAAGCATCCAGACACGGAATCTTAAAGAATTTCTCTTCTTCCTCAGTCTTAAAGGGGCACCTACGCTTCCAGGTTTTAAGCCTTAAAACTTTGCGCTCAGGATCTTTCCATTCTCTTACAATTATATCTTTAAGAGATTGGTGTACTGGGAAAGATTTGGCCTGAGTTTTGCCAAGTCCCCTGTACACTCTAGTCTATTCTGTGCAGAGACTTGAGTGGATGGTAACTGAATGTCCCCGGAGGCATAGATAGCCTTGAGGAGACCCTCCATATCTTCAGCTGCAAAGTGATGTCCCCCAGGTTTAGCCTCACAGAGACTATCATGGTCAGAATCCTCTCAAGAGCTCTGGTCCAAGGCCTCTACCTTTTCATCAGAGTAACCGAGAGTCGGTCCCTGGGATCCTTCCAAAACACTTGCCGGGGTTCCCATCAGAGAGGGGGAGCTTTCCCTACCCAAGGGGGCTTCTTCCCGCTTCTCTACCGTAGCTCTGAAGGACTGAAGGGTAGCTAGCATTTCAGACTGTAATGCTCAGCACTCATTCATAGCCTATGCTGTCTCCTTCCCAGCTAATTTGTAGATGCATTTGAAGCAAAAGGGTTTTGCGTGATCCTGTGGGAGTTTCTCATTACAATTCCCACAACGCTTAGATTTACTAGAGGCTTTGGACCTAGACCTACTGGTCGTCCCCTGGGCAGGGCATTCAGTCTCTGTAAAAGAAAAGAATAGACCCTGTGTAAGCCATTACCCATCGGGTATCTTGTAAGAGAGGGAAATAAGGCCAACCCAAAACAGCTCTCCCCCATCAGCCGGTTCACTCACCCCCTGTGGGGACCTCTAATGCTGCTGGAATTGGTCCGTCCTCCTTCTCCATTCCGCTTAAGCGATCCTACCCGGCGGGTAGGCGACCTAGGGTGGATCTGAGGGACACAGGACCGTGGACCCCTGCTCCATCACCGCTGTTTTTGAATTTGCCGCGCTGATCGCCGCCATTTTGTTGTAGCCGGGCGCGTCGGCAGTGACCTCACTCGAGGGCCCCGCTGGCATCCGGACATGCGCACTGGCCTCCGGATGCCCCCGACAGCTCAGAGCGGCAATCAGAAGGAGATCCCTTGGCTCTGCCGGCCATCCTGACCTAGGATACTGCGCGTCTGTGATGGATACACCCTCACCGTGTCCAGTGCCACCAGTATCTCAGGGTGATTCAGATACACTCCTCGGCTGCACTTCCCCCTGAGTATCTAGTAGAGGGGAGCCCCCCTGGGATGTGACAAAGTCCTTTTAGAGTCCGCAGCCACGACTGGCTGCATTTGGTCTGAAATCCTAGGGGGGAGACCTCAGTCCCAGACCTTGGTCTTAGAAAAAAAAAAAAACTGTTTCGCTGCCACGCTGTGGGAAACCCAATAAATAAACTGAGGGACAGAGGGAAGGGTGGGGCCTTTTAAACTCTGTTGATTATGTTTTCTGTCAGGTGGAACCCATCATCTCAGGTGTGCCGTCCTGGAAGATGACTAGAGAAAACATTGCTTTTTTTTCAAAATTCTCGCTCTATTTTTGTTTATGGCGCAAAAAAATAAAAACCGCAGAGGTGATCGAATACCACCAAAAGAAAGCTCTATTTGTGGAAAAAAAGGACGTAAATTTTGTTTGGGAGCCACGTCGCACAATTGTCAGTTAAAGCGACAGTGCCGAATTGCAAAAGGTAGCCTGGTCTTTGGCCAGCCAAATGGTCTGGGGCTTAAGTGGTTAAAGTAGCACAGTGCTAAATAGCAAAAAATGCCCTGGTCATGAAGGGTACCTTTCAGAGCTGAAGTGGTTAAAAACTTGTCTTGTGTTTACCTACATGCCTTTGGTAGGTCAGACTAACATTTAGCCCACGTTCACACTGGGGCTGCGGGAGTGAAGCCTGCGAGTTCAGCTGAACTCGCACGATTTCACTCCCGCTGGCAGTCCCGATTTCAGCCACGATTTCAAAGACATCTGAAACAGATGTCAATGTAAATCGCGGCTGAAATCGCAAAAAGTAGAACAGAAACGACTTTTTGTAATCGGTGCAGCGCCGCAGATGCGGCGTCGCACCGATTAGGACGGTGCCATTGCCCGCAATTTGCGGCAAATTTTGCCGATTTGACATGTCAAATCGCACCAGTGTGAACCAGGGCAAAGACAGTGTAAAAAGATTTATTGCTTATACTAAATTGCCCTAAAGTGGTTAAAGTGTTACTAAACCCAGGACCCTGCATTTACTATATAGTCTCCCACAGTACACAGAACATGGAAATGCAATTAAATTAGTAAATTTTAACTGCTAAATACCTTTTCTCATCAGCAGTATATAGCAGTTGTGTGACTTCTATCAGTGTCTGGTTAAAGCATGTAGGAGTTTTCATTCTCCTTTGACTGTCCTATGAGGCTGCATGACCCCTGACCCTCTGTCTGGACAGCGCTGATTGACCCTGTGCTGATCACATGCATAAGGGGATACTTCGACATGCACATGGCTGGTTACATGAGCGCCGGGAGCCGCCGTGAAATACGGTAAAGGAGGATTTTTTTAAAAATAAAAACACAGACAGCGGGGCACTGTATTAGGAGGCAGAACGGATTATGTGTACATATGAAAGTGGGTTAAAAAACTATTTAAGATCAGGTTTCAATAAGGGACTGGTAATCCTTCCTTAGAGTATCCTTCTCCTAGGTCTCCTCTGTTGATTAGGAGATCCTGGCTCTTTGAGTTATCACTAATGCCTCCGATCCATAAGTGGAAATGAAATAGACAATATGCCTCCCATACTGTGAAAAAGTTTTAAAACATTGTCATTTATTAAAAGATGATAGGATGCTTACAAACAAAATTACAAATTGCATTGAATCATAAAAACACTGGCATTTCCGCCTCTCGTGTCATTTCCGGTTCACCGTCCGCTCCGGCCACGCCCAATGTTTTAAACGTTTTCACACTATGGGAGGCATATTGTCTACTTCAGACATTGGCGATACCTCAAAAGCCAGGATCTCCTAATCTACAAAAAGTAGACATAGGCGAAGGATACGCTAAAACACACGATCGGATTTTCTGCGGACAAAGCGTAGGACTTTTGTCCGAAGGGCGTTGGCCATGAACTTGTCTTGCATACAATCTGCAAATAATTGTCAGCCAACAAACACGAAACTACGTGGTTTTTCAGCTCTTTAGCTCCACCCTTTGGGCAACTTCTGCTAATATTGTGTTATGGTTAGCATTGCTTCTGAGCATGCGTGTTTGTACTTTGGAGTTTTGTCCGAAGGACTTGTGTACACACGATTGGATAATCCGACATCACACATTTGTTGGCGGACAATTTTAAAGCATGCTATCCCACATTTGTTGGCGGAAAATCCGACAAAAATTGTCCGTTGGAGTGTACAAGCAGTCGGATTTTCCAACAACAATCATACAATTCCCGTCAGATAATCTAATCATGTGTACGGGCCTTTAGGAAGGATAACCAGTCCCTTATTGAAACCTGATATTTTAGGCTTTTAATAAGTGGCAATGAGGTGAGAGTACTGTGAACACTGAGGTGATTGCAGATTTTTGGACTACACCAAAGTATAACTAAGCACTTTATTGAAACAGAGCACTTGGACACTTACTTGATATTGTACAGTTTATATGTTTGGTGAATTACTCACTATCATTTGTTTATATATGCCGTTTATCATATTTTATATCACCTTTTAAAAATGTAGTTCATGGTTTACCTTTTGCTTCACATTTAATGCATAAAAGGAATTGCGCAACACCATTCACATTCAAAATGCTCACAAATATAGGTGCTGCTGGAAACTGAAGACATGAATAAGGCAGGATTGTGAACAGTGGGAGATTTTTCTTTGGGAAAAAATAAATAAAAAAGAAAAACGTATACAAGTCCAGTAAAGCTAAGTTCAAACATATGCAGCTCTGCAAGCCACATTTTGCACTGGCATGGCAGCCCATTCGTTTGGATGGGCTGCTGTGCCTCCTGAAACGCAGGGAAAAGGTCCCTGAAGCATTTTAGAAATTGCAGCCCATACAGGAACCTCAAAGTGCAGTGGCGATTGCCAGTGCATGCCATTAGGAATTAATGGCACCCGCATTCATCCAATGTGTTTTTCTGTGCGGGTGGTTACAGCTGCAGAAAGAGAGGTGCATAACCATGTCGGGAACCACCCGCACAGATGTGAAGCTAGCCTAAAGAGACACTGTCAGAGCAGAGAGGTTGGCAGAGAGCTGAAGGTACACTCTGCAGAGCCCAATGAGGAGAGCTCTGAGAGCCGATTGGAGGGAAGCAAACTGGCCCTTACAAAGAGCAGAGGGGAATTAAGTGCGCATTATGCAAGGAAAGAGGCTCCAGTACGCCATGGCGGCTTTTAACCACTTCCCGCCCAAATACGTTGACTGGGGATATCTGAATGATGCCCGCAGATACATTCAGACATCTTCTTTTAGAGCCGGTGATTTCCTGCTTCGAAAGAACAGTTCAGCCGTTTGATCGTTCTTACAGGCAGCGAGAGGGAACAACCCCCCCCTCCCGTCGCCCTCCGGTGCTGCTCCCGGCTTGCCCATACGATTGGCGATAGGGAGAAGGAATCGGTCCATGTCGAAAGTTTACCATAGAGAATCCGGCGGGCCATATGGCCCCGGACATCTCTATGATCTTTTGGAGGCCAGGCCCGATGTTATGACGGCACGTCCGGCCTCTGCATTTTTTTTCCTCAGGCTTCCCAGCCTAGGAGGCGAGATCTGGAAATGTATGGACCCCAGATCTCGCTGTAAAGACGACCCGTCACCCACTATTCCTATTACAAGGGATGTTTACATTCCTTGTAATAGGAAAAAAAACAATCAAAGAAAAAAAAAAGTGTGTTGAAAAATAAAAATAAACAAAAATAATAATTTGAAGCACCCCCTTTCTCGCGAGCAGAAGCGAACGCATACGTAGGTTGCGCCCACATATGTAAACGACATTCAAACCACACATGCGGTATCACCACGAACGTGAGCAATAATTCTAGCGCTAAACCTCTTCTGTAACGCTAAACAGGTAGCCTGTAAAAAAAATTCAAGTGTCACCTATGGGGATTTTAACCACTTCAACACCGGGCACTTTCGCCCCTTCTTGCCCAGGACAATTTTCAGCTTTCAGCGCTGTCGCATTTTGAATGACAATTGCGCAGTTGTGCAACACTGCACCCAAACGAAATTTTTATCATTTTCTTCCCACAAATAGAGCGTTCTTTTGGTGGTATTTGATCACCATTGGTGTTTTTATTAACTAAAAAATACCGAAATGTTTGAAAGAAAACATTTTTTTTCTTTGTTTCGGTTATAAAATGTTGTTTTCTCCTTCACCGACGGGCACTAATGAGTTAGCACTGATAGGCAGAATTGACAGATGGCTGTGATGGGCAGCACTGATGATGAGGTACTGACAGGTGTTACTGCTGGGTATTGATTGGCACTGTGGTGGGCACTGACATAAGTTTTTTAATGGGGCACTGACTGGCAGCTGATGGGCACTTATTTGCAGCTGTAGTGGCACATCTGATGGGGCGGTGCCGATAATCAACGTGCTGATTATCAGCACAGACCCCCCCCCTCTCACAGGGAGCGCTGTCGATCGGCTCTCCCTGTCAGCACGAACCGAGGAATGCCGTTTACCGGCACTTCCTGGTTCACGCGATGATCAGCTGTGATTGGTCACAGATGATTTTGTGGTAAGGAGCCTCCATCAGAGGCTCCATACCACGATCGGAGATGCGGTGTGTCAGACTGACACACAACAACTCTGATCGCCGCACGCCGGCACCTTATCCTGGTGGATGTCATACGACACCTAGTCAGGATAACAGATCCATCGCCCGGCCGTCATTCTGCTATAGACCGGGCGGGAAGTGGTTAAGTACCAAACTTTGGCGCCATCCCACCAGTGTGCGCCACTTTTAAAGCATGCCATGTTATGTATCTATTTACTCGGCATAACATCATCTTTTATATTATAAAAAAAAATTGGGATAACTTTATTTTTATTTTTTTTATGCATGAAACTGTTCCCCCCCTCCAAAAAAAATAAATAAAAAAAACACTTTTAAAAAAAATTACTGCGCAAATACTGTGCGAGATAAAATTTTGCAACGACCACCATTTTTTCCCATAGGGTCTCTGCTAAAAAAAAAAACATATGTTTGAGGGTTCTGAGTAATTTCTAGCAAAAAAAAAAATATATATGATTTTTACATGTAGGAGCAAAATGTCAGAATTGGCCAGGGTAGCAAGTGGTTAAACTAAAAATCAGGTACGATTCATGCATACAAACTCCAAGTACTATGCCTACCAGAAGCAATGGCAGGCACACGGAGCTGCCAGATAACCTCCAGTCACTCAGGTATCCTGCTGTCCATATAACCAGGCCCTTCAGAAATGGTCCCCAGCAACGCCAAACCTGCTGTAACCATGGAACGATGTGTGGAGGCCTAGAGCATTCACCTGTCATTACCAGCACAGTGTACCAAGCCAGTACCAATAGAAGCATGTAACGTGTGCAGACACTGGACCCATAAAGCCAATGAGCCTACCATACAGCGCAAAGCACTGAGTAATTCCGGGTCCCCTTCCGCCCTCTTCCCCAGTCACATGACCTCTCACCCGCGGGCTCCGGGCGCAGCATCCACCGCCTCTTCTATCCTAGGAGTATGTGTGAGGGGAGGGGCGGGGGCGCGCAGGGCCTGGGATGGAGTTCGCGCGCCCGCACGCTGGAAGGAGTGCGTGTCTGTGAACGAGAGAGGAGAGCGGTCGTGCTGTCAGGGCTTGGTCTAGTGGTAGGGAAAAATGGGGCTGTAACTGAATTCTGTCTATGAGCTGTTATATAGAAGGGTATAAGCACCATTCAAGTGAAGATATGAAATGTGTGCTGATTTGTAGCTTCATGTGGCTGTTGCTTGACTGAAATCACCTCAGAGACTCATTGGACCCCTTTCGCACTGAAAATCGCCTCCCATTCATTTCAGTGTGTCTTTTCACACTGGGGCGGTGCGCTTGTGGGACGTTAGGAAAAGTCCTACAAGCAACATCTTTGGGGTGGTTTGGAAGCGCTGTATACAGCGCTCCCAAACCGCCCTGCCCAATTAAATGCACGGGTGCTTTTACTCCCTTCTTTGGCCACTATCGCGGGTTAAAAGCGCCCCTGCTAGCGTCCGAAAAGCGCCACTTAAGCCTCGGACCATTTTGGCTGGTTAAAGACCAGGCCCCTTTTTGCGATTCGGCACTGCGTCGCTTTAACTGACAATTGCGCGGTCGTGCGAAGTGGCTCCCAAACAAAATGTATGTGTTTTTTTTGCTCTTACCGTCCATGGACTGACACAGCCTCTTAATATTTGACAAGTCGGTTTATGTCCCTGCTTGCAGGAGAGAACTAGGCAGAATGTTATAACATACATTCTAAAGACCAGAGCTGAACAGCCCCGCCCAGGGGGCCGTCCCTCCGGACATAACCCACCCACCTGCAGCCCTCAGTTTTTTTCTGCCTAGCAGAAGGAGAGGACGTGGCTCGCTTCGGAGCTAGTTTCCTGAAGAATTTTTTATTCCTTTTGGAATTTTATTTTTTGATCTTCTATCAACTGTCCGCTGGGCAACAGGTTGGGTACATTGAATCTCCTCGTAGTCTTCCCAGTCCGACCATCGAGCGTGCTGAATCCTTGCTCCGGCGTGCCACTCAGTTCACGACATGCCCCATGACTCCAGCGGTGGCCGGTGGGCTTTTATGCTCCGCGGTCCGCTAAGATTGAACAGTTCCTGCTGTCTCTTTTCGCGGTGGACCGGGCCGACAGCTACTCAGTACCGAACTGTGATAGGTCTGTCAGGAACACACCAGTAGGTCCTTCCGGACCTGGTAAGTAGTATCTCCTGCCTCAGCAGGTGAGTACATGCTGTGTGTTCCTATGTGTGGCGCAATTACAGATGCGGCGGCCATTTTCTTGAAGCCGCGCGCGTTTTTTCTACTGTTTGGCCTCTATCGCTGCTGGAACGCAGCGGTTCTCCTCACTACTCATTTGCGCTGTGCAGCACAGGCAGCGGAACCGAGCGGTCCCCACTGGGTCGGTGAGTCCCCTGGGTAACCTCCCACAGCCAGCACAGCCAGAGGGTGGACTTTGTACAAAAGTCTCAGAGAAGTGGCGAGGTATGGATTCTGGTTCACCTGCTTCCCCATTCATGTCACAACAGGCAGGGCTGATGCACCTGCAGGCCCTATGGATCCGTTTTTGGCAGTCCTGGACTCCTTTCTTGTCAGGGTGGAAGCGGTGTGCGAGCGAACGGGAGCTACAAAGCACCCTCTCCCCACACTATCTTTAGTAGGGGAGTGCTCTATTTCAGATATGGGCCTAGCTGCAGCTCAGGACCCTAGCTCTGAATTTTTTTGTATATTTTTTTGACCAGTACATACCTTCTGAGGAAGACACCTGGGTCAGTAAATGACGGGACGCTTGGTAGTGAACTCATTGATGGTGAGGGACACTCTCATGCTGCAGCTGGAGATCCTTTGGTGGAGACAGTCTCCCTTGCTTCATTTAAAGCTTTTCTTTTACACCATTGGCTTAGTGCTGGCTCCTGCAGGGCGCAGCACGATTCTCCTCACAGCTTCCTCACTGTTTCCTCACACTCTGCTTCTAGAACTGCATGGATGATACAGTGATACACGGTGCCCCCCCCCCTGGGCATGGTAGGGGGACTTTATTCATTTATTTGTCTAGTCCCTGTGAGCTTTCTGTGTAATATCTCTGTGGCAACACCAGAGTCTCTGCACCTGTGGTTTCCCGCCATTTCCTGGGGAACGCTCTGACTCTGACAGGACCACGGTCTGCGGTGTCAGAGACAGTTTTTTACCTGCAGCTTGCTTCGGCAGCACATATACGCAGGTTGGAACGATACAGAGATGAGCGCCCTCTGCGCCATAGTTTACCCAATTATACTTAACACACAGTGTGCGTCTGTGTTATTGCTCTCTGTGTCTGCGTGGGTTTCCTCCTGCGTTCCAATGACAGTATAACATACACAATATGTTTATACACGTCTCTAAATACATTCACAGTATATGTATGTATTCTACTCTGAGTCTGCGTGGGTTCCTCCGGGTGCTCCGGTTTCCTCCCACGCTCCAACGGTGTGTGCGTCTTTGGCGCTATGCACAGTATGAACATGATCAATATGTTTATCACACAAACTATAATACCTACACGGTATGTGTATGCGGTCTGCGTGGGTTTCCTCCGGGTACTCCGATTTCCTCCCACGCTCCAATGGTATGCGTGCTTTGGGCGCTATGCACAGCATAACCATGTGTAATATGTTTATTCACATACTACCATACCTCCACGGTATGTGTATGCAGTCTGCGTGGGTTTCCTCCCACGCTCTAATGACGTGCGCGCCTTCGGTGCCATACACAGTGTAAACATACTCAATATGTTTATACACAACGCTATATACATTCACAGTATATGTATGTATTTTACTCTCTGGGTCTGCGTGGGTTTCCTCCGGGTTCTCTGGTTTCCTCCCACGCTCCAATGGTGTGCGCGCTTTCGGCGCTATGCACAGCATAAACAGGTGCAATTTGTTTATTCGCATACTAACATACCTACACGGTTTGTGTATGCGGTCTGCGTGGGTTTCCTCCGGTTCTCTGGGTTCCTCCCACGCCCCAATGGTGTGCGCGCCTTCGTCGCCTTGCACAGTATAAAGACTTTCTGGAATCCTTGGACATCAAGGACATTTACTTGCATGTTCCAATCTGCGCAAGTCACCAGATGTTTCTGTGCTTTGCGATGGGCGAAGTCCTCTATCAATTGTGGCACTTCCCTTCGGTTTAGCGTCGGCACCGCTGGTTTTCACCAAGGTGCTTGCGCCGATTCTGGCTTTGCTGAGACAGTGAGGCATTGCTATCGTGGGCTATCTTGATGATGATCTTCTGAGAGCAGACGCTGGCTCAGAATTAGAAGAAATTGTGACAATAGTCAGTCAGACCCTCTGAGCCTTCGGGTGGCTTCTGAACACTCAGAAGTCAGTTCTGGTCCTGACCCAGCGTTTGCAACTTCTCCAAGGGTAGGAAGATACCAGACTCTTGAATCTGCGGTGTGGCTTCTGATGTCCCGAAAATGGTCATCAATCCGTTTTTTCTGCATGAGGGTCCTAGGGCTCATGGTGGCCTCTTTCGAGGCAGTTCCGTATGCCCAATCTCACACTCGTGCCTTACAGAGGGGGATCCTGTCCGCTTGGGACAAGTCCCCGTTGTCATTGGATCATCAGATCCAGGTGAGTCACCCGGTCAGGGCGTCCCTGACGTGGTGGTTGAGATCCCCGGCTCTTCGGTCCGGGAAGTCATTCTTTCCTATCCAGTGGACGTGATCTCGACGGATGCCAGCCTTACGGGGTGGGGTCTGGAGAGTCCTCTCAGCTCAAGGGCTGTGGACCCCGGCCGAATCCTGTCTTCCGATCAATGTCCTAGACCTCTGAGCGATCCGACTGTGCCTCTCCTCGTGGCCGGAGAGGCTACAGGGTCACTCGGTCAGGGTCCAGTCGGACAACGCCACAGCGGTGGCGTATGTCAACCATCAGAGGGGAACTCGGAGCTCAGCGGCTGCATCCGAGGTCGCTCACATCCTAAGATGGGCGGAAAGAAGTGTGCCGGCTCTGTCGGCCGTTTATATTCCAGGGAAAGACAACTGGCAGGCCGACTGTCTGAGCCGACGGACGTTGGACCAGGCGGAATAGTCCTTGTATCCGGAGGTGTTCCAACTCCTTTGCCGGCGGTGGGGCACGCCAGACGTGCACCTCCTTGACTCAATCGCAAGGTGTCGAGATTTTGTGGCCAGGTCCAGGGACCCCTGGGCAGATGCCTCAGACGCGTTGGTGGCCCCGTGGGGTCGGTATCGCCTGTTATATGCTTACCCTCCACTGCAGTTGCTGCCTCTTCTGCTTCGCAGGGTGGAGGCCGAGGGCATTCCGGTGATCCTCATTGCTCCAGATTGGCCATGGCATCATTGGTATGCCAATCTTGTGCGGCTAGTCGCGGACGTTCCTTGGCGACTGCCTCTGCGGGAGGACCTTCTGTCTCAAGGTCCCATACTTCATCCTGCTTTACAGTCCTTGGCTTTCACGGCATGGCTATTGAAAGCCAGGCGCTGAGGGACTGAGGTCTCTCAGATTCGGCCATCTCAACCATGTTGAGGGCCCGGAAATCTTTTTCTAGAAAGATATATCACCATACCTGGAAAGCTTACATCGCTATGTCCGAGGAGCTAGATTGGCATCCACGGACGTATTCTGTTCCCAGGATTCTGCTGTTCTTACAGCGTGGTGTGACCCAAAAGCTGGCTTTGAATACCATCAAGGGTCAAATTTCTGCCCTGGCTGTCTGTCTTCTTTCAATGACCGCTTGATTAGCATCTTTTGTGCAGGGGGTTCGCCATGTGCTCCCCCCTGTCAAACCTCCTCTCCCTCCTTGGGATCTGAATTTGGCGCTCTCGGTTCTTCAAGAACCTCCTTTTTGTAAACATCAGATATCCCTCTCTTGACGTTGTCTCAGAAGGTGGCTTTCCTGGTAGCCATTACTTCTGTCAGACGGGTGTCTGAGTTGGCGGCATTGTCTTGCAAGCTGCCTTACTTGGTCATCCATAAGGATAAGGCTGTGTTGCGTCCGCGACCTTCTTCTTTTCTTCCAAAGGTGGACTTGGCCTTTCACCTTATTGAGGACATTGTTCTTCCGTCCTTGTGTCCTCATCCGTCGCATCCCAGAGAGTTTGCGCTTCACTCGCTAGACGTGGTACGTGCCTTGCGGGTGTACCTGTCCGTTACTGCTCCCATTCGGAAGTCTGACTCACTGTTTGTGGCTGTGTTAGGCCCACAACAGGGCCAAGCGGTTTCCCCTGCCACTATTTATAGGTGGATCAGGCAGACCATCATACAAGCCTATGCCCTTAAGGGGCGGGCGCCTCCCTTTCTGGTTACGGCGCATTCCACCAGAGCAATTGGTGCTTCCTGGGCTTTTCGACCTCAAGCGTCAGTTGCACAAGTGTGCAAGGCGGCGACCTGGTCGTCCGCACATGCCTTTTTCTAAGTTTTACAAGGTTGATGTGGCTGCATCTTCTGATGCTTCCTTCGGCTGCAAGGTGTTGCAGGCCGCTGTTTAAGTTGCAACTCCTCCGTTGAGGAGCTCTGCTTGTTTTGGAGTGAAGTTTGGTTTTCCTTTCTCTTTGCTCCCACCCCTCCTTTTTTTTTGACACTGCTTTGGGACATCCCACTTGTCAAATATTAAGAGGCTGTGTCAGTCCATGGACGGTAAGAGAAAATACGATTTTTGTACTCACCGTAAAATCTGTTTCTCTGACGTCCATGGACTGACACAGCACCCACCCTTCCTTTTAAGGTTTGTACTGCTTTGTTACGAACTGAGGGCTGCTAGCTGCAGGTGGGTGGGTTATGTCCGGAGGGACCGCCCCCTGGGTGGGGCTGTTCAGCTCTGGTCTTTAGAATGTATGTTATAACATTCTGCCTAGTTCTCTCCTGCAAGCAGGGACATAAACCCACTTGTCAAATACTAAGAGGCTGTGTCAGTCCATGGACGTGAGAGAAACAGATTTTACGGTGAGTACAAAAATCTTATTTTTTCCCACAAATAGAGCTTTCTTTTGGTGGTATTTGATCACCTCTGCGGTGTTTATTTTTTGCGCTATAAACAAAAATAGAGCGACATTTTTGAAAAAAATGCAATATTTTTTTACTTTTTGCAATAATAAATATCCCCCAAAAATATATAAAATAAAAAAATGTTTCCCTCAGCTTAGGCCGATACGTATTCTTCTACATATTTTTGGTAAAAAAAAAAACGCAATCGGCTTTTATTGACTGGTTTGCACAAAAGTTATAGCGTTTACAAAATAGGGGATAGTTTTATGGCATTTTTCCCAAGGCGTCTTTCAGGACAGCACCTTGAGAGATAGCGACTCCTCCCAACACTGCAGGAAACACCTTCTTCCTCCAAACTTTAAAGGGAGGTACCTCCCTGGCATACCACAGTTTTTGTGTTTCCTCCGGCCTGGAGGGAACACCTTCGGTGAAGGGAGGCTGGAGCTTTCAGGTTTTTTCCTGGGAGCGGAGGCTTCCCTCCTAATTTTTCCTCCTTTGGAGACCGCTGTCCTCCCGCTCCACCCAGCATGGAATACAGGACATTCGGGCTCCTCTTCCCCCTGGAGTGCTCAGAGGAGCCATGGACTGGGCAGCTTGCCTCTCTGGGAGCGGCGGTCGCGTGCACGCCGTCGCCATTTTGGTGTAGCCAAACACCGGAAGTGAGAGCGGGTCGCCAGGTCAGCGTGAATCGTCAGTCCGACCTAAACGCAAGGGGAAGGAGGCAGGACAGGAACCGGTGCCCATTTCCGCTTCTGGTCCGGTGCAGAGGCACTGTGGGAGTCCGGAAGCGGCGTGTAAAGCCACAAGAGGAAAGCTCTGCTTATCCCTTACCTGGTCTCTCTCCCTCTCCTTAGTGCACCTGTTTTTTTGGGTGATCCATCAGCAAGAGACTGGGTCTCATTCAGGATTCCCTACTTTCTTCCTCTTTTTTTTTTTTTCTTCTCTCCAGGCCAAGAGCTCTGACCCAAAAAAGAGATGTCCTTCATGTAGGACAAAGATGGGAGAGAATTGGAAGAAAGTTTTATGCAGCACTTGCATTTCTTCTTTAGTTCAAGAGGAATCAGCCTCAGTGCAGGAGGAATTGGTTACCTCTGTAAAGAAAGAACTATTTGCCACGATTCAAACATTTCGTGACTCATTAGTTAACCCAGCTGCTGCTCAGTCCTCCACTTCAGTCTTCCCAAGGTTCGGTGGCTATACCAGTATTAGATACTCTGGCTGAGGAACTGGTTAACAGGGAGGAGCAGTCCCAAGTACCTTCTAGGGAGGATTCAGAGGACTCGGGAGGAAGCGGTAGTATCCCCTTCAAAAATGTAACTATCCTTGGAGGAGATGGATGGGCTACTTAGGGCCATTCATGTTACCCTGGGCCTAAGTGAGGAAAGGAAGGATTTAAGTTTACATGACCGCATGTATGCAGGTCTGAGTGAACCTAAGGGTCCCACCTTCCCAGTCCACCCAGTCATTTCAGATGCTATAAAAAAGGAATGGTAGGATCCAGAGAAAAAACTTTGGTCTCAAAAGCCCTTCAAAGACGCTTCCCTTTTTGAGGAAGATCCATCTGCAGTCTGGAACAAAGTCCCTAAACTGGATGCAGCTTTTTCCCAAGTTTCCAGGTCCACTGATCTGTCTTTTGAAGACATAGGGGTTCTCAAAGACCCTATGGACAAACGCATGGATCTCTTACTCAAAAGGTCATGGCAGTCAATCATGAATAATTTAAAGCCCGCTATGGCCACAACGTGTGTAGCCAGAAATTTAGAATTTTGGACTAACCAATTAAAATCCCATATAGTGGCAGACTCATCTAAACAAGAAATTTTAGATTCCTTTGCCACTTTGTCTTCTGTGGTAGCATAAGTAGCTGATGCTTCAGCTGAAGCAATAAAAATGCCGGCAAAATCTGCAGCCTTGACTAGTACCGCAAGAAGGGCTTTATGGTTAAAGACCTGGCCAGGAAATGCAGCTTCAAAAAATAAGCTCTGCGGAATTCCCTTTTCGGGGGACCTTCTTTTTGGACCTGATCTAGAGAATATCCTAGATAGGACAGCTGACAGGAAAAAATCCTTTCCGGTTAAAAAGAAGAAACAACCCCCAAAACGGTTTTTTTCGACCTCAAAAGGCTCAGGAGAAAGACAACAAACCCCAAGGGGGTAGGAGGAATTGGGCTGCACAAAAAGCCAAAGGAAAAGGGGGACTCCTTTTTCATCCTCCTACACAAGCCGAGAAATCCCAATGATTCAGCCGTGCGGGTAGGCGGAAGACTACAAAAGTTTCTTCCGCAGTGGTCAGCCGTAACATCCAATCAGTATATCCTGACCGCTCTAGCCCAGGGCTATGTAATAGAGTTCTCTGAGATCCCCCCAAAAAGGTTTTTGATAACAAACACCCCAAAAGACCCAGAAAAAGCCCTGGCCATGAAAGCCTCACTAAAAGAGTTGAGTCAACAGGGTGTGGTGGTACAAGTACCCCCGGAAGAACAACAAAAGGGTTTCTATTCCCACATTTTCCTAATAAAAAAAAAACAACAGGAAAATTTAGGATGATCCTAAATTTTAAGCCTCTGAACAGGTCTGTAAAGTACAGAAAGTTCAAGATGGACTCGATATTCTCGGTAAAAAATCTATTGACACCAGAGTTTTTTTATATGGCGTCAATAGACCTAAGAGATGCATACTTACACATCCCAATCTCCCCTCAGTTCCAGAGAAACCTCAGATTGGCAGTAAGGATGGAGGGAGTAGTCCAGCATTTTCAATTAAGGGCCCTACCATTCGGGCTGTCATCATCGCCTCGGATTTTCACCAAGGTGATGGCGGAAGCCCTAGCCCCTCTTCGTCTACAGGGAATTGCAGTTATACCCTACCTAGACGATCTGTTATTCTTCGCCCCCTCAAGAGAAAGGTTACTAGACAACCTGTCCAAGGCACGAAACATCTGGAATCGTTGGGTTGGATTTTGAATCTACAAAAATCCTCCCTAGTTCCATCTCAGGAGATCCGTTCTTTGGGTTACCAAGTCAATTCGGTGAGCCAGAAAATGTTTCTCCCTCAGGAAAAGGACAGAGTACAGGATGTCGTCTCCCGGCTACAATCCAACCAGCCTATAACTATAAGGCAGGTAATGTCTGACTTCAACCATGCCGTCCATCCAATGGGCAAGGTTGCATTTCAGGTGCCTACAGTCCTTTTTACTGAGATCATGGGATCACAATCTCAGCTCCCTAGAGACTCAAGTAAAAATTCCATCCCGAGTGAAGAGGTCACTTTATTGGTGGAAAGATCAGGAGATCCTTTCAAAGGGTCTGGAGTGGTCCTTTCCAGTAGAGAAGAGACTGACCACAGACGCCAGTGCGTGGGGAGCCCACGTAGAAAAAGATTTCATACAGGGGACTTGGCTGAAAGAAGAGTCAAAAAGATCCTGAAATTGGAGAGAGCTAAAGGCAATCGCATTGACTCTGCTAAAGTTTTCTCCGGATCTCCAGAACCATCATGTTCAGGTGTTAACAGACAATGCCACGGCGGTGGCATATCTCAACAGGCAAGGGGGCACAAGGAGCAGACCTCCTACAGGTCCTTGCAGCAGAGATCCTTCTGTGGGCAGAAAGGAACTTAAAGTCCCTGTCAGCTATCCACCTAAAGGGGTCCCTGAACAGGGTAGCGGATTTCCTAAGTAGACATACAGTCTGGGAGTCAGAATGGGCACTGAACCCGGAAGTCTTTGCGACAATTTCCAGCAGGTGTGGTCAACCAGAAGTGGACCTGTTTGCCTCAAGGGAAAACACGCAAGTACTTCAATTCTTTTCCCTGAACAAACTAGCCGGGTCTCTAGGAGTAGACGCTCTGGCGCACACTTGGAGGTTTCGCGTTTCCCCCGTTCCAGTTAATCCCTCTAGTGTTAAGAAAAATCCAAAGGGAAAATGGTACCGGTCATCTTGATCACCCCGTTCTGGCCCAAGAGAGCTTGGTTCTCAACTGTCCTGGGAATGGCAACCAAGCCATGTTGGCATCTGCCCCCCAGGCAAGATTTATTGATGCAGGGTCCTGTATGTCACCCAAATGTGTCCTGTCTCTCCCTCGCAGCCTGGTATCTGAAAGACAGCTCTTAAAAAAGAAGGGTTTTTCAGACCGATTAGTTGCGACACTGCTAGAAAGCAGGAAGAAAGTAGCTAGAGCCATATACACCAAGGTATGGAAGGTGTATAACTTCTGGTGTGACTTATCTGCTAAAAATCTGGACAATCTTAGTTCTATTTTGGAATTCTTACAAGAGGGAGCAGACAAAGGTCTGGCAATCAGCACTTTGAAGGTACAGGTATCTGCACTAACAGTGTTTCTGGAAAGATCCATGGCCTCAGAACCACTAGTAGCTAGGTTCTTCAAGGCCCTTACAAGGTCTAGACCAGCTCAGATTAGGGGTTTCCCGAAATGGAATATCTCAGTAGTGCTGCAATCACTGGCGGGAAAGCCATTCGAACCTTTAGAAGATGCATCTCTCAGAGATCCCACCCTAAAGACGCTGTTCCTGGTCGCTATCACTTCAGCACGCAGGATCAGTAAGCTACATGCCCTGTCAATAAGGGAACCTTATTTATCTTTATTTTCGGATAGAGTTGTTCTAAGAACAGATCCAAATTTTTTACCCAAGGTAGCTTCAACAGCTAATCGCTCTCAAGAGATTGTGCTACCTACTTTCTGTGCAGACTCTTCAGGGGAGAAAGATGTAAGAAGGACTTGGCATAACAAAGAGCTTTAGACACACAGATTCCTTATTTATTCTTTTTGGAGGCAACAAAAAAGGTTGCCAAGCTTCTAAGGGTACCTTAGTTAGATGGTTGAAGTTATCCATTCTGGAAGCCTACTCTCACGCAGGCATGGTGCCACCAGTAGGTATATGTGCACACTCAACAAGAGCACTTGCGGCCACATGGGCAGAAAGCTTGAAAAAATTTGAAGAACCCGCGCCAACAAAATAATAGTGCTTAAGGTAAATTAAGCTGCTCCTCAAAAATTCAGTGGTAGCTGAAAAAAACGTTGTGAAAAATTAATAAGTAGTGAGGGCGCTAAAGAAATAAAAAATGTTGATAACCCCTATATGAAGCACATGAAAGAGTTATAATTACACCCGCCTAAAAATACTGTGGTTGTGTATAAAAATCAAAAAATCTCTCCCAAAAAAATGAATGATGAACACAAGGGTATAAATAAAACAATGAAGTGACCAATGAGATAACTCACAATCTAAACCGTGGTTAGATAAAGTGTGCAACCAAGGCAAATAAAATTGAAAAGTGAATCCCCACAATGACAGTGAACGAACTGGATTAAATAAAAACTATTCCTATTATGATAATAATAATGTGCAAAAAAGTCCAAAGAAATTTCAATAAAGATGACAAAAAAAAAAAAACACAATACAGTGAACAGTCTTGTACAGAAAAGGGAGCTTTTTCTGCATAGGTTGGAATTCCTTCAAGTGCTGAATGCTGTGTAGTTTTCAAAGTGAATTCTTGTGACTAGTAGAATCCTTGTGACTTTTTAAGATCCACCTTCACCAAAAGCAGTATCACCCGAAGTGCTGTGCTAAAGATGGCAGCTTACCCCGACAAATGGACCCTTTTAACTAAAAAAAGAGGTCAAACAGGCTTTCTGCAAGTCTTGACATACGTTTCGGATTCCGTCATCGGGCACACAGGTCAGTTAATGGTCAGACATTAATGGAGAGTGGAATGGGGATAGATGGGGAGAGGGTTATGGCAGGTGACAAGAAAGTTCCCATGTTGCAAACAGCCATTGGAAACTATAGTGCCGTTTGTACTACTAAAAATTATATGAAAAACACCAGAGAAAAATGTAATACATTAAAGTGTTTGTTCACCAATGCCAGAAGTCTGCCAAGCAAAATAGGTGAGTTGGAAGCTCTGGTGCATAAGAGCTATGATGTAATCGGTATTGCCGAAACTTGGCTTCAATCCTCACATGACTGGGCTATTAATATTAGGACGCTTCCTGATGATGGAATCCGAAACGTACGTCGAGGCGCAATACAGGTCACGCAACTGACGTCACTTCCGGTCCCGCTGGCTGTTCCTAGAGGTGGAACGCATGCCAGCTTCCGTAGGTTCGGGACCGCCACTTAACTTGTCCACGCGATTACAGCCTCGGTGCCGGGTTCGGGGCACTTTTTAAAGTAAGCGTGCATTTGGCTTTTTTATACTTTAATTTTACAATAAATAGGATTACACTATTTTTGGCCTTTCTCCTCTATTTGCATACCACCGGAGCTTCCTAGGCATTATCATCATTGGTCCAGCTGACATTTTCCACACAGCAAGCTGAGACTTGCAGAAAGCCTGTTTGACCTCTTTTTTAGTTAAAAGGGTCCATTTGTCGGGGTAAGCTGCCATCTTTATCACAGCACTTCGGGTGATACTGCTTTTGGTGAAGGTGGATCTTAAAAAGTCACAAGGATTTTACTAGTCACAAGAATTCACTTTGAAAACTACACAGCATTCAGCACTTGAAGGAATTCCAACCTATGCAGAAAAAGCTCCCTTTTCTGTACAAGACTGTTCACCGTATTGTGGGGGTTTTTTGTGTCATCTTTATTGAAATTTCTTTGGACTTTTTTTGCACATTATTATTATCTTTAATAGGAATAGTTTTTATTTAATCCAGTTCGTTCACTGTCATTGTGGGGATTCACGTATCAATTTTATTTGCCTTGGTTGCACACTTTATCTAACCACGGTTTAGATTGTGAGTTATCTCATTGGTCACTTCATTGTTTTATTTATACCCTTGTGTTCATCATTCATTTTTTTGGGAGAGATTTTTAGATTTTTATACACAACCACAGTATTTTTAGGCGGGTGTAATTATAACTCTTTCATGTCCTTCATATAGGGGTTATCAACATTTTTTATTTCTTTAGCGCCCTCACTACTTATTAATTTTTCACATGGGCAGAAAGAGCTGGTGCCACCCCTGACCAAATTTGCAGAGCAGCAACGTGGTCAAGCTTTCGCATATATATATATATATATTTATTTATTTTTTTGTGACTGCGACATTATGGCGGACACATCGGACACTTTTGACACATTTTTGGGACCATTGTAATTTTTACAGCAAAAAGTGCTATAAAAATGCACTAATTACTGTGAAAATGACACTGGCAGTGAAGGGGTTAACCACTAGGTGGCGCTGTAGGGGTTAAGTGTTCCCTGCATTGTGTTTCTAACTGTACGGGGATGGGCTGTGTGTTACATGACACCGATCTCCGCTCCGAGTACACGGAGCAGAGATCATTGTCACTAGTCGGAGCGGGGAGATGCTGGTTTACACAAGCATCTCCCTGCTCTATACCTCCCTGAGACGATCGCGGGGATCTCCGCGGCGATCGAGTCCGCAGGACCCACGGGGAAGCCAGCAGGGTCGCAAGCGCGACCCCCACGTCAGGCAGTTAAAGGGGACGTACAGGTACGTGGATGTGCCTGTACGTGCCATTCTGCCGACGTATATCTATAGGGGGCGGTCGGCAAGTGGTTAAACAGCAGTAAAGCGCCGCTAAAACTAGCAGCACTTTACCGCTAATAGACCTGCCACCCCAGTGTGAAAGCAGCCTCAATGTTTTTTATGAAGCTCCCCTGTGAAAAAACAGCAAACATGTAACTTTATTGCAAAAGAGACGTGCAATAAAATGACCCTACCTGCTCGCTGTCTTCTTCACACCTATGCAGTTTGCATATTCCAGGTGCAGTTTGCGCTTTTCAATACACATTTTTGATCCATTGAAGTCTACGGAACCAAAAACCAGATGTGAACATGACCCATTGGAAACCATGTTAAATTGGCTGTACTGTGTTTGCAAAACTGAAAACGCACTTAAAAATGCATAGGTGTGAACCAGGCCTTAGTGGCGGGATGACGACCTCCTGCGCCGACCAATATAGAGGCCCGAAGATTGGCGCTCAGAAGAAGACCCCAGCACCAACGAAGGACTGTTGGGCAGGTGAGTTTTGAAGTGATTGTAAGTGATTGTAAAAAATCACCTTGTAAAACAATCCATTCAGTTTAAAGTGGAGTGTTCGCCCTGGAAATTATTTTTTTTAACCACTTCACCCCTGGAAGATTTGGCTGCTCAATGACCACGCCATTTTTTGCAATACGCCACTGCGTTGCTTTAACTGCCAATTGTGCGGTCATGCGACGTTGTACCCAAACAAACTTGAAGTCCTTTTTTACCACAAATAGAGCTTTCTTTTGGTGGTATTTGATCACCTCTGCGGTTTTTATTTTATGCGCTATAAACAAAAGAAGAGCGCCAATTTTGAAAAAAACACAATATTTTGTACTTTTTGCTATAATAAATATCCCACAATTTAAAAAAATATATATTTTCTTCCTCAGCTTAGGCCGATATGTATTCTTCTACATGTTTTTGGTAAAGAAAACACAATAAGCGTATATTGATTGGTTAGCGTCTACAAAATAGGTGATAGATTTATGGCATTTTTATTTTTACTAGTAATGGCGGCGACCTGCAATTTTTATCGGGACTGCGATTATTGCAGCGGACAGATCGGACACTTTTGACACATTTTTGGGACCATTGGCATTTATACAGCGATCAGTGCTATAAAAATGCATTGATTAATGTAAAAATGTCACTGGCAGGGAAGGGGTTAACACTAGGGGGCTATCAAGGGATTAACTGTGTTCTCTCACTGTGTTCTAACTGAAGGGGGGATGGGACTTACTAGGGGAGATGACAGATTGCTGTATGAACACACGATCAGTCTCTTCTCCCCTGAAACAACCGGAATCTGTGTGTTTTACACACACAGATCCTGGTTCTCGCTCTGTCACAAGCAATCGCGGGTGCCAGTCGGTCATCGCGCCCTCCGGGTGCTCACATCGGCGGCGAACCGCGGGCACCCCTAGTGGCCATAATGGGAAGCGACGTAAGGTAACGACGATTTGCCCAGCCGAGCCAACCTGCCGCAGTAAAACTGCGCCGGCTGGTCGGCAAGTGGTAAAAGTCAGCAGCTACAAATACTGTAGCTGCTGACTTTTAATATATGGATACTTGCCTGTCCATGAAGCCCGTGATGTCGGCACCTGAAGCCGATCTTCGGATCGACTCCTGGGTGCTGCCGCCGTCATTTCTGGGTAAGGGAACCAGGCAGTAAAGATTTTTGGCTTCACTCCTGGTTCCCTACTGCGCATGCGCGAGTCGTGCTGCACGTTCTGAATGGTCCCTGCTGTCTTTTGGAACCTGTGTGTCTCCCAGAAGACAGTGGGGGGGAGGAGGCAGCGCTCTTTCCTCAGAAGTGGGAGCAGATACCTGGATTTGACAGGTATCTGCTCCCCCCCCCCTAAAAGGTGCCAAATGTGGCACCGGAGGGGGGGGAGAGGAATCCGATCAGCGGAAGTTCCATTTCTGGGGGGGGAACTCCACTTTAAAATAGAAATGAAAGGCAAAACATTTTTGTATAACTATAAAAAAAAAAAAAAAAAAAATTATAAATACCTTTTTTCCCTTTCTATACATGATCACATTCCCTCTGTTCTCAGCAGCATAAGAACTGGGGGAAGAGAAGCAGCACTACACTGAGCTTCCCAGTGCAGCAGGGAAATGTGTCAGGACAAGTCTGATCATTGGAGGAGAGCACACAGAGTTCCCAGCATACAGGGCTGGTGCAAGGATTTTTGACACCCTAGGCCAGTACAGGGTGTCCCCGGGTTACGAACCTGTTGGGGACTTTCCTCCTGTTTGTGAATCGGAAATGTTTGTAAGTCGGCCGCGCATGCGCAGACTGGCAATTACGGACATTTCCGATGTTCCGTCAAATGCCGTTCTGCGCATGCACGGCCAATTACGGACATTTCTGACATTTCCCGAGGCTCCGTCTGGCTGCGCAGGACAGCAGACGGTCCGCCCGGTTCGTAAGTAGAAATTCGTAAGTCGGGGACCCCCTGTATTGGCGAACCTTGGCACCCTGGATGTTTTGGAACTACATTTCCCATGATGCTCATGCACTCTGCAGTGTAGTTGAGCATCATGGGAAATTTAGTTCCAAAACATCCAGGGTGCCAAGGTTTGCCATCACTGTCCTAGGCAAAACTTTTTTTTTTGCCGCCCACCCCCTTTGCTCTGCCCATGTATACGGTGGAGGGGGCCGGGGTGGAGATATTTGCGGCGCCTCTTCCCCTATTTCCTCAGCCGTGGTCCGCAGGCCCACACCTGCGCTTCTGAACCCGGCTTGAAGGCAAATAGTGGCGGTACTGACTTGCTTCCTCATGCCAGCCATGGTCCGCAAGTATATGAACAGGCTAGGGTAGTATATACAGTGGTGTAGCATGGGTTGTCGGCGCCCAGGGCAAGACAAGTAATTTGCGCCCCCTAGCTCATGGACATTTAGTACTCCCTGAGTCCAGTGTGTGGTGAGGACAGCCAGTCAGTGAGCAATGTGCGGGGGGGACAGTCATGTGCGCAGGAGTGACGTCATCACTGTGCAGCCAATCAGATGGTTGCAGCATGTAAACCCGGAAGGAAGACTGGGGGAAGAGCTTCATTATAAGGTAAGTATATCATAATGTGCTAGTATGCAATGCATACTAGCACATTATGTATTGTCTTGCAGGGGATTAAAAAAAGTGGTTTAATACCGCTTTAAGACTTCAAAAAAGGTAAGTACTAAAAAAAAAAAAAAAATCGGTATATGCATCAAGAGATTCCTGGGGGAGTAGAACTGTGATTTTCCACTGATCTCTACATCAAGTGAAGTGTGGGATACCACTGGAGCTCCTAACTCTGCAAGCATATCTGCAGCTCTAAAACTTAGTCAAGATTCACAGTAGCCAATGTTCTGAAAAGTGTTGCTAAGCAGCCACTGTCAGGTCTTCAGGCAACAACCCTGCAGTCTCTTGAATGCCCCTTTTTTTTCTTATGCCGAACAGCAGCCTGCTTATTTTGTCTCCCGTCCGCCGCTGCTAAAGGAGGATACCCGGTCCAGAGCAGAGGAGACTCAGTGCGCGCCAGGAAGAGGGGCGGGACTCTGGGAGCAAGTGCATGCGCCAACCGCGATCACCCACAGGCCAGCCCCACCGCCCACGCACATGACTCTGTCAATCACAGGGCGCTCGCCGCCCATCGCTGAGCTCGAACAACCGAGCCGGCTCAGAGAGCAGCCTTCGAAGCGCAGTGAGGAGACGGAGGTGTCAGTTATAATTAAGGACAGAGGGACATTGTGAATGGGCGGGTGGCTGTCCCCCGGCTGACGTGCGCCCTAGGCTGGCGCCTACATCGCCTATTGGTAGTGCTGGGCCCTGCCAGCATTGCTAGCCACTTCCTGGCCGCCATATGACGTCCTTGACTTTGAGCGGGGATGTCTGAATGATGCCTGTAGCTACAGGCATCATTCAGATATCGTCTTTTAAAGCCGGCGATTCCCTACACCAGTGATATGCAATACTACACCAGCTGTTGCAAAACTACAAGTCCCATCATGCCTCTGCCTCTGGGTGTCATGCTTGTGGCTGTAAAAGTCTTGCTATGCCTCATGGGGCTTGCAGTTCTGCAACATCTGGAGGTCCGCTAATTGCATATCCCTGCCCTACACCATAAGAATGATCATAGCGGCTGTTCCACCGTTTGATGCCCCTCCCGCCACCCTCCGGTGCTTCTACCGACTCACCGCTACGATCGGTTAGTCGGAGACAGGATCCGCCGGCCCCGGATGTTTGTCATAGAGATTTCCGGCGGACCAGATGGTCGCCGGAGTCTCTATGATCGTCGGAGGCCGGGCGCGATGTTATGACGTCACGCCCGGCCTCTGCATTCCAAAAAATGGCGCTGCCTCGGCTGGGAATTGACCCCATTTCTCACTGTAAAGAGGACCTGTCATGCTATATTCCTATTACAGGGATGTTTACATTCCTTGTAATAGGAATAAAAGTGATCAAAAAAAGTGTCAAACTAAAATAAAGTAAAATTAACAATAACAAAAAAAAAAGTTTAAACGTGTGCTCGCATGCAGAAGCGAACACATACGGAAGTCCCGCCCACATATGAAAATGGTGTTCAAACCACACATATGAGGTATCGCCGCGAACGTTAGAGCTAGAGCAATAATTTTGCCCCTAAACCTCCTCTATAAATCAAAACATGTAACCACAAAAAAAATTCAAGCGTCGCCTATGGGGATTTTTAAGTAGCGAAATTTGGCGCCATTCCACGAGCTTGTGCAATTTTGAAGCATGACATGTTGGGTATCTATTTACTGTAACTTCATCTTTCATATTATGCAAAAACATTGGGCTAACTTTACTGTTTTTTCGTTTTTTTTAGCACAAAACTGTTTTTTTCCCCCCAAAAACGCGTTAGAAAATTGCTGCGCAAATACCGTGCAACGATATTGTATTCTCTATGGTCTTTGCTTAAAAAACATATATAATGTTTGGGGGTTCTATGTAATTTTCTAGCAAAAAAATTATGATTTTTACATGTAGGAGAGAAATGTCAGAATTAGAATGGGTGTCAAGTGGCTAGAGAACTAACCACGGTGTGTACTCCTGCTTGGTGTGGTCAGTTTTTAATAGGAAAGCAGAAGGAATGGCAGGATCACCAGGGAATTTACATAAAGGAAGCAATACAAAGAGAACAGGAGACTTTCTCATACAAGTACATGTTACAGCAGGCACATATCAGGAATATAAAGTGTTGGGGTCTCAAACTGGCGGCCCTCCAGCTGTTGCAGAACTACAAGTCCCATGAGGCATTGCAAGGCTGACAGGTACAAGCATGACTCCCACAGGCAGAGGCATGATGAGACTTGTAGTTCCTGCAACAGCTGGAGGGCCACCAGTTTCAGACCCCTGCTTTAACCCCTTCCCACCTCCAGCCCTTTAAGAGATTTTAGACTCCAGTCACACTTGTACGACTCCAAAGTTTTGCAGACTTTGGAGTGCAACTTTGATGCAGCTTTGACACAATTTTGAATGGGTGCAACTTGGATACAACTTTGCCTTTGGCCAGTGATAATGGACAACTGTTGCATTGTATAACATTCAGGTACGACTTTCATGCAACTTTTGAGGGTTAACATTGAAGTCTTTGGCCCTCAAGTTGCATGAAAGTCAGACCAAAGTAGTGCATGAACTTTGATGGTTATCATTGGAAATGCTTGTCATGTAACTTTGATGTCCAAAAGTTGTGTGACAAGTTGCACAAGTGTGAATGGAGCTCAAATGGCGAAGGCAGGCATTCCGATCACGTGACTGCTGTGATTGGCTGTCACAGCAGTCACATGTTCGGAAAGCTCCTGATCGCAGGTATGCATTGGGAGCTTTGCGGAACTCCACTGATCTCTGTGCTGGGAGGACACAGGGTGTACGTTCTCAACACAGAAAGATGTTTACATAGGGCCGCATATAGGCGGCTTCTCTGTATTAAAGCCCAACTGCCGAGAGGCCGCATATTAGGGTGACCACATTTTTAAACGATCATTCAGGGACACCCCCCTTCCCAAAAATCAGCTTGTGCTGTAACGAATCACAGCACAGTGATTGGACACAAGAGGTGGGATTTATGATTTCTACAATCACAAGCAGGGCGCAGGGATTGTGCTGCTCCAGGCATTCCTGGCCAGGACAAGTACTGTCAGTGAGTAAAGCAGTGATATGGCAGCCTTTTTTTGGGGGCATAAGATTGGCCTGGGGGGTGGCTGTGTCAGTTTCATTCCGGGACACTGTATTGTCCTGGAATGAAGGTGACCGGGACAGATCTGCAAAATGCGGGACTGTCCCGGGCAATCCGGGACACGTGGTCAACCTACCGCATGTATGCGTACAACCAGCAGGAAGAGGTTAATCCTTCAGTTCAGCTTTAACCACCTCAATACCGGACACTTGCACCCCCTTCTTGTTCAGGCAATTTTATAGTTTTCACTCTGTCACGCTTTGAATGATAATTAGTGATGCAACACTGTACCTAGATTCGTTTTTTTTTTTTTTTTTTTTTTTTTTTTTCTTAGACAGATAGAGCTTTCTTTTGGTGGCATTTAATCAGTACTGGGTTTTTACTAAATAAATGGAAAAAGACCAAACATTTAGGTGGAAAATTTTTTTTTTCTTAGTTTCTGTTATAAAACTTTGGAAATAAATAATCTTTCTTCCTAAATGTAGGTCAAAATGTATACTGATACAGTTCTTTGCATCATTGAATATTATTTATCTGTGTTTAAGTTATAGCGTGTACAAATTTAGGATATACTGTATATTTACAAATTGATCAATCCTGATGTACTGACAGTCTATTTCATTTCATGAGGCCCTAAAATACCAGGACAGTACAAATATCCCCTTTTTGGCAAGCAGACAGTCCAGAATATTTATTAAGAGGCATTGTGAAGTCGTAATTTTTTGTCACTATTATTTGGAGAATGAAGAAAGCAAAAGAAAATGTAATTTTGTTTCACAAACTTGTCATTTTAACAAGTTATTTCTCTCACACAGCATATAATACCTACTTATAAATATACCCCAAAACACATTCTTCTACTCATCCCCAATATGGGGGTACCGCATGTGTGAGCCCTTTTTTTTTTTTTTCTGCTGAGATGCATAGACGGGCCCAAAATCCAAGGAGCACCTTTAGGCTTTCAAGGGGCACAAATAATGCATCTGATTTCCTGATTGCCTATCACATTCAATGCCCTGAAGTGCCAGGACAGGAGACTCACCCACAAAATGATCCCATTTTGCCAAGTCAACCCTTTTAATGTATTTAGTCAGAGGCATAGTGAGTGTTTTGAAGATCACATTGTTTTGCCAAAAGTTTTTATAAAACGGAGAAAAAAAATGAAATTGTATTTTATTTTACACACAGCTCTCAGTTACTAAGATATTTCCCAAACAGAGCATGGGTGTAACGGGAGGGCCCGTGGAACCCAGAAGTTCTTAGAAAGTATGAGCCAGAAAATAATGGACATTCAGAATATGTCTTGGATTGCTTTTAAAATGGGTCTGTAATATTAATCCACAATATCTCCCAGGATATAAGTAAAATAACTATTTACTGGTTGTTGATTCTGAACACAACAGGTTAACTGAAAAAGTGACTCATTCATAATGTTGGGACACATACTGTTAGATGCTAATGTCACCAACTCCAGCCCACCTGTCTTCCTGTTGTGATGTAAATGAATCCAGACTAACTTCTATAGATCTTCTCTTTGTGGATTGGGCTAATTGACCCTGTATTGTATAAAGGATTCCTGTGATATTGTGTATTGAAGTTCAGGAGACAGCCCGGCTACTAAAGGAATTGGGTAATTATATTAGCTCATGTAAATTAGGTCTGGTCACAGGTGTAATTCCAGAGAAATATGATATAACAGAGCTGTGTCTCGTTATTAGGGGGGAATTATCATTATGGGTCTCGTTCGCCTGACTGTGGAGTGTCAGTAACTGCCTTGGTGTTTGGGAATGGCATATCATAAACAGCTTTAACCCCTTTCATGCTTGGGGTGTCGTTACAATGGGCATGGTTAAACTGAATCTCAAAACACATTCTGCTACCACATATTTGAGACTCTTTTGCAGCCTAGCTGCATAATAGGACCCAAAATCCAAGGAGCACCTTCAAGCTTTTAAGAGGTAAAAAATGTAGGCATTTAATTCCTTGACTACTTAATACGCGTTGGAGGCAAGGACAATAGAAATACTCACAAAATTACCACCCCAATATATTTTCTAAGATGCATAATGAGTCTTGAAAATTTAATTTTTTTCTGTCACAAGCTGCAGAAAGAAAATGCTTTTGTTTTTTACACAAAGTTGTAAATTAAAGTGATACTAAAGTCTCAGGTTTTTTTTTTTTTGTTAAAATAACAAACATGTCATACTCATTTGCTCTATGTAATAGTTTTGCACAGAGCAGCCCAAATCCTCCTCTTCTCAGGTCCCTCTTCGGTGCTCCTGGCCCCTTCCTCCTGTTAAGTGCCCCCCACAGCAAGCAGCTTGTTATGGGGCACCTGAGCCGAACCGCAGCTCCCTGTGTCCATTCAGACACTGAGCCGTGGCCCAGCCCCACCCCCTCCTTTCTCCTCATTGGCTCTCTGACTTTGACAACAGTGGGAGCCAATGGCGTTTCGCTGCTGTCTCAGCCAATGAGGAGGGAGAGTCATGGGCAGCCGAGTCTCTCGTGCAACATCGCTGGATCAAGATGGGGCTCAGTTAAGTTTTGGTGGGCTGCTGCACACAGAAGGCTTTATATCTTAATGCATAGATTGCATTGAGATATAAAAAAACCTGCATTTACAATCCTTTTAAAGAGATATTTCTACCACAAAGCATAGGGGGGAAAAAAACACCCAGAAAATGACCACATTTTGGAAAGCAAACACCCAATGTTTTAAGAGGCATAGTGAGTCTCTTTTTGAAGATTTAATTTATTGTAACATATTTTTGGAAAATGCAGAACAAAAAAAAAGGGAAATTTATTTTCTCTCATCGTCCATGGACTGACACAGGTCTCATACTGATTATGTGTGGGTATATGTCCCTGCTTGCAGGAGAAGACCTAGGCAGAATGTTAGATGTTAAAACATTCTAGAACAAACCAGAGCTGAACAGCCCCGCCCAGGGGGGGGGGCGGTCCCGCCAGACATTACCCTCCCACCTGCAGCTAGCAGCCTCAGTTTTTTTCTGCCCAGCAGAAGGAGAAGACGTGGTTCTCTCAGGAGCCAGTCTCCTGGAAGATTTTACTTTTCAATTTTATTCCTTTGGGAATTTTATTATTTTATTTTTGAGACCTTCAATCAACTGTCGGCTGGACAACAGGTTGGGTACACTAGTATCCTCGTAGTCTTCCCTGTCCGACCATCGAGCGTGCTGATCCTCGCCTTGTGTGCGTGAGACTCAGTTCACGACATACCCCATGACTCCAGGGGTGGCCGGGTTGCTTTCATGCTCCCGCGGTCCTCTCAAGATTGAACAGTACCTGACTGTATCTTTCACGGTGGACCGGGCCGACGGCTACGCAGTACTACTCTGTGATAGGTCTGTCTGAAACAAGCCAGACGGGTAAGTAGTCTCTCCTGCTGCAGGTGAGTACATGCTGGCTGTGTTTCTTTGTGTGGGGGGTTCTCCCTGTCTCCCCCCTGTTATGCTGCTCTCTGCACCCTGTTCTGGTGCTGTGCTGTGTGGGGGTGCTTGGGGGTCACTCTGCCCTGGGGGGGGGGCGCTCATGGCTGTTGGTGAACTCTGGGAAGTGTTCTGGGGGAGTGTGTGAGGCCTTATTGCGTTCGCCATTGGCGCTGTTTTAAATTTAAAAAGTGCGCTCGGCGGCCATCTTGCCGCGGCTCAATTGCGCAGTTATACAGGCGCTCGGCGGCCATTTTCTTGTAGCCGTGGCGCTTTCACTTTCGGCCTCTAGCAGCGCTGCTGAACGGCGCGAAATACCTCAATCTCCTCACAGATTCTTCACTCGCGCTGCAGCGCGGCTTATACAGCGGAACCGAGCGGTCCCTAAGGGTGGTGAGTCCTCCGGGTATCCCCTCCTCAGCCTCAGCACAGCCAGTGGGTGGACTGTATTATTCACCGTAATAGTGAATTAGGTTTCAGAGGGTGGAAGTATGGAGTCTGGTTCACCTGCTTCTCCACACTTGTCAGAGGCAACTGGCAGTGCTCCTGCACCTGTGGTCCCTATGGACCAGTTGTCGGCAGTCCTGGAATCATTCCTTGTCAAGCTGGAAGCGGTGTGCGAACGCACGGGGGCTGTAAAGTGCCGCCTCCACCCCACACAATCTCCACATGGGGAGTGCTCTGACTCAGATATGGGCCTAGCTACTGCTGCTGAGGACCCTAGTTCTGAGGATTTTGATGTCTTTGGACAGGACCTTCCTTGTGAGGAAGACCCCTGTCTTGAACCACCAACTGACAGGGTGCTTGTAAGTGAACTCATTGATGCTGTGAGGGACACTCTCAAGCTGAATGTTGAGGCTGAGGAACCTCAGGTGGAAGCTGTATCCTTTGGTTTCTTTACAGCCGTTTCTTCAAAAAAGGTCTTTCCATATGTGCCTTTTTTTAATACATTCATTGACCAAGTCTGGGATAAGCCGCAGAAGACTTTGACGGTCCCGCGGCGCATAGCCTTAAGGTACCCCTTTTGAGGAGGACCTGGTTAAGAAGTGGACTATCCCCCCAGTGGTCGACCCCCCCGGTCGCCTGTTTGAATAAGGCTACCACGCTCCCAATGGAAGGGACTCCTGCATTTAAGGATCCCGCTGACAGGAGGTCAGACGTTGTGAGTAGAACTATGTTCACCTTATTGGGGGCCGCCTTACGCCCTATAGTGGCGGCGACACTTGTGTCTCAGACACTCACAGGCTGGGCAAAGATATTGCACCAGACAGTGCAGGAGCATAATCTTCCTCCTGAAACCATTGCCCTGCCTCACCAACTTGCGCAGGGTTTAGTCTTCGTGTGCGATGCCACTTTGGATGCGACCCCTTTTTAATAACGGGGGCCTCTATCTCTGCTGTGGTGCTGCGTCACCTTATCTGGCTGAAATGCTGGTCGGCCGACCTAGCTTCCAAAAAGCTCCTGGCTGACTTGCCCTTTAAGGGCGGTAGACTGTTTGGGACTGCCCTGGATGACATTATTAAAAATGTCACAGGAGGTAAGAGCACCTTCCTTCCCCAGTCTATTAAGGGAAAGGAGCCCCACCGAAGGCCGGGCCCTTCCTTTCCGGCGAAGAAGTTTTTTCGTCAGTCAGATTCCACGGGTAAGCCCGCCCAGACTGAAAAGCATGCGGCTGGGGGAAAAAGACGTCCCTGGGTGCGTAAGCCTACCAAGCAAGCTCCCAAGCCCACCACCGCATGAAGTCTTGCCCCTGCCCGACTCTGGGGTGGGGGGACGTCTTCGCAGGTTCTCAGTGCGGTGGACCTCCCTGAATCTCTGACCGGTGGGTGTGCGAGGTGGTCACCTCGGGATACAGGATAGAGTTCCGCTCGTGGCCCCTAAACAGGTTTTTTCCCTCGAACCTCCCTCTCCTTCCTGCCCGCCGGGCGGCCCTCTTGGGGGCCGTACAGGATTTGCTCGGGTGCGGAGTAATTGTGCTGGTTCCGTCACGAGAGGTTTCAGGGGTTTTACTCAAACCTGTTTGTTGTCCCGAAGAAGGATGGGGTCCGGCCAATCCTGGACCTCAAGGCCTTGAATGCCTATGTGAGGGTATTAAAATTCCGGATTGGAATCCATTCGCACGGTGATTGCGACACTCCACCAAGGGGATTTTTTGGCGTCCTTGGATATCAAGGACGCTTACTTTCACGTCCCAATCTGCGCAAGCCACCAGAGATTTCTGCGCTTTGCCATAGGCAAAGTCCACTATCAGTTTGTGGCTCTTCCCTTCGGCCTAGCATCGGCACCATGGGTTTTCACCAAAGTGCTTGACCCAGTTCTAGCTTTGCTGAGACAGCGAGGAATTGTTATCGTGGGCTATCTGGACGATCTCCTTCTCAGAGCAGAAAATGGCTCAGAATTGGAGGAAAATGTGACAATAGTCAGTCAGACCCTCCGGTACTTCAGATGGATTCTGAACACGCAGAAGTCGGCTCTAGTCCCTTGGAGTATCTGGGTCTGATCCTGGACACTTCGGCAGCTAAGGTGTTTCTGCCCTCAGAGAAGTTACTGACACTTCAGTCGGCAGTGCAGGTTCTGATGATGTCCCGAAAATGGTCGTCAATTCGCTTCTGCATGAGAGTCCTGGGACTAATGGTGGCCTCCTTCCAGGCGGTTCCATATGCTCAATCACACACTCGGGCATTGCAGAAGGGAATTCTGTCTGTTTGGGACAAGTCCCCATTATCATTGGATCTTCAGGTTCAGTTGAGTCACTCTGTCAAGGCATCCCTGACGTGGTGGCTGAGATCCCCGGCTCTTCGGGCCAGGAAGTCGTTCCTCCCCATCCACTGGACGGTGATCACGACGGATGCCAGCTTGACAGGCTGGGAAGGAGTGTGGGGAGTCCTGTCAGCTCAAGGGCTCTGGACTCCAGACGAATCTCGTCTCCCAATCAACGTCCTGGAATTGCGGGCGATCAGACTGTGTCTCTCCGCATGGTCAAAGAGGCTACAGGGCCGCTCGGTCAGAATCCAGTTGGACAACGCCATGGCCGTGGCGTATGTCAACCATCAGGGGGGCACTCGGAGCTCGGCTGCGGCGTCCGAGGTCGCACACATCCTAAGGTGGGCGGAAAGAAACGTGCCGGCGCTGTCGGACGTCTACATTCCGGGTGTAGAAAACTGACAGGCAGACTATCTGAGCCGCCAGTCCCTGGACCAGGGGGAGTGGTCCTTGCATCCGGAGGTGTTTCAACTCCTTTGTCGGCGGTGGGGCACTCCGGATGTGGAACTGATGGCGTCTCGACTCAATCGCTGGTACGTCTCATCGCGGACGTCCCTTGGCGCCTGCCCTTGAGGGAGGACCTTCTATCTCAAGGTCCTATCTTTCATCCTGCTTTACAGTCTCTGGCTTTAACGGCATGGCTATTGAGAGCCAGGTGCTGAAAGACAGGGGCCCGTCGGATTCGTTAATTTCAACCATGCTTAGGGCAAGGAAGTCTTCTTCTAGGAAGATCTATCACCGTACCTGAAGAGCTTACATCGTTATGTGCGAAGAGCTAGACTGGCGTCCACGGACATACTCTGTCCCCAGAATCCTGCGGTTCTTACAGCGTGGTGTTGCACAAAGGCTGGCTTTGAGCACTATTAAGGGTCAGATTTTGGCCTTGGCCGTTTTCTTTCAAAGACCCCTAGCAGGTCATTCCTTAGTTAGCACTTTTGTGCAGGGGGTACGCCATGTAGTTCCACCTGCCAAGCCCCCGCTCCCTCCTTGGGATCTGAACTTGGTGCTCTCGGTTCTTCAGGGACCTCCTTTTGAAAATATAAGAGATATTCCTCTTTTAACTTTGTCCCAGAAGGTGGCTTTCTTAGTGGCCATCACTTCGGTTAGACGAGTGTCTGAGTTGGCGGCTCTGTCATGCAAGTTGCCTTACCTGGTCCTCCATAAGGATAAGGCGGTATTGTGACCGCGACCGTCTTTCCTTCCTAAGGTGGTTTCGGCTTTTCACCTTAATGAGGACATTGTCCTTCCGTCCTTGTGCCCTCATCCATCGGATCCTAGAGAGGCTGCGCTTCACAATTTGGATGTGGTGCGTGCCTTACGGGTATACCTGGCGGCTACTGCTTCTATTCGGAAGTCTGACTCGCTGTTTGTATCTGTCTCTGGTCCGAAACAGGGCCAAGCGGTGTCGTCTGCCACCATTTCTAGGTGGATCAGACAGACTGTTATACAGGCCTATGCCATTAAGGGGCGGGCGCCTCCCTTCCCGGTCACGGCGCATTCCACCAGGGCAATTGGTGCTTCCTGGGCTTTCCGACATCAAGAGTCGGTTGCACAAGTGTGCAAGGCAGCGACCAGGTCGTCCGTTCATACCTTTTCAAAATTCTACAAGGTTGATGTGGCTGCATCTTCGGATGCTTCCTTCGGCCGCAAAGTGTTGCAGGCCGCTGTTTAATGTTGCAACTCCTCCGTTGAGGAGCTCTGCTGGTTTGGAGTGAAGTTTTGGTTGTTCCTTACTATTTTGCTCCCACCCTTTTCTTATACTGCTTTGGGACGTCCCACACGTAATCGGTATGAGAGCTGTGTCAGTCCATGGACGATAAGAGAAAATAGGATTTTTGTACTCACCGTAAAATCCGTTTCTCTGACGTCCATGGGCTGACACAGCACCCACCCTTCCTTTTAAGGTTTGTACTGCTTTGTTACGAACTGAGGCTGCTAGCTACAGGTGGGAGGGTAATGTCCGGAGGGACCGCCCCCCTGGGCTGGGCTGTTCAGCTTTGGTTTGTTCTAGAATGTTTTAACATCTAACTTTCTGCCTAGGTCTTCTCCTGCAAGCAGGGACATATACCCACACGTAATCAGTATGAGAGCTGTGTCAGTCCATTGACGTCAGAGAAACGGATTTTACGGTGAGTACAAAAATACTATTTTTTTTTACACAAAGTTGTCCATTTAATACGATATTTCTCACATACAGCATGGACATACTTAGAATTGCGACCCAAAACACATTTTGCTCCTCCTCCCAAGTATGGGAATACCAACTGTGTGAGACTTTCAATGTTTGGACTGTATGTACCAGATATTGGTGTCAATTCGGTAAAGGACTCAGTAAAGAGCACTTTAAATACCTGGGGGTGGTGGTTTCCAGACAGACTTCGGACTATATATCCCTAAATTTAACACCCGTGATCCAGGAGGTTCAACAACGGCTGAAGGCATGGGAGTCCTTACCCCTTTCATTGTTAGGATGCATAAACCTAATAAAATGAATGTATTGCCTAAATTTACATATCTATTTCGACGCTCTTTGCAGTGGATCCCTAAATCCTTTTTCGTACGGCTACATCGTATTTTTGCAGCATTTATATGGAGATCTCAGTCCCCTAGGTATAGCTGGACGACATTGGTACGCCCGGCTTCCCAGGGTGGCCTGGCATGTCCAGATTTCTACAAATATTATTTGGCCTCTCAGCTAGTAACTGCTGCCTGGTGGCTTAACCCAGATACCTCTAATTCCGCTACTCAGGTAGAAGCAGCAGTGTTGGGATCCTTGGAGACGTTGAAATTTCAGATTTTTCGGGGCCCCCGTGCTCTATATTCACTGACACCGTCCATGTGCACTATGTTACGTGTATGGGGGAGAGCCTTAAAATTGAACGATATCCTCTACAGGCAATTTCGCCCAACGCTCCCCTTTGGTTGAATCCTACCCTGGAGCATATTTACACATTGCCGGACCCCCATGCCTGGACAAAATTCAATATAAAAACAGTAACTCAGATTATCTTGGACGAATCTTTGATCCCATTTTCCAAACTGATCTCCGTCTTTAATGTCCCTCAGCTGTACTTTCGTTTTTTTCAACTCTCCCATGCCTTCCGCTGTCAATTAGTTCAATTCGCCCTAGAGAAGCTTCTTAGGTTGGACTGTGCAGAGAATGCCACCTCCAAATTGTATTTCCATCTAACAACTGTCTCTCTTCCAAAACTAGAGAAACTAAGACTTAAATGGTCTAAGGACATCCCTGAACTTGACAATGACGACTGGGATGACATATGGGACTTTCCTTTTTAACTCTCTTGTCTCCTTGGGAGACCGACTGATTCAGTTCATGATGGTTCACAGGGCATATTACACTCCTCATATATTATATAAAATCAATCCAGACTTTGCCCCTGGTTGTTGGCGATGTGGGGGGATTCCTGGAGATTTGACTCATATATTTTTTGGACCTGTCCAGCTATAGTGGAATACTGGGAAAAGATATTAGCTTTTATATCACAAATTACTTCTATTCCATTACAACCATCAATGGCAATATGTATTTTGGGTCTGATAGAGCCATTTATTCCCACGGTGGCAGGGCGTACTCTGGTGGGGCTGCTTTTGTTCTATGCCCGCAAAGCTATAACTCTTAGTTGGAAAAATACTACCCCCCTTCATCACTGTCTATGTGGAAACGACTTAACAACAGCCTACCATTATATAAGTAGACCTATATCAATAGAGGTTGTCTCCTCAAATATGAGAAGGTTTGGTCCAAATGGCTGATGGATTCTTCCACAGCCTCTGAAGCCTTTTAGAGGAATACGACTCTTAGCCTATTTTCCATCAGTTATTGGGCAAATATCCATGATCAATTAAATATCTTATATTGGCGTATGTACCATAGGACTGCATCATTTTCAAACTTGAAAATCAAGCTAACAGGAGTACTATTTTATGTTTTACGCTATAACTTGATGTAATGTCTTTTGTAAGAGTTGCATAAATACCATGTAAGACCTATGTATGTGGGGGTTTTTTTTCCGCTTTGTCCCTGTCTTTGTTTACTGTTTTTGTAATTGTAAATTTGTTCTTGTTTGAAAAATCAATAAAAACGTATATTTAAAAAAAAAAAATCGGTAAAGGACTCCGCCTGAGTCCCCGATATGAAGGTCCCCTGACAAGTTATATTGCATGATATAATAAGAGTCAATTCATCAAAGTAAAATATCGAATGCGAGGTAAATGCCTAAGAAAAATAATTGATAAATCATTAAAGTCAATTCACGAATTCACCTGGTGTAGGCAGCCAGTGAGGGAAACTCTGCACTGGTGTCAGGGTCACCTGTGGCCAGGTGACAGATGCACACCGTAGGGGGACAGGAGTGCACCGCGAGGTAGTGAACCCTATGGCTGGCTTCTGCGGATAGGAAACTGGGTGGTTGTGAAAAGCGGGACCAGAGGAGCACAACCGGGATCCCAACGGAAGCGAGAGCCAAGATTCCCCAGGGCGCGGAGTCTAAGACCCAGCTGGTCTTCTCCAGGGCCTCTAGTGGTGAGGATGTTACGCTGCAGGCTGGGACCAGGTCGCGGCCCCTGGAGTTTCCTAGATCACGCCCCGTAGGATAAGGGGAAAAGAGGGGAAGCAGCAGCACACGATAGAGAGAACCGAATAACAAGCTGAAGGTCAGGGGCCACAAGCAGACAAGGATAACGAAGAACGAGCCGAAGGTCAAGGGTCACGAGCAGACAGGGATAGTCGGGGACAAGCCAATAACGTAACAGAGAGACAGACGTAGCACACGGCAGGCAGGAACCCAAACACACAATGCCTAACAAACACGTTGATCAGCAAAGCAGGCTTGCAGTGCACAGGTTAATATAGTGTTCAGTGATAGGGCCTGGGGTGGAGTCAGGCTGGGAGGAGATTATAAAGGAAGCCAGGTGAAGGAGGTCTGGTCTCTAGATGAACACATGAGGAGGAAGGTAAGATGGCAGACAGACATTAATGCATATCCATGACAACTGGCCAGTAAATTAAAAGTACACAATGTATCAGTTTAAAAATGTCTACCCTGAGCTCAGGGATGAAGATAAATTGTAACATTTCACCAGAGGGAGGTCATTCTGTGAATGAAAGAATGCTAGAATGTTTTTACATTTTCACAATATTTCTGTGTGCATTCATTTACAGAACTATCTCCCTCCCAGTGTTGGCATGTAAAAAAAAAATAAGAAAATTGGAAAAACATAAAAAATAGCCCATATTTTCAGTGCTAAATATTGTAAAACGTAAATATTTGATGCATTTGTTAATGCATGTTTTTAGTGATTTGACTACTTTTGAGATAAATATCGCATGAGTTATTTTAAAGCGGAGTTCCAGCCTTTTTTATGTTTATTAAAAGTCAGTAGCTACAAAAAGTGTAGCTGCTGGCTTTGAATAAACAGACACTTACCTGCTCCACTGTCCAGCGACGCGGCCGCCTGGAGCATCGCTCCTCTCCCCCCCTCTCCGCCGGTGCCTCCATTCACTCTGTGGGCACCCGGCCGGGCACTCACTGCGCATGCGGGGCTCTAGGAGTGAACAGGCGATCGCCTGGGACCTGTCACGTGTCCCAGGCCATCGCCTACAGGGAGTGGCCGCCTTAGGTGATATGACGAGCCGCCTAAGCGGTCCCTGGGCGGAAGGAGGAAGTGGGACAGGAAGTCCCACTCCTACCGAAGCCCCCACTCCCCCCCAAAAAAATTGCAGGAGTGGTTAAAGCAGAAGTTCCACTTTTGGATGGAACTCCGCTTTAACTCAAAAATTCATGCAGTATTTATCTCTTCTTTAATGGACCCCCATTGTATCTTGTGTATTGCAAAAAACATCCAATTGTATCAAAAACAGGGTCCTGTAATAGTTGCCTCTATACAAGTGGTCAGGTAATATAACTTAAAGCGGAGTTCCACCCAAAAGTGGAAGTTCCGCTTGTTCACACACCCCGCTGCCACATTTGGCACCTTTCGGGGGGGGGGGGGGTGGATACCTGTCAAAACCCAGGTTTTCGCTCCCACTCCTGGGTAAGATCGCCGCAATCTTGTGTGGCGATCTACGCAATGTCTGAACCCTCCCCCCCCCCCCCCATTGCCTTTTGGGAGACACACAGGTACCAGAAGACAGCGGTACCATTCAGAAAGTGCATGCGCAGTAGGAAACAGGCTGTGAAGCCGTAAGGCTTCACTTTCTGTTTCCCTTAGTAAGGATGCCGGTGCCTGCCAATGGACAGGTCAGCTTCAGGTGCCGACATCGCAGGCTCCCTGGACAGGTAAGTGTCCTTATATTAAAAAACAAATGTAGTGGTGACTAAGGACATTGTTTATAGCTGCAATGGCTCTGATAACACTGGCAGTGATGTGGCTAGCGCTATAAACAAGAAAAGAGCGACAATTGTGAAAAAAAACTATTTTTTTACTACTTGCTATAATAAATATACCCCAAATTTAAAAAAAATAAATACATTTCATCAGTTTAGGCCAATATATATTCTTCTACATATTTTTGGTAAAAAAAAAAAAATCACAATAAGTGTATATTGATTGGCTTGCACAAAAGTTATAGCATCTACAAACTATGGGAAAGATAGATGGCATTTTTTATTTTTTTTGTATTTGCGGTGATCTTCGATTTTTAGCGGTACTGCAACATTGCGTTGGACAGATCGGAAAATTTGACACATTTTTGGGACTATTGACATTTCTACGGCGATTAGTGCTATAAAAGTGCACTGATTACTGCTCCTTTTTTGCCTCTAATTATTACCCATTGCTACATTGCTATATCTTCCCTTATGCAGTCCTGACAATTTCCGCACTTATCATGGATAGGTCGTATTCATTCCATGAAAATTACTATCTTGTCCAAACGTTTATATTACTTTCGCACTCTACCGGTGCGAGTTTCGTCGCATTTTCTCCAGTTGCTCCAAAATAGGATCTTCCAATTTATCTGCGCCAATAAATGACCCAGGATCTCCAGAGCGACTCTTTTGACACACAGGTTACAGGGGGGCCTGAGGGTTCCCAACATCACCACATACATTATCCCTGCTTCATGCTACATTTGATACTCCTTTGTGGGTTCTCTTGGAATTACCCAACTGTGCTCCCATTGCCATGCTAACCCTCCCCTGGCTACCACATAACCTCTGCTCATCAACTTTGAGCCCACTCATGCATCATAGCTTACAAATCTGGGACTTTGTGCGGTACTCCACTTGCCTCATGTAGCCCTTTCTGCCCTTGTTCCCAATCACTAATAATCCATTCTATTAGTGGGTCGCTAATGGGTGCTCACAAGTTCGACACTTCCTAACCACCAGATCACTTTCCACGTGAGCTTCGCTTCGGGAGACCCATGACGTATCAGAGAAGAGCTCTTCCGCTGCCTTCAACTTCAGCATGGACTCGCCTCGCTACGCAGGACTGCTACATACCCATTCCAGAAAACTATGTTTGAATACATCTGACTGCACTCCCGGGATTCCCAGGTCTCATCTTGGCTCTCTATGCTTCTCTGAATAATCGTTCATCTCATACATCTCTAACGTATGTAGCTCAGTGGGAATGAGATTTGGGGCCGAAATAGTCTTGGATGACTGGAGCGGGGCCTGGTCTTCTGTGGCCAAATGCTTGTTTAAAACAGCCATCTTGGAGGTGGCATATAAGGTGCTCCTATGCTGGTATTGGGACCCTGCTCGCAATACCCATGCCAATCCATCCTTCAGTGACCGCTGTTTCCAGGGTTGTGGCCATCGGGGGGACGTTGTACATATATGGTGGAAAGGTCCTAGACTAATTTGGCTTCTGGTTTTGGGTATTTGGCCTCCTATTTACGTTGTTCCACCTGCCCGTACAGAAAGAGGCCAAGTTTGCCAATTACACTGTTCAATTCCAGGCCTGTTTTCTTATAAGCGGAAACCTGCCTCCAACCTACTTCTGTCAGCCAAAAGAACTATTGCCCAAGCCTGAAAAAAGCCATCTGTCCCCTTTCAGGGGGTGAAAGATCGCATGACCGCGTTGATGCTTAATGAACAGATGTCCAGCATCCACGGGGACACTCATGCCAAGTTCCTCAAAATTTGGGAACCATGGCTGTCATATGCCTTTCCTACTCTCCCCCTAGCTAGCTTGGGCTGCCTGTGATGGACTGTCCGGATGTTCCTGAGCCATTCCCTTTTCCCCATCTCCTGGTTTCCATCCTTCTGGCCTTCCCTTTCTTTCCTAGACTCCCCTATCCCTCCTCTAGCTCCCTACTCGGTAGGTGAGCTACCTCCCTTTCTTAAGCGTCACCTGTCTGCCTAATTTTCTGCTCCTATCCTTGTTAGTTCAGTTTTGACTGTACATTGCACCACCTTTTGGGTTTTGAGTGGCTTAGGGGGTGCCCCGGTAGTTATGGGGAGCCTCTCTGGAAACCCTGGATCCTGACAGTATTATTCACACTTAAATTTACTACTGTTGCATTTCTTCTACTTGTGTCGCTTTATTTTTGCCTTTCTTATGAGCTTAAATCTGTTCCAACTTCAATGCTAGCCCCTGCGTGGGCAGAACTTTTGCATATTATCCACTTGTTAAAACTGAATAAAAACAATTGAAACAGAAATTTTGTTTTACATTTTGAGTGAACGCCATAGAGCGTAGGGTGACTGGACATATAGTAGTGTGAACAGGGACAATTAGAATAAGATTTTGGGTAGTCAGGTGTAGAGAAACAAGTAGAAAAACGCTCACGTGTGAATGGGGCCCTAAAAAGTATTTCTACTTTTGCAGCTACTTAACCAGTTCAGCTCTTTGGATGTACTATGTACATTCAAAGAGTGAATCTTTAACCACTTGCCGCCCGCCCTATAGCAAATTGACGGCGGCAAAGTGGTTTCAATATCCTGACTGGACGTCATATGACATCTTCAGGATATTGAGCTGCTGCACGCCTCCTGGGGCGCGCATCGCTGCGATCATTGTTGCGGGATGTCAGTCTGACACCCCGCAACACCGATCTAGGTAAAGAGTCTCCGACGGAGACTCTTTACCACGTGATCAGCCATGTCAATCACGGCTTATCACGATGTAAACAGGAAAAGACGGTCATCGGCTTTTCCTCACTCGCGTCTGTCAGACGCGAGTAGAGGAGAGCCGATCGTCTGCTCCTCTGTCGGGGGGGTTTGTGCTGATCCATGATCAGCGCAGCCCCCCCGAGGATGCCCACACTGGACCACCAGGGATGCCACTAGGGATGCCCACCTTAAGGTATGCCACCCTAGACCACCAGGGATGCCTAATGGATGCCAATCAGTGCCCACAATGGGCACCACTGATTGGCAGGCATTATTGTTTGGCACTGATTGGCATCCATTAGTACAAAACATTACAGTACAGTGCCACCTATCCGTGCCCATCCATGCTGCCTATCCGTGCCGCCTATCTGTGCCCATCCATGCCGCCTATCTGTGCCCATCCGTGCCGCCTATCCGTTCCGCCTATCGGTGCCCATCAGTGCTGCCTCATCGATGCCCGTCAGTGCCGCCTTATCAGTGCCCATCAGTGAAGGAGAAAACGTACTTTTTTCCAAAGTTTTGTAACTGAAACAAAAAAAACGTGTTTTTTTTTTTTTTTCTAAATTTTCGGTCTTTTTTTTATTTTTTTAGCAGAAAATAAAAATCGCAGAGGTGATCAAATACCACCAAAAGAAAGCTCTATTTGTGGGAACAAAATGATAAAAATTTAGTTTGGGTACAAGGTAGCATGACCGCGCAATTGTCATTCAAATTGCAACAGCGCAGAAAGCTGAAAATTGGTCTGGGCAGGAAGGTGGGCAGGAAGGTGGGCCCAGTATGGTAGTGGTTAATCACAAGCTGATGGCTGCAGTAGCCATGCCTCGATTCCACATGCAAACAATGAAACCTGATGCAACAATGATTTTGTCGCTTCCGGTTTCAGATCCACCATTTCCTGGCTGGTACAGCCAGGGGACACATCTAGCCAAGTCGACCTGTGGGACCCCTAATGTCTCCATAAAGAGTACCTGTCACCTGCCCAATGCTGTCACAAGGGGGTTTATTAAAGTAAGAATAAATAGTTAATATAAAAAATATAATAAAATGTATTTAAAACGTTGAAAAAAATTGTCATAACCCCTGTTGCCCCGCACACGCAAATGCATATGTAAACCATGGTCGCACCACATGTGTGACATATCACCACGAACGTCGGAGTGAAAGCAATAATTCATTTTTTTTATTTATTTTTTTATTCTTTATTTCTTTACAGGAATATTTAAGAAAATACAGTAGGATATACTAGTCATACACACACACGCTTTTTTTTTCCTTTTTCTTTGTATCCTTGTTCTACCCTCATGTCTATATGGTATAACATCTCTATCCCTGATTTTTTTTTTTCCTAATATTACTTCGGTACGGGTGTACCCTTCCCATCCCAATAACCCCCAAATCAAGAAAAAATTGAAAAAAAAAAAGAGGGAAGGGGGAGGAAATAATTTCGCTCCCCTGCACTGCCTACCGCGTTCTCTGATTCCCACTCTTAGTGGCTTTACTCTTCTCTGTCTTCTCCAAGTAACTTTTTCCCTTCTTCCGATTTTACAAATTCCTCCCATGGGGCCCATAGTTCATTAACTTGTTCCTGTCTATCTGTTGTCATAGGCAATACATTTTCCATTATCCATACTCTTCTGATTTTATTGAGCCACATAGAAATAAGGGGTGTTCGTGGTTCTTTCCAACACATGGCATAGTATTGAGTTCTTATAGTTCTTAATCGGAATTTGTGAGCATTGTAATAAAAAGGCTGGTTCGTCAGGAACTTGGTATTCCGTAAATATTTGAGTAATTCTCTGAACTTCCTGCCAAAACTGTCTAATCACTGGGCATTGCCAAAAGATATGTAGAATAGTCCCACGCTCCCCCCAGCATCGATCTGTTACCTCCGGGGAGAATTTATTCAGGATTGATGGAGTAGAATACCAGCATGTTAGTAGTTTGTAGTTGGACTCCTGTATCTTAGTGCACCTAGATGAACTCAGTGCCAGATATGCAATATTCCGACTCTGAGCCGGAGTACATATTTGATCAAGATCAAGATCCTTCTCCCATTTAATCAAACTTAACATTTTATAATCCTCTGAGGGTGTTACCAACAGAGTATATATTTTGGAGATAACATGGGGGAGGGGCTCCTTCACTTCACAGTATGTCTCAAATTTTGTGCGTGGTCTACAGTATTTCTCCATAGGACCCAATGATTCTAAGAAGTGACGAATTTGTCATGCCTGCCAAGCAGACATTTCAAACTGTCCTCCTTGCTGGGTCATGGAGTCTATCGTTGGCCAGTTATCCGAAGTTGTGAAGTGTGAGACTTGATAGTGGCCCTCTTCCCTAAGTCCCCAAAACCCTTGTGGTTCTAGCCCTGGGGGGAAAGCTGGGTTTCCCAGAATATGTAACAAATGTGAGTGTTTGGGGGATATTCTGGGATTCTGGCTTGCCTCATATCCTATTTGCAGTGTAGGTCCTACAAAAGATCAAGTCTTCTGGACAGCAGCACTCCAATAAAAAGCCTTTATTATGTAAAATCTTAAAAAATCCAAATACAGCACAGCAAGTCACAAAATTCTGGTTAGAGCTGACTAGTTTCACACTTTCTTAGTGTTTAATCATAGCAGTGTAGGTCCTATCGTAGGGTGTGTTTTCAGTGAGGAGGGTAGAGTTGTATTGCACCGTATAGCTCTACTTAGCGGGACTGGGCTTATTTGTTGTTCAATAGTAGTCCAGAGTTTATGCTCTGTGTGCCTACACCAATTAATGATCCTGCCAAGTTGAGCTGCTTGATAGTACTTATACATATCTGGTGCCGCAGTTCCACCCACCTTCTTAGGCAATGTCAGCAATTATCTATTAATCCTAGGCCATCTACTAGCCCATATGAATTTCGTAAATTCCGCCCTTATTTGTCTAAAGTAGGCAGAGGCGTTGCCAGGGGGGAGCGGCGGGTGCGGGCCGCACCCGGGTGACACCCGCCAGAGGGGTGACACCCGACCCGTCACGGCGCTTGATCGAGAGAGGCGCCGCGGCTCTCTCCTCTTCCTCCTTCCCCTGTGCACTCCCGCTCCTGTATCTCCTTCCTCCCCGCGATGTTCGGGGAGGGAGGAGGAGTAAAAATTGTGTTGTGAGGCAGACAGCCCTGGAGTGCCATAGTGCACGGCGCCCGCATGTCCTCCGGGAACCGGCACTGCAATCGCCGGTGCTGGCTGCCTATCACAACAATTAAACCCCACAGAACGACGGAGCCTAGGCTCCTCCTCCACACTGACAGTACATATCAGGAGGAGGAGCCTAGGAGGAGGAGGAGGAGGAACATCTATGTGGACAGAGCGCGCTGATCTGAGGTCTGTGACTGTAGGGAGGGGAGGGGGGGCTACATTAGAGGGATTGTACAGAGAGGGGGGGTTACATTAGGGGGATTGCACAGAGGGGGGGTTACATCTGGGGAATTGTACAGGATGGGGGGGTTACATTAGGGGGATTGCACAGTGGGGGGTTACATCTGGGGGATTGTACAGAATGGGGGGGTACATTAGGGGGATTGCACAGAGGGGGGTTACATTAGGGGGATTGCACAGAGAGGGGGGGTTACATCTGGGGGATTTTACAGAGAGGGGGGTTACATTAGGGGGGATTGCACAGAGGGGGGGTTACATCTGGGGGATTGTACAGAATGGGGGGGAGTTACATTAGGGGGATTGCACAGAGGAGGGTTACATTAGGGGGATTGCATAGAGGGGGGTTACATCTGGGGGATTGTACAGAATGGGGGATACATCAGGGGGGTTACATTTGGGGGATTATACAGAATGGGGGGGTTACATTAGGGGGATTGCACAGAGGGGGTGTTACATTAGGGGGATTGCACGGGGGGATACATTGGGGAGATTGCACAGGTGTTACATTAGGGGGATTGCAGGGGGGTTCCATTAGGGGGATTGTACAGAGGGGGGAATGCAGAGGGGTTCCATTAGGGGGGTTCCATTAGGGGGATTACACACGGGGAGAGCTGTGCTTATGCTCTAGCCTGCTCAGTGCCCCAGATTGAACAGTGACCGGGGGGGGGGGTGACACCAAATTTTACCGCACTAGGTGACGCCAACCCTAGTGACGCCACTGAAAGTAGGTCTTAGGAATATAGATAGGCAGTGCCTGGAAGAGATACAGAAATGTAGGCACTATATTCATCTTTAAGATATTACATCTACCAAACCATGAGTGCATACCCTTATTCCACTTATTTAATAGTGTTTTTACTGTCTTAAGTAGTGGCAGGAAGTTCAGAGCATAAGTCTTTGTTAGGTTTGAGGGGACCTGTGTTCCTAGATAATTTAGTGCTGTTGTTATCCATCTAAACTTAAAATTGTGCTGAAGGTTACTACTTAGGTGTCCCTGCAATGCCACTCCCATCGCCTCCGACTTACTATAGTTTATCTTAAAACCCGACAGAGCTCCATACTGTTCAATTTCCTTCATAAGATTAGGTAATGACATTTGTGGGGAGGCATACGCCTCCCACCCTTATTCCCACAATATCTGGGTTCTGTCTGGCTCTGTTCAACAAAGGCTCCAGCGTCAGTGCAAATAAGAGTGGTGATAGGGGGCAGCCCTTGCGGGTCCCGTTTGAAATTGTAAAGGTTTTAGAGTGTACTCCGTTTGCTTTAACTATAGCTTGTGGTTTTGTGTATGTCTCGGTTATCCAGTGTAGCATTCGGTTTCCAAGGCCCAAATGTCTCAGTACTCCTAACATAATAATCCAATTGACCCTGTCAAAGGCTTTTTCAGTGTCTATGTTGATAAAGACACTTGGGTTCTGATTTGCATATTGAACTAAATTAAGTACTTCAATAGTACTATCTCTTGCTTCACGTGTAGGGATAAACCCACCTGATCCAGGTGAACCAACTGGGAGACATGGGGTTGTAACCGAAGTGCTAGCGTCTTTGTAAAAACCTTTAGGTCTGTATTTAATAGGGATATCGGTCGGTAACTACTATAGCTCGCCGGATCTTTCCCTTCTTTCGGTATATTCGCGATATGAGCTCTTAATGTGTCTGGTGTAAAGGTAGTCGTTTGTCCTATTGCATTGAATAATTTGGTCATATGTGGGCCTAATAGAGGATAGAAGCTTTTAAAATATTGTATGGAGAAGCCATCTGGTCCGGGTGCTTTTCCATGTTTTATTGTTTGCAATGCTGTTACTATTTCCTTTGATGTAATAGGTGCTTCTAGTTTTCTCCGAACCGGAGATGGTAGCCGAGCTAATTGTGAGGATAAATATTCCTCTAGAGACAAGGGGGGCAAAGGAGGCGGTGGTAGGTTGTACAACGAGGAGTAATACTCCCCCCGAATTCCTGCGCAATATCTCTCGGGATCGAGAGTTTTTGATCTCCTTTTCCCTTAATATATGGTATATATCACTGTGTCTGTTGTTCTTTCAGTTTCCTTGCCAAAAGTTTGCCGCACTTGTCTCCGGATTCATATGCCATCCGCCTCCCTCTTTGTAGTACTGCTTTTGCTTTATATCGTAAGATATCTGATATCTGTATTAAGTGTGCAAGCTCATTTCCTATTCCCCTTTCTAATGTGTCTTTATGCAGTATCTCTAGTTCTTGAATCTTTCCCAATAGTTTGTTTATTTCGTTTTCTCTGGCCTTCTTCACTCGGGAGCCATGTTTGATTAGGATTCCACGTATAACTGTTTTATGTGCCTCCCATACTATTCCTGGATCGCTTTCTACACTGTCATTTGTCTGGAAGTACCATGTAATTTCTTTAGACAGATCCGCTCGGATTTCCGGGGACTGTAGTAAGCTTTCATTTAATCACCAGCTTCATTCCATGGGATAGACCGCCCCTGACAACGAAAGTTTTATAGTGACTGGAGCATGATCTGACCATGTTATGCTTCCTATTGATATATCCTGCACACTGGAGAGTAATTGATGAGGTACCAAAAAAAGATCGATCCGCGAGTATAATTGATGCGGATTAGAAAAATATGTATAATCCCTCTCCCCTGTGTGCAGGATACGCCAGGCATCTGTCAGTTGGGTTTCATGAAACTTCCAGAGGATACGCTTCCTAGTCCCGCTAGGGACTGAGGTGGTACCAACGGAGGTGTCTATTTTTGGGTCCAGGGGTACATTAAGATCCCCACCAAGAATCAGTTTTCCTTCTTTAAATTTCATCAACTTTAATAACACTTTATCGAGGAAATTATCTTGATTGACATTTGGGGCATAAATAGTGCCTAAAGTCACCTTTTATATTTCCTATAAACCCTTTCAGAAATGGTTATCTTCCCCCTGAGTCCGAGCACTTATCCATCAGGGCCCATGATATTCTATTAGATATTAAGATAGCGACTCCTTTTAGTTTTTGCCTCTTTGTTAGAAGCAAGGTATACATTGGGGAAGTATCTATTCTGAAAATATGGGAATACTCCTTCCTTAAAATGAGTTTCCTGCACCATTCCCACATCAGTTTTAGCTTCAGGTCATACTGTAACATCTTAAGTTTTTCGGGAGTATTGAGTCCCCTAGCATTTATAGATGTCACACTTGGTCCCCACATCCTCCCCAGTCCTGCAGGCAGTGCAAAGGATAGGGGGAAGAAGAAAAAAAGGGGGGTTACAAAAACAGCACCTACTTGGGGCTACTTATTTGCCCATAGGTACCGAATATGGGGAAGTGTTTAGCGATGGTTGAGATAGCCGAGCATTGGGCCATATCCCTCCAGCTATTTTCTTACTTTAGAGATACCTCGTTCAGCCTATGTCCCCCCTCTCTCTCTCCTTCCCCTCTCCTACCTCTCTTACAAAATCATGTCGTCATGAGCAAACTAAATAAGTGCTGTCCACTAACATGTATAGGCATTTGGGGGAAGGGATACCTAGCTCCCCCCAGTGCTCCCATGCTATATATCCTTGTTCCCAGAGTGGGGGGGCACACTAGGTCCAGCTACGAAATGTCAACTAGGTTCCTTTACTAACCAGTCCTGCCAACAGCGCCCCGAGGGTATATCCTATTACATCTGTTAGCCCTTCAATGGGGCCCTCCTCCCCCAGGACGGTATTGACAGGGTATGGATGTATAATTCTGATGTTCTCTAAAGCCTACCCACTGAGCCCAACCTCTCACCCTTGATCCCACTGTATATAGCCTTACGCATATCTAGACATATCTAGATTTCCAACCGTTATTGCCCCCTTCCATCATATTGGGGCTACAATCTGAGATGTATCTACCATCCAGATGAGGAAAACAAGAATACAACTTCTATATAGCTAACTGTTCATGTACATATAAAATTTTACAACATATTGTTAATTTCATGTAAGTTGGAATTTATATCCATGATTCGCATCTGTCCGACAATGATTACAATTGCCATTACATTTTCAGAGGGTATATTAAGGTCATATTCCCTCTCCCTCCTCCCACTTCAACCTCACACAAATTCTCCCCCATCTGTCATCCCCCCATCGCACTCTGCCCCTCCCCCTCATGTAAAGTTTGTAGCCCATGTAATTTCTCAATTTCGGGCCTCCCCCCACCATCAATAACTCCCCCACCCCCCCTGGCCTATTTTGCCTTTTTACCTTGTTTATTTGTCTGTCTTCTTCCTTAGTGTCTGTGTACCCCTCGCCACACTGTATTTATTCTATGTGCCAATATGTGTTTTTATTATATAATTGTTGGGTGTATATGTATATGTGTTGTACCGGGTATAGTACAATGTTATATAATTTGTGTGGTGTTGTGTTGGTATGGATCTGTGCTCTTACACTGTTTCTCGTGTCCCCTCCCACTCTCCCTCTCCTTCCCCACTCTCCCTTACCCCTTGTCCCAAAAAAAAAAGAAGGGAACCTGGGAGGGGGATTGGGGCAGGGTTAAAGCGAGGGCATTCATGAGCCAATTCCCCATAGCACAATTCATCGTTCGAGTCCTTAAAATTCTGATAGGTCCTGGGTGTATTAGTCATTCCTTCAAAAGATCCACACACAAAAAAAAGGGGGGGGGGAGATTCTTCATCCATAGGTAGGAGTCGGGACAGTGGGGGGGAGCCCCCAAAAAAAGGACGAGGGAGGGGCAGTCCTGACAAAAAAATAAAAGGAGGAGAGGGAAGGGGATAAGAGGCCAGAGGGTGGTGAAAAATATTTAAACATAGTCATAATCAAGATAGGCAGAGATGGAGTATTAAGTTTCCCATTAACTCACGTTCACCATTCTATGTCTCTAGTCCTGATTCTTGATCCTCCTCCCGGTTCTGTGAGGATTCCTCTGTCGTTATCCTCAGGGGTCTCCTCCCGCACTGACTCCTCCTAAATGGTTGCAGCCAATCCGATATAGCACACTGCTCTATCCCCAAGAATACAAATAAATCCAGGAGATCCAACGGTTTATATAGAGAGAAAAAAGATGCTCCTTTCTTCACCGTCAAGGATATGGGGTATTCCCAGCGATAAGAGGCGCCTGCTGATTTAATTTTCTCAAGTAACAGTCATAGTAGGGCCCTCCACTGGAGAGTGGCCCTGGATAGGTCTGGGAGTATTTTGATCATAGACCCTTCATGACTTATTGGACCCACTTCCCAGGCTTTGCGACTGATAAGTTCTTTATGGGCATAACGGTGCAGGCGCCTTATCACATCTCTGGGTCTTGCTGAGTCTGAAGAACGGGGTCCCCAGACTCTATGTAGTCTATCAAATTCAATTTCTTTGGTGGTGCCTAATACTCCCAGTTGCTGACATATAGACACCACTGTTGTATGCAGCGCATCCTCCCCAATTTCTTCAGAGATCCCTCTGAACCTTAAATTATTCCTTCGACTCCGGTCTTCAGATTCTTCCAATCTTAATTGCATCATGGAGGACTGTGTTGCCTGGAGGAGCTATTCCTTTTCCAATTTAGTAATCCTAGCCTCCAGTTTTCCCACCGCTGTCTCCTCTCCTGTCACTTTGTCTGTTAGTATTTCTGCCCGGATCAGCTGCATTTCCTGCCGGTGACCATCTTCCAAGCGGGACATCATTGTCTCCATTTCTTTATGGGTTGGTAGCGCCTGTAGGATCCTTTTTAGCTCCGGATCTATTAGCTCATATGTTGCTGCTCCCCCTCGCTCTGGCATTACCCCCCTCTGCCTCTGAATGTCCTCTTGCATCTCGGATGTCGCTGGGGGTATGTCCGAGACTAGACGTAAGCTCATACGGGGTGCCGCCATTGGGATCTCTAAGCACAGGCTTCCCTGCGATTCAACCACTGCTGCCCGCGCTACCGCTGCCCTTGTTCGAGGGAAAAAGTCCTTGATTTCCGGTTGTATAGGGGTTTTCTGTATCACTTTTTATGTAGCGATTTTTTTTTTTTTTTTTACCTTCTTCCCCTTTTCTCCTTATATTGCTCATCCCACGGTATGTCACAAACAGAGCCTGCTGCCCACAGCCTGGTCGGTATCACGCCAGTGTCTCTGCCATATCTCTAACACTGCATTTACGGCTTACATTTCTTGGTTAGCGGAGGGACTGCTCCACGTTCTGCAAGCGTGTCTCCTTACTCCGCAATCGCTAACCCACGCCCCCGGTGGTTGTTGAAAGCAATAATTCTAGCACAAGAGCTCCTAGTGATGAGCTGTAAAAGCTTTTAAAGAGTCACCTTTGGTGATTTTTGGGCACCATAATTTTTTGCTCACGGGCGCACGCAGTTTGAAGACGTGGCATGTTTGGTATCTATATACTCATCGCAACCTCATCTTTTGTATTTGACCAAAAATAGGTATATTGTGTGTGATTGAACTAAAAAATTATTTTCCTGGAGGCGTGGTCTGCCGTGGAGGAAGATGGCCGCTTGATCCCTGAGCTCTGACCGCGACCACTTTCCTACTTTTATTGGGGACATTCAGCTCTCTAAAGGCACCAAACTATGGGGACCTCTTCCCGCAGCTCTTCTGCATCTAGGTCTCGCTCCCCGTGGGACATGGACGGGCGGATGACTCAAACTATACCGGATATATTCCGAACGCAGAGGACCAATATGGCGGCACCTTCACAGGCCTCAACACCTTCACATGGTCCTGACGGGATTGTTCTGACACTCACCGGGACACAGCCCGCAGCACAAGGCTCTTTGGCGGTATCAGCTCACCAACAGCCAAGCCTAAATGACCTCCACGCGGTTGCAGCGGATATCAAGAACAGCCTGTTCGCGGCCATATCTGATCTGCGCACGGAGATCAGAGCCATAACGGGCAGAGTGCAGGACATTGAAATCACCACGACCCGCCATCACACGGAGCTCAGGAAGGTGGCACACAAACTGGACACACACACACCATGCAACTCCGCTATCTCCAGAGACACGTAGAAGACCTGGACAATCGCGGTCGCAGGTGCAATCTGAGAGTGAGGGGCTTGCCTGAATCGGTTGAACCGGACTGCATCCTCCCTACGATCACAGAGATATTAAATCAGCTCCTGGAGAGACAGAGCCAGACGCCTATTCCGATGGAACGCATCCATAGAGCCCTGAGACCGCGTGACAGGGACACCGACCCCCCTAGAGATGTGGTTTGCTGCCTTACTGAATTCCAGCTGAAGGAGGAAATCCTCAGAAAGGCACGCACAAAGGCCCAGATTGACTACGAAGGACGGGCGATCCACATCTATCAAGACCTGTCCGCCATAACTCTCAGTCACCGCAGAGACCTCTGTCCCTTGCTGGAAATCCTCCGTGCCAGGGGGATTCAATATCGTTGGAGGTTCCCGTTCGGCCTTTCGGCTTCTCATCTTGGCCGCACTGCCCTCCTGAGAGTCCCAGAAGAGTTGGAGGACTTTTGCCAAACGCTTGATATACCATACACTGAGCTCCCGAATTGGTATGCAGACTTTGATTTATCAAGCTGGGGACACCACAGAGCCAGGGAAGAACCGAATGGATGCATAAGCCTCGCGCTCCAGGAGACAACGCTCGCCATCCACCTCAAGATCCAATACAAGCTCGCAGAGCAGACACCAGCCGCCCCACATCGCCATGGCACCTCTGCCCCGCAGAGCTCGTCGGGACCGCTGAAAATGTGCATGGACTTGGGATCCCAGGATAGACAGTTAAGTGCTTAAAGTTCTACTTTTTCTTCCCTTCGCATCCCCCTGCTTTCCACTCCGTTCTCTGTGCTCGTCATGCCCCGTGTACAGGGCTCGATGTTACTTTGAGAGAGACGCCTTTACTCCGCTCACCCCTTACAGCTGCCACCCTTGACCACAATGGCTAGCTCCTTCCCTGCCGTGGGCTATGACTCCCACCTCACCTGTCCGATTGCCTCCGCAGCGGCTCCTGGATTGCATGTGGGTGAGGAGCCCTACGCCGCCCCGTGGTTAAAATCGTCTTACCCTTACAGGGCTCCGATTCCCCTTCCCTTCTTCTGTATCTCTACAGACCCGACAACCGGAGATTCCACGGACTTAACTGTATACAGGGTGATGGTTGATCACAGTCTGGTCAAAGCTTGGTTCTAAACCCATATGTTATGTTTTCCCTCCGACCAATACACTCCTGCTACCCGCACTGCCCAATGGAACACTCTTCCCCCGGGACCCTGGAACGGCTACTCATGTCCGTGATGTCTCTATCACCCATTCTCACGTAGCGAGCTAGGGGGTATCATGAGATATAGTTCGCTCCCAGTAGATACGTTTGCAGAACCCCCTTTATAAACAAACAAGCTGGAAGTCTCGTTAACATTGCAATTAATGGAACAATTGGTGAATCCTGCTAGCCCAACACTGCTCACAGACATTGCAGTAAAATTCAGCTTAGCTTTTAACCCGTGCTTCCCTCTGGCGCCTCCTTTACTGGGTACTCCCGTGCCTAGCAGTGTTCACCCTGGGCTTCTGTGGAGGTTTGTTCACTTTGATTGCTAGCAATGTGTGTAACCATGCCATATTACTGTCTAGGCCTATCTCTCATATTCGGTATAGCATGCACTCCTGTATCTTTCTGTCTAACTCCATCTTCACCTACAACATGTTCTACATATGAAACCGTGCCATGCACTCCGGATCATTGAGACAGGAAATCTTTACGCTTGTTGCCTAATGCTGTAATCATTCTCTGCCCTGTACTGTGCCCACAAACATTACTTGCACTAGCTTATGTCCTGGGGTCATGATGTACTCTTTTTGATAGTTTATTTTGCCCTGCTGCTTATCTACAAACTGCTGATCGGACAGCCTGAAATTGACACTTATACACCTCCTCGGCCGCACACCCGTGTAGTTTTCTGTAAGCGTCTTCTTTCTGACATAGCAGGCTGACCCGCTACCCGATATGTCCTGAATACAAGCACACCGCAGATATTCTGCTTAGTTACGTACACGCCCCAGACACTTATGATCCACATACATGCTGTCTGGCCTTTCTCTTTGTCATCCCCTGGCCTGTCTAGCATATTTGTTGATTCGTCACCTTTGTTTATCGTCTCCATGTATTTTCATTGCTGCCATGATACACGGGATTAGCTGAAGTGTCAACCCTACGTCCCCTCCTCCTACTGTTATGTGAACAGGATAGCAAAATATCATAACAAAATAACATGAGTATGTTATAGTATTAGGATTTACATTGGAAGCTGTCTATGGCTGGGTCCTATATTGTTATTGTCATGCACTACTAGAATGTTTTTGAGTTATCTGCAACTATAGGTGGGTGCCTTGCCCACACATCGAAACTTCACGACATGTGGTACCTTAACATACGCTCTTAGACAAAATTTATATTATTGTTAATGACTGGACGACCGTCTAAGCTGGTGAGCAGACATTGACATATACATATTACAGGGTTCGTGGCGCAAGTCCTTCCTTCTTGCCCTCTATGCTCCCGTTTATCACACAGCATTCTAGTCCCCACACGCACTCATATCTACACATTCATGGTTGCAGGTCTGTCAGTCCACCATACTATACTTTTCTTCCACGACAACTCGTTCCCCACACAGTGGTCCTAGATTGAGCCACATCCCCTCACGAGACTTTCTTTCCTACACGCCACTGGATTACCCCGGCCGTACCGCACCTACGGTAACTCCCTTACTTGGACAGGTGAGCTAGGTCTCTCCTGTAGCCAGTATCCCCCCCCCCATTCCTTTCCGGTGTTGATTACCCCCTACATATATACGTAGATTCTTCCCTATCCCCTCCCTCCCCATACATTCATACCTGACTCCACTCCTTCTACGGTCGTAAAGTCACGTTTGCTAATATATACGCCCCAAACTCTCAACAGGTATCCTTTTTCCGTACCATTACCAATGCTCTCGTGGTATTCCAGGAGGGTACCCTCATCTTGGGAGGGGATTTCAATGTCCCTCTCAATCCATTCCAAGACACTTCTACAGGCACATCCTCTCTCCCATACGCCGCCCTCAAGTCCATCAAATCCCAAATCCAAACTCTATTACTCCACGACGCCTGGCGCACCCTCAACCCTAACGGTAAAGATTATACTTTTTTCTCCGCCCCACACAATAAATACTCAAGGATTGACTATCTATTCCTTTCAAAAACTGACCGACACACTCTTCAACATGTGTCTATTGATCCCATGTTTCTCTCCGACCACCATCCCGTCTCCATGACAATAGCAATCTCGATTGCACCTCCCCGCCCTCCATCTTGGAAACTGGATCTTTCTCTACTCACGGACCCGGCTATTGCAGCTGACGTCGACATACACCTTAAGCAATACTTTGCGGAGAACAAATCGATTGACACCCCCCCCCTCTTATCACATGGGAGGCACACAAATGTGTCATACGGGGCATCCTGATAGCGGCAGCAGCTAGGCGGAATCGAGAAAGACGGGAATGCTTTTTTGACCTCACAGCTCAAAAACGAAGGTTGGAGGGAGTGCATAAACGCTCACAGGCTCTAGATACCCTAAAGACTCTTATACAAACTAGAGCGGATTTGCTAGAACTACTAGGCAAACAAATCAGACGCAAATTCATTCTCTCCCAGAGAGTATTTTACGAATATAGCAACAAATCAGGGAAGCTTCTAGCAAGAGCATTACGAGACAAGAGAGCGTACACGACTGTATACTCCCTGACTGACTCTGGGGGCCGCAAAGTAAACGCAACGCCTGACATAGCTGAACAATTTGTGACTTATTACTCACGACTGTATAACTTGCAACCCCCAGACATGCCTGCAGACAGTTTACCGAGACAACAGGCTATTAGAGACTTTCTGACGCAATATAGCCCTGAACCAATCTCTGATTCCTTAGCACAGGATTTAGACGCCCCCCCTGACTAGCGAAGAAGCGAGCGTAGCACTAAAACAAATGAAACCGGGTAAGAGTCCAGGCCCTGACAGATTGCCAGCCGGTTACTACAAGACTCAGGCCTCGTACACACGGCCGAGATTCTCGTTGAAAAAAACATGTTGTTTTTTTCGACGAGATTCTTGGACAAGAAACTTGTCCCGGCCGAGTGTACACACGCTCGTTTCAAAGAACCCGCGGTTCTTTGAAAGGAGTGTACGCGGTGACGTCATCGACTACGTCGAGCATGCGCTCATCACATTCGATGCCGTCGCCGCCATCTTGGTATACCCTACGTATGCCTAGGAAGCTACCGCGCATGCGTCGAATTCATTTCGAACATGCGCGGGCTTCCGGGCGGACAGGTAAGTGTACACACACTCACTTTTCTCGTCGAGAAACATGCCGAGGAGAATCTCGACGAGAAAATAGAGAGCAGGTTCTCTATTTTCTCGTCGAGGTTTCTTGTCGGTTTTCTCGACGAGAAACCCGATAGCAGCGTACACACGACCGATTTACTCGGCAAGACCTCTCTGCCAGCAAGTTTCTTGCTGGTTCTTGCCGAGAAAATCGGTCGTGTGTATGAGGCCTTACTCTGACCTCCTTACACTCTTTTTTTTTATCTGCGTTTAACTCTTTTTCTGCCCCCAATACACCCCGCCGTGACTTACTAGCGGCACACATAACAGTGATACCTAAACCGGGTAAGGATCACTCCTCAGTCACGAACTATAGGCCCATCTCCCTTCTAAATGTAGACCTGAAATGGTACACCAAAATGCTCGCAAACCGTCTCCTACCCCTTCTGCCCCTACTAATAGACTTAGACCAAGTAGGCTTCATTCCGGGTAGGGAAGCAAGGGATAATACGATAAAGGTGATTAACATTCATCATTGGTTAACCTCGAATCGTAGACAAGGCTTTATGCTGTGCCTTGACGCGGAGAAAGCATTCGATTAGAGTGGCCTGGGATTACATGACGGAAGTTTTTCAGTTCTTAGGCCTCCCCCAACGCATGGTTCATTTCATACTTGCACTTTATGCCAATCCCACTGCTAGGGTACGAGTCAACGGTCACCTGTCGGATGCTTTCTCCTTATCCAACGGTACACGCCAAGGCTGCCCCCTCTCCCCGCTTATTTTTGTCCTTACCCTCGAACCACTGCTATGACGTCTTGGAGCCAACCCTGATATCAAGGGAGTCCCCATAAATCAACATACGTACAAATTGGCTGCTTTTGCGGATGACATCCTCCTCTTTCTGATAATCATAGATTACATTGGCCCTGGGGTAGTAATCAATCCCCCTAGATAACTATAGTGCCACATCCTAGTTGAATGTATATTGTTGAATGAAAAAATGGACTTTAAAGGCACTGATATATCAAAAATATAAAAAATTTAATATTACACAATAATATAGAGATAATACAAATTTTGTATTCCCGGAATACAACTATTATCTAAAATAAGAAATCATGGACAAAACCAAAATAGGGCACTCAGTGATACAAATAACTCATGCTGTGGGTGTACATGATTAGGGATGGACGAACATCTCCCGGGACGGTTCGCGAATGCGGGTAAATGTTCGCAAACCGCGGGTTCTTGGCGGGCCCCATTCATTTCAATGGGAGGCGAACATTAAAAACCTCCAGGTCATATTTGCAGCCACAAAATAATTACTAGCTGTGCACACATAGTCCCACAACATGGACAATGACAGAACAGAAGTATTAAGCAAATTTGAGATCGACAACGACAAGCATTCTTTTTTTATCTGAAATTTTTTGTCAATTCAGGAGCGCATGAAGGCCATGGAAGAGACGCAAGGCCAGGCTATGAAGGGGGTGCAGGAGATGGAAAAGTTGCCATAAATGTTTTTTTTTTTTTTTTAAGTACGGTAATATTGCTCGGTTTTATTAGGAATAGCTCGGCCTAAATCAGCCAGAACTGACAGCAGCCGGTAAATACATGTCAAATACATATAGGGTCCATTCACACGTCTGTAAAATGGGTCTGCATCCGTTCCACAATTTAGCGGAATTGATTTTCAATTCCAGTCTGAAAAATTAGGCATTCACAGCCTGGATAAAGAAGTAAGTGTCGGCCAGTACAGGCCCCAAAAATTAGCCAACAGACATTCATCTGACAGCAAAGAACTTTGTATTCTGTGGCTGGAGGTACATTAGGCATTCACAGGATAAATACGTTTCGGGCACTACAGGCCCCAAAAATTAGGCATTCAACGGACATAAAAGGCCTTTTATGCCGCTGTATTTACCCAAGAAGACAGGGACCATGAATAATTGTTATAGGTGGTGGTGGATATTTGTGGCCTGTCATGAGGAATTTGAATGAAACATGGTCTACTGGTCACGTGTTGAATTCCTCAGAGATCCATGCCTCATTAATTTTTATAAATGTGAGGTAGTCAACACTGTTGTGAGCTAGGCGAGTGCGCTTATCGGTCACGATCCCCCCTGCTGCGCTGAACATCCTTTCGGACAGGACACTGGACGAGGGGCAAGCCAACAGTTCCATTTCAAATTGTGCAAGCTCTGGCCAGAGGTCAAGCCTGCCCACCCAGTAGTCCAGGGGTTCATCACTTCTCAGAGCGTCCACATCGGCCGTTAATCCGATGTAGTCGGACACCTGTCGGTCTAGGCGTTCCCTGATGCTGGATCCGGATGAGACCTGTCGATGGGTCGGCTGAAAGAATGATCTCATATCAGAAGTGACCAAGACATCTTCAAACCGCCCTCTTCTTGCAGGCGCTGTTGGATTGGTATCCACAACTGTTCCTCTGGGAGTGGAAATTCCTCTGCCAGCGCACGCAAAAGCAGAATGCAGCATTTCTCGAAGCAAGGCCTGGAAGTGCTCCATTCTGACAGCCCTCTGTGATGGTGGTAACATTTCTGCCATTTTTTGTTTGTACCGGGGGTCCAAGTACGTTGCCACCCAGTAATGGTCCTTGCCCTTTATGCTTTTTATACGGGGGTCCCTCTTAAAACACTGGGGCATGAAGGCCCCCATTTGCACTAAACTGGAAGCAGTGTGGTGGCCTGGCTCCTGCTCGTCATCATCCAGGATAATGTCGTCCTCGATCTCCTCCCCCCATCTACGAACAACAACAGCAGGGATCCCAGAAAGGTTTAAAGCATGCTCTTCTTGCTCCTCCCCATCCGCCCCGGCACCATCCTCCTCTGACTCCTCTTCAGACTCCTGTTGTTGACTTGTCTCAGATAGAGTAGCCCCCCCTGGGAATTAATCCAGCATTGCGACTTCCTCATCTTCCTGCTCCTGCTCCTCGACGGCTTGATCAATGACACAATGCAATGCACGCTCCATAAAGAAGGCATAAGGTACGATGTCACTGATGGCACCATGGCTGTGACTGACCAGTTTGGTGATCTCATCAAATGGCCGCAAAAGTCTGCATGCGTCGCGCATGAGCAGCCACTGACGCGGTGAAAAAAAAACAAGATCCCCAGAACCTGTTCTGGCGCAGAGTTCGTACAGGTAGTCGTTAACTGCACGTTTCTGCTGGAGCAGCCTATCAAGCATATACAAGGTTGAGTTCCATCGCGTCGGGCAGTCACAAATAAGACGTCTGACCGGCAGATTGTGTCGCCGCTGAATGTCAGCAAGGCGAGCCATGGCCGTGTAAGATCTTCTGAAATGGGCCGAGATTTTCCTTGCCTGCCGAAAGACGTCCTGGACCCCAGGGTATTTGACAACGAATCGCTGCACGACCAAGTTCAAGACATGTGCCATGCATGGCACGTGTGTAATTTTGCCCTGTTTCAACGCGCTCAGCAGATTGGCACCGTTGTCGCACACCACTTTACCAACTGTCAAATTGAGCGGTGTTAGCCACTGATCTACCTGTGAACGCAAAGCTGAAAGGAGTGCAGGGCCAGTGTGGCTCTTGGCTTCCAGGCACAACAGACGCAGCACAGCATGGCAACGTCTCACCTGGCATGTCGAATAGGTTCTGGGGATCTTGGGTGGCGCAGCGGAAGAGATGGTAGCAGCGGAAGAGGAGGAGTCAGCCGAGGAGGAGAGGGAGGATGGAGTAGGAGGAGGAGGAGGAGGAGAAGAGGCATGCCTGCATGCAATCCGTGGCGGTAAAACCAAATCTACACGGGTGCCACAGGTTACATGCTTGACGGCCGTCAGAAGGTTCACCCAGTGGGCAGTAAAAGTAATATACCTTCCCTGCCCGTGTTTGCTAGACCACGTGTCTGTGGTCAGATGTATCTTGGCACCGACACTGTGTGCCAGAGATACATTCACTTGCCGCTGAACATGGCCATATAGCTCTGGGATGCCCTTCTGGGAGAAATATTTCCTTCCTGGGACCTTCCATTGTGGTGTTCCAATGGCCACAAATTTTCGAAAGGCCTCCGAGTCCACCAGTTTATATGGCAGTAGTTGGCGGGCTAGGAGTTCTGACAAGCCAGCGGTCAACCATTGGGCAAGAGGGTTATCCGGCGTCATCATTCTTTTACGCTCGAACATTTGGCCCACAGAAGCCTGCCTTTTTCCAGATAAACTTGCGGACTGGATGATGGAAGGTGGAGTGGATGACAACTGTGAAGAGAGAGGAGAAGTAGTAGAAGAGGCTGGACGGTGAGAGCCTGGAGTTTGGCTTTGTGGGTTCTGACAGCGTTGCTCCCACTGGGCTCGGTGATGGCAGTTCATGTGCCTTCTTAAGGCGGTCGTCCCTAGGTGAGTGTTGGGCTTACCGCGACTTATGCGTTGACTGCAAAGGCTGCAGATGGCAACACTATTGTCAGCAGCGGACACGTTAAAAAAAGCCCACACTGCGGAGCCATGTGCCGGTGTCCTGGGAGCGCCAGATGTGACCGTACATGGTTGATGGCTCGCTCTGAGTCCTGATACATTAGCAGTCTTGTTTGTCCCTCCTGTGCAATGTAAGTTCCGCCTGCCTCTCCTCCCTATCTGCTGGTCCATCTCTCCCTCTGAACTCCCCTCCTGGTCCTCTCTTGTGGGTACCCACGTGACGTCCATAGACACATCATCATCTACGTCACCTTCCCCACCACTAACATTAGAGATCTCGGAGTAGGCAGCAACAGCGGGGACCAACATCCTTGGGCTGATCTGGGTACTGTCGTCAGACTGCTGTGTGGCGGTTGTTGCTACCTCCTCTTCCTGATCCAATGTCAAGAATGCCTGCGCATCAGAGAAGTCTTGTGATGGATCGGAAAATAATTCCTGTGACTCAAGCGGAGGGTATATGGTGGCGGTGGTGTTGGTGGTAGTGTCTTTGGGGGTGCACACAGCAGAGAGTGAAGAGGGTGCAGATAGAGAGGATGAGGAAGGTGCAGAAGAGTAAGGCTGAGTGAGCCACTCAACCAAGTCTGGTGCGTCCTTTGACGTAATCGAACGCACCTTCTGCAACTTCCCACTTTGGCTCCGGCCTGGTGCTCCTGCCCTACCCCTACCACCCCTGCGAAAGGGCCTGCCTCTTCCTCTGCCTGTCATCTTTTTAAATGACCCTGTGACAAAAGGCTGTAGAGGAGGGCAGTATATGTGGAAGAAGGTATATAACACCCCGCTTCAAACTGTCGTTTTCGGGGGCCACTGGTCTATCACAGCAGTTATAATACTTTTTTCTAATTGCGTTTGTCACTCTTTGTAGTATCGCTGCAGAAACTCTCAGCAGTCACAATGCTGCACAGTAGAAATGCACTATACTATTCTTCCTATATGTGAAAGTTTTTTATGTGTGTATTAGACCCCTATATACTGCACACCAAATAGTACACCTATACCAGTCCTTAAAATGAACTTTTGTGGAGCTTTATTGGTTAGCGATTTTAGTCGCTAGTCTGTGCCTGCGACACACAGCTGCAACTTGTACCTAAACCGAGAAAAGAGCTGCAGCAGAACCGCTCAGAAGCTGCACAGTAGAAATGCTGCACAGTTGAAATGCACTATATATTATATAGTATAGTATATATTATATAGTATGTTTAAAAGTTTTTTATGCGTGTATTAGACCCCTATATACTGCACACCAAATAGTACACCTATACCAGTCCTTAAAATGAACTTTTGTGGAGCTTTTATTGGTTAGCGATTTTAGTCGCTAGTCTGTGCCTGCGACACACAGCGTCAACTTGTACCTAAACCGAGAAAAGAGCTGCAGCAGAACCGCTCAGAAGCTGCACAGTAGAACCGCACTATACTATTCTTCATAGAGTAATTTATGCGTGTAGTACACCCCTATTTACTGCACACAAAATAGTACACCTATACCAGTCCGTAAAAGGACTTTTGTGGACTGTACACCTATACCAGTCCTTAGAAGGACTTTTGTTTTAGTAGAGTCTGTCCCTGCTAGTACACACACAGCAACCTTCCTACACTGACTAAAGACAGCTGCAGAACCGCTCAGCACTGCAGTCCCAATGCTGCACAATTGAAATAAACTAAAAGTGTATTACACCCCTATATACTGCACACAAAACAATTGTACACCTATACCAGTCCTTAAAAGGACTTTTGTGGACCTAATAGCTAGGATTACAGTCTGTCCCTGCTCCACACAGCAACCTGTCCCTACGCTGACAAATAACAGAATGTAAAATGGCAGCCAGATCAGGTCTATTTATAAGGTAGGGGGTATGTCCATCTGCTGAAATGTCTCATTGGCTGTCCTGTACCACATGATGGATGTGTCATAGGTCAAAGTTCCACAATGTAAAAGAATATGGTGGGCGCGAACCGGCCACGAATAGCGCCATATGTCCGCCGGTTTCGTGAACCGCGAATGCGCAAAATTCGCCGCGAACCGCAAGGCCATCTCTATACATGATGACTCTTCCCACTGAAGGTCATGAAAACCAGAGAGATGTCCCCAAGATTGGAGTCCATAAGTTCCTTGGAGCTTTAAAAGTTGCTCGACATGTTTCGCGATTATCTGCGAATCGCTTCTTCAGGAGCTTCTAAATTCCAAAGTAGAGAATAAAGTTTGAGTATGCATCATAAATATATAACATACATTTACATTGTTACTTTGCTAGTACATCAGACACTGATGCCGGCATCTGATTCTTGCCTAAAGTATCAGTTGGGTTTGCCCAATGCAGTCACTTCACCCTCTCCCAGGTGTCTCAACCCAAACCCAAGCCCGATGGACAAGGCCGTCCCACCAGGCTGATACAGCGAAGCAAGAGGAGAACAATGAATATCAGGAATATGGGGATGCACCAAGTATCTATAGAAAAAAACAACATAAGCTATAAAAAAAATATATATATATATATATATGTTTCTAAAAGTGCCAAAGGACTATCCAAACAGATAGGGTTGGATAATAGCTTACTTGTAGGTATGAAAAGATTATAGATGGTACATAATTTTGCAGCACGACAAGGCGGTCATCCATATGTGTGGGGTCACATAGGGCAAAAGGTTTTTTAGAGGAGATCGTAGATGAGCTGGAATAGATTAACACAATTCTCTCAGCAGGCCTCTTATGGCAACAAATGCATGAGCTATAAAGATAGTATAGTCACAGAGTATTATTAGATTTGAGCATGTACCTTATAAAGATTTGAACCTGAAAACAGACTGTTCCCAATCAATGTGGGAACCTGCTAGGGATTTTAGATGGATAAAGTTCCACTGGTAAATAGATTATACCTGTAACTATAAAACAAATACAATAAGGATAATATTATTCCCCAAGTATGAATATTCAAAGCAGAAAATTATAAAATATAGTAGTTACCTAGCAACAATGCATAACAGAAGAAGCACTGTCAGGCTCTTTAAGGTGAACAGCTCATGATCAGAGGGTCATGTGTCAAGTCTCTTGTCTGTATAAAATACACAGCAAAAAGAGGGGGATCAGACATCAAAGACAAGCCTCATTGCTATTGTTGCTCATGTTAGGTTTAACAAGACCAAATTAAGGTCATTGTAAAGTTACCTTTAGTTGCACTGTCCTCCCACATGTCTCCTGCTGCGTTAGTGGCGAGCGACTGCTCTCCCCAGTGACATCTGAAACACCGGGGAGAGCGCCTCGCTTAAATGTGCCTCCCAATCACGTGACCGTCACAGCGTGTGACGTCACGCGAACTGGCCAAGAGAACACGCTCCACGTCCATGCCTGATTGGCGCCTGCGTCAGGGGGAACTGCTGGCAAACCCCCCTGCGCAGGTATGGGCGGAAGTGCTGCTATGGACGCAAGTTGGAAGCGTCAAAGGTGCCGCCAGAACGTCGCCAAGCCAGAGCGGCGTCTGACGGCTTGGGTGGCCACATATTCCTTACATCGTCCCCTCACTCCACGCCGGGCCTGACGGGGAGTTGGGACAGAGAGACACCTAGAGGTGGAGGACCGCATGAGGCAATATAAGCTGCATGTCAACACATGCTTTTCAGGAAGTAGTCAGATTAAAATGTACTTGAACCACCAGGATATCTACATATAATCCATTAGTAGTAGCGCTTATTGGAAGCAGCTGCCTTAAGGCCCCTTTCACACTGGGGCGTTTTTCATGCGGTTTAGCGCTAATATTAGCGCTATTATACCGCATGAAAAATTTGTGCCTGTAGCCTTCAATGTGAAAGCCCGAAGGCTTTCACACTGAAGCGGTGCGCTAGCAGGACCGCTCCAAAAGTCCTGCTAGCCGCTTCTTTACAGCGGTAAATCAATGGGACACCGCGTTTGCGGGCGGTATTAACCCTTTTTCGGCCGCTAGCGGGGGTTAAATTCACCCCCCTAGCGGCCGCATACCGCGGTAAGAACGACGGTATAGCAGCGCTGAAAATCGCGCTGCTATACCGCCACCGCACCTGCCCGCCCCAGTGTGAAAGGGGCCTAAGGGGAAAAAACCCACAAACCCAAGACCAAAACAAGACCTAACCAAAAACAAACACAAAAACAAGAACAAAAACAAAAAACACACAAACAAAAAAAAAAACACAGAAAAAACAACATCAAAAATAGAACCAAAAAACAGAGCTTATAGAAGCCCAAGGACATTAAGTCAGAATTTCCGCACCATTGAATTACCAATTGCCTGATCAATTGGCATATGGGCCAGCCGGCCATCTTAGCCATTGGCCTCCTCTTTCTGACAGAACCTCTCACTGCAATACCGAACTTATTGAAAGACTTCCAGACCTTTAAATATCTGACCAACTTGCAAATTAATTTTGGAAAATCTATTGCCCTAAATGTCTCTCTACCCCCTGACATCTGGTCACAGTGTACGGTTAACTTCCCGTTTTTAAATGGGACAACCACTCAATTACATATCTCGGCATTCAGCTCTCCTCCTCCCTGAAAGACCTATACTCTGCTAACTATCTCCCTCTATTACAGTCCATACGGAAAGATCTACAGCGATGGTCCGCTGGACTTTTTTCCTGGTTTGGAAGGGCGGCTATCGTCAAAATGAATGTTCTACCTAGAATCCTTTACCTGCTACAAACTGTCCCGATCAAGCTCCTTCCAGCCTTCTTTGATACATACAGGAGGGCGTGTACGGAATTTGTTTGGGGTGGACTCCGACCAAGAATTAGTTTTGCCAGACTTACCATCCCTAAACTTAAAGGGGGCATAGGACTCCCAGATCTCCGTAAGTACCACCAGGCCTGCCACTTGGCTAGGATAGTCGACTGGAACATCCACGCGATGACTAAAGCCTGTGTCCAACTGGAACATTCTTTCTCGCCAGTCCCGCTGTCCCAGACCCCTTGGATTGGGCCAACAAACACCCCGACCCCATGTAAGGAACATCCGCTCATTCTACCCACACTGACCTGTTTCCGGGAAGCGTGCAAAAGGTATCAAATCTCGTCGTTTCTAGGCCCAATGACCCCTCTAAGACATAACCCAGACTTTGGACCGGGACTAACACCCTCCTTTCTTTCAGACTTCTGGCCGTACAGCCACATCCGAGCCGAACACTTCTTCGAAAATGACCACCTGCTCTCTTACACAAACCTGGCCTCTAAAATGACCATGGGCTCCTTTCCCTTTTGGACATACGTCCAACTTAGACATTTTTTGGAGAAACCTAGTCCGAAACCAGAATGGTCACGGAGACATACCCCCTTTGAATCACTCTGTCTCAAAGCCACACCACTGACTCACCTGATCTCCAGCACCTATGCACTTTTTTTTTCTGACCAACATCCTAAACTGAACTGGGCGAGCCACAAATGGGAACGTGAACTCACCATTGATCTCACGGACCAAGAGTGGGAAAACGCCTATACCTGTATACACAAAGGGTCTGTTAATGTTCATGCACAGGAAAACGCGTTCAAGGTTTACTCGAGATGGTATAAGACCCCCCTCAGATTGCACCACATGTACCCTTCCCAATCCCCGCTCTGCTGGAGATGTGGGACGGACATAGGCTCCCTATATGGTGGACATGCCCTAAACTGCAGTCATTCTGGACAGAAGTACACCGCTTTATCAATTCTGTTACCACGTACTGTCTAGACTTTACCCCGGTGCAATTCCTACTTCATCATTCCAAATTACCACTAAGAACCTATGTCAGGTCCTTGGCTATGCATTTGGTCAACGCAGCGAAACTGTGCATACCAGCGAAATGGCGCTCACTGGAGCCACCTTCAATCTCGGAATGGTTCCAACGTATACACAAAATAGCAGAAATGGAAGACTTAATACATCAGGCCCATGATACACCCTCTAAATATACACGATCTTGGGCATGCTGGCTACATTTTATTACTAGAGACGAATATAAAAGATATGTCACATGAGGGCCTTCCGAGAGCTGTGGTGGGAAGATGAGTCCTACAGTGACTCTCCTCTCTTGCTTTCCTTACTTTCCTCTTCCCAACCCCGCTCTGCTCCCTCGATCCGACTTCTTCTTTCTCTGCCAACCCCCTCACGCCTGTACACACTTCTGTTAATGACGTAACACATATTCTATCTGAATTGCCCTTTCCAGCTACTTTTTGACAATGTTCAACCTCTCCTGATACCCGTCTCCCACTATGTATGTATGTCTGTATGTACCCTATTTGTAATTCCCTCCCCAATCCCTGGACTCTGTACACCCGCCCTTTAGACCCCAGACTCACCATGTACTACCATGACGCAACATAACCCCCACCTTTTACAATATGTAAACTTACATTGGATTACTATGCTACCTCCTTAGAGTTGAGTTCAGACATCTGTTCTTATTTCTAGAGCACCCTATTACCTATTACATTTACTGTAACTGTTAAGAAGTAGCGGTACATGCATAGGCATTGTTGCATTTATTTACTATATTCCCCATACTTGACGGCTGCGTCCGCTACCTTGTTTGGCGGCTGCGCCCGCAACTATGTGATTGGTTGTATACTTTGTTTTCAAACTCAATAAAATCTGTTTTAAAAAATAAATACAATTATTTTCCTAAAAACTTGCATTTAATAAACATAGGGAAAAAAATGTGCAACTATCCTCTTTTTATTCTACAGGGCCTCTGTTTACAGAAAAGATATAATGTTCTGGGGGTTTAGGTAATTTTTTTGCCAAAAATTAAGATGTTTACAGGTGTGCAAAAAATGAAAAAAATTGGTTAAAGCGGAACTTTACTCTCTCAATCAACACTGACTCATTTTAATCCGTATGCTCCACCAAAATAACCACACTCCCTAAATGTGTTTCACTCCCAACAGGCTTGCTTACGAGGATAGAGTTAGGTACCCTGAAGGAGCAGAGATGAGTTGCAAGGAGCCAGCATCTGAATGGTCCATGAATATCAGGAGGCAGAGGTTTTGAGTGGTGCCGTGTATCTGGGTATGCTTTTACTGTTCAAAAAAAACCTAGTGTATTTTTAATACCAACCTATGGCATGCACAGGGGGTGTGCCTGGGCACACCCTAATCACTCTGTGCGGTGCCTATTCAAACATATAATATATGGGCAAACATATGGATGTATGTATGCCATGAACTGGTCTGTTATTTAAAAGACCAACAACTGTCTGAAGAGTTGTTGCCTTCGTTAGTCCTGGTACACATGGGCAGAAAACAGACATTCGGCCGTGTGTGCATCAGGGCAGGCTGGAAATGCTGAAAACCGGCATGTTGGCATGCTGGAAAACCAGCATCCAATCAGCATCATCTGATAGGTGTGTTCTGGCGGGGGTAGTCCACCTGTGACAACACAATAGCTCAGCGGGGAGCTCCTCCCGAGCTTCTCAGTTTTTTTTTTTTTTTCGTTCAGCCTGCTGGATTAAATGAAAAAAAAAAAAAATAATAATAATGTGTATCAGGCATTAGTATGCTAAAGCCAAATGTTGCTCATTATAAATAAGATCACCCCTTTGTCTTCAGGAAACAGGTGAATAGGTGGAGGTCAGTTAATAGGCTAGTGTTGTCTCTGTGAAGGAGATATGGCTTTGGTATGCTAAACTGGCCAGCTGATGTCCAAAGGTCCAGGCATTATGGAAGGTAGATGAGACCTAACAAATATATACTCCACCTAATTACTACCAGCCACTTTCTCAGCGTGTGCCCAAATTCTATCAGAGCTCTGGGGGAGGCCGGGGTCGAGGGACTCCCTATTATAACCCCAATCACAACCAAGGGTGTACCCCACAGGTACGAACATAGGGATATCCTAATCATGGAGGGGGTCCCCCACGGGGGCCCGGCCCGGTGAATCAGTATGGCTATGGATACGGCCCTAGTCACACTTCTGGCCCTAGTCACTTTGTACCACCCAATAGTTCAGATGTCGGGAACGACTGACTATGGTGTAGATACACAAAACAGGTTTTTCTTCTTCGTGACAGAGGGACCGGGGGGTGGTTACAATCAAAGATATGAAACCCCACACCCAAGTCGAGTTAATGGTGCCCCTGTAGTTCCTTACAATCTATGCAACAGAAGTGAACAGGAATATGCTGGTCCTGGCTCGTTTGGACAAGATCCCCAGCAGTGGGGTTTTTACAGGCCCGGCCAGGGCACCAAACGCGCCGGCGACCAAATAGAGGAGTCAGAGGGGGAGAAGGATGCGATCTTAAGAGAAAAAAACTATAATTGGGACAGGCATTTTTAATCTTGGCACAGTGACCCTGAGTCAGTCAGAGAAAATAGTGCTAGATAAAGGCCTTAAATATGCGCCACCACGTAGGCTCAATAAATTATATGCTTTCCAACCCCATTGATAATAATGTCCACGAACTACCAACATTCTGGCCTTTCAAGTGCCCCCCGGGTGCTGTGGCCCCTTCTATTAAGGTCTTTAGAGATGTCCTACTCAGAGATCTGGATAGGCTACCCATCAAGAAAGTCAGACCTAATCAGGACCTGAAGGCAGGCCTGGATTCCTTATGCGATAATAAAGAGATAGTCAGTCATTAGACCTGCAGACGGGGGGGGGGGGGGCATTGTAATACTCAACAGAAGTGATTATTTGTTGGACATAGAGAGTATTTTGGGTGACCGTGAAACATACACTCCACTTGCCTCTGACCCCAAAGTCACCTATTTGAAACAATTGGATGACATAATTTCAAGGGGGTACAGTGAACGAATTTTGAATAAAAAGGAGAAATTATATCTCATTCCTAAGGCACCATGGACACCCATTATCTATAATCTTCCAAAAATCCACAAACATCTTACCTTTCCCCCCTGGGACGCCCCATAGTGAGTGCTATTGATTCCATCACATCCCGGGTGGGCAGGTACATAGATTATTTCCTCCAGCTTTTGGTGTCTAAGATGCCCTCCCATCTGAAAGACTCAAGGCACTTGATCAATCTCCTGTCCAATTATAATCCCACTGAGAATATGTGGTTAGTTACCACTGACGTAACATCCTTGTTCACGGTAATTCCCCATGATCTGGGTCTTTTTGCAGTAGAGTACTACCTTAGACGGGATTTGGGTCTGTTGGATGAACAGATTTGTTTCATTATGGAATTGCTAGAATTTACGGCCTCTCACGACTATTTCTGGTTTCAGAATCAATTTTATCGCCAGGATAGAGGGGTCGCAATGGGGGCTAAATATGCCCAGAGTCTGGCCAATCTGTTCATGGCCATATGGGAGGAGGATGTCGTCTGTTTGCCAGAGGCCCCAGCTTAGGCTGTGGGCCAGGTACATCAATGACAGCCTCCTCCTATGGGATGGGTCTCGAGAGGATCTTCAGCTTTTTATGGAATCGCTAAATAACAATTCTAGGGGTATCCATCTAATTTTCGAGGCCAGCCAGTCCAATATCAGTTTTCTGGACCTCAAGATTTCTGTATCTCATGATCAATTTACCACCTCTACCCATTTCAAAAACACGGACCAGAATTCATACATACCGGTAGACAGCTGCCACCATGAGCCCTGGCTCAGGTCTGTTCCAAAGAGTCAGTATTTGCGCATTAAGCGCAATTGTACCAACACGGAGGAATTTTTGGAACAGGCAGCTGTCCTAACTAAAAGGTTTGAAGAGAAGGGGTTCCCTAATGAAGACTCTGGGGGAAGTTACAACCATGGACAGAGCAGACCTCCTAAGACAAAAGTCGCCTCAAAATGAGAGGACTTCTGTGGTCCCCTTTTTAACCACATTTTCTGTGCAACATAATAGCATCAAAAACCTGATTAGGAAGCATTGGCACATTTTGGGCAACGATCCAATTTTGCGTTCAGTGGTACCAGATAGACCTCAAGTGAGCTATAGAGGGGCATCTTCATTGAAGGATAGGTTGGCACCGAATGTTTTGGATCCTCCACCCATTAGGAGAGTCTTTTTTGAGAGACTTACAGGTTTTTACCAATGCAGAAGATGCCGTGTATGCTCTCTAAATGGATGCACGCACAGACGCACACAAGGGTTCACTTCAACTAGTACCAGGCAAGAATTTGAGATGGAACCCTTCATCACTTGCTCTATGGAGGAGGTTGTCTATTTGCTCCAATGCCCCTGTGGGCTCCAATATGTGGGCAGGACCATAAGACTCCTCTCCGTAAGACTCAACGAGCATATCACCAACATCAAAACTGGTTTCCCTAAACATTTGGTTTCCAAACACTATCTCTTGGTGCATAACAAAGACCCCTCTAAGACCATCTTAATGGGGATCGACAAATATCACATACATAAAATAAAATGCTATACACCTTTTGGTTTAAACGTTGATGTTGACGTTAATGCTTTTATTGACAATTCCTAGATTCACTTTCCAGTGATTTTATGTGTTCATGTCACGTACCTGGTAGGAGTCTGAGATGATGTCGGCCTCTCTTGTATCTCCGGCCCAAGCCCCACTGGAGGTGGAACAGATGGTGGCAAGGGTCAGGAGGAACACGAGTGCCTGTACGTGTTGCGAGCAGAACTGGTACGTAGAGTTGCAGGCGTGGAAGTTCGGGCAGAGCAGCCGGTAAGGAGCTGGACCCAGGGAAGCTGAGATGGAAGACAGTTGGCACAGGCACTTGGAGATTGCGTAGAGCCAAGCAGGAGACAGGAGCGAGGTCACAAGGATAGCCAGGTTCAGTAGCAGGCGGGCAGCGAGGTAAGAAGACATTAAGCAGAAGCAGGTCAAATGGAAGCCGGGATCAGGAACCAGTAATCGGAGGTAATCAATGTCCAGAGACAGGGTCGAGGAAAGCCAAGTTCAGCAACAGGTATCAAGCAGAGATTAAACAGGATTCAGGGATTAGTGATGAGCCGAACACCCCCGGGTTCGGTTCGCACCAGAACCCGCGAACGGACCGAAAGTTCGCACGAACATTAGAACCCTATTAAATACAATGGATGCGAACGTTCGGATTCTAAAGTGCTAATTATAACGACTATTATCCATGTTATTATCCTAAACAGAGTTTGGGAACCCGGGTTCTGCACCAGGGGACATGTATCAATGCAAAAAGAAGTTTTAAAAACTGACGTTTTCCGGGAGCAGTCATTTTAATGATGCATAAAGTGAAAAAAAAAAAGTCAAATATTCCTTTAAATATTGTACCTGGGGGTGTCTAAAGTATGCCTGTGAAGTGCCACGTGTTTCCCGTGTTTAGAACTGTCCCTGCACAAAATAACATTTCTAAAGGAAAAAAAGCCATTTAAAACTGCTTGCGGCTTTAATGTAATGTCTGGTCCCGGTAATATGGATGAAAATCTTTAAGAAAAATGGCATAGCTACCCCATCAACCCCCCCCCTACCCCAGCCCATTACCAGCCCCTTTGGGTCTTGTATGGATATTAAGGGGAACCCCGCACACAAAATAAAAAAGGCCCTATATACTCTGAACAGCCGTATACAGGCGGTGCATACAAGACAGGGACTGTAGGTTTGTTCTTATGTAGAATCTGTTTGTAATTTTGAACAGCTACATTGTTTAGGTGTAGCTCCAGGCCAAATACCTATTTTTAAGCTTTTTGGAAAACATAGGGAAGGGTTATCACCCCTGTAACATTTTTTTTGCTGTCTGTGCCCCTGTTCAGAACATTTCAACCTCACTTTGCGTCCCAATGACAACTGTTTTTGAAATGTGGTGTTTTTATTGAAACAAGGATTGGTGATAAAGCATCAGTAGAGAGGAGACACCTTTCTCCCATATTAATTCTTACAGGAGAGAATTTTCCTTCCAAGGGGTAGATTTCCTCTCACTTCCTGTTGTCTTCTTCCGTTTGCAAGTAGGAGTCGTTTGTAAGTTGGATGTTTGAAAGTAGGGACCTGCCGTATATACTCTGCAGAAATTGGCCCCTTAGGTGTTGGTGTTGGCACAACACTGTAAGCACTCACAGTTACTCTTGGTGGGTGCTGGAACGCCCTGCTGTCAACTATTATATCAGGAATTGTAATAACATATAATTGTTGAACAGTGGTAGTAAAAATTGGGCCTTTGATGGTGGTGCTGGTGCCACAACACTGTAAGGCCTGACAGTTACTCTTGGTGGGCGCAGCAATGGGCCCTGCTGTGAATTATTAGATCAATAATTATAATTGCATGCCCCTGTTGAACAGGGGCTGAAAAATTGGGCCTTTGGTGGTGGTGGTGGTGGTGGTGGTGTTGACACAACACTGTAAGGCCTGACAGTTACTCTTGGTGGGCGCAGCAATGGGCCCTGCTGTGAATTATTAGATCAATAATTATAATTGCATGCCCCTGTTGAACAGGGGCTGAAAAATTGGGCCTTTGGTGGTGGTGGTGGTGGTGGTGGTGGTGTTGACACAACACTGTAAGGCCTGACAGTTACTCTTGGTGGGTGCAGCAATGGGCCCTGCTGTGAATTATTAGATCAATAATTATAATTGCATGCCCCTGTTAAACAGGGGCTGAAAAATTGGGCCTTAGCCACTGGTGGCGGCACCCATAAACCAAAATGATCTTCCAAGCTATCATCATTAATCGGATCATTGAGGAGGAGGAGGAGGATAGCTAGTCAACATAACAGCACAGGAACTCAGCATCAGCATCAGTCTTGAAGGGATGTGACATTTTAAAATCAATTAGTCTGTTATATCAGCATCAGGTGTGTGGTAGCTGGTGGTGATCCAAGACTGGTTCATCTTGATGAAAGTCAGTCGATCAACCGAGTCGGTGGACAGGCGCACCCTGTGATCCGTGACAAATCCTCCAGCAGCACTGAATGTGCGTTCTGAAAGAACGCTGGATGCAGGACAGGCCAGTAGCTCAATTGCATACTGTGCAAGCTCTGGCCAGTGATCCATCCTCAAGACCCAGTAAGCCAGAGGATTTTCGGTGGGGAAGGTGTCCAAGTCTGACCTTGCCCCTAGGTATTCCTGCACCATGTATATCAGACGCTGGCAATGGTTGCTGGAAACGATCATACTTTGGGGCTGCGGACTAAAGAATTGTCTGAACGCATCGGTCAGACGGCCACCTTCCCCACCGCTCCTTCTTTGACTGCCCGAAGCCTCAGCAACTCGTTGGCCAGGACCAGGAGTTTGTAACCTCCCAGTCTCTGGGAACGCGTTGCACAGACCTTTCTGCAAGGCCTCCCGGAGTTGTCTCATCCTCTGCTCCCTCTGCGACGGTAAGATAAGGTCCGCAACCTTACCCTTGTACCGTGGATCAAGGAGAGTGGCCAGCCAGTAATGGTCCCTCTCCTTGATCCGAAGAATACGAGGATCCTTCCGCAGACTTTGCAGGATCAGGGAGGCCATGCAGCGTAGGTTAGCTGAGGCATTCAGTCCGGAGTCCTCTGGGTCACTAAGGACGACATGATCCGCAGCCACCTCCTCCCAGCCACGTACAAGTCCACTGGTTTCTTGGGACTGTAAATCATCCCTAAAAGACTGCTGCTGATGATGCTGAGTGCCAGCCTCCACCTCCATGCTGACACAATCCTCCTCCTCCTCCTCCTCCTTCCTGTGCGATGGGTGGGACAGAAGGAACACTGTCAGGGTAAAGGGGGCCTTGAGAGGCAAGGAAGTCCTCCTCTTCCTGCCTCTGTTCTGCCTCAAGTGCCCTGTCCATTATTCCACGCAGCGTGTGCTCCAACAGGTGGACAAGAGGTACAGTGTCACTGATGCATGCACTGTCACTGTTCACCATCCTCGTGGCCTCCTCAAATGGTGCCAGGACAGTGCATGCATCCCTGATCATGCCCCACTGGCGTGGTGAAAAAACCCAAGCTCCCCTGACCCTGTCCTGGTGCCGTAGTCGCACAGGTACTCATTGATGGCCCTCTGCTGCGTGTGCAGCCGCTGCAGCATGGTCAACGTTGAGTTCCACCTGGTGGGCATGTCACATATAAGGCGGTTCTTGGGCAGGTTCAACTCCTTTTGCAGCTCAGCCAGGCGAGCACTGGCATTATAAGATCTGCGGAAATGAACACAGACTTTCCTGGCCTGCCTCAGGACATCCTGTAAGCCCGGGTACCTGCCCAAGAACCGCTGCACCACCAGGTTAAGGACGTGAGCCATACAGGGCACGTGGGTCAGTTGTCCCTGTCGGAGGGCGGAGAGGAGGTTGGTGCCATTGTCGCAAACCACCATTCCTGGCTTAAGCTGGCGTGGCGTCAACCACCTCTCGGCCTGCCCCTGCAGAGCAGAGAGGACCTCTGCCCCAGTGTGGCTCCTGTCCCCCAAACACACCAGCGCAAGCACGGCATGGCATCTTTTTGCCTGCGTACTTGCGTAGCCCCTTGAACGCCTACGGAGCACCGCTGGTTCCGAGGACAAACCACAGGAAGAGGCCATGGAGGAAGAAGAAGAGAAGGGGTGGAGGAGAGAGGTGTGTCACAACCAGTAGTAGCATTTTGGAGGCGTGGCGGTGGAACAACCTCCAACACTACTGCACCTTGTGCTGCATCCTTCCCAGCTGCCAAAAGAGTGACCCAATGGGCCGTGAAAGAAAGGTAACGTCCCTGTCCATGCCTGCTGGACCATGAGTCAGCGGTAATATGCACCTCACCGCTGACCGCCCTGTCCAGCGAGGCCAAGACATTGCCTTCCACATGCCTGTAGAGAGCCGGAATCGCCTTCCGTGAGAAAAAGTGGCGTTTGGGAACCTGCCACTGAGGAACCGCACATTGCACAAACTCACGGAAGGGGGCCGAGTCTACCAACTGAAAAGGCAGCAGTTGAAGCGCTAGCAATTTAGCCAAGCTAGCATTCAACCGCTGGGCATGTGGATGGCTGGGAGTGAACTTCTTTCGACGGTCCAGCAGCTGGGGCAGGGAAATTTGCCTGCTAGAATCGGACGTCGGTGTACTGCTAGCAGAGTGCCCGCAAGTACTTGGCTGTGACACACCTAATTCTACACCTTCATTCCTCTCAGAGCAGGTTTCAGAGAGGACTGAAGGTATAGTGGGGTTGGAGATCCCAGCTGATGCGGTGCAAGAAGAGGTCAGCTTTGTTCTTTGGTGTGGGTCTTTAAGATAGGCTTGCCAACGAGCTGCATGGCAGGTCAACATATGTCTGATCAAGCATGTGGTGCCCAAGCGGCTGATGTTTTGGCCACGCGATATACGCTTGAGACATATGTTGCAAACAGCAGCTGTGCGATCTGATGCACTCGCCTCAAAAAAGGCCCACACCAAAGAACTTTTTGAATGACGGGCAGAGGCAGCGCCCTGCACAGGCGGAGCTCTGTGGTGTGATTCCGTCGGTGTGCTGCCCATACGCTGGCCACCCAAGGGCATCCTGCCTCGTTGGAGATGTGCCTCCTCCTCATCCTCCTCCTCTCTCCTATTAGGCACCCACGTGGAGTCAGTGACCTCATCATCCCCTCCCTCCTCATCACTGGAGCCAATCTGGCAGTATGCTGCAGCTGCTGGAGCATGACTGCCAGATTGGTGTCCTTCTTGAGCATCCCCTCTCTCTGCTCTCACGCTACTGCCTTCCTCTATCTGGGTATCATCATCAGATCCTTCGAAACGCTGGGCATCCTCCTGGAGCATGTACCCAACACTGTGCTCAAACAGTTCGGGGGACTCCTCAGGAGGAGGACATGGTGGGTCTAGGGAAGGATTGACTAATGAAGATAATGATACCAGAGAAGAGGACGCTTTGGCAGCTGCTTTGCCAGTACCCTGAGCCTGGGTGAGAGAGGATGAGGAGGATGAGGTGGGCTTGGTCATCCACTCTACCAAGTCTTCGGCATGATGTGGCTCAACATGTCCAGCTGCCGAAAAGAAGGACAAGCGTGTCCCATGGCCATGTGCTGATGACAATGCACCGCGTCCACGACCAGCACTGTTGCCCCCAGACACAGAGCCTGCTTGCCCTCTTTTTTTGCCTCCTGACTGTCTGCCTCTCCTTGTTTGCCTTCCAGACATTTTAATGGATGGCCTGCAGGGAGATGGGAAAAACAGCAATAAGGGCTACCTTCAGGTGTATACTGTGCAGGAGGCTTAGCAACAATGACACTGACACTGTCCCCTGCCTATCCTTCTCTGTCCCTAAACACAAGGATTTGCAATATGCTTCAGCAAGATTGGTTTAGCACAGAATAGCACACTGTCAGTTTCACTCACTGTCCTACTCTGTCCCTACAAACAAGATTTAGCACAGAATAGCACACTGACACTTTCCCTCACTGTACCTCTCTGTCCCTAAACTCAAGGATTTCAAATATGGTTCAGCAAGATTGGTTTAGAACAGAATAGCACACTGTCAGTTTCACTCACTGTACCTCTCTGTCCCTACAAACAAGATTTAGCACAGAATAGCACACTGATAATTTCCACGAGTGTCCTTCTCTGTCCCTAAACTCAAGGATTTCAAATATGGTTCAGCAAGATTGGTTTAGAACAGAATAGCACACTGTCAGTTTCACTCACTGTCCTACTCTGCCCCTACAAACAAGATTTAGCACAGAATAGCACACTGACACTTTCCCTCACTGTACCTCTCTGTCCCTAAACTCAAGGATTTCAAATATGGTTCAGCAAGATTGGTTTAGAACAGAATAGCACACTGTCAGTTTCACTCACTGTCCTACTCTGTCCCTACAAACAAGATTTAGCACAGAATAGCACACTGACACTTTCCCTCACTGTACCTCTCTGTCCCTAAACTCAAGGATTTCAAATATGGTTCGGCAAGATTGGTTTAGAACAGAATAGCACACTGTCAATTTCACTCACTGTACCTCTCTGTCCCTACAAACAAGATTTAGCACAGAATAGCACACTGATAGTTTCCACGAGTGTCCTTCTCTGTCCCTAAACTCAAGGATTTCAAATATGGTTCAGCAAGATTGGTTTAGAACAGAATAGCACACTGTCAGTTTCACTCACTGTCCTACTCTGTCCCTACAAACAAGATTTAGCACAGAATAGCACACTGACACTTTCCCTCACTGTACCTCTCTGTCCCTAAACTCAAGGATTTCAAATATGGTTCAGCAAGATTGGTTTAGAACAGAATAGCACACTGTCAGTTTCACTCACTGTCCTACTCTGTCCCTACAAACAAGATTTAGCACAGAATAGCACACTGACACTTTCCCTCTCTGTACCTCTCTGTCCCTAAACTCAAGGATTTCAAATATGGTTCAGCAAGATTGGTTTAGAACAGAATAGCACACTGACACTTTCCCTCACTGTACCTCTCTGTCCCTACAAACAAGGTTTAGCACAGAATAACACACTGACACTCTCCCTACCTATCCTTATTTGTCCCTAAACACAAGAAATCCAGGATTAGTAAAGGAAAAAAATGACACTGTCCCTGCCTATGCTTCTCTTTCCCTGCTCCAGAACACACTACACAAGGCCGCCGCGCTGGCGGCCTTTTATAGTGTGGGGCGTGTACTAAACCCCCTCAAGAATAATTGGCCACAGGCATCCTGCCTGTGGCCAATCATTGCTCTCCTCGCTGCCGGCGCTGTGATTGGCCAAGCATGCGGGGTCACAGTGCATGCTTGGCCAATCACAGCGCCTGGATGACACTGCGATGGCGTAGTGCATTGTGGGCCGTTCGCGTCACTCGAATTTGGCGTGAACAGCCCAAATCGTTCGATCTTCGTCGAACGATCGAACAGCCGATGTTCGAGTCGAACGTATGTTCGACTCGAACACGAAGCTCATCCCTATTCAGGATATCAGGACACAGCTGAAGACCAGTCAGCACTGTTCAGGAATCAGGAAACCCTTTAAATAGGCCGTCTGGTGCCAACTGTGGCTAGGGGCACGCTCCTGCGCGTGCACGCAGTGCGATGCGCACGTGCTTGCGCATTAGCGCACGTAGGAATCTGCCGTTGCCCATGAGTGTTCGCATGCGCACGTGTGCGCACAGAATGTATTCTGACAGTTCTCTTACAGTTCACTTCCCTTTTTTATTTCCTTTTGTGTTCGTTTGTGAACTTGATCTGAGCCAGAGTTGGGGCATTCCAACATTGTAACCCTCGGTGTTGGGGTGGGGGTTGTCAGATTTGGTTTTGCCCTATTTGACATTAGGGATGGGCTGAACACCCCCTCGGTTCGGTTCGCATCCAGAACATGCGAACGGACCGAAAGTTCACGCGAACATTCGAACACTGCTAAAGTCTATGGGACTCGAACGTGAGAAATCAAAAGTGCGAATTTTAAAGGCTAATATGCAAGTTATTGTCCTAAAAAGGGTTTGGGGACCCGGGTCCTGCCCCAGGGGATATGTATCACTGCAAAAAAGTTTTTTCGGGAGCAGTGATTTTAATGATGAAACTTAAAGTGAAAAAATAAAAGTGAAATATTCCTTTAAATATCGTACCTGGGGGGGTGTCTGTAGTATGCCTGTAAAGTGGCGCGTGTTTCCCTTGCTTAGAACAGTCCCTGCACAAAATGACATTTCTAAAGAAATAAAAGTCATTTAAAACTGCTTGCGGCTTTAATGTAATGTTGGGTCCCGGCAATATAGATGAAAATTGAGAAAAACGGCATGGGTACCCCCCCCCCCCCCCAGCCCATTACCAGGCCCTTTGGGTCTTGTATGGATATTAAGGGGAACCCCGCACCCAAATTAAAAAAAGAAAAGGCGTGGGGCCCCAGGCCCTATATACTCTAAACAGCAGTATACAGGTGGTCCCAAGAAAGACAGGGAGTGTAGGTTTGTTCTTAAGTTGAATCTGTTTGTAATTTGGAACAGGTACATTTTGTAAGTGTGTAGCTCCAGCCAAAAAAATCTATTTTAAAGCTTTTTGGATAACATAGGGAAGTGCTATCACCCCTGTAACATTTGTTTTGCTGTCTGTGCCCCTGTTCAGAAGATTTCACCTCACTTTAAGTCCCAATGACAATTGGATTTTGAAAATTTGGGTTTTTTAGGGAAACAAGGATTAGTGATAAAGCATCAGTGGAGACACCTTTTTCCCATATTAACTCTTACAGGAGCGAATTTCCCTTCCTAGGGGTAGATTTCCTCTCACTTCCTGTTGTCTCCCTCCGTTTGTAAGTAGGAGTCGTTTTTAAGTTGGATGTTTGAAAGTACGGGACCACCTGTATAATACTATACGACCTGCCATATATACTCTGCAGAAATTTGGGCCTTAGGTGTTGGTGGTACCAGAACACTGTAATCCCTCACAGTTAGTCTTGGTGGGCGCTGGAATGGGCCCTGCTGTGAAATATATCAACAATTGTAATTACATGCCCCTGTTAAACAGGGGTAGAAAAATTGGGCCTTTAGTGGTGGTGGTGGTGGTGGTGCCACAACACTGTAAGCCCTCACAGTTATTCTTGGTGGACGCTGGAACGGGCCCTGCTGTGAAATATTATATCAAGAATTGTAATTACATGCCCCTGTTAAACAGGGGTAGAAATATTGGGCCTTTGGTGGTGGTGATGGTGCCAAAACACTGTAAGCCCTCACAGTTACTCTTGGTGGGTGCAGGAACGGGCCCTACTGTGAAATATTAGATCACAAATTGTAATTACACGCCCCTGTTAAACAGGGGCAGAAAAATTGGGCTTTAGGCACTGGTGCTACAACACTGCAACCCCTCACAGATACTCTAGTTGAGCGCAGGAACGAGCCCTGCTGCAAAATATTACAGCAAAAATTGTAATTACACGCCCCTGTTAAACAGGGGCAGAAAAATTGGGCCTTAGCCACTGGTGGTGGTGCCCAGAAACAAAAATGTTCTTAAAAGCCATCAACATGAACATTGAGGAGGAATAGGATAGTCACTCAGCATTAGCATAGGCAGTCTTGAAGGGATCTCACATTCATAAAAAAGTTAATCAGTTACATCAGCATCAGGTGCTTGGTAGCTGGTGATCCAAGAGTGATTCATTTTTATGAAGGTTAGCCGATCAACCGAGTCGGTGGACAGGCACACTCTGTGATCGGTTACAAAGCCTCCAGCAGCACTGAATGTGCGTTCCGAAAGAACGCTGGATATAGAACAGGCCAGTAGCTCAATTGCATACTGTGCAAGCTCTGGCCAGTGATCCATCCTGAAGACTAGGGATGAGCTTCGTGTTCGAGTCGAACATACGTTCGACTCGAACATCGGCTGTTCGATCGTTCGACGAAGATCGAACGATTTGGGCCGTTCGCGCCAAATTCGAGTGACGCGAACGGCCCACAATGCACTACGCCATCGCAGTGTCATCCAGGCGCTGTGATTGGCCAAGCATGCACTGTGACCCCGCATGCTTGGCCAATCACAGCGCCGGCAGCGAGGAGAGCAATGATTGGCCACAGGCAGGATGCCTGTGGCCAATTATTGCTGAGGGTGTTTAGTACACGCCCCACACTATAAAAGGCCGCCAGCACGGCGGCCTAGTGTAGTGTGTTCCGGAGCAGGGATAGAGCAGCATAGGCAGGGACAGTGACTTTTATTTCTTTCTTGCTTAACCTGGATTCCTTTAGTTTAGGGAAAGAGAAGGATAGGTAGGGAGAGTGTCAGTGTGTTTTGTGCTTGTGCTATATTGTGCTTAAAAAAAACATTTTTTCTAGGGACAGAAAACTGTAGGTAGGGAGAGTGTGTCAGTTTCTTTCACTGTCAAAGTCCTTGTTTCCAGGGACCTGGAAGGACAGTGAGTGAATTCTCCTTGTGCTAAATTGTGCTTAAAAAAAACATTTTTTCTAGGGACAGAAAACTGTAGGTAGGGAGAGTGTGTCAGTTTCTTTCACTGTCAAAGTCCTTGTTTCCAGGGACCTGGAAGGACAGTGAGTGAATTCTCCTTGTGCTAAATTGTGCTTAAAAAAAACATTTTTTCTAGGGACAGAAAACTGTAGGTAGGGAGAGTGTGTCAGTTTCTTTCACTGTCAAAGTCCTTGTTTCCAGGGACCTGGAAGGACAGTGAGTGAATTCTCCTTGTGCTAAATTGTGCTTAAAAAAAACATTTTTTCTAGGGACAGAAAACTGTAGGTAGGGAGAGTGTGTCAGTTTCTTTCACTGTCAAAGTCCTTGTTTCCAGGGACCTGGAAGGACAGTGAGTGAATTCTCCTTGTGCTAAATTGTGCTTAAAAAAAACATTTTTTCTAGGGACAGAAAACTGTAGGTAGGGAGAGTGTGTCAGTTTCTTTCACTGTCAAAGTCCTTGTTTCCAGGGACCTGGAAGGACAGTGAGTGAATTCTCCTTGTGCTAAATTGTGCTTAAAAAAAACATTTTTTCTAGGGACAGAAAACTGTAGGTAGGGAGAGTGTGTCAGTTTCTTTCACTGTCAAAGTCCTTGTTTCCAGGGACCTGGAAGGACAGTGAGTGAATTCTCCTTGTGCTAAATTGTGCTTAAAAAAAACATTTTTTCTAGGGACAGAAAACTGTAGGTAGGGAGAGTGTGTCAGTTTCTTTCACTGTCAAAGTCCTTGTTTCCAGGGACCTGGAAGGACAGTGAGTGAATTCTCCTTGTGCTAAATTGTGCTTAAAAAAAACATTTTTTCTAGGGACAGAAAACTGTAGGTAGGGAGAGTGTGTCAGTTTCTTTCACTGTCAAATTCCTTGTTTCCAGGGACCTGGAAGGACAGTGAGTGAATTCTCCTTGTGCTAAATTGTGCTTAAAAAAAACATTTTTTCTAGGGACAGAAAACTGTAGGTAGGGAGAGTGTGTCAGTTTCTTTCACTGTCAAAGTCCTTGTTTCCAGGGACCTGGAAGGACAGTGAGTGAATTCTCCTTGTGCTAAATTGTGCTTAAAAAAAACATTTTTTCTAGGGACAGAAAACTGTAGGTAGGGAGAGTGTGTCAGTTTCTTTCACTGTCAAAGTCCTTGTTTCCAGGGACCTGGAAGGACAGTGTGTGAATTCTCCTTGTGCTAAATTGTGCTTAAAAAAAACATTTTTTCTAGGGACAGAAAACTGTAGGTAGGGAGAGTGTGTCAGTTTCTTTCACTGTCAAAGTCCTTGTTTCCAGGGACCTGGAAGGACAGTGAGTGAATTCTCCTTGTGCTAAATTGTGCTTAAAAAAAACATTTTTTCTAGGGACAGAAAACTGTAGGTAGGGAGAGTGTGTCAGTTTCTTTCACTGTCAAAGTCCTTGTTTCCAGGGACCTGGAAGGACAGTGAGTGAATTCTCCTTGTGCTAAATTGTGCTTAAAAAAAACATTTTTTCTAGGGACAGAAAACTGTAGGTAGGGAGAGTGTGTCAGTTTCTTTCACTGTCAAAGTCCTTGTTTCCAGGGACCTGGAAGGACAGTGAGTGAATTCTCCTTGTGCTAAATTGTGCTTAAAAAAACATTTTTTCTAGGGACAGAAAACTGTAGGTAGGGAGAGTGTGTCAGTTTCTTTCACTGTCAAAGTCCTTGTTTCCAGGGACCTGGAAGGACAGTGAGTGAATTCTCCTTGTGCTAAATTGTGCTTAAAAAAAACATTTTTTCTAGGGACAGAAAACTGTAGGTAGGGAGAGTGTGTCAGTTTCTTTCACTGTCAAAGTCCTTGTTTCCAGGGACCTGGAAGGACAGTGAGTGAATTCTCCTTGTGCTAAATTGTGCTTAAAAAAAACATTTTTTCTAGGGACAGAAAACTGTAGGTAGGGAGAGTGTGTCAGTTTCTTTCACTGTCAAAGTCCTTGTTTCCAGGGACCTGGAAGGACAGTGAGTGAATTCTCCTTGTGCTAAATTGTGCTTAAAAAAAACATTTTTTCTAGGGACAGAAAACTGTAGGTAGGGAGAGTGTGTCAGTTTCTTTCACTGTCAAAGTCCTTGTTTCCAGGGACCTGGAAGGACAGTGAGTGAATTCTCCTTGTGCTAAATTGTGCTTAAAAAAAACATTTTTTCTAGGGACAGAAAACTGTAGGTAGGGAGAGTGTGTCAGTTTCTTTCACTGTCAAAGTCCTTGTTTCCAGGGACCTGGAAGGACAGTGAGTGAATTCTCCTTGTGCTAAATTGTGCTTAAAAAAAACATTTTTTCTAGGGACAGAAAACTGTAGGTAGGGAGAGTGTGTCAGTTTCTTTCACTGTCAAAGTCCTTGTTTCCAGGGACCTGGAAGGACAGTGAGTGAATTCTCCTTGTGCTAAATTGTGCTTAAAAAAAACATTTTTTCTAGGGACAGAAAACTGTAGGTAGGGAGAGTGTGTCAGTTTCTTTCACTGTCAAAGTCCTTGTTTCCAGGGACCTGGAAGGACAGTGAGTGAATTCTCCTTGTGCTAAATTGTGCTTAAAAAAAACATTTTTTCTAGGGACAGAAAACTGTAGGTAGGGAGAGTGTGTCAGTTTCTTTCACTGTCAAAGTCCTTGTTTCCAGGGACCTGGAAGGACAGTGAGTGAATTCTCCTTGTGCTAAATTGTGCTTAAAAAAAACATTTTTTCTAGGGACAGAAAACTGTAGGTAGGGAGAGTGTGTCAGTTTCTTTCACTGTCAAAGTCCTTGTTTCCAGGGACAGAGAAGGACACCTGAAGGTAGCCCTTATTGCTTTTTTCCCATCTCCCTGCAGGCCATCTATTAGAATGTCTGGAAGGCAAACAAGGAGAGGCAGACAGTCAGGAGGCAATAAAAGAGGGCAAGCAGGCTCTGTGTCTGGGGGCAACAGTGCTGGTCGTGGACGCGGTGCATTGTCATCAGCACATGGCCATGGGACACGCTTGTCCTTCTTTTCGGCAGCTGGACATGTTGAGCCACATCATGCCGAAGACTTGGTAGAGTGGATGACCAAGCCCTCCTCCTCCTCCTCATCCTCTCTCACCCAGGCTCAGGGTACTGGAAAAGCAGCTGCCAAAGCGTCCTCTTCCCTGGTATCAATGTCAGACTCATCATCAGTCACTCCTTCCCTAGACCCACCATGTCCTCCTCCTGAGGAGTCCCCCGAACTGTTTCAGCACAGTGTTGGGTACATGCTCCAGGAGGATGCCCAGCGTTTCGAAGGGTCTGATGATGAAACCCAGCTAGAGGAAGGCAGTAGCGTGAGAGCAGACAGAGGGGATGCTCAAGAAGGACACCAATCTGGCAGTCATGTTCCAGCAGCTGCAGCATACTGCCAGATTGGCTCCAGTGATGAGGAGGGAGGTGATGATGAGGTCACTGACTCCACGTGGGTGCCTAATAGGAGAGAGGAGGAGGAGGAGGATGAGGAGGAGGCACATCTCCAACGAGGCAGGATGCCCTTTGGTGGCCAGCGTAAGGGCAGTACACCGACGGAATCACACCGCAGAGCTCCGCCTGTGCAGGGCGCTGCCTCTGCCCGTCATTCAAAAAGTTCTTTGGTGTGGGCCTTTTTTGAGGCTAGTGCATCAGATCGCACAGCTGCTGTTTGCAACATATGTCTCAAGCGTATATCGCGTGGCCAAAACATCAGCCGCTTGGGTACCACATGCCTGACCAGACATATGTTGACCTGCCATGCAGCTCGTTGGCAAGCCTACCTGAAAGACCCACACCAAAGAACAAAGCGGACCTCTCCTTGCACCGCATCAGCTGGGATCTCCAACCCCACTATAACTTCAGTCCTCTCTGAAACATGCACTGAGAGGAATGAAGGTGTAGAATTAGGTGTGTCACAGCCAAGTACTTGCGGCCACTCTGCTAGCAGTACACCGACGTCCGATTCTAGCAGGCAAATTTCCCTGCCCCAGCTGCTGGACCGTCGAAAGAAGTTCACTCCCAGCCATCCACATGCCCAGCGGTTGAATGCTAGCTTGGCTAAATTGCTAGCGCTTCAACTGCTGCCTTTTCAGTTGGTAGACTCGGCCCCCTTCCGTGAGTTTGTGCAATGTGCGGTTCCTCAGTGGCAGGTTCCCAAACGCCACTTTTTCTCACGGAAGGCTATTCCGGCTCTCTACCGGCATTTGGAAGGCAATGTCTTGGCCTCGCTGGACAGGGCGGTCAGCGGTAAGGTGCATATTACCGCTGACTCATGGTCCAGCAGGCATGGACAGGGACGTTACCTTTCTTTCACGGCCCATTGGGTCACTCTTTTGGCAGCTGGGAAGGATGCAGGACAAGGTGCAGTAGTGTTGGAGGTTGTCCCACCGCCACGCCTCCAAAATGCTACTACTGGTTGTGACACACCTCTCTCCTCCACCCCCTCCTCTTCTTCTTCCTCCATGGCCTCTTCCTGTGGTTTGTCCTATGAACCAGCGGTGCTCCGTAGCCGTTCACGGGGCTACGCAAGTACGCAGGCAAAAAGATGCCATGCCGTGCTTGCGCTGGTGTGTTTGGGGGACAGAAGCCACACTGGGGCAGAGGTCCTGTCTGCTCTGCAGGGCCAGGCCGAGAGGTGGTTGACGCCACGCCAGCTTAAGCCAGGAATGGTGGTTTGCGACAATGGCACCAACCTCCTCTCCGCCCTCCGACAGGGACAACTGACCCATGTGCCCTGTGTGGCTCACGTCCTTAACCTGGTGGTGCAGCGGTTCTTGGGCAGGTACCCGGGCTTACAGGATGTCCTGAGGCAGGCCAGGAAAGTCTGTGTGCATTTCCGCAGATCTTATAATGCCAGTGCTCGCCTGGCTGAGCTGCAAAAGGAGTTGAACCTGCCCAAGAACCGCCTTATATGTGACATGCCCACCAGGTGGAACTCAACGTTGGCCATGCTGCAGCGGCTGCACACGCAGCAGAGGGCCATCAATGAGTACCTGTGCGACTACGGCACCAGGACAGGGTCAGGGGAGCTTGGTTTTTTTTCTCCACGCCAGTGGGGCATGATCAGGGATGCATGCACTGTCCTGGCACCATTTGAGGAGGCCACGAGGATGGTGAGCAGTGACAGTGCATGCATCAGTGACACTGTACCTCTTGTCCACCTGTTGGAGCACACGCTGCGTGGAATAATGGACAGGGCACTTGAGGCAGAACAGAGGCAGGAAGAGGAGGACTTCCTTGCCTCTCAAGGCCCCCTTTACCCAGACAGTGTTCCTTCTGTCCCACCCATCGCACAGGAAGAGGAGGAGGAGGAGGAGGAGGAGGAGGATTGTGTCAGCATGGAGGTGGAGGCTGGCACTCAGCATCATCAGCAGCAGTCTTTTAGGGATGATTTACAGTCCCAAGAAACCAGTGGACTTGTACGTGGCTGGGAGGAGGTGGCTGCGGATCATGTCGTCCTTAGTGACCCAGAGGACTCCGGAGCGAATGCCTCAGCAAACCTACGCTGCATGGCCTCCCTGATCCTGCAAAGTCTGCGGAAGGATCCTCGTATTCTTCGGATCAAGGAGAGGGACCATTACTGGCTGGCCACTCTCCTTGATCCACGGTACAAGGGTAAGGTTGCGGACCTTATGTTACCGTCGCAGAGGGAGCAGAGGATGAGACAACTCCGGGAGGCCTTGCAGAAAGGTCTGTGCAACGCGTTCCCAGAGACTGGGAGGTTACAAACTCCTGGTCCTGGACAACGAGTTGCTGAGGCTTCGGCCAGTCAAAGAAGGAGCGGTGGGGAAGGTGGCCGTCTGACCGATGCGTTCAGACAATTCTTTAGTCCGCAGCCCCAAAGTATGATCGGTTCCAGCAACCATCGCCAGCGTCTGATAAACATGGTGCAGGAATATCTAGGGGCAAGGTCAGACTTGGACACCTTCCCCACCGAAAATCCTCTGGCTTACTGGGTCTTGAGGATGGATCACTGGCCAGAGCTTGCACAGTATGCAATTGAGCTACTGGCCTGTCCTGCATCCAGCGTTCTTTCGGAACGCACATTCAGTGCTGCTGGAGGATTTGTCACGGATCACAGGGTGCGCCTGTCCACCGACTCGGTTGATCGACTGACTTTCATCAAGATGAACCAGTCTTGGATCACCACCAGCTACCACACACCTGATGCTGATATAACAGACTAATTGATTTTAACATGTCACATCCCTTCAAGACTGATGCTGATGCTGAGTGCCTGTGCTGTTATGTTGACTGGCTATCCTCCTCCTCCGAGTCCTCAATGATACGATTGATGATGATAGCTTGGAAGATCATTTTTGTTTATGGGTGCCGCCACCAGTGGCTAAGGCCCAATTTTTCAGCCCCTGTTTTACAGGGGCGTGTAATTACAATTTTTTTAGCAATAATTTGCCATAGGGCTCATTGCTGTGCTCCAAGTACAGTATCTGTGAGGGGTTGGAGTGTTGTGGCACCAGTGCCTAAGGCCCAATTTTTCAGCCCCTGTTTAACACGGGCGTGTCATTACAATTTTTGAAGCAATACTTTGCAACAGGGCTCATTGCTGTGCTCCAAGTACAGTATCTGTGAGGGGTTGTAGTGTTGTGCCACCAGTGCCTAAGGCCCAATTTTTCAGCCCCTGTTCAACAGGGGCATGCAATTACAATTCTTGATCTAATAATTCACAGCAGGGTCCATTGCTGCACCCACCAAGAGTAACTCTGAGGGCTTACAGTCTTGTGGCAACGCCACCACCACCACCACCACGAAAGGCCCAATTTTTCAGCCCCTGTTCAAAAGGGGCATGTAATTACAATTCTTGATCTAATAATTCACAGCAGGGCCCATTGCTGCACCCACCAAGAGTAACTGTCAGGGCTTACAGTGTTGTGGCACCAGCACCACCATCAAAGCCCCAATTTTTACTACCACTGTTCAACAATTATATGTAATTAAAATTCCTGATATAATAGTTGACAGCAGGGCGTTCCAGCACCAACCAAGAGTAACTGAGTGCTTACAGTGTTGTGCCAACACCAACAACTAAGGGGCCTATTTCTGCAGAGTATATACGGCAGGTCCCTACTTTCAAACATCCAACTTACAAACGACTCCTACTTGCAAACGAAAGAAGACAACAGGAAGTGAGAGGAAATCTACCCCTAGAAAGGAAAATTCTCTCCTGTAAGAATAAATATGGGAGAAAGGGGTCTCATCTGTACTGATGCTTTATCAGCAATCCTTGTTTCAAGAAAAACACCACATTTCAAAAACAGTTGTCATTGGGACGGAAAGTGAGGTGAAATGTTCTGAACAGGGGCACAGACAGCAAAACAAATGTTACAGGGGTGATAACCCTTACCTATGTTTCCCAAAAAGTTTAAAAATAGATTTTTGGGCTGGAGCTACACTTCAACAATGTACCTGTTCAAAATTACAAACAGATTCTACATAAGAACAAACCTACAGTCCCTGTCTTGTATGCACCGCCTGTATACGGCTGTTCAGAGTATATAGGGCCTTTTTTATTTTATGTGCGGGGTTCCCCTTAATATCCATACAAGACCCAAAGGGGCTGGTAATGGGCTGGGGTAGGGGGGGGGGGTCATGGGGTAGCTATGCCATTTTTCTTAAAGAATTTCATCCATATTACCGGGACCAGACATTACATTAAAGCCGCAAGCAGTTTTAAATGGCTTTTTTTTCCTTTAGAAGTGTCATTTTGTGCAGGGACAGTTCTAAACACGGGAAACACGTGGCACTTCACAGGCATACTTTAGACACCCCCCAGGTACGATATTTAAAGGAATATTTGCCTTTTTTTTTTTCACTTTATGCATCATTAAAATGACTGCTCCCGAAAAACGACCATTTTTAAAACTTCTTTTTGCATTGATACATGTCCCCTGGTGCAGAACCCGGGTTCCCAAACCCTATTTATGACAATAACATGCATAATAGTTGTTATAATTAGCACTTTAGAATTCGAACGTTCGCATCCATTGTATTTAATAGGGTTCTAATGTTCGTTCGAACTTTCGGTCCGTTCGCGGGTTCTGGTGCGAACCGAACCCGGGGGTGTTCGGCTCATCACTACTGAAGACCCAGTAACCCAGTGGATTTTCGGTTGGAAAGGTCTCCAAGTCTGATCTTGCCCCTAGGTATTCCTGCACCATGTAAATCAGACGCTGGCGATGGTTGCTGGAACCGATCATACCTTGGGGCTGCGGACTAAAAAATTGTCTGAACGCATCGGTCAGACGGCCACCTTCTTCACTGCTCCTTCTGTGACTGACCGAAGCCTCAGCAACACGTTGTCCAGGATCAGGAATTTGTAACCTCCCAGGCTCTGGAAACGCGTTGCACAAACCTTTCTGCAAGGCCTCCCGAAGATGTTTCATCCTCTGCTCCCTCTGCGACGGCTGGATAAGTTCCCCAACCTTACCCTTGTAACGTGGATCAAGAAGGGTTGCCAGCCAGTAATGATCCCTCTACTTGATACCACGAATCCGAGGGTCCTTTCACAGGCTTTGCAGGATCAGGGAGGCCATGCAGCGTAGGTTTGCTGAGGCATTCGGTCCGGAGTCCTCTGGGTCACTAAGGACGACATGATCTGCAGCTACCTCCTCCCAGCCACGTACAAGTCCATGGGTTTCTGGGGACTGTAAACGATCCCTTGAAGACTGCTGCTGATGCTGAGTGCTAGGCTCCACCTCCATGCTGACACAATCCTCATCCTCCTCCTACTCTTCCCGTGCAAGCGGCGGGCCCGCAGGAATACTGTCTGGATAAAGGGGGCCTTGAGAGGTAAGGAAGTCCTCCTCTTCCTACCTGTTCTGCCTCAAGTGCCCTGTTCATTATTCCACGCAGCATGGTGCTCCAACAGGAAGACAAGAGGGACAGTATCACTGATGCATGCACGGTCAGTGCTTACCATCCTTGTGGCCTCCTCAAATGGTGACAGGACAGTGCATGCATCCTTGATCATTACCCACTGGCGTGGCGAAAAAAAGCCAAGCTCCCCTGACCCTGTCCTGGTGCCATAGTCGCACAGGTACTGATTGATAGCCCTCTGCTGTGTGTGCAGCCGCTGCAGCATTGCCAACGTTGAGGCGGTTCTTGGGCAGGTTGCATTCCTTTTGAAGGTCAGACAGCCGAGCACTGGCATTATATCACTAGCAGAAATGCCCACAGACTTTCCTGGCCTGCCTCAGGAGATCCTGTAAGCCTGGGTACCTGCACAAGAACCGCTGCACCACCAAATTAAGGACGTGAGCCAAACAGGGCACATGGGTCAAGTGTCCCTGTCGGAGGGCGAAGAGAAGGTTGGTGCCATTGTTGAAAACCATCATTCCTGGCGGAACAAGCTCCAACAATATTGCACCCTGTCCTGCATCCTTCCCAGCTGCCAGCAGGGTTACCCAGTGCGCCGTGAAAGAAAGGTAATGTCCCTGTCCATGTCTGCTGGACCATGAGTCAGCGGTAATATCACCTTACCGCTGAACACCCTGTCCAACGAGGCCAAGACATTGCCTTCCACATGTCGGTAGAGAGCCGGAATGGTCTTCTGAGAACAAAATTGGCGTTTGGAAACCTGCCACTGAGGTACCGCACATTCCACAAATTCTCGAAAGGGGGCAGCGTTTATCAGCTGAAAAGGCAGCAGTTGAAGTGCTAGCAATTTAGCCAAACTAGCATTCAGCCGCTAAGCATGTGGATGGCTGGGACCCAATTTCTTTCGCCGGTTTAGGAACTGGGGTAGGGAAATTTGCCTGCTACAATCGGATGTTGGTGTTCTGTTAGCAGATTGCCCGGAAGTGCTTAGAACACCTAATTCTACAACTTGATTCCTTTCAGTGCAGGTCTCTGAGAGGACTGAAGTTAGAGTAGGGTTGGAGATCCCAGCTGATGAGGAGCAAGGAGAGGTCCGCCTTGTTCTTTGGTGTGGGTCTTTTAAGTAGTGTTGCCAACGGACTGCATGGGAGGTTGACATATGTCTGATCAAGCACGTGGTGCTCAAGCGGCTGCTGTTTTGGCCACGCTTGATACGTTTCAGACATATGTTGCAAACAGCAATGGTGCAATCTGCTGCACACGGCTCAAAAAAGGCCCACACCGAAGAACTTTTGGGAAAACGTGCAGAGTCAGCAGCGCCTGCACATGCGGAGCTCTGTGGTGTGTGATGCAGTCAGTTGGCTGCCTTTAAGCTGGCCCCTGGAGGGCATCCTGCCTCGTTGGAGGTGTGCCTCCTCCTCCTCCTCCCCTCTTCTATCAGGCACCCACGTAGAGTCAGTGACCTCATCATCCCCTCCCTCCTCACCACTGGCGCAAACCTGGCAGTATGCTGCAGCTGGGGGAACATGACTGCCAGTTTCTTGTCCTTCTTGGACACCCCCTCTCTCTGGGCTCACGATACTGCCTTCATCCTTAACCTGGGTACCATCATCAGAGCCTTCAAAACGCTGCGCATCCTCCTGCAGCATGTACCCTACACTGTGGTCGAACAGTTCGGGGGACTCCTCAGGGCATGATGGTGGGGCTAGGGAAGGAGTGACTGATGACATTGAGCCGATGGAAGAGGCCGCTTTGGCAGCTGCATTGGCAGACAAAGTACGCTGAGCCTGGGTGACAGAGGATGAGGGTGGCTTGGTCATCCACTCTACCAACTCTTCTGCATGTTGTGGCTCAACACGGCCAGCTGACGAAAAAAAGGACAAGTGTGCCCCACAGCCACATGCTGAGGATGCACCGTGTCCACGACCAGCACTGTTGGTTGTAGACACAGAGCCTGCTTGCCCTCTTTTAGTGGCCTGTGAGCGTCTTGCTCTCCTTGGTGGCCTTCCAGACATGCTGTACAATTAGATTAGCAAAACAACGCCTGAAGTTTACTAAAAACAGTACACCAGGAATGGCCTACAGTCAGGTATAGGCTTGTCTGGACTACAATGCAGTGGATATATATTTTATGAACTGCAGCTCACTGCGTCACCTGCCTGAAAGTGTCTTTGAACAAATACATCAGGAATGGCCTACAGTCAGGTATAGACTTGGCTGGACTACAATGCAGTGGATATATATTTTATGAACTGCAGCTCACTCAGTCACCTGCCTGCCTGCCTGAAAGTGTCTTTGAACAAGTACAACAGGAATGGCCACAGATCGCTTGGGACCCGTAGCGCGTGCCCGTCACCCGCGATTGCCCACGATCACGGCAGGAGTGTGGATCTGTGTGTGTAAACACACAGATCCACCTCCTGTCAGAGGTGAGGAGACCGATTGTGTGTTCCCAGTACAGAGGAACACACATCGGTCTCCTCCCCTTGTGAGTCCCCTCCCCCTACAGTTAGAATCACTCAATAGGGAACATATTAACCCCTTCAGTGCCCCTAGTTTTAACCCCTTCCCTGCCAGTCACATTTACACAGTAATCAGTGCAGTTTTATAGCACTAATCGCTGTATAAATGTGAATGGTCCCAAAAACGTGTCAAAAGTGTCTGATATGTCCACCGCAATATCACGGTCACAATAAAAATCGCAGATCGCCGCCATTACTAGTAAAGAAAAAAAAAAAAAGCCATAAATCTATCCCCTATTTTGTAGACGCTATAACCTTTGCGCAAACCAATCAATATACGCTTATTGCTATTTTATTTTATTTTTTTACCAAAAATATGTAGAAGAATGCATATCGGTCTAAACTGAGGAAAACATTTTTTTTTTTATAATTTTTTTTAAAATTGGGATATTTATTAAATCAAAAAGTAAAAATTATGGGGTTTTTTTTCAAAATTGTTGCTCTTTTGTTTATAGCGCAAAAAATAAAAACCGCAGAGATGATCAAATACCACCAAAAGAAAGCTCTATTTGTGGGGGAAAAAAAACATAAAGATTTAATTTGGGTAAAGTGTTGCATGACCACGCAATTGTCATTCAAAGTGCAACAGTGCTGAAAACTAAAAATTGGTCTGGGCAGGAAGGGGGTGAAAATGCCCTGTATTGAAGTGGTTAATATACCCCCCTTTTTTCTTAAACATTCCTTTGGCCTGATGGCCATACATCTTCGTTCCCCCTTTTTTTTTGGAGTGTTCCGTACTTTACAGCACGGTCCTTTTTTACGATAGATCCCATTAAGGGACACATCAGGTTTTCCAATTCCTAATGATAATAAAAACTTTTTTTGGTCTGCCATATAGGTAAGAACGTATTAACTTCTATCAGACACCAATAGAGTGTGTTTGTTTCATTACAGAACACTAGTTCTGTTAGGTTGGTATATACCATATCTATACCACCTTCATATTAATTTCCCTATTATAAATTACCTTTGGTCACTTTCACCTATAATTACACCTAACGTGCTAGTTTGTCCACGGAAGGTGTCCAGAGATGGTTTATTCAGTCACCTCCTAGATGGGGTTATTCCCAGTTTAAGCAGAGATTGTCCCATTTTTAGGGTTTCTATATATAATATTATTTTTACCAATTTTATTTGTATTTTATAGTTCTCATCCTCCTCCTCATAATCTCAGTTCAGATTGACTGATCCCTGATGTTTTTTAGTTGTTTGTCAGTTCTGCCAGAACTGATTTGGTTTTAGAGTTCCTGTGTAGATGTTTCCGGTCCTGACTCAGATCGAGGCTTGGTTTTGTTGGCTCTGTATATAACGCGATGCGTCAGTGCATCGCCCGAACCCCAAGACGAAGTCAATTTATGACGAATCGCGCGTGCTACCTTAATAAATCACCTTTTTACATCGGATTTACACTATGGTGAGCCTTTCTTTTTTTTTTTGGTAACATCTGATCAACTTATTTGTCACCTGAATTGCGGAGATTATCCAGCCTTCTGTCGCATTGGACCATCGGAAGCTACCGTGTTAGAGACCCCCTGGATAAAGGCCCTGGCTGGGGTTTTCAGCCGCAAGCACATCTTGCTTGCCGTGTGGTAAGTGTGCAATTTAAGTGGTGCTGGCACTTTTGTATTGGTGGTGGAACACATCAGTGACATTTTTTCACCTTCTGTATATAATTTGTTACGAACTTTCAATTTGTATTGGACTTTTTTCACTGCACTCATAACGGAACTTTGATCACTTGATCACTTTATCACTTCTAAGGTTCAATCATATATCCTGTGCAATGAGTGTTTATATTGTTTTTCACTTAAATATTGTTTTTTCATTCAACCATTGATTATACTCACCAGCTTTCACACAATAGTAGGTTGGGCTAGCGCGGCTACAACCCCCCCTTCCTAAATGTATACTTGCAAGAGACACCATGACTCTGAATAGCAGGGAGAGATCTTAATTAATAGAATTGAAATTGGATTGTCATCACATCAAAGGAGGCTTGAGTTACCAGTTAATCAATTTAATGAGAAAGATATAATTGTGCAGTTTGGACTAATCCGAGATTTCTCAATGATAGAGAATAGAAGTAACTAGGATAAGAATGAGAGAGGGGAATGGGCTGCAGAGATCCGACAGGGTAGACTTGGCAGAGGGACATTGGGGGATCAGTAATATCTGAAAAACTTTTGACTATTTATCTACTTGACTAATTTATATTGTTCCTTAGGTATGTATGTCTTCTATGGTGTAGGGGTTTTATTGCTTGATGATATTAGGCATTGTTGTTATGAATCTGTGCTTGTGATTTACAGTATACTGTTAGGTTCATATATATTTGGACACAGGCACAATTTTAGATTTTTTCAGGAACTTACCAAAACATATTCAATCTATAGTTATATAATGGATATGGGCTGTAAGTGCACACTCTCTGGTTTAATTTGAGGGTATATACATCCAAACCAGAGGAAGGGTTTAGGAATTACAGCTCTTAGGAATAGCCATCCCCCCTTTTTCAAGGGATCAAAAGTAATTGGACAATTGAATCAAAAACTGTTTCATGGCCAGGTGTGGGCTACTTCTTCATTAAATCTTCATCAATTAAGCAGTTAAAAGGTCTGGAGTTGATTTTAAGTGTGGTATTTGCATTTGGAATCTATTGCTGTGAACATACATCATGCATTCAAAGGAGATGTCCATGCAAGTGAAACAGGCAATTGTAAGGCTTCAAAAATGAAACAAATCCACCAGAGAGATAGCAGCAACATTAGGAGTGGCTAAATCAACAGTTTGGTCAATTCTGAGGAAAGAAGAACGCACTGGTGAGCCGAGCAACATAAAAAAACCTGGACATCCATGGAAGGCAACAGTGGTGGATGAGCACAGGATCCTCTCTATGGTAAGGAAAAACCCATTGACAACATCTAGACAAGTGAAGAACACTCTCCAGGAGGTGGGCGTATCATTGTCAAAGTCTCCAATCAAGAGAAGACTTCACTAGAGCAAATACAGAGGGTTCACCACAAGGTGCAAACCATTCATAAGCCTGAAGAATAGAAAAGCCAGATTAGACTTGGTCAAAGAACATCTAAAAAAGTCAGACCAGTTCTGGAAAAGCATTCTTTGGATGGATGAAACGAAGATTGATCTCTACAAGAATGACAGGAAGAAAAAAGTGTGGAGAAGGCTTGAAACCACCCATGATCCAAAGCACACAGCATCATCTGTAAAACATGGTGGAGGCAGTGTAATGGCATGGGCATGCATGGCTTCCAGTGGCACTGGGTCATTTGTTGTTTATTGATGATGTGACAGAAGACAGAAGCAGCCGGATGAATTCTGCAGTGTTTAGAGATATACTGTCAGCCCAGATTCAGCTAAATGCAGCAAATTTGATTGGACTGTGCTTCACAGTACAGATGGACAATGATCCAAAACACACTGCAAAAGCAACCCAGGAGCTTTTGAAGGAAAATAAGTGCAATGGTCAAGTCAATCGTCTGATCTCATGCATTTCACTTGCTGAAGGCAAAACTAACGGCTGTAAGACCCACAAACAAAGAACAACTGAAGACAGCTGCAGTTAGAGCCTGGCAAAGCATCATAAAGGAGGAAATCCAATCTTTGTTCATGTCCATGGGTCCCAGACTTCAGGCAGTCATTACCAGTAAAGGATTCTCACCAAAATGTTAAAAATTATCATTTTATTTATGATTATATTCATTTGTCCAATAACATTTGAGCCCCTAAAAATGGGAGGACTGTGTATAAAAATGTTTGTAGTTCCAAAAGTTTTTACTTGATATTTATGTTCAACCCCTTGAATTAAAGCTTAAAGGCTGCACGTCAAATTCATTTGGATTGTTTTAATGTTATTCTGGTGGCATACAGAGCCAAAAGTATGAAAATTGTGCCTGTGTCCAAATATATATGGACCTAACTGTATGGCTCTAGGATTGGTTCTGTCATATTTGTGTACTATTTCCTTACCAGTAATTAGGCTGTTCATGTTTAACTCTTTACACAGTATATTATTCCCCTATAAAACGGTGAGAAATGGGTGTTTATTAATAATATTGATATTATTTATTATTATTTGTTTAAACGGCCATTTTCTTATACCTGTGTTTAAAGACCCAGTGGATAAAAGGCCATTTCTATAGCAATATTCTCTCTTGCAAGTCCTGTCCTGCGATTTGCTTTACAACCATGTCCATCTGTCAGACCTTAGATGTCTAGTCCAAGGTTATATCCCAGGATCATGGATCTATCCTGACAGATCCTTCTGTCCTTCAGCTTTAGAGCACATTATAGTGGCCTGACTATAGGAATTTTAGGGGCTAGTAGATGCATCAAACATCAAGAATTGGTCTTGTATATGCCATTTGATGGATCCTTGGACAAATTCATCAAGCTGGTCACTTGGGGAAATAGTAGCATTATGCCCCAGAAAAAAAGGTAAAATCTTTATCTGGGGAAACTCAACTCCTGACACTAAAAGATTAAAAGTTTACCTTCCATTTCTCTCATGCTCCCAGATTATTTATTTTTTTGGGGGTGGGGGGGGGGGGGGGGGTGGGGGTGGTGGTTGGGTTTCTTCACCTATTTTCTGAGAAAAGAAGCCCTGGTGATAGCACTACAACATAAATATGTTGGATTTACATAAGGGCTATTGTTTTTAATTTACTTATTCAATAAAATACTTTTTTACATAGTGTGGTTGTTACATATTTATATAGTTAACCACTTAACGACCGCTCACTGTATATGTACGTCGGCAGAATGGCACCGACAGGCACAATCACGTACACTGTACGTGATTGCCTTTGTACAGTTGGGGGGTCCGATCGGACCCCCCTCCTATACAGTGAGCGGTCGGTATTCGTTGGGGAGCGATCCGAGATGAGGGGACGGCCGTTCGATTCCGGCCACCCCCCCCCCCCGCGATCGCTCCCGGCGAATGAAAATGCTTCCTCTGTCCTGTAATGTAAACACAGGCAGAGGAAGCAGGAGGAAGTGATGTCATCTCATGCAGCGCTCACATATACCGAGCGCCGTACAAGAGAAGACATCAGGTCAGTACACAAAACACTACACTGACACCAGGACACATAGGCACACAAATCGCCCCCCCAGACACCCCCAGATCACCCCCCAGTCACAGTGTCACTGATTGCAGTGACCATTTATTTACTGATCACTGCAATCAGTGACATTTGTGACTGTAAAAGTGTCACTAAAGTTAGTTTTAGGTCCAGTGTAGCCCCCTAACCCCCCCCTAATAAAGGTTTAACCCCCTGATCACCCCCCAGATAACCCTTTCACCCCCTAGCACCGCCGTCGCTAAGCGATCATTTTTCTGATCGCTGTCTTAGCGTCGGTGATGCAGATCGGTAGCCAGTAATTTTTTTTAGGTTCGCCGCAGGTTTTTATAGCGTCAGGTACCCCCATAAATTATCTAATAAAGGTTTAACCCCCTTGATCGCCCCCCAGGTAACCCTTTCACCCCCTATCACCACTGTCGCTAAGCGATCGTTTTTCTGATCGCTGTCTTAGCGTCGGTGATGCAGATCGGTAGCCAGTAATTTTTTTTAGGTTCGCCGCAGGTTTTTATAGCGTCAGGTACCCCCATAAATTATCTAATAAAGGTTTAACCCCCTTGATCGCCCCCCAGGTAACCCTTTCACCCCCTATCACCGCCGTCGCTAAGCGATAATTTTTCTGATCGCTGTCTTAGCGTCGGTGATGCAGATCGGTAGCCAGTAATATTTTTTAGCTTCGCCGCAGGTTTTTATAGCGTCAGGTACCCCCATAAATTATCTAATAAAGGTTTAACCCCCTTGATCGCCCCCCAGGTAACCCTTTCACCCCCTATCACTGTCGCTAAGCGATCGTTTTTCTGATTGCTGTCTTAGTGTCGGTGATGCCGATTGGTAGCCAGTAATTTTTTTTAGGTTCGCCGCAGGTTTTTATAGCGTCAGGTACCCCCATATATTATCTAATAAAGGTTTTAACCCCCTAATTGCCCCTAGTTAACCCTTCCACCAGTGATCACCATATAAGTGTTACTGGTGATGCTGGTTAGTTAGTTTGCTTTTTATAGTGTCAGGGCACCCGCCGTATATAACCCAATAAAGGTTTAACCCCCTGACCGCCCGGCGGGTGATATCAATTAGGTTTTAGCGCCAGAGAGGTTCTGCGTCACACCCCAGGCAGCGTCAGGTTAGTGCCAGTAACGCTAACACCCACGCGTGAAGCATACACCTCCCTTAGTGGTATAGTATCTGAACAGATCAATATCTGATCTGATCAGATCTATACTAGCGTCCCCAGCAGTTTAGGGTTCCTAAAAACGCAGTGTTAGCGGGATCAGCCCAGATACCTGCTAGCACCTGCGTTTTGCCCCTCCGTCCAGCCCAGGCCACCCAAGTGCAGTATCGATCGATCACTGTCACTTACAAAACACAACACACATAACTGCAGCGTTCGCAGAGACAGGCCTGATCCCTGCGACTCCAGTGCTGTAGGAGGTGATTTCACCACCACAGTTAAAAAAAAAAAGCATATATGCCGAAGCATTGGGGCAGCAGGAGCGGAGGAGTGATTTTGCTCCTAATGCCGCGTACATACGGTCGAAATTCCGACGGAGGCTTGCCCGTGGAAAAGTCCGACCATGTGTGTGCGGCATAACTTTTTTGCGGGAGGATGCCCCATGCTTCGGCATATATAAATGGTGCATGTATGCCCATCATTAGAAGTGGGTGGATGAAGGGCGGTATTCTAATGGTGGGCATACCCACCGATCAATCTCTTTTTTCGTTCAGCCAACTGGCTGCATGAAAAAAAAAGATTACAATACATGTCCAACAAGGACCAGCAACGTACTGGTATGTTGCTGGACTTTGAATGTTTATACCAGAATGATGCCTGCGGGTTTAGGTATCATCTTGGTATCATTCTTTTCAGCCAGCGGCCAGCTTTCATGTAAAAGCAATCCTAGTGGCTAATTAGCCTCTGGACTGCTTTTACAAGCAGTGGGAGGGAATGTCCCCCCCCCCGGATATAAAAAGCGCCATTGGGAAATTGGGAAAGCATTTTTCAAAAAAAGAGTACCTGTCACTACCTATTGCTATCATAGGGGATATTTACATTCCCTGAGATAACAATAAAAATGATAAAAAAATAAAAATATGAAAGGAAGAATTTAAAAATAAAATAAAAAGCAAAATTAATAATAAAAAAATAAAAAAAGCACCCCTGTCCTGCCCTGCTCTTGCCCAATGGCGAACGCAAGCGTCGGTCTAGCGTCATATGTAAACAGCAATTGCACCATGCATGTGAGGTATCACCGCGAAGGTCAGATCGAGGGCAGTAATTTTAGTAGACCTCCTCTGTAAATCTTACAGGGTAACCTGTAAAGGCTTTTAAAGGCTTTTAAAAATGTATGTAGTTTGTCGCCAATGCGCGTTTGTGCAAAATTTTAAAGCATGTCGTGTTTGGTATCTATGTACTCGGCCTAAGATCATCTTTTTTATTTCATCAAACATTTGGGCAATATAGTGTGTTTTAGTGCATTCAAATTAAAAAAAGTGTATTTTTTCCCCAAAAAATGTGTTTGAAAAATCGCTGCGCAAATACTGTGTAGAAAAAAAAATGCAACACCCACCATTTTAATCTGTAGGGCTTTTGCTTTAAAAATATATATAATGTTTGGGGGTTCAACATAATTTTCTTGCAAAAAAAAAAAATGTTTTCATGTAAACAAAAAGTGTCAAAAAGGGCTTTGTCTTCAAGTGGTTAGAAGAGTGGATGTAAGCTTCCTAATGTTGTGTATAAAATGCCAGAACAGTTCAAACCCCCCCCAAATGACCCCATTTTGGAAAGTAGACACCCCAAGCTATATACTGAGAGGCATGTTGAGTCCATGGAATATTTTATATGTTGACACAAGTTGCGGAAAAAAATGTTTTTATTTTTTTTTGCACAAAGTTGTCACTAAATGATATATTGCTCAAACATGCCATGGGCATATGTGGAATTACACCCCAAAATACATTCTGTTGCTTCTCCTGAGTACGGGGATACCACATGTGTGAGACTTTTTGGGAGCCTAGCCGCGTACGGGACCCCAAAAACCAAGCACCGCCTTCAGGCTTTCTAAGGGTGTAAATTTTTGATTTCACTTCTCACTGCCTATCACAGTTTCGGAGGCCATGGAATGCCCAGATGGCACAAAACCCCCCAAATGACCCCATTTTGGAAAGTAGACACCCCAAGATATTTGCTGAGAGGTATTGTGAGTATTTTGCAGATCTCGCTTTTTGTCACAAAGTTTTGAAAATTGAAACAAAAAATATAATAATAATTTTCTTTCTTCATTTTCAAAAACAAATGAGAGCTGCAAAATACTCATTATGCCTCTCAGCAAATAGCTTGGGGTGTCTACTTTCCAAAATGGGGTCATTTGGGGGGGTTTTGTGCTATTTTGGCATTTTATGGCCTTCGAAACTGTGATAGGTAGTGAGGAGTGAAATCAAAAATTTGTGCCTAGAAATCCTGAAGGCGGTGCTTGGTTTTCAGGGTCCCGTACGCGGCTAGGCTCCTAAAAAGTCCCACACATGTGGTATCCCCATACTCAGGAGAAGCAGCGAAATGTATTTTGGGGTGCAATTCCACATATAACCATGGCATGTGTGAGCAATATATCATTTAGTGACAACTTTTTGTAATTCTTTTTTTTTTTTTTGTCATTATTCAATCACTTGAGACAAAAAATTCAATGGGCTCAACATGCCTCTCAGCAATTTCCTTGGGATGTCTACTTTCCAAAATGGGGTCATTTGGGGGGGGGGGGGGGTTTGTACTGCCCTGCCATTTTAGCACCTCAAGAAATGAGATAGGCAGTCATAAATTAAAAGCTGTGTAAATTCCAGAAAATGTACCCTAGTTTGTAGACGCTATAACTTTTGCGCAAACCAATAAATATACGCTTATTGACATTTTTTTTACTAAAGACATGTGGCTGAATACATTTTGGCCTAAATGTATGACTAAAATTGAGTTTATTCGATTTTTCTTATAACAAAAAGTAGAAAATATCATTTTTTTTCAAAATTTTCGGTCTTTTTCCGTTTATATCGCAAAAAATAAAAATCGCAGAGGCAATCAAATACCATTAAAAGAAAGCTCTATTTGTGGGAAGAAAAGGACGCAAATTTCGTTTGGGTACAACATTGCATGTCCGCACAATTTACAGTTAAAGCAGCGCAGTGCAAAATTCTGAAATTACCTCTGGTCCTTTAGCTACCAAATGGTCCGGGGCTTAAGGGGTTAAGGTTGAAAAAAAGTCTATCCAGTTCAACCATCAGAATTTTTTTTATAGAAAATCTCCATATATACTATACACTATGCCATGCAGTTTGCTGCAGCGAGCAAAACAATAACCTTCCTGACCCCCCCCCCCCCCAGGAGGCAATCAAAGTTTCCCTGGATCAACAATCCCTGGTGTTATTACTTATAAATGTTAATCTTCAGTCATATTTTGTGCATTTAGGAATGCAAACCGCACAATTGGAGGAAAGTTGTCATCCAATAAGAGAAAGTACCTGAACAAGGTTTTTTACTGCGGGAGCATCAGGTATGCTTATAATAAAAGCTGTATAGTTAAAAAGATTAAGAACTACTTTTAAAATTATTTTAGGAGAGTTTGGTGATTTGGATTATATTTGATTTGGATTATACTTTAAATCTAAAATGATACACTGTAAAGATCTTTAAAGCATTAAAGTTCCAAAAGACTGTCAAACCTCAGCGCTCTCTCTGTTGAAGATGCTCATTTTGGCGATGCTGCACTCCTTTAGCAGGGAGACTCCAAAACAACAGAGATAAAGGAGGGTGCAAATGCTTAGTGCATTACCTTAGACACCTTAGAAATTTTATTTAAAAAAAATGTAATCTTATTTGTACAATAATGACTTCAGAAGAACAATAGATATCCATATGTTTCTTTTTAATAAACACATGGATGAGTGAGTTTGGGGTGGAGGAACTTGACTGGCCTGCACAGAGTCCTGACCTCAACCCGATAGAACGCCTTTGGGATGAATTAGAGCGGAGACTGCGAGCCAGGCCTTCTTGTCCAACATCAGTGCCTGACCTCACAAATGCACTTCTGGAAGAATGGTCAAACGTTCCCATAGACACACTCCTAAACCTTGTGGACAGCCTTCCCAGAAGATTGAAAGCTATTATAGCTGCAAAGGGTGGGTCAATATTGAACCCTACGGACTACGACTGGGATGCCATTTTTTTTCAGTGAGAAGTACATGAACCCTTGATCTTCAAAGCACTCACCTCACTTCTCTGCAAATCATGGCTTTTCACGGCATATAATGTGTTGAGGCACAGTATAAAGCACCCTAATAAATATACACAAATTTTTTCATCTAATGTCATGAGCACAAAATGTCATGATAGTTCTGCAAATATAACTTACAGGCTAGAGCTCCCTCTAGTGGTATACAATATTACTTATGATGTCTCAGTTGTACTATCAAAAAATAAAATAAAAAATTGCAAGTTATCTGACCCTGGTGATATACCTTGTGCTATAAGGTAATATGTAGAGCTCTCCTATACTGTGTAGCTTTCTTTGCGGGAATGTAGCACTCGCTGGCAAAACAGTTTTTTTTACATTTTCTAGTTTATACATAATCGTAGTCAAGCAGCAGACATAGAGATAGTTCATGGGACAAGCCCACTTGTAGGCCACACTGTCAGACCCAAGGTGGCTGATATGGTGGTTTCATAGGTAAGGCAGTAACCTTAATCATGTTAGTGGGCTAGGTGATACCGGGCATACAGTATCTCACAAAAGTGAGTACACCCCTCACATTTTTGAAAATATTTTATTATATCTTGTCGTCATGAAGGAGCGCAAGATCTCTATTATCCACCAGCTCCGTAATGTCATCATGGAGGAGTAGAAGAGGACTCCAGTGGCAACCTGTGAAGCTTTGGTGAACTCCATGCCCAAGAAGGTTAAGGCAGTGCTGGAATATAATGGTGGCCACACAAAATATTGTCACTTTGGGCCCAATTTGGACATTTTCACTTAGGAGTGTACTCACTTTTGTTGCCAGCGCTTTAGAAATTAATGGCTGTGTGAGTTATTTTGAGGGGACAGAAAATTTACACTGTTATACAAGCTGTACGCTCACTACGTTACATTGTAGCAAAGTGTAATTTCTTCAGTGTTGTCACATGAAAAGATATAATAAAATATTTACAAAACATGTCAGGGGTGTACTAACTTTTGTGAGATACTGTATGTCAGGGCTCATTTCCAACCTTTGTGGCTACAACATGGTTTAGAAGAGGCTTTAAATAGTAGAGCAGTAACAGGTACCAGGGTTAGGGCACACCTGGCACTGCAAAACCATACAGTGAAGCGGGAAGGGACATGGGCTGAGTATTCTGTTGAGGGGTCTGGGGAAAATGAACGCTCCTGAACTGATATCTCCCTGCGGCCTGCTGGGGCAAACATGGCAGCCTTAAGATAAGTGTAGCGGGTACTTACTTTCCCGAGTGCATTTTTTTGAATCTGGCCGTGACATCAGTGCTATGTTCCCTGTGGTCCACCAGGTGGCGCAGTCACCGTGGCCGGAGGGACGAATATCACTGTGTGCCGAGCCCCTTTTTGTCCTCTCTCGGTGGCGGTATGGTGGGGCGGGGAACCCGTCGTGCTTGCTGGGAGAGGGTATAAAGGGGCCGGCCATTTTGGTCACGGGGTCTTCGTCCCAAGCACCTTCAGCTTGCGGACGTGGGTTCGTGCTCGTCCTCTAGGAGGCCTCGGCCTAGGGGACCAACGGAGATCGTGTTCCACCTCAGGCACCTTCAGTCCTGGGGTGAGGTACTTACAAGAAGGTCCGGAGCTCAGTGCCCAACACCTGAGTTCCGCGAGGGAAGGGTCCTAGGGCACTTCAGGGATGGAGGCCTGAATCTGAGTAAGACGCAATGGACCGGGGAGAGCTCCTCACTCGAAGACCCGGTGCAGCAGACTGCCGGTGACGGGTGAATCTCTTGTCGGAGACCGTCCAAAAGGATCCCCTTTACCTCGTGCGGAGACCATAGCCCACTCTCCAGGAGGAGAGTGGAGGACCGAATTTGTGTCTGGGCCTATTCACACTCACACCTCCTTTTTTGTTCTATCTATCAAAGAAGTCCCTGTATGGTATGTTCTAATAAAGGAGTGTTGGACTTTAATGGTGTGAGGCTCAATTCCTGGCGGACGAAGTTCACGGTGACTCTTGAAGGGAGGATCCGGGTGCACAGCACAGACCCGAAGGTAAACAAGACATTGCTGATACCACAGGTATTCCCAAGTGGTGGAGGCTAGGCGTAGCCCACTCGCTCTCTCTCTCTCTTCACCATCAGATACCCCTAGACAAGAGACAGTGCGAGCCGCATGGAGAGAGAAGAGGGGAGGGCGCTACATAAGCATTACTTTTTATGGGTGGTAAAAGGGCATGTAGGAGGGGTCATTTTTCACTTCAATACCCACCCATAAGTCCATGGTTATAATTATATTCCACACAACAAACATTGTTTTTTAATAAAAGGATGTCATCTATCTGACAAATCTGAATACAGAGAAATAACTCTAACCTCCAGAGATTTCACCCGCACAAAGTATGGTAAATAATGACACACTGGGATGGACCCGTTAACATTCAGTACCAAAAAGTCAGTTTCCAATGGCAGAAATTACATCCTCAATGTTTTTTCCCATGGTGTGCTTTAACATTGCTTTCTTTTAAATAGTAACAGAATTACCTTTTCCAATGGCACTATTTACAGGCAGCTGCATATTCATCACTAAGGAAAGTTTTAATTGGATGTATTTTATGCACTATGGAATAAATGTCGGTGGCTTATTTTGATTGGCTAGGAGTGTAATAGGGTTGTTCCACATAGTTTTTCTTGCCATAATAAGGGAATAGTTACAGAAGAGAAATGCACTGGAACACTAAAACATGGGTATCAAATCACATCATATCAAGTAAAAACCTAAAACAGTCAGTCAAAATAAGTCCATAAGTAAATGACATTACATAGAGCGCATCTAGACTTCATGGGAAAGATCTTCATTGGATTTGTGGCTATCATTCCCCATATCCTGTAACTAATGACATTAGCTAATCTTTTACCTCCCTTATGGGGGTTGTGGAGGAATTTGGAAGGGTCTCCGGGTTGCGTGTGGGATGGGATAAATCGGTAGCTTTTCCCATAGGCCCTAAGCGGGATTATAACTACCTTTCAACGTCCAAATTGACCATTCAACCTACATTTAAATACTTGGGCATAAGTATCAACGCGGATCTGTCCTCATATGAGGCGCTCAATGTTTCCCCGATTGTGGCACATATGGAGAGCAGGCTGCGGACTTGGGCCTCCTTACCACTTAATCTGATTGGTCGGGTGAATATTTTCAAGATGATATACCTGCCAAAATTTTTATATGTTTTTCGGGCATCTCCGATTTTTTTGTTTAAAAAGTTTTTTAATAAACTCAATTCCCTCCTCGGCACTTTTCTTTGGCATGGCTCACACCCACGGATTGCTAGGGCCTCTCTTCAAGCAGCTAGGCTTGACGGCGGGCTGGCATGTCCAAATTTGAGACTGTATTTTTTGGCGGCACAGTTAACATACGTTTACGATTGGTTCCTGGAGACCCCTTCCTCCTGCTCTACTGCCCTACTGGGGGCGTTTATGAAGCCTGGGGACTCCCTGGTCAGTGCCCGGGAGATGTTCCCGGGGCTCCCCGATAGACGTCAGTTGGCTGGCCTGGCATGAGGGTAACGGTGTACTCACGGGTTCGGACGGGATATCTCCCAATACTCCCTTGTGGAAAAACCATAATTTCTCGTGAGTGTGAGTGTGTGAAGGTTGTGTGTATCTGCTCTCTACAAGCTTGTTTACAACTAATGACTATGGATACTGTATACTATTAAGGGATGTAGTGGGGTACCTTGGATGTCCCACGCGGCTCATCCAATACCCAGTAAATGTTGTTACTTTCCTCCGTTGAGGATTTGGGGCTAATATTGTCCTCAGGGTTTTTTATTTTGTACTTCTAAAGCGAGATATATTTTTCTCTATGTCGGATGTAAAAGATATGTGCAATGTAACCGTTTATGTACCTCCTTGAACGCTGTACTGTGTAAAATTTAAATAAAAAGAGTTTTCAAAAAAAAAAAAATGACATGAGCTATGAGATTTTATTTTATTGCTTGTACGAAGAACAATTATTGCTCACTGAGCAATAAAAACAATAACAATAACCCAAAATGGCAATAACCCAAACCATGGAATGCTTTAACAAACCTAAAAAGTGACCTAAATCCCCTGAATAAGTTCTCCATAACAGCTTCACAGAGGCCCAACAGCTGTATTATATGTACTTTTATTTCTTTCTCACATTTGACTCAATGTATTGACCATATCCCATGTTTCAACCCATCTGAACCATATTTTTTCTAATTTCTTCGGCATTCTTTCAGCTTTATACTGTATGTCAGTTTGTGTAGAGGTATCGCATTATTGATTAGTGTTTTCCAATCTAGACTAATAGACTAATTACAATTCATTCCCCTGCTTTAAAGTGTAAGGCTAGGTTCTCACCATTTCGAATTGGATGCGTTCTCCACATCCAATTTGCAATAGCAGAAGATTTTGACCGGCTCTCTATGAAGCCGGTTCACATATCTCCGCAGCAGGTCCAGTGCATTTTCCATAAAAACGCTGTGTGTCTTTTGGTCAGTTTCAGGTCCGAATTCAGCCTAAAATTCGGGCTGAAATCGGACCTGAAACGGTAAAGCAGGACACACCGGACCCCTGCTGTGAGCCGCATGCGTCTCATATGTGAACCCAGTCTTATGCCGCATACACACGATCGGAAATTCCGTCAAGGAAAGTTCAATGTGAGCTTTTGGTTGGAAATTCCGACCGTGTGTAGGCTCCATCGGACATTTTCTGTCGGAATTTCCGACAACAAAAATTTGAGAGCTGGTTCTCAATTTTTCCGACAAGAAAAGTTCTTGTCGGAAATTCCAATCGTCTGTATGCAATTCCGACGTACAAAAAAAACACACATGCTCAGAATCAAGCAGAAGAGCCGGACTGCCTATTGAAATTTTCATTGTTCTCGGCTCGTCGTACGTCTTGTACGTCACCGCGTTCTTGACGGTCGGAATTTCTGACAACATTTGCGTGACCGTGTGTATGCAACACAAGTTTGAGCCAACATTCCGTCGGAAAAAAATCCATGGTTTTCTTGTCGGATTTTCCGATCGTGTGTACGCGGCATTAGAGTCCGAAAAATATTATTGTGGCACGATCCACTTCTATATTCTCAATAATCCTAAGTAAACAAGTCAGGGGGTTAATTACATTTGGGAGCTGAGGGTTTCTGCTATAAAATTTGTAACCTCCCACCAAAAAGGTCCAACCTTTCACATTCCCACACTATATGAAAGAAGGTTGCTTTTGCTAACTAGCACTTATCGCAAGTCAAGTTAGCTCTCTTCCACATCTTAAATTACCTTCAAGGAGTATAATACATTTGATATTGATATCTCAGTTGTATCATGTTATCCTTAGAGAATATTACTGTATCTAGGTATGCTATTAGAACTTCTGCCCATGCCATTTCAGAGAGTTCAGGCAGAAGAGTGTACCAATTGTCTCTAAATTGGTGCTGTTTGATAATTCTACTCCCAGTCAAAACAGCAAAGTATCAAGGGGTTATCCTCAACCCTTCAAATTATTTCAAACTATAACTATCAACTGTATAGTTGATGAGCATACTTCACACCATAGTTCAATCAGGAAAACCCATCTTTTATTCCATAAAATTCCTCAAGTTGGGGGTTATTCTACAAGTGGGCGTTGGGGAAAAGGGTCAGTAAGGTGTCGGAAATGACGTTAGAACAAGAGTGGTGGAAAAATTGGAGGAAGATATTACTATAGACGAAATAAAAAAAGTAATAGGGGAACTACCAAATGGGAAAAGTCCGGGGCCAGACGGCATAACAAATGCATATTATAAAAAATTTACAGACATTTTGACAGCACCACTATGTAATTATCTCAATAAAATCCGAGCAAATAATCCCCCATCCCCCGAAACATTATTAGCATACGTGACGATTATCCCAAAACCTGGGAAGGACCCACAATACTGCGCAAACTACAGGCCTATTTCTCTCCTGAATACAGATATCAAAATACTATCAAAAATAATAGCAAGGAGATTGCAGGATAAAGTAGTACAACTGATCCATCTGGACCAGACGGGCTTTGTGATGGGGCGGGAGACTAAGGACAATACCATTCGAGCCCTTCACCTATTCTATTGGATGCAGAAAGGACCCAGTAAAGAACCAAAAGTAGCCCTGTCGATGGACGCCGAAAAGGCATTCGACAGGGTGAATTGGACATATATGATGGAAGTACTGAGGGGAATAGGCCTGGAGGAGCGGATGATGGGTTGGATAGCAGCACTGTATGCAAGCCCTAAAGCCAGGGTTAAGGTAAACGGAACCCTGTCGAGTAGCTTTGAAATCACCAATGGCACCCGACAGGGATGTCCTTTGTCACCAATATTGTTTGCCTTGACCCTGGAACCATTCCTTTGTAGAGTAAGGGCAAATAAAAGAATAACAGGAGTGGAAATGGGCCCTAGAGAACATAAAGTGTCAGCATACGCGGACGATTTATTATTTTATTTATCGAAACCACAGGAATCAATATTAGCATTGATGCAGGAAGTAGAAAGACATTGGAAGTTATCTAATTTTAAAATAAATACAGAGAAATCCATAATACTTCCCAGCCATGTACCCCCACTCATAATTAAACGGCTACGAGAAGCCTATCCGTTTGTCTGGAGAAGAGACTCACTGTACTATCTAGGAGTACACATAACAGCAGACACTAAACTGATGTACGAACTCAATTATGAAACTTTAGTCACTAAGATAAACGAGGACCTACATAGATGGAGAGGCCACACATTAACTTGGTTTGGCAGGATGAGCACCTTGAGGATGAATGTGCTACCGAGAATAATTTACATCCTGAATACGGTACCCATGGCACTGCCGCAAACGTTCTTTAAAAAAATTTGTAGAGCTTTCACCTCCTTTGTTTGGAAGGAGGGGACGGCAAGAATAGCATATAACATACTGCGTAAAAAGAGAAGAGAGGGGGGGATGGGACTCCCAGACATATCGCTCTATTACAAAGCAATGTTGTTAGTTAGAATCACAAACTGGTGTCATGATGCCTCCACCAGGGCATGGGTTAGGATGGAGGAAAGTATGGCTGGCAGGAAATTAGCCGGGGCACCGTGGATACCCAATAAGTTAAGGGGACTATCAAAATGGACATCTCCATTGACATTGAATACGCTAGCAGTGTGGGACAGAATAAATAAAACTGGTAAATATGCACCCAGTACATCCCCTCTGGCCCCTCTAGGAGGGTACCCATGGTTTCCACCTGGGGAAGAGAGTGGAGCACTGGGTCCTTGGGAATCAAATGACAACACAATGTGCACAAGGTATGCCCCAAGAGGTTATTTAATGCCGCAGTCAGAGTTGATATCATCACAAGGAAATATGGTGATGGCAGGATGGAGATATAACCAGATGAATAACTTCTTTAACAAATTAGAACCCAGGGTAAGGACATTGGACTCACTAACAGCATTTGAGACGATGTGTGTGAGGAGAGAGAGACCTCAGCACATGTTGTCTCAAATGTATAAATTGACCTTGAGTGAACAAAAAAATATAACCCCGTATTTTATTAGGGAGTGGGAAAAAGAGCTGGAACAAACATTCACCTCAACACAAAAAAAAAGATTTATAGAGATGACACACTCGTCCTCAATTTGCTCAGCCACCCAAGAGATGTCATATAAATTTATGACCAGATGGTACCGAACACTGATGCGAATAGCGCAGATATACCCGACAGCAGATGGGCAATGCTGGAGGGGATGTGGGGAGAAGGGCACCTTACTTCACATCTGGTGGTCTTGCCCAAAGATAAAAAGATTGTGGGAGGAGGTGATCCCGTGGATTAGGAAAATAGCCAATATACCTCTAGATGCAATACCCATGCATATCTTGTTTCATGGAACCACCGGCCCCATAAGAGAATATAAAAATAGTGTAATACCTCACTTACTTAACGCAGCTAAAAAATTAATCCCTAAGAAGTGGAAACAAGAAGCCCCTCCAACAATGGGAGAATGGAAGATGGAAGTGGAGGCAATCATGGAAGCAGAAAGGTGGATATATAAAATACGAGGCCAACAGGGGAAATATAGAGAGATATGGAAAGATTGGAAAAACTATGCCACAGAAATAGAGGGGGTTTGAGAAGTAGAATGGAAAGAAAGAGAGAGGAAAAGATGGGGAAAATAGACACCACCAAACCTCCAAAAAAAAAAAAAGTGTCTGTAGGTAATATAACAAAGAGAGGGAGGTAAACTACAACAGAATGGAGAGGGATTGGTAAAAGTATGTGAGAATCGTGGGGGAAGGGATCTCATCCTCTGACACCTCATCCCTAACTCCGCTGTACGCAAATACCCGTAGGGAGTTTGCTCATCTGAGCCAGTTTTAGGGGGGGTTTTCCCTCACTCCTCCCGTTTTTCAAGTTGGGGAAGGCTTAATTCACAATAAACACATATTAAGTAGGAAACACAATATAAGATGCACAAAATAAATATTAATAGCAATAATACACTGACAGGGTAGAACACATCACTAGCTAAAAAACATTTTTTTTCTCTCATATAAAAAACACAGAGTAAATAGAACATGCACAACCTTAAGGGAGTGGGGGGGGGGGAGGGATAGAGAATGCATATAAATAAAGGTGATTAAGGAAAATAAGAAGGATTGTAAGAGTGGAGCACATTAATAGACACAAACGGAACAATAAAGGAGTAGGCGGGAGTTTATCTCTATCGTCTCCTCCCTTCTCTTCCCCTCCCCACCTCTTTCCCCTTTTTCCCCCCTTTTCCCTCTTCCCCTCCCCTCCTCTTCCCCTCCCCTCCTCTTCCCCCCTCTTTTTTTTTTTTTCCCCCTGGGAAATATTAGAAACATTACAAGCGCTAGGAGAGAGGGAGGAGGATAAATGGCAGAGGATGAGAAATCCCACCCAAAGAGAAAGTGAATGTTTGAATACGATAAGGAATGGATAATGTTAAATGTTAAATGTTGTGAAGTTTTTATGTGAAGAAAATCCTTAATAAAAGTTGAATTAATAAAAAAATAAAAAAAGAACAAGAGTGGTGATAAAGGCAATTTTTTTCCTAAAATAAAACTAAGTTATACTTACTGTATATACTCGAGTATAAGCCGAGTTTTTCAGCACATTTTTTTGTGCTGAAATGCCCCCCTCGGCTTATACTCGAGTCACCTTTTTGCGCCTGATTTCTCGGACTTTTGGGACCTGGTACCGGCCGGCCGTAGGTCCCCTGGACCGGAACTTGGCACACATGTAGCCCCATTTCTCCTCTATAAATGTGCCAAGTTTTTTGTCTGAGGGACCTACGGCCGGGGAGCACCGATTTTTCAAATCCAGGCACCCCTTCCATAGACTCCCATGTTAAACGTGAGGCATGGGCACAGTTTTTTGTGGAAAAATTAGGTGCCTCGGCTTATATTCGGGTCGGCTTATACTCGAGTATATACGGTACTTGCTCTGTGCAATAGTGACAGAAAACCTATCAACAAAAAATCCATCACATACGTACAATCAAAAGAAAGCTACAATTGTGCTACACATCTTTTCAAATCACTGTTCACATAGAAGTGAGGTAAAAAAGTCTTGATTATCAGTTAAAGCTAAACTGATGTCCTGAAGGGGTTTTAAAGCGTTGCCAATGGAAAATATACTGAAGCTTGTTGCTATTTCATTTTGAGTATCCTATTTACTCTGAGCGACTTAATTTTTTATATTTTACAACGCTAGTTCTCTTGCATCTCTATGTAGCTGTGTCGAAGAACGCATGTATTTAGCCAGCATTTCTAAAACTTTTGTCGGTCGTGGCACCCTTTAACCATTTCACTGTGACTTTCAGGGGTTATAGACACACTCAGTTGCTGGGAATGTGTGCAGATCTGGCAAGCTGGCTGTCAGATGATAGCAATTCAGCAGCTGTGTTGCAGCAGGATCGATTCCACAGACCTTCATTACTGCACACACCCTCCATGTTTCCCAGGCTCCGTGCACCCATTTCTGCACCTGAGACAAGTATGGCGTGTGCCTCCGGGTAGAGGGGAGGGAGATCAGCAAACGTTCATTCGTAATCTCCCTTTCCTGTTACTGACCCAGGAGTGACAGGTAAAATGTTACTTCTGGGTCCTTGTGTCACTGTCCTCAGCCACTATTGCCTCGTACACATGATGTTTTTTTCAGACGGGAAAACTGCTATGAGCGCTTTTGGCCGGGAATCCCGGCCATGTATATGCTCCATCGCAGTTTTTCCGACGGGAAAACGGCCAGACAAAAAAAAGAGAGCAGGATCTCTTTTTTTCGTCAGGAAAAAATCCTGGCGGGAAAACCGTTCCTCTGTATGCTTTTCCAAGGGGAAAAAACCCTGCATGCTCGGAAACAATTTGACGCATGCTCCGAAGCATAGAACTTAATTTTGTCGGCTCGTCATAGTCTTTTACTTCACCGCGCTTTTGGCAGTCAAAAGTTCACTGGACTTTTGTCTGAGCATGTGTATGCAAGGTAGGCTTGAGAGGAATCCTGTGGGGAAAACCGTCGATTTTTTTATCCGACGGAAAAACCGGCCGTGTGTACTAGGCATAAAAGCTTAAAAAAAATTTATGAAGTGCAGCTGGCACTCCCGTTTGACATCAAAACTACCACAGATAGTGGTAGGGTCAGTGACTCTGTGAATTGCAAGCAAATTGCACTTTGCACAGAACCAAAGACCATGTGAATTTCACTTATGCATTTTTCAATGTTAATCCCTTTGCTTTACTGTTTCCTATGTATGTTTTTGTAATATCTTTTATGTAAATATTTTCTTGTACCATTATACTCTTTTCATTAAATTTAATATTTAAACATTATTACCCTGAATGTCTAAATGTTCTATTTTTGTAAGGAGCTCTCACAGTGTAAACTCTGTTACATTCCTGTCTAGGTGTTGACAGCGAGTGATGAAGATATTTTCTTTAAAACTCCATTGTCTAGACAAGAGTCAAGGTAGGGGGCAATAAGTAGTGTAATCTGTATCCAGGCAAGCTTTCAGGGGAAAGTGGGAATAACCAAACGTCTGTTTTTTTTTTTTTGTTACAATACACACCGTCATACCCTAATGTTTTTAAATCATAAATTGTAAAAAAAAGGGTGCATTTTGATGTGACCCTCCACTTGACTTGTGATACAAATGTGTCCCTTCTAATAGAAATACCCATTATGGATGGATGAAGGGGCCCCGTTAACTAGATTATCATAAATTCCTCTAGAAGGATAAATTATTTGGTATCAACAGCCATTGTATACATTAACAATAAGAGAAAAACAAAACTATGAGCATTTACATTACTGCATTTAAAATGGTCCCATTAAGATATAGAATGCTTAGGGTATTAGCTATGTAGCTATGAATGTTATGGATCTAATGTTAGTAGTGAAGTGATATGAAATCCTTTGGGGGTACAAACACAGCATGTGACAAAAGGCTATGGTCAGTAAAGTGGTGTGCTATTAGAATACACTAAAGAAAAAGAACATGATGTTAAGAGATATCACTGATGTGCTCAGTAGATATGGACATCAAGGGGCTAGGAGCAATGCTGGTTGCAGCAAGGTTTGACCAAAGGCTGCATGTCAACATGATGCTGAGCTTGCACTCCAAAATTAGTATTGGATTGGGCTAGGCTATAATGTGCGTCCGGTTATCCCAATCTTCTAAAGTTTGTGGGTTAAGGCTCAGTTCACACTGATGTGACATAGTAGGATTCCGACTTGTAAGACCTCAAGTCAGATGACATGTGAAATTCAACGTTTCCCTATGAGAGCTGTCTTAACTGATACTACACAAGTCTGTCCGACTTTAGAAAAGGTCCCTGCACTACTTTGGTCTGATTTTGATACAACTTCAATGCCACAGAGTGCAAACAGTCACATCAAAGTTGTACTCCAAAGTTGCACTGAAAAAAGCACGACTTTAGAGTCAGGCTAGTGTGAACCGAGCCTAAGTGACAACAAGCCGTGCTGATTGTTTGGATGCTGAAGTTAGGGGTTTTGCTGAAGGTCAGAGCAGAGCTCACACTGTTAACCACGTGTTTAGTTCAGTGCAAGCACCTCTGACAATACTGATTTTTTTTTTCATTCAATCTTATTTTATTCATATAGAGAACAAGACATACATTGGTAAGATACACCAACATAAATTATCAATTACATCGGAACAAATGCATATCCAGGTTACATAAAAATGAAATGAAAACATGTTAATAAGGCACATCAGGAGTCCACCTGTGAGAGCAACAGTTTGGTTGAGAGCACAAGTAGCTGTGATGGTTATCATTCATGGCATGCCTTGAATGTAACTGTTTTTGGTAATTAACCACTTCAATACAGGGCACTTTGCCCTCTTCCTGCCCAGGCCAATTTTCAGCTTTCGGTGCTGTCACCGTTTAAATGACAATTGCGCGGTCATGCTACACTGTACCCAAACAAAAATTTTATCTTTTTGTTCCCACAAATAGAGCTTTCTTTTGGTGGTATTTGATCACCTCTGCGGTTTTTATTTTTTGCTAAACAAATAAAAAAATACCGAAATTTGTAAATTCTGTAAATAAGTATGTTTTCTCCTTCACTGATGGGCACTGATGAGGCTGCACTGACAGGCACTGATAAGGTGGAACTGATGAGCGTGGATGAGGTGGCACCAATGATGGGCACTGATAGGTGGCACTGATTTGCAGCACTCATAGGCGGCACAGATGGGCACTGATAGGTGACACTGATGGGCAATGAAAGGTTGCACTGATGGGTACTTATAGGCGGCACTCATGAGCACTAATAGTTGGGCACTGATGGGCACTGATAGGTGGCACTGATGGACACTGACGGGCATCACTGATTAGGAGGCACTGGCAGGTATTGCTGGTGGGCACGGATTGGCATGTGAGTGACACGCCGCATCAACGATTGCCGCGATGGGCACCCCCGGGGGTGCGCAGCGGCTTGTTATCCTGATCACGTCATATGACGTCCGATCAGGATAGCACAACCTCTTTGCCCCCGTCATTTTGCTACTGTATATACTCGAGTATAAGCCGACCAGAGTATAAGCCGAGGTACTTAATTTTACCACAAAAAACTGGGAAAATGTATTGACTCGAGTATAAGCCGAGGGTGAGAATGCAGCAGCTACTGTAAGTGGAAGAGGGTCAACAATGCCCATTTGCACGCCTCACTGTGCCCATTGCAACCTCACTGCCAATTGTCACTGTGCCCAACCTCACTGTGCCCAACCTCACTCTGCCCATCCTTACTGTGCCAATCCTTACTGTGCCCATCATCACTGTGCCCATCCTCACTGTGCCCGTTGTCAGTGTACCTGAAATTGAGAGGCTGCGGGCATCCATTCATTGTTTAAAACTTGCGGTCTCCTCCTGGTCCCTTCCGTGATAGGCGGAACTGTGTCTGCTGAGAAACGCCTATCACGAACGTTCTCTCATCCTCGGACTCAGTTTAACAGCAGACACTGTGTTCAGTGTTCTGCCAATCACGGATGTCCGAGGATGGAAAGGAGTCCGTGATTGGCGGAACACTGAACACAGTGTCTGCTGTGTAAGCGTTTCTCAGCAGACACAGTTCCGCCTATCACGGAAGGGACCAGGAGGAAACCGCGAGTTTTAAACGATGGACGCCCACAGCCTCTCAATATTTTAAGGTACACTGACTCGAGTATTAGCCGAGGGGGGGCATTTTCAGCTTATACTCGAGTATATACGGTATATGGCGGGCGGCAAGTGGTTAAATCAATAGGTTCAGTTCTGCTAGTGACAGTATAATTACTGTAGGTTGCATAGTTACATAGTTAATCTGATTGAAAAAAGACACAAGTCCATCCAGTTCAACCAACAAAAGACTGAAATATGTAACCATGCCGTATATTCTTGTTAACATGAAAGATCAGTAAATGAAAGCTTTCCCAAAATACTGTCTTGTCATAATTCAGTATGTAAATATACAGCATGTACTATAAATGGGTCTTGTCTGATGTCATATGCTGTGCTGATACCAGACACCATCTAACTATGGCTATTACAAGTGCAGCTTGAGCAATCTAAAGGATGAAATGGTTTCTATAGTAACTAGCATATGACGCATGAAGCTTTCCACCAAAGAAATACAGTCCCCCTTTTTGTGAATGGAAAATTAGCATGCAAGGAAGTGCAGATTGTCTTTTTTTTATCTTTAGGAACATCAAACACTTTTGTACTTTTGTATATAGCAAAAGATGTTAGGACATGTCTCAGACGTATAGAATATATAAATATCAGGCCTGTTGTCATTAGCACTAAGCTGACCATCTTTACCTCTCAGACTATGTCTGGATTACATTAAACATGGGTCATAACTCTTCCTTGCACAATATCAACTATTTCTTCCCAGTACTCCACTTAAAGACTGTGCTAAACTACCATTTAAATTAGATATAGTATATGTACGTATATATTAACTTCCTTCCTAGGCAGTGGATGTAATCATAATAATTTGCCTCTTCATGCCTGCTTTCTTTCATCACTCACTGCTCCATTCATCCATGCTCATCTATCCTTATCTGATTACATCTCTGCGAGTCCATGTATTTTTTTCATTACAGCATATTAGCGTTATCCAATTTAATCTGGTGTGCTGAAACAGTGTGACAGCCATCTGGCAACAAAGAGGTTAAATCCTCATTAAAAGCCAAGCTGTTAAATGTGGCATATGGTTGTGACCTCCCTACTAATAAGGGAAGCATACTCAGCCATAGGCAGCCATTTTTCTTTTGTCAGTGCCTGGTTTCACGTTTTGTCTTTCATGCGTCACTTGCCACAGTAAACAAGCTGAGGCTACTCCCAGTTCTATTCTCAAACATAATTCTCACCTCTGTTTACCTATTCAGGATTTTGTGTTATATGTTAGACTATTATACTATACTATATATAATAGACACTATACTTAAATATAGGGTTCCTAAAAATATTTTATATGTGCCATAATATATCTACAATGAAATTCAGCACTACATAAAATGAATTTAGTTTTTAACCAAGGCCTAAATAATCACTTATTGTCTAGCCCTCTATTTTTCAATATGATATGTAACTCCAAATTGCTTGTAATAATGGCTCTTTTGATATATGGTACCCTATTCCAGTTTTGATTTATGTTTATCATTGCCCCATCTATTCACTTCAGCCCTGGAAGATTTTACCTCCTTCATGACCAGGCCATTTTTTGCTATTCGACACTGTGCTACATTAACCACTTCAGCCCCGGAGGATTTGGCTTTCAAATAACCGGGCCACTTTTTGCGATTCGGCACTGCGCCGCTTTAACTGACAATTGCGCAGTCGTGTGACGTGGCTCCCAAACAAAATCAACATCCTTTTTTCCCCCACAAATCAAGCTTTCTTTTGGTGGTATTTGATCACCTCTACGGTTTTTATTTTTTTTAACGCCATAAACAAAATTAGAGCGACGATTTTGAAAAAAAAACAATATTTTTTACTTTTTGCAATAATAAATATCCCCAAAAAATATATACATTTTTTTTTTCCCAAGGCGTCTTTCAGGACAGCACCTTGAGAGATAGTGACTCCTCCCACCACCACAAGAAACACCTTCTTCCTCCAGATCTTTAAAGCGATGGTACCTCCCTGGCATACCTCAGTTTTTGTGTTTCCTCCGGCCTGGAGGGAACATCTCCGGTGAGGGGAGTCAGGAACTTCCAGGTTTTCCTGGGAGACGGGGCTTCCCTCTTAAATTTTCCTCCTTTAGGAGACCACTGTCCTCCCGCTCTACCCAGCACGGCAAAACAGGAATTTCGGGCTCCTATTCCCCCTAGAGTGCTCAGAGGAGCCATGGACTGGGCGACTTGCTTGTCCGGGAATGGCGATCGCGCGTGCACCGCCGCCATTTTGGTGTAGTCCAAGGACACCGGAAGTCAGAACGGGTTGCCAGGTAGGCATGAACGTCATTTCCGGCATAAACGCAGGGGGGAGGAGGCAGGAAAGGAGCTGGTGTCTATTTCCGCTTCCGGTCCAGTGCAGAGTCTTGAAGCGGCGTGTAAAGCCACGAGACGCTGTACACCTGCAATGGAAGACGCGGCGGATACAGCAGTGGGGACAGGCACAGGCATCGGCAAGGCTCAGGTAGGAGGCAGCGGTTGAAGTCTGTTGATCCCTTACCAGTGATTTTTGGGTCTCTCTCTTTATATTTCCCCCTAGTGGCAAGGGGCCTGTCTGGGCACTAGAGGTGTTTCAAGTTTCCTTCTTAATGCACCTGTTTGGGGTGGTCCATCGGCAGAGACGGGGTCTAAGGATCCTCCTGCTTTCTTCCCCCTTTTTTGTCTTCTCTCCAGGCCAAGAGCTCTGACCCAAAAAGGAGATATCCTTCATGTAGGACAAAGATGGGAGATAATTGGAAGAAAGCTTTATGCAGCACTTGCATTTGTTCTTTAGTTCAAGAGGAATCGGCCTCAGTACGGGAGGAGTTGGTTGCTAGGCTTGTGCAATTCGTTTCGTAACGAATTGAAATTCGTCCGAATTTAGCAACTTTTGGACATTCGGAAGCATTCGAATTTCCGAACAAAGCAATTACGAATAAGACCGAATCCGAAATAAATTATACCGCAAATAGCGAATGCCCGAATGTCTTCGGCATAATTCGTTATGAAAAAGTTACGAATGTACGAATCCATACGAAGCACAATAACACTCACTCTGCTCTGCTCTCTGCTTCTCCCACACCGTGCTGAACTCCCTCTCAAAATGGTGTACAGGGGCGGAGGTTATAGCCGCATGTAAAAAACGAAAGTAAAATACGAGATTTCGAATCCATTCGAAGCACAATAACACTCTGCTCTGCTCTCTGCTTCTCCCTCACCGTGCTGAACCCTCTCAAAATGGTGTACAGGGGCGGAGCCTATAGCCGCATGTTAAAAACGAAAGTAAAATACGAGATTTCGAATCGTTACAAATAACCGCAATGTATTTAGAAAAGTACAAATCCATTCGAAGCACATTAGGCATAATAGGCAGCGTCGTTGTGAGAGAGACACGGAAAATTACGAATCAACGAACCCAAAAAAGTTACGAAAGTAGGAGTTGTGTCCAGAATCAACGAAAAACAACGTACTCTACCGAAAGTACGAATTATAAAGCAACAAAAAATTCAACGAAAAATGTCGCTTGCAAAAATACGAATGAGTCCGAACACGAAAAATCCCGTCTAGCAAAATTACGAATGATTACGAATCAACAGGACCGGAAAGAAACGAACCGAAACGGAACAAATTTTTCCGTTGTGCACAAGTCTATTGGTTGCCTCTGTAAAATAACTTTTTGCCACGATTCAAACTTTTTGTGACTCATTAGTTAACCCGTCTACTGCTCAGTCCTCCACTTCAGTCTTCCCAAGGGTCTGTGGCTGTACCAGTATTAGATACTCTGGCTGAGGAGCCTGTTACCAGGGAAGAACAGTCCCATGTACCTTCTAGTGAGGACTCAGGGGAGGAAGCGGTAGTGTAAATCTGACACTAACTGACACTGGGGGTGATTGAGTAACTGTCACTGACATCACCAGTGACATTAATACAGTGATTAGTGAAACAGGTTTGAATGGCAGGAAAAGTGATTGATGAGATATATATTCCTCCACAAATTCTTAAGAAAGATAGTTTTACCCATCATTAAGGTGCCCTTTGACAGGATTGCCATGGATATCTTAGGTCCCTTGGTTAAGTCCACTAGGGGGCACCAGTATACCCTGGTTGTCTTTGACTATGCCCCCCAGTACCCAGAGGCAATCCCGTTAAGGAATCCCTCAGCCAAGAGTATTGCTGTAGAGCTTTCTCTTATATTTTCACGCGTGGGTATTACTCAGGAGCTGTTAACTGACCAGGGCACACCCTTCATGCCAAAGGTTACTAAAGAATGTGTAATTTGTTTAAAATTAATCACTTACGCACTTCTGTGTACCAACCACAAACAGATGGACCAGTGGAAAGGCTCAACAAAACCCTGGAAGGAATGTTAAAGCGAGTGGTAGCAGATGGTAGGGACTGGGACTGCCTCTTGCCCTACTTCATGTTTGCTGTATAGGAGGTACCACAAGCCTCCACCGGCTTTTCCCCTTTTGAGTTGTTGTATGGTCGACATTCGAGGGGCCTATTTGATATAGCAAAAGAGACCGGGGGCGTGGCTTAGCGATGGCCGAGTAGAGACGTGTTCTCCCGGAGCTCCCGGCCCGATCCAGCCTAACGGACCTAATGCTACAAAAACCCACCCTGTGAGCGAGGAATGAGCAACACGAACAGGTGCAGGACTCGTTCGGCAACCCGTGGGACCCGAAATCCCGAATCTCAGCCAGACATCGCGCAATTTTTCCAGAGAAACCAGAGAGCTCTCCAGGCCACACCACGAGTACTGAGCATAGAGGCGAGCGGCGAAACTCCGACCATAACAACCCCCTCATTAAACCCTACGTCTCCGGTGGAGCCCGCAACCGAGATTGGTGCAGACGGGGCAAGCTCTATCCGACCCCAGCGAACCATGGATGAAGACCTCCGCAAGATGCTGCAGGCCCTCCCCACGCGCGCAGACATTGAGGCGCTGCCCACGAGAGCGGACATAGAGGGCCTAATCCTGAGGATTGAAGAGGCACACAGCAAAGACATCCAGGAGGTGAGAGACGAGCTGCATGGAGTGGAGGAACGGGTCGCCTCCGGAGAAACCTTGCTGTCCTCACTGACAACCAGAGTACAATCACTGGAAAGAGCCCAGGAGACACACTCGAGAGCAGCCCAGGAGATGCAACTCCGCCTGGAGGAAATGGAGGACCGCAGCCGCCGCTGCAACCTGCGACTGCGGGGGATCCCGGAGGCGACGGGCCCGGAGGATCTGGCAGTAACTGTCACGGCAATCCTCAACACCCTCCTGGATAACCCACCTCCTACCCTGGAATTTGACAGAGTGCACCGTACCCTGGGTCCCAGATCTACAGACCCAGACAGACCCAGAGATGTCTTGTGCCGTCTGCACCGCTACACGATGAAGGAGACCCTGCTCCGGAAGGCCTGGGAACATGGGGAGATTGAGTTCGACGGAGCGCAAATACAAATCCTCCCCGATCTATCAAGAGCGACACTGCAGCGCCGCGCCATCCTGAAACCAGCTCTTGAAGTAGCCAGAGGACGCGGCTGCACGTATAGATGGGGATACCCTCTCGCTGTGCTATTCCGCAATGGGCGAACCTCCTTCACCGTGCGCACGACGGAAGACCTACCAGCCTTCTTTTCCTTTATAGGAGCAGAGCCGTTTCCCATACCAAACTGGCTGGCGCCACTATCGAGACCACCCGGCCGAACAGGCACCGCACGTAACGGCCCCAACCAGCATGGGCGCCCGCAGAGATCCAGAGGAAGGAACCGATCGACACCGCCCGAGGGCCCACGTGAGTCATAAATATGCCACAAACGTACCCACAGACAGTCAGCAATGAGTTAGCCCGTCCAATTAGACTACCCCCAGATTGCCAACCACCCCCCCGGTTCCAGGGCTTTGTCTCACACCCAAACCTCTCTGTGAGAAGCGCATGAAGAGGGCGCACCGACACTCAGACAACACACACTTACCTGGAGAGGGGGAAGTCACCTAGCGGGCAGAGGTACTGGGGGCTCACCATACCCTATGAGTAAACCACTATCTAGCCCTGTACAGTCTAGACAATGTGCAACCATTACAGGTACAGTCGGGTGGACTCTGCCCCACCTCCCCACGAACCCCCCCATGGAAGTTGTGGCTCACGGGAACCCACGGCGCCAGGCACGGACCCTCTGCATCGTACCACCCACCGCTGCCAAACAGCCGGGGCCCCTGTCTGATCTCTGCAAGAACTAACGTTCAGAGAAACTTAAGAAGTAGGGATCGGACGAGACTTCCCGCAGCAGAGTACCATGCTAATGTCTGTCTCCTGAGGTGTGGAGACCGAACCGAAGGGAGGTGGGGGAGGGAGAGAGGGAGCCTCGCCAGTACAACGCTACACCTGAGCGAGGAGTTGAACAGAGACAAAACCCGGAACACTTTTGCTTTCTAGGTGACAGCGAACCCACAAAAGGGGTAAGATACGGTCTGGGGATGGCTGAGGCCACGATATACAGATGTGGGACCTCGGGAGGAGGGGGAGGGGTTTACGGCAGGACGCTGCTCTCCTTTCATGTTTTCCACAGAAGACCTAACTCCACTAAGGTTAAAGATACCGGGATGCCCAGAGACATGGAGGAGGAGGGGTGGGTCGATGGGTGCACGCAGGGGGGGGAAGGGGGGGTCTTGTTAAGGTCTCTACAAGGCTCAGTTATACGGGAGCCGGACGGCATGTTACCAAGTTAACATGTTATGTTATGATGTTAGTATGTTATTATACTGTTAGGCTGACTGTCTGTAGAGAAAATGGTCTAGAAGATATATATGTGGCTGATATAATATATGAAGATAGATTCTCTGCACTTTAGAAATTGTTCACTTTTATGTTGTTGCTCAAACTCTCACACCTTCATAAAACAAAAAAAAAAAAAAAGGTCTGGGGACCTGGAGAGGGAGGGAGCTCCCCCCGGGATCCCTCGCTGGACACACCTCCAACTAGGTAGACGCCTTGCCGGCTGGTGCCGACAGACGTTTGTACAGCGGATACGCTGACAACTTAGGGTGGGCTCCGCTGGTCGGAGTACACCAAGAGCATACTTGCTCGAGCAGCACCTGGGACGGACTAGGGAAGTCCTCTCTCACTCTCTACTCTTTTACCCCACACTTTCGCTTTCCCCATCCCCCACCCCCCCCTTTTCCCTACCTCTCTCCCTTTCTACCTCCACCTTATACACCTCTATACAACCCCCCCCCCTTCTGACCCCACGCGGCCATGGACACGATGCAAATAGTCACATTGAACGCCAAGGGACTTAACATCCCGGAAAAAAGGAGGATGCTACTGCATGACATGAAACAGATGAGGGCTGATATTGTCCTCATACAGGAGACACACTTTAAAGAAAACAAATACCCGATTTTGAAGAATAGGTTCTACCCCACAGTGTACCATTCCACCCACTCGGATGCTAAATCCAGGGGAGTGTCGATCCAGATTGCAGCAAGAGTCCCGTGGACTCTGGTTGATAGGAAGACAGATAAGGCTGGGAGATTTTTATTTTTGAAGGGGCTGATCGGGGGAGTGAAGGTGACTATTGCGAACCTTTATGCCCCGAACAACCAACAGGACTCCTTCATTAGGAAACACCTAGACATCCTACATGCCTTCTCGGAGGGCCAACTTATTGTAGGAGGAGACCTAAATACCCCCCTGATTCCCTCAGAGGACACATCCACAGGAACATCCTCGTCCTCTAGGGGGTCACGTAAAACAATACACACAGCCTTACACAATGCGAGACTGGTGGACGTATGGCGTCTGTTCCACCCCGGCGAACGGGACTACACGTTTTTCTCCCGTACACATCAGATATACTCACGGATAGACCATTTCCTGATCCCACACCATCAGTTACAGGCGGTAAAACATACGGCCATAGGGTCTATTACTTGGTCAGACCATGCCCCAGTTACAATGCAATACACACTGACCGACTATAATATAAAACAAAAGCAATCATGGAGGCTCAATGAGAACCTCCTCCAAGACCCAGAAACATTAGCAGACGTCACTAAGGAACTTGGTCACTACTTCCGTACAAACATTACTCCTGACTGCGACATGGGGCTTATATGGGAGGCACACAAAGCGGTGATCCGTGGAGTGCTAATAAAACACGGGGCAAGGATCAAAAAACTGAGAACGGCCCAGACTGAGATGCTACTTAACAAACTTCAGAAGCTAGAAACAGAACACAAACAGGCACCGACCAGAGCCATAGGGAGCGAACTCGACACAGTCCGAACACAGTTGACAGACCTGCTACAGTTCAAAGCCAAGGCGGCACTGCAGATCTCACGAAGGAAGTTCTATGAGTCGGGAAACAAATGTAGCAGGCTTTTAGCGCGGACTTTAAAAACACAGACAGCGGCATCTTATATACCACACATACACGCCCCAACGGGTCAAAAACGAACACTGCCCAAACAAATAGCCCATGAGTTCAAATCCTACTACGAAACACTATATAACTTAAACACCGCGAGACCATCGACAGAACAGATAAGGGACTATATAGGGAACTCTAATATGCCATCCCTGGAGGCAGAAATCTGTCAACTGTTAGAAGAGCCTATAACGCTATCCGAGTTGCAGGGCGCGATAGGGAGTACTAAACAAGGTAAAGCACCGGGGCCGGATGGCCTCACGGTGCAGTATTACAAGACACTCCTCCCCTCACTGGGTAATCACTTAGTTACACTCCTGAATGCCCTGGGCAAGGGGACAAAACTTTATGACACCACGATGCAAGCCCAAATAGCGGTGATCCCCAAGGAGGGGAAGGACCTGAGTCAATGTGGGAGCTACCGCCCGATATCTCTGTTAAACACAGATTTGAAACTGTTCACGAAGATACTAGCCATGAGACTACAGACATACATACCCCGAATCATCCACCTGGATCAGGTGGGATTTGTTCCCTCCAGGGAGGCGAGGGACAATACCACCAAAGTGCTGAGCCTGCTGTACCAGGCAACTCTTACCAGAACGCCAAGTGTATTTCTCAGCACAGACGCTGAGAAAGCCTTCGATAGGGTGGGCTGGGACTTTATGTTCAACACGCTGAAACATATGGGTGTGGGGGGTAACATGCTGAACTGGATTGCAGCAGCATACACACGGCCGGCGGCAAGGGTCAGAGTCAATGGAGTCATGTCAGACCCATTCCTGATCACCAATGGGACACGTCAGGGATGCCCTCTTTCACCCATCCTGTTCGCACTATCCCTTGAACCATTCTTAGCCCACATACGGCAGAACCCGGACATAACAGGGATACGGGTTAAGCTAGCCCAATACAAAGTGTCGGCCTACGCCGACGACTTGATGTTCACGCTCTCGAATCCAGTGATCTCTCTCCCGAACCTGCTAAAGGAATTCACAACATACGGCACACTTTCCAACTTAAAGATTAACTTTGCCAAATCAGAAGCGATGGGGGTAAATGTAACACCGTCCCAACTCACGCACCTCCAATCCAACTTTAAATTGAAATGGACAACAACGGCCCTGAAGTATTTAGGCACATACCTCCCTCAAAAAATCTCGAAAGTATACGATCTGAACTTCCCACCCCTTTTAAAAAAGGTCAGGACATTGCTACAGCAATGGCAAACGGGTCTTCATTCATGGCTGGGACGCTGCAACATCTTGAAGATGTCTATACTCCCGAAATTCCTATATTTAATGCAGGCACTGCCCATACATCTACCAACCACATACTTTAGGCAAGTACAATCCCTGTTCACGGAGTTCGTGTGGGCCGGGAAGAGACCTAGAATAGCCAACACAATTCTCGTCCTCCCCAAGCAGCACGGGGGCCTAGCACTACCGAACTTACGCGCCTACTACCAGGCGGTTCACTTGGGAAGGCTGTTGGACTGGTACCGCCATAAAGAGACCAAATTGTGGACTCAGGTGGAGCAGGCTCAACACACGATCCCTCTTCAGAGTACACCATGGTGCTATATGGGTTTACCACCAGAAGTCAAGCGACACCCGTTAATAGGGAACACATCGAAGGTATGCGCAAGCCTCATGTCCAAACTGACCCTTTTCACCCCAAACTCTCCTCTATATCCGATACTAGGCAACCCCTTTTTCAAACCAGGGCTGGGGGACGGACCTTTCCGTGCCCTGGCGGAGTCAGGGATATATCAGGCATCTCACTTTAGCTCTGGAGGGGAATGGAAATCGATTGAGGAACTATCGGACCCCACGGGTCCATTCCACCTAGATTTTTTGAGAGCTCTACAGATACGCCACTTCCTCAGCACTATCCCACCACCCTCAGACGCTGACCAACCGCGTACGACGTTAGAAGACCTTTGCGAGGACACGGGAGTCCTGTCCCATACCCTTTCCTTGACCTACACCCTCCTGAACAATCCCCCAGAAAACTTTGTTCCCCCTGGTTTACTTAAATGGGAAGAGGAGTTAGAGACACAGTTTAGCTCCACCAGAAGACAGCACATACTCCAACACACACACAAAACCTCAATCTGCACCAAGATACAGGAAACTAATTATAAAATTGTATCACGCTGGTACAAAACCCCAGTCCTACTACAAAAAATATTTCCGACGACATCGGATAGGTGCTGGCGATGTCAAACTGAAAAAGGGACCTTACTACATATCTTTTGGTCCTGCCCCAAGCTACAACATTTCTGGAAGGTCATTCATGAGACAATACAAAAACTCACGGAGCGGCCCATCCCGGCCGATCCAGCATTTTTTCTCCTGCACGGGAATGACATCCCCATCAGGAAATATAAAAAATCAGTGATACGCCACCTGCTTGATGCGGCTAAGGCATGCATTCCGCTTTGCTGGAGGTCTGCCCTTCCGCCGTCCATCGATCTGTGGCTCCGAAAGGTAGAAGAAATAAGGCAAATGGAGGATCTTACCCTTTCGGGGCAAAAGAGACAAGAGATATTCACTAAAACCTGGCAAACATGGCATACGTTCATATACTCTGAGGAGGGCCAGACCTTGAGAGGAACCGACATAATAACTTAATCACAATACAACGCAGTAGTAGGGAAAACCAAAAACTGTACGGGAAGACAGACCAGTCAGTAAATGGAAGAGGGCATATGGATGATAGAGACTCCATGGCCGCGGACGGTCTTCCCCCCTTTCCCCTTTACTCCCTCTGTCTTCTTTCCCTAATCCCACCCACTTTTCCCCCTACACCACTAGTTTCTTTATTCTATTTCCCGCCCCTGCCTTGATTCCCCCGTGCTGCGGTAGCTCCCCCTGAGATAGGGGACCGCGGCCGGGGGGTTTGGGGAGAGGAGGGGGGAATTTTTTGTACAAAAAAAATACAATAAAAACGGAGGGCGGACTCCGCGGGACTGCAAACACTCATACAAACTCCCTACAGAGCCAGACAACTTAAGCTGCATGCAGGGGAAACTTCAGTGCAGGACACACATAGAGACGTAAGTTCACACAGAACCCCAAGCACACCACACTCTATCAACACACAGCAGCAGGCAATGCACTATACCCTGGTATGACACATGTTACTTAAACCCACAGGAAATGTTTAAGGGGACCAACCTGCTGTACATGCAAGTTTCATGTTGTTTGATTACTGTTTTATACTGTATGGTATATAGTACATATTACCCTGTAACCTGTTGGTCCTTGCGGGATCTGCTCCTTATGATAAATAAAAAATTAAAAAAAAAAAAACAAGAGGCAACCCCACTCAAAAGCGTACAGGAGCATATTGCTCAAATGCAGAACCAGATTGCAAAAGTCATGCCCATTGTTAAATCACACTTGCAACAGGCTCATCAGGCTCAGGCAAGAGTGTATAACCGTTCGGCCAAGATCCGAAACTTTAACCCCGGTGACATAGTTGTGCTGGTACCTACTGTGCAGAGTAAATTTCTGGTGAACTGGCAAGGGCCAAACAAGGTTGTAGAATGGGTGGGAGAAGATAAAGGTTAAATTCACCTTTACAGAAAAATCTGTAAGGTGAACTTACACAGGACCCCCTCCTCAACCCCCTTCCCCCCAGTCCCGCTGACCTCCCGTTATGAGCCCTGCTATAGCCGCCTCAACGGTCCGGGGCTTGGAAAGCCCCGCGGCTTAATCTCCTAAATGTACCCCGTCAGGAGGGGCATTTAGGAGCATTCTAATTGGTTGGCACCGTCACATGGGCGGCGCCGACCAATAAGAACCCGCGTAGCCCATCCTCTCAGCGAGAAAGGAGAGAGGACTATGACCATGGGCCATGACTACCGCAGGTCCTTCTATGGTGCATCGCTGAGGCACTGCCAGTAAGCCAAAAACAAGAGACCAAGGAATTTCTGCTAATAAATAGGAAGTTCTTTTCTGATTTTCCAGGGGTAACTTCAATGATAAAGTATGATATTGTGACCGAGCCTGGGGTGAAAGTTGACTTAAAACCCTATTAAATCCGTGAAGCTCGGCGCCAAGTAGTCTCTATACTCATTTTGTATAGATTTTAAAAAGCTAAATGAGGTGTCAAAATTTGACGCTTATCCAATGCCCAGGGTAGATGATCTAATTGAACGTCTAGGACATGCTTGATATATCACCACCCTGGACCTTACAAAGGGGTATTGGGAAATACCACTTATGGATTGTGCTAAAGAGAAGACAGCCTTTTCTACTCCTGAGGGGCACTGGCAGTATAAGAGGATACCATTTGGCCCACATGGCACAGCCACTTTTCATCAGATGATGGATCACGTCCTTAAACCCCACAAAGCCTATGCATCTGCATATTTAGATTATGTGCAGACTGGAAACATGTTCGAATGGCAGGAAAAGTGATTGATGGATTCTCAGATTTGCAATCTAAGGTAATGCCAGCAAAGATTTCATGGCAAAGAAAGATAGTTCTTTACCCTGTGTTAGTAAAGTCCATTCTGGGGCGGGTTTTACTGGGAGTCTGATAGAGCTCTGGGTGGGACAGAATTCCAATTCCGTTGACCACAGTTTGATGTTTTCTTCCTAGGTCTTGATTAAGGCAGCTGGTCCTACAGTAGCTCCCAGAGAGTGTGTGTGTGTGTGTGTCTCCATGTGAGGAGGCAACTAGAAGCATGGCTGTTTGGTACCAAACTGGGATACAATTGTTTGCTTTATAAAGGACATTTACTTTAACCAAGGACTTTGTTGGACTACAGACACAGTAAGGCTCAGTACAGCAGAAATGTATTTTCTTATGAGTTATGGCCAGATGCCTATTTTCTGTTTGTGACTATCCTTTAGGATTAAACATGACACTTTTGGGAAAGAAACTGTGAGTTGGTCCCTGCATTGAGTCTGATCCCCTAAAAAAGTCACAATACTAATGCCACTGGATGGGAAGAGGTTAATATCTAGGGCAATCAAGGGATTAAAAGTGTTCCTAACTGTATAATGTGTGTAAAGAGTGCTGCTTTTTACTAAAGATCTCTGTTTCTTATCCCTGCAAAGTGGTTCTGATGACATCAGACATTCACTGATAAAACACATAGGGTGTGACTTTCTGCCTCACGTCACTTCCGGTCTATAGAACGCAGGTGTAGCACAAAAATCTTCAGAAAATCTAATTGTGTGTATGAGGTCTTAGTAAACCTAGTAGGAGACTAGTTGAAGTCTGGAGATGGCAATTCAGTAAAAAATTTTGACATGAAGCCACTAATATGATATTATGTAATTGTAGCACTACCCCCGTAGGAGCTGCTGGTTATTATTTTGGGTCATTGCCGTCACCCCTACCCACAGTTCACCAGGTCAAAAAAAAGCTTAGAGTCTATACTGGGCCTTGCGCTCACGGATGTATGCACCAGTCACTTAGTTATTTTTCCAATGCTTTTTATTAAACAACTTGAGCAGTAGAGGGATGGAGGGTTAAGGGAAAGTTCAGATACCTTGTGCAGATCACTGAGGAACTTGAGATCCCGGAGACAAGTACACTTCAATCAACGGATCTTGCTCACCTGGATAGGCCTCTCTCATTGATCTAGCAGCCGGAATGATGCACGGACAAAAGTCTCTGCCACAGACTTGATGAGAATAATAGTTGAACAATCCTCTGCCACAGGATTTAGTGTTAGTTGAACAATCCTCTGCCACAGGATTTAGTAATGGTAGCGAACACAGTATCAAAAGTTCCTTTAAGCCATCCGGCAGTACTGTGAGGTAGATAGGTTAGGATGCATCCTCCAATGAGTGACCAGGCTCCTCTTGAGATACCAGCCTTTCGCTCGGTCCTCTCCAAGATGAGTCCTCCCCCGGATCCTTCAATTGCGTGGCTTCTTCCCGCAGGACAGACAGCACAGGACCACCTCTGAACCAGTAGGCCCCAGACAGCTTCTGGGCCTACTTGCAGCTATGTAGCCTATGTAGGCAGAAGAGGAGTTGTCACATACCTTAGGCCAGGCGGGCCATGAGGTGAGAGAGAGAGAAAGATGGCGTCTGCCCCTTAAGTATCCTCCCCCAGAATGCACAGTGGGGAGACCACTCCCACTGGGCTGTTTCTGGGGAAAAGGACACCCAATACACCTCAGCCTGTTGCCCTTCCATCACTGGCCTGTGGTGACAACGACACCTACAGGCGACAGTGCGAAACTGCACGCAACACAGCCAACGCTGGAGCAGAGGCTAATTTAGCCATAATATTGAATCTGAACTATGTACAGAACAGATAACCCACTAAATTTACATGCGAGCGCCTGGTCAACAGGAGCAGGGCGCTACACAATTATAATACAACCACTGGTTTAGGTAGTCCTATTACCTTTGCTGGTGGTGGTGTGTGTCTGTGTGTATGGCAGTGGTTATATAAATACAATGCTTTGTGAGTTTAAATCCTGAGGTGGTCACCTGCTTGATTTTATTTATTAAAGTTGCAGAAACTCATAGCAATTAATTGGCTTTCATACTATGTACTTTTTTTACTGGGGCTTACTGTACTTTGTAGGCAGCAGTTCAGATGGTGTCCTGTGTGGTTCAAGGCAATGGAGTCTAAAGCCTCGTACACACGGTCGGACTTCCATCGGACTTTTCCGTGGATTTTTGTCCGAACTGAGTTGGCCGGGCACACCCATAGCATACACACCACAGGACTTTTCTGCAAACTTTCTTAAAACTTCTTACAACATCACTTGTTTTTTCTGCTCTTTTCTGATCTTTACTGCCACCCTTTGGTCAACTTCTGCTATTGTTGGCTGATTTTAACATTGGTTGTTTTGTCCATCGGACTAAAGTCCTATGGTTTTCTGTACACACGGTAGGACTTTGCTCCATAGGACTTTTGTTGGGCAAAAGTTTGTCCGTTCGCAGACCCAACTTTTGTCCGATGAAAACAAAACCAAACTCAAAATAGTTTGTCCGATGGAGCATACACACGGTCGGATTGTTGGTCCAACTTGCTTAAAACTAAGTTTGTTGGGCAAAAGTCCGACCGTGTGTACGGGGCTTTAAGCCCCATACACACGGTCAGACTTTTTGCCAACAAACTTCATTTTGAGCAAGTTTGCCAAAAAATCCGACCGTGTGTACGCTCCATCGGACAAACTTTTTTGGTTTTCATCGGACAAAAGTTCGGTCTGCAAACGGACAAACCTTTGGCCAACAAAAGTCCAATGGAGCAAAGTCCGACCGTGTGTACAGAAAACCATCGGACTTTTGTCCGATGGACAAAACAAATAATGTTAAAATCAACCAACAATAGCAGAAGTTGACCAAAGGGTGGCAGTAAAGAGCAGAAAAACCACATGATGTTGGAAAAAGTTTTGGGAAAGTTTGCAGAAAAGTCCTGTGGTGTGTATGCTATGGGTGTGCCCGGCCAACTCCGTTCGGACAAAAATCCACGGAAAAGTCCGATGGAAGTCCGACCGTGTGTACGAGGCTTTAGAAGTGCACTTAGGAGGAGGCGAAGTGTGAGACTAGTCTAGGTCAGATGGTAGCAATTTAGTAAAATGTTAAAATATTAATGCACTAGTCATATGGTAGTCCATGATATTAAAGCTCTAGTTCTGAGAACCACTTACCATCAGAGGAAATGCCCTTTTATGTTTGCCACTAAGCTAGCAAATAAATGGTTGCAAGTTTGAATCCTTGGGTGGCTACCTGTTCAGATTTAGTTAATAAAGTTTCAGAAACCTTATGCAGTCAATCAACTTTGAGACAAGGTGTCCTTCCATATTGGCTCCTATGTGTTATTGGACTTTGTAGGCAACAGTTGAGATAATGCCCTGTGGTTTGTGGCCATTGACTACTGAAGGTAATGTTTTACCAGATGGGAATTTCCTCTAGGCCGAATTAAAGATTTGTCTAGCTCTGATTGTAGCAGTTTAGTAAATTGTGTGAATATTAATCCACTAATCATATGGTATTCCATTAAATTAAAGGTTTAGTTTTGAGCCCCACCCACCATCTGAGGCAGTGACCTTGTATGTAAAACACTGGACTAGCAAGTAAAATGGTTGCAAATCTGAATGCCCAGGTGACCATCTTTTTTGTTGTTTGACATTTTCTCAATGGATCTCATATTTTTAATCAACATGCCCTTCTCCTTCACAGTATTCTTGCCCCGCCCCCAACTTTAGGGTCACAGCTTCACTCAAGCCCAACCAATGGTGGTCCACACCACCAATTCCTGACCACTTCATTGCAGTCTTTACAATTTCATCCGCCTTCAACACAAACCCTAAAGTCTTACTGCTACTTTGAGACACCATCTTGGCTCACTCATGGTAATCAAAGCTACAGCCCTCTGATTCAAACTTCAGAAACTTAAATGCTGTGCCACAAAACCAAAAGACATCCAGGTTAGTTGCTAGTGCACCTATATCACGGATCCAGACTCTCTAACCCTTTGAAACATAAAAGCAGTACACATCAGAGATTTGAACTAAAAAATCCGCAGCTTCCTACATTCAACAGCAGCACACCAACAATGGACACCACAGGCTTTAGCCAGCAGTGTTGAAAATTTGAAAAAAACATTTAGTTGCCCACAAAACTAAAACATAATTGTTGCCACATCAGATTCAAACTAAGAAATCCAGGGCTTTCAGCATTCAACAGCAGCACACCCTCAACATGCACCACAGGCTCTAGACAGCAATATATCTTCTCTGTAGAACTATATACCAAATACGACAGCGGCAGTGCGTCCATAAAGGGCGCAGGAGCGCCACCCCCCCTCTCCTGTCACTCTCTAATTACCATAGATAGATTCAATCTATCTATGGTCGCTGCTGACACCCCCTATTCAGCGATTGGCTCTAATAGGCATCCAAAAATGTGAGAAGCGGGCGCAACGCTGTGCGTTCGCTTCTCACTCAGCTGTATGTTAGCAAAACAAAGGAATTTGCTTTGCTAACATTGAACCCCACTTTCAGCCAATCAGGTGTGCCGGGTCTGTGTTACCTGTCACCTGATTGGCTGAAATGACAAGCGCTGTGATTGGACACCTATGAGGCGTCCAATCATAGCAGAGGAGGAGCGGGCAGGAGAAAACATCAGATCAGGGAAGAAATGGAGGACACCGGACACCGCTCGCCATCACCTGCTGCCCACCTGAGACAAGGTAAGTGACGGGCAAATGGGGGGGGGGACAGTGGCAGCATTTGGGGCACAGTGGCAACATTCAGTGGGCACAGTGGCAGCGTTTGGGCACAGTGGCAGCGTTTGGGGCACAGTGGCAGCGTTTGGGGCACAGTGGCAATGTTTGATGGGCACAGTGTCTGCGTTTGATGGCACAGTGGCTGTGTATGATGGTACAGTGGCTGCGTTTGATGGGCACAGTGAGGCTGCAATTGATGGGTGTTTTTGTTTTCAGAATTTGCGCCCCCCCAAAAAATTTTGAGCACCAGCCGCCACTTCATGGTGAGAACAACTGAACAACATTTGGGGGCTCATGAAACACAAAAATGTGTTTTCTACATGCAGAGTTGAACACACAATCTTTAAGCTACAAGACAAGCACTCTACACATTGAGCTACATCAAGAGCACACAGTCAGCCAATTCTGAGACCTTCATAAAAGCAGAGCTCATTTTATTGGCAAAAATCAGTGCTGGGTTAGAGATTCACTAAGCAGTAAAGCAAAAGGTAAGGATTACAGCTTCCAAAATAAATGCCAGTGGTGGTTACAATTTTTTTTTTATCCTGTCAGGTCATCTTTTTGGGTACAGGCTAGGTTAGAAAGGGGGACCGGTGAGAAGTCATGGTGAAGGAAGGGGCCCGGTAACTCACTGGAGGGATGTCTTCTCCTTACAAAGAGGTTAAGCTTTGAAACACCAAGTTCACCAGGTCTGTGGCAGAGACCAAGTTCACCAGGTCTGTGGCAGAGACCAAGTTCACCAAGTCTGTGGCAGAGACCAAGTTCACCAAGTCTGTGGCAGAGACCAAGTTCACCAAGTCTGTGGCAGAGACCAAGTTCACCAAGTCTGTGGCAGAGACTGTGCAGTTAAGTTAGAGTACCATTTGGCTGCTAGTCCCTATCTGGGGAGACTATCCACATGGGCTGAGTCTGTTTGAGAAGCCAAGCAGTGAAGTGATTAAGTTTGTGTCTGGACCTCTCCCACACCTTATGCTGTCCTGTTCTTGCTCCAACCTTTACTTATTAGAGACTGTTATTTACGTGAAATAAAACTCTACGTTGGAGTTGCAGCTGGTGTGGACATTCAAGTCACTGGGGGGAAACAAGGACTTATCTTTATTAACCATAGAGGTGAGAATCATTCTCTGGAGGATTCTGGTTTTCTGGCTGTGGAGACCCACCAACAACACCGCTCAACCTCCTCACACAGGAGGGTACAGGCTTGTGGCGTGGTGTGCCCTCTTTCCCTGCGAGGAGCCAAAGGTGGGTGAAAGGGGGTTTGAGTGCGCTACACCAGGCAAATAAATGCATGTAACGTTCAGATTAACACAGGCACTCTGCAATGCCTGATGAACATATAGGCTTTCCAATCTGACGGTCTGTGTTTTGCAAACGTTGAAAAGTTGCACAACCTGGGAGCCTCTGATGCCAGATTACACAATATGCAAATATCAACTTTACCACTGATTTGGAGAATATGCAGTGAAGCCCCCACTCTGGAGCCAGATGCAGGCACTATATACTGAGTACAGGGACCCCCTTTCTTTTTCGTACATCACGGGACACAGAGCAATATAGTAATGACTGTGGGTATATAGGCCTACCTTCAGGTGATGGACACTGGCACGCCCAAGACAGAAAGTCCCCTCCCCTATATAGCCTCTCCTATTCCAGGGGTACCTTCGTTTTTCACCAGTGTCTAAGGTGGTGGTCATGGTTAAGATATCTACACAAAAGCTTTGCTAAAGAAGGCCTTCGGGGTCAAGCAAGCTATATACCCGATCCATCCAAAGTGCTTCAGAGCCAAAGTGGATGGTACCCGGGCCCCGGTTGAGAAAAACGGGGTTTTGTCTGTAATGCCTCTCCTTGGAGGGCTGGATCCTGGTCTCCAGCACTTTTGGTTATGAGTCATACCAAATGTCTGTCTGGTAGGATGCGGTACACGCCCAGGGGAGTGGAAATCCTGAAGGAACCCGATCCCTGAAGGTCTGAGTGACATGCCCGCCGTGATGGGTGAAGATTGGGTTGTCTGTGCTCTGCCAGAGCCCTGCGGCGGGGAAGGTAAGTGGGGGTCCCTGTAAGAACTTGGTTCACTCAGGGAACCTCTGTTTTGAGCTATTGTGTTCCCCCTGTAGTTTGCCATGGAAGTGTATTTAACATACCTTCATCCACAAGTCTGCTCTTTGCTGGGCACATGTTGCTTGGGGGTGTTTGGGCGGCTTTACAACTGACAGCAAGCCCACGCTCTCCCTCCTCCTCCTTCCAAGCTGCGGCGGTGGCGACGACGCGGGCGCGCACGGGAGTTGCCTTAAATGAGGCATTACAGGAAGGAGATGGAAAGGTCAAGAGGCGTAGCCTTGCGCGGCGATGCTCCGTGTCGGCGTCCTCGCCTTAAGTCTGCGCATGCACAGTGCGGCCTGTCATTTTAAAAACCTCTGCTAAAACAAACAGATGGCTGACGGAGGACACAGAGCAAGGTGGTGTGGCATACAGGCTGGTGATTGCTGGGCATCCCCAAGGACACATTTTTTTTCTGGCTCTGCATCAGACTGACCACTGTTAGCAGCATTTTGGCTGGACTAGCTGAGCAGTAGATGCAAGTTAAACTGTAAGTACCTCTGTGTTGTGCTTAGGATTATGCCTTCCAAGGGCTCTGTGACCAAAGCTTCTAAAAAGCAAAAGGTTTCCCCATCACACTCTGAGGATCTCAGTTATGCTCCCTCTCCTGATAAGACAGAGGTAGGTGCCTAGGGTGAGCCATCGGGGCCGTTTGGTGCTGCCGCTGTCCTTAGCCTGCCTTCTCCTGTGTATGTTACAGAGGAGACCTTTTCTTCAGCCCTGGGGGGGTTAGAAGAGAGACTGACTGCCTTAATCGCATCTTCCCTCTCTGAAAAGAAGCGCGGCAAGTCTCCCTCTCCCCCCTTAGGCTCTCCGGTAGCGGAACAAGGGTATCTGGAAGAGGTTGGCTTACCCCTAGGGGACCAGGAGGAGGGACAGACTGACGAGTCTGCCTCTGAAGTATCAACAGTAGAAGAACTCTTCTCGGCTTCACAAACTGAGAAACTGATGGTTCAGTCCCTTACTGAAATGGTTCAGGCGGCATTTAAATTGCCATTATCTGAGCCAGAGGGAAAGTCTGTTTCCTCTTTGGGTTCTTTGAAGGCCCCTCAGACTAATTGTTCCTTTCCAGCTCATCCTTTATTGGAGGAGCTTATCTATAAAGATTGGAATCATCCGGATAAACATTTTTCTCCTCCTAAAAAGTTTGCTGAGCTTTATCCTATGGAAGAGATATTCACCAAAAAAGGGAGTGTTCCTGCAGTTGACGCAGCTATCTCCTGTGTGAATAAAACTTTAACCTGTCCAGTAGAAGATGTGCAGATGTTCAAAGGTCCAACCGATAAAAGATTGGAAACTTTGTTGAAATCTTCTTTTTCCGTGGCAGGAGCTGTGGCTCAGCCTGCGGGGGCAGCTATAGGCATTTGTCAGGCTCTAAAGGATCAAATTAAGCAGGTTTTCAAAGATATCCCTACTCAACAAGCCCGGGATCTAGCCGATCTGCCAAGAGCTTTATGTTTTGCGGTAGATGCCATTAAAGACTCAATTCATCAAACCTCACGTCTTACGCTCCTATTGGTACATATGCGTAGGCTTCTCTGGTTAACCACTTAACGACCGCCCACTGTAAATATACGTCGGCAGAATGGCACCGACAGGCACAATCATGTATATGTACGTGATCGCCTTTGTATAGTTGGGGGGTCCGATCGGACCCCCCTTCTTTACAGTGAGCGGTGGTTAAGTGTTCGGGAGCGATCCGGGATGAGGGGACGGCCGTTCGATTCCGGCCACCCCCTCGCGATCACTCCCGTCGAATGAGAAAGCTTCCCTGCCTGTGTAATGTTTACACAGGCAGAGGAAGTGATGTCATCTCTCCTGCGGCGCTCACATATACCGAGCGCCGCACAAGAGAAGATGCCAGGTTAGTGCACAAAACACTACACTGACACCAGGACACGTAGGCACATAAATCGCCCCCCCAGACACCCCAGATCACCCCCCAGATCACCCCCCAGCCCCCAGTCACAGTGTCACCATTTATTTACAGATCACTGCAATCAGTGACATTTGTGACTGTAAAAGTGTCACTAAAGTTAGTTTTAGGTCCAGTGTAGCCCCCTAACCCCCCCTAATAAAGGTTTAACCCCCTGATCGCCCCCCAGATAACCCTTTCACCCCCTATCACCACTGTCGCTAAGCGATCAATTTTCTGATCGCTGTCTTAGCGTCGGTGATGCCGATCGCTAACCAGTTATTTTTTTTAGGTTCGCCGCAGGTTTTTATAGCGTCGGGTACCCCCATATATTACCTAATAAAGGTTTAACCCCCTTGATCGCCCCCCAGATAACCCTTTCACCCCCTATCACCACTGTCGCTAAGCGATCATTTTTCTGATCGCTGTCTTAGCGTCGGTGATGCCGATCGGTAGCCAGTTATTTTTTTTAGGTTCGCCGCAGGTTTTTATAGCGTCAGGTACCCCCATATATTACCTAATAAAGGTTTAACCCCCTTGATCGCCCCCCAGGTAACCCTTTCACCCCCTATCACCACTGTCGCTAAGCGATCGTTTTTCTGATCGCTGTGTTAGCGTCGGTGATGCCGATCGGTAGCCAGTGATTTTTTTTAGGTTCGCCACAGGTTTTTATAGCGTCGGGTGCCCCCTTATATTACCTAATAAAGGTTTAACCCCCTTGATCGCCCCCCAGGTAACCCTTTCACCCCCTATCACCACTGTCGCTAAGCGATAGTTTTTCTGATCGCTGTCTTAGTGTCGGTGATGCCGATTGGTAGCCAGTAATTTTTTTTAGGTTCGCCGCAGGTTTTTATAGCGTCAGGTACCCCATATATTATCTAATAAAGGTTTAACCCCCTTGATCGCCCCCCAGGTAACCCTTTCACCCCCTATCACCACTGTCGCTAAGCGATCGTTTTTCTGATCGCTGTCTTAGTGTCGGTGATGCCGATAGGTAGCCAGTAATTTTTTTTAGGTTCGCCGTCAGGTTTTTATATAGCGTCAGGTACCCCCATATATTACCTAATAAAGGTTTTAACCCCCTAATTGCCCCTAGTTAACCCTTTCACCAGTGATCACCATATAAGTGTTACGGGTGACGCTGGTTAGTTAGTTTGCTTTTTATAGTGTCAGGGCACCCGCCGTATATAACCCAATAAAGGTTTAACCCCCTGATCGCCCGGTGGGTGATATCAATTAGGTTTTAGCGTCAGAGAGGGTCTGCGTCACACCCCAGGCAGCGTCAGGTTAGTGCCAGTAGCGCTAACACCCACGCGTGAAGCATACACCTCCCTTAGTGGTATAGTATCTGAACAGATCAATATCTGATCTGATCAGATCTATACTAGCGTCCCCAGCAGTTTAGGGTTCCCAAAAACGCAGTGTTAGCGGGATCAGCCCAGATACCTGCTAGCACCTGCGTTTTGCCCCTCCGTCCAGCCCAGGCCACCCAAGTGCAGTATCGATCGATCACTGTCACTTGCAAAACACAACACACATAACTGCAGCGTTCGCAGAGACAGGCCTGATCCCTGTGACTCCAGTGCTGTAGGAGGTGATTTCACCACCACAGTTAAAAAAAAAAGCATATATGCCGAAGCATTGGGGCAGCAGGGGCGGAGGAGCGATTTTGCTCCTAATGCCGCGTACATACGGTCGAAATTCCGATGGAGGCTTGCCCGTGGAAAAGTCTGACCATGTGTATGCGGCATAACTTTTGCGGGAAGATGCCCCCATGCTTCGGCATATATAAATGGTGCATGTATGCCCATCATTAGAAGTGGGTGGATGAAGGGCGGTATTCTAATGGTGGGCATACCCACCGATCAATCTTTTTTTTTCGTTCAGCCAACAGGCTGCATGAAAAAAAGATTACAATACATGTCCAACAAGGACCAGCAACGTACTGGTATGTTGCTGGACTTTGAATGGTTATACCAGAATGATGCCTGCGGGTTTAGGTATCATCTTGGTATCATTCTTTTCAGCCAGCGGCCGGCTTTCATGTAAAAGCAATCCTAGTGGCTAATTAGCCTCTGGACTGCTTTTACAAGCAGTGGGAGGGAATGTCCCCCCCCCCGGATATAAAAAGCACCATTGGGAAATTGGGAAAGCATTTTATCACACCGATCTTGGTGTGGTCAGATGCTTTGAGGGCAGAGGAAAGATCTAGGGTCCAATAGACCCCAGTTTTTTCAAAAAAAGAGTGCCTGTCACTACCTATTGCTATCATAGGGGATATTTACATTCCCTGAGATAACAATAAAAATGATAAAAAAATAATAATATGGAAGCAACAGTTTAAAAAAAAAAAAAAAAAGCAAAATTAATAATAAAAAAAAAAAAAAGCACCCCTGTCCTGCCCTGCTCTTGCCCAATGGCGAACGCAAGCGTCAGTCTGGCGCCATATGTAAACAGCAATTGCACCATGCATGTGAGGTATCACCGCGAAGGTCAGATCGAGGGCAGTAATTTTAGCAGTAGACCTCCTCTGTAAATCTAACGGTGTAATCTGTAAAGGCTTTTAAAAGCTTTTAAAAATGTATGTAGTTTGTCGCCAATGCGCGTTTGTGCGAAATTTTAAAGCATGTCGTGTTTGGTATCTATGTACTCGGCCTAAGATCATCTTTTTTATTTCATCAAACATTTGGGCAATATAGTGTGTTTTAGTGCATTAAAATTAAAAAAAGTGTATTTTTTCCCCAAAAAATACGTTTGAAAAATCGCTGCGCAAATACTGTGTAGAAAAAAAAAATGCAACACCCACCATTTTAATCTGTAGGGCCTTTGCTTTAAAAATATATATAATGTTTGGGGGTTCAACATAATTTTCTTGCAAAAAAAAAAATGTTTTCATGTAAACAAAAAGTGTCAAAAAGGGCTTTGTCTTCAAGTGGTTAGAAGAGTGGATGTAAGCTTCCTAATGTTGTGTATAAAATGCCAGAACAGTTCAAAACCCCCCAAATGACCCCATTTTGGAAAGTAGACACCCCAAGCTATATACTGAGAGGCATGTCGAGTCCATGGAATATTTTATATGTTGACACAAGTTGCGGAAAAAAGACAATTTATTTATATTTTTTATTTTTTTTGCACAAAGTTGTCACTAAATGATATATTGCTCAAACATGCCATGGGCATATGTGGAATTACACCCCAAAATACATTCTGTTGCTTCTCCTGAGTACGGGGATACCACATGTGTGAGACTTTTTGGGAGCCTAGCCACGTACGGGACCCCAAAACCAAGCACCGCCTTCAGGCTTTCTAAGGGTGTAAATTTTTGATTTCACTTCTCACTGCCTATCACAGTTTCGGAGGCCATGGAATGCCCAGATGGCACAAAACCCCCCAAAATGACCCCATTTTGGAAAGTAGACACCCCAAGCTATTTGCTGAGAGGTATGGTGAGTATTTTGCAGATCTCGCTTTTTGTCACAAAGTTTTGAAAATTGAAAAAAATATATATATTTTCTTTCTTCATTTTCAAAAACAAATGAGAGCTGTAAAATACTCACCATGCCTCTCAGCAAATAGCTTGGGGTGTCTACTTTCCAAAATGGGGTCATTTGGGGGGGGTTTGTGCTATTTTGGCATTTTATGGCCTTCGAAACTGTGATAGGTAGTGAGGAGTGAAATCAAAAATTTGCGCCCTTAGAAATCCTGAAGGCGGTGCTTGGTTTTCGGGGGCCCGTACGCGGCTAGGCTCCCAAAAAGTCCCACACATGTGGTATCCCCGTACTCAGGAGAAACAGCAAAATGTATTTTGGGGTGCAATTCCACATATAACCATGGCATGTGTGAGCAATATATCATTTAGTGACAACTTTTTGTAATTTTTTTTTTTGTCATTATTCAATCACTTGAGACAAAAAAAAAAATATTCAATGGGCTCAACATGTCTCTCAGCAATTTCCTTGGGATGTCTACTTTCCAAAATGGGGTCATTTTGGGGGGTTTTGTACTGCCCTGCCATTTTAGCACCTCAAGAAATGAGATAGGCAGTCATAAATTAAAAGCTGTGTAAATTCCAGAAAATGTACCCTAGTTTGTAGACGCTATAACTTTTGCGCAAACCAATAAATATAAGCTTATTGACATTTTTTTTACTAAAGATATGTGGCTGAATACATTTTGGCCTAAATGTATGACTAAAAATGAGTTTATTCGATTTTTCTTATAACAAAAAGTAGAAAATATCATTTTTTTTCAAAATTTTCGGTCTTTTTCCGTTTATATCGCAAAAAATAAAAATCGCAGAGGCAATCAAATACCATTAAAAGAAAGCTCTATTTGTGGGAAGAAAAGGACGCAAATTTCGTTTGGGTACAACATTGCATGTCCGCACAATTTACAGTTAAAGCAGCGCAGTGCAAAATTCTGAAAACAGCTCTGGTCCTTTAGCTACCAAATGGTCCGGGGCTTAAGTGGTTAAAGAACTGGTCGGCAGAGACACCTTGTAAAAAGCTCTTGGCCAGGTTTCCGTTCCACGGGGAATGTTTGTTTGGGGATGATTTGGACAAGTACATCCAACAGATTTCTAATGGTAAAAGTACTTTCTTGCCAATTAAAAGGACATATAGACGTCCTTCTTTTAAATGTCCTGCCTCCCCAGTCCCGAGAACATTGGCCTCTAGACAGTCTCGACGGCCTCCCCGGTCAGGGTCCGGGGGAAAGACTCAGAGTCAAACCCAGGGATATAAAAACTCCTAGGGTCGGAAACCGTCCAAGCAGAACCCCAAGTCTGCCTTGTGAAGGGGCGCCCCCACTCAACTGGGTGGGGGGAAGACTTCTACTGTTCTCAGGAATTTGGCAGGAGGAGATTCAGGACCGTTGGGTCCTCTCCACGGTGTCTCTAGGGTACAAGTTAGAATTCCAGAACTACCTCCACCTTGGTTTCTAAGGTCAAAAGGATACGGTAAAGAGAAGATCTCTCTTTTTGGCTTTGGATCATCTGTTGTCCCAAAGGGTGATCATGGAGGTCCCCGTAAAAAAACAAGGTTTAGGGTTTTATTCAAACCTCTTTACAGTGCCAAAACCAAATGGGGACGTCAGACCTATTCTGGATCTCAAGGGTCTAAACCGGTTCCTAAACATCCGCTCCTTTCGGATGGAGTCAATCCGATCGGTGGTCTCCATCCTTCAGGGTGGATAACTACTTCCGTCTATCGATATAAAGGACGCAAACCTTGGACAGAGGCGTGGCTGTGGACGTGGTATACTTGGATTTTGCAAAAGCGTTTGATACAGTTCCCCACATACGGCTCATGTGTAAGGTAAAGTCTACAGGATTGGAAATATCAGTTTGTAAATGGATAGAAAACTGGCTAAAAGACAGAATTCAGAGAGTAGTAGTTAATGATTCTTACTCTGAATGGTCTAAGGTTATCAGTAGTGTACCCCAAGGTTCAGTGCTGGAACCCTTACTTTTTAATATCTTTATAAATGATATTGGGTCTGAGATCAAAAGTAACATTTCTGTCTTTGCAGATGACACCAAGCTATGCAGTGGAATGACGTCCTTGCAGGATGTCTCCAATTTACAAGCCGACCTCGATGCCCTGTCTAATTGGGCGACTATGTGGCAGATGAGGTTTAATGTTGATAAATGTAAAGTTATGCACTTGGGGGCTAAGAATATGAATGCATCATACATACTAGGGGGAATACAACTGGGGGGATCCGTAGTGGAAAAGGATCTGGGGGTTTTGGTAGATCATAAGCTCAATAATGGCATGCAATGCCAAGCTGTGGTTTCCAAAGCGAGCAAAGTCCTTTCTTGTATTAAGAGAGGTATGGACTCCAGAGAGAGAGACATCATTTTGCCCCTGTACAAATCATTAGTAAGGCCTCATCTGGAATACGCAGTTCAGTTTTGGGCATCAGTTCTCAAAAAGCATATCGGGGAACTGGAGAAAGTGCAGAGAAGGGCAACCAAACTGATGAGAGGCATGGAGGAGCTCAGCTATGAAGAAAGATTAGAGGAGCTGAATTTATTCACTCTTGAGAAGAGGAGAATAAGGGGGGATATGATTAACATGTACAAATATATAAGGGGTCCATATATTGATCTTGGTGATGAGTTATTCACTTTACGGTCAACACAGAGAACAAGGGGGCACTCTTTACGTCTAGAAGAAAAAAGATTTCATCTCCAAATGCGGAAAGGTTTCTTCACAGTAAGAGCTGTGAAAATGTGGAACAGACTCCCTGCAGAGGTGGTTCTGGCCAGCTCAGTAGATTGCTTTAAGAAAGGCATGGATACTTTCCTAAATGTACATAATATAACTGAGTACTAACAGTTCTAGGTAAAGTTGATCCAGGGTAAATCCGATTGCCTCTCGGGGGATCAGGAAGGAATTTTTTCCCCTGCTGTAGCAAATTGGATCATGCTCTGCTGGGGTTTTTTGCCTTCCTCTGGATCAACTGTGGGTATAGAATTGGGTATATGGGATTGCACGATATTTTTTTTATTTTTATGGTTGAACTGGATGGACTTTGTCTTTTTTCAACCTGACTAACTATGTAACTATGTAACTATGCATATCTACACCCATTTTTCCTGTTCATCAAAGATTCTTGCGGTTCGAAGTGGAGCATCACCACTACCAGTTTGTAGCCTTGCCCTTCGGGCTGGCCACTGCTCCTCGAGTGTTCACAAAGATTCTAGCCCCTCTCTTAGCCAGACTAAGACCTCAGGGTGTATCGATAATGGCATACTTGGACGATCTGCTGCTGCTGGATCGGTCAGTGGTCAGCCTAAACGTGGCTGTGCACAGCACGGTCAGGTATCTAGAGTCTCTCGGTTGGATTCTCAATCTAGAAAAATCAGCTCTGCAACCGGTAAAAAGGCTGGAATATTTAGGACTGGTCATAGACACAGAACAAAAGAATGTTTTTTTTGCCCAAGGCAAAGGTCACTTCCTTAAAAGAACTGATCCACATAGTCAGGTCGAGGAAAGATCCATCTATTCGCCTTTGCATACGGTTATTGGGGAAGATAGTGGCCTCATTCGAAGCCGTCCCTTATGCCCAATTTCATTCAAGGATATTGAAAAACTCCATCCTCTCCACTTGGAACAAGAAGGTCCAAGCCTTGGACTTCCCGATGGCTCTATCTCCGGTGGAACGTCAAAGCCTCTGTTGGTGGTTGGTTCCCAGCAATCTACTAAAAGGAAAATCCTTCATCCCAGTATCCTGGAAAGTGGTGACAACAGACGTCAGTCTTCTAGGTTGGGGAGCAGTCCTGGGGGGAAGGACGCTCCAGGGCAAGTGTGTTTAATTGTCGAAAGGACCTTGCTCATCAACATCCTGGAAATACGGGCGGCCCGTTTGGCCCTGTGGGCCTGGACGTCCGAATTACAGGGTTACCCTTTCAGGATTCAGTCTGACAATGCCACAGCTGTGGCTTATATCAATCACCAAGGGGGCACCAGAAGCCACGCTGCCCAGAGGAAGGTGGACCAGATCCTGATCTGGGAAGAGGCATGTTCCTTGCATATCTGCAATCTTTATTCCAGGAATAGAGAATTGGCAGGCGGACTTCTTAAGTCGCCAGCAACTGTCTCCAGGGGAATAGTCTCTTCACCCCGACATCTTTCTAACCATATGTCAAAGATGGGGGACCCAGTACATAGATCTCTTGGCGTCCAGGTTCAACAAAAAGCTGGACAACTTTGTGTCCCGGACAAGGGACCCACTCGCATACGGAACAGATGCGTTGGTAACTCCTTGGGATCAGTTTTCGCTGATTTATGCGTTTCCCCCGATTAAACTGTTGCCACGACTTCTTCGAAGGATCAGGATGGAAAGAAAGCCGGTAATTCTTGTTGCACCGGCATGGCCCAGGAGGTCCTGGTACGCAGAAATTGTAAGGATGTCCGTGGAAGATCAATGGACCCTTCCGCTTCGACCAGACCTACTCTCTCAAGGCCCGATATTCCATCCTTCCTTACGAACTCTAAATTTGACGGCTTGGCTATTGAAACCCACATCCTAAAGAATAGGGGACTCTGGTTCGGTGGTATCTACCCTAATTAATGCAAGAAAGCCGGTCTCCAGACTCATATACTATAGGGTCTGGAAGGCATATGTGGCTTGGTGTGAATCCAGAGGTTGGCATCCTTGTAAATATGTCATAGGTAGAATTCTTGACTTTCTACAATTGGGGGTAGACATGAAGCTAGCCTTAAGTTCTATCAAGGGTCTCATTTCGGCCTTGTCTATATTTTTTCAGAGGCCATTAGCCACACACCCTTTAGTTCGAGCTTTCCTACAGGGAGTAACACAAATCAATCCTCCGGTTAAGCCCCCCTTGTGTCCATGGGATTTAAACCGGTTTCTATCGGCGTTGCAAAAGCAGCCCTTTGAACCTTTACTTCATTCTCCTTTATTCCTTTTGTCTAGGAAGTTGGCTTTTCTGGTAGCCATATCTTTGGCTAGAAGGGTTTCAGAATTAGCTGCTCTCTCTTGTAAAGAACCGTATTTGATTATTCATGAGGATAGAGTAGTTTTACATCCTCATCCGGCCTTTCTCCCTAAAGTAGTGTCAAGTTTTAATTTGAACCAAGACGTGATTCTTCCTTCTTTTTCCAGAACCTCGTTATGCAGAAGAATAGTCATTACATTCCTTGGATGTAGTGAGAGCAGTTAAGCTCTATCTTTAAGGCTACTGCTCAGATTCGGAAAACTGATGTTTTATTTGTGCTGCCAGAAGGTCCCAGGAAGGGTCAGGCAGCATCAAAATCCACTATTTCAGGGTGGATTCGACAGGTCAATGTTCAAGCCTATGGTTTAACCACTTAAGCCCCGGACCATTTGGTAGCTAAAGGACCAGAGGTGTTTTCAGAATTTTGCACTGCACTGCTTTAACTGGAAATTGTGCGGACATGCAATGTTGGTTGTACCCAAACGAAATTTGCGTCCTTTTCTTCCCACAAATAGAGATTTATTTTAATGGTATTTGATTGCCTCTGCGATTTTTTTTTTTGCGATATAAACGGAAAAAGACCAAAAATTTTGAAAAAAAATTATATTTTCTACTTTTTGTTATAAGAAAAATCGAATAAACTAAATTTTAGTCATACATTTAGGCCAAAATGTATTCAGCCACATGTCTTTAGTAAAAAAAATGTCAATAAGCGTATATTTATTGGTTTGCGCAAAAGTTATAGCGTTTACAAACTAGGGTACATTTTCTGGAATTTACACAGCTTTAAATTTATGACTGCCTATCTCATTTCTTGAGGTGCTAAAATGGCAGGGCAGTACAAAACCCCCCCAAATGACCCCATTTTGGAAAGTAGACACCCCAAGCTATTTGCTGAGAGGCATGTTGAGCCCATTGAATATTTTTTTTTGTCCCAAATGATTGAATAATGACAAAAAGAAAAAAAAAATGTACAAAAAGTTGTCACTAAATTATATATTGCTCACACATGCCATGGTTATATGTGGAATTGCACCCCAAAATACATTCTGCTGCTTCTCCTGAATACGGGGATACCACATGTGTGGGACTTTTTGGGAGCCTAGCCGCGTACGGGGCCCCAAAAACCAAGCACCGCCTTCAGGATTTCTAAGGGCGTAAATTTTTGATTTCACTCCTCACTACCTATCACAGTTTTGAAGGCCATAAAATGCCAAGATAGCCCAAAACCCCCCCAAATGACCGCATTTTGGAAAGTAGACACCCCAAGCTATTTACTGAGAGGCATGTTGGGTTCATGGAATATTTTATATTTTGCCACAAGTTGCGGGAATATGACAAACTTTTTTTTTTTGCACAAAGTTGTCACTAAATGATATATTGCTCACACATGCCATGGGCATATGTGAAATTACACCCCAAAATACATTCTGCTGCTTCTCCTGAGTACGGGGATACCACATGTGTGGGACTCTTTGGAAGCCTAGCCGCGTACGGGACCCCAAAAACCAAGCACCGCCTTCAAGGTTTCTAAGGGCACAAATTTTTGATTTCACTCCTCACTACCTATCACAGTTTTGAAGGCCATAAAATGCCAAGATAGCCCAAAACCCCCACAAATGACCCCATTTTGGAAAGTAGACACCCCAAGCTATTTGCTGAGAGGCATGGTGAGTATTTTACAGCTCTCATTTGTTTTTGAAAATGAAGAAAGACATTTTTTTTTTCTTTTTTAAATTTCAAAACTTTGTGACAAAAAGCGAGATCTGCAAAATACTCAACATACCTCTCAGCAAATAGCTTGGGGTGTCTACTTTCCAAAATGGGGTCATTTGGGGGGGGGGTTTGTGCCATCTGGGCATTCCATGGCCTCCGAAACTGTGAAAGGCAGTGAGGAGTGAAATCAAAAATTTACACCCATAGAAATCCTGAAGGCGGTGCTTGGTTTTCGGGGTCCTGTACGCGGTTAGGCTCCCAAAATGTCTCACACATGTGATATCCCCGTACTCAGGAGAAGAAACAGAATGTATTTTGGGGTGCAATTCCACATATAACCATGGCATGTTAGAGCAATATTTAATTTAGTGACAACTTTTTGTAAATTTTTTTTTTCTTTTTGTCATTATTCAATCACTTGGGACAAAAAAAAAAAATATTCAATGAGCTCAACGTGCCTCTCAGCAAATAGCTTGAGGTGTCTACTTTCCAAAATGGGGTCATTTGGGGGGGGGGGTTGAACTGTCCTGGCATTTTATGCACAACATTAGGAAGCTTATGTCACACATCATCCACTCTTCTAACCACTTGAAGACAAAGCCCTTTCTGACACTTTTTAAAAAAAAATTTGCAAGAAAATTATATTGAACCCCCAAACATTATATTTTTTTTTAAAGCAAAGGCCCTACAGATTAAAATAGTGAGTGTTGCATTTTTTTTTTTCACACAGTATTTGCGCAGCGATTTTCCAAACGCATTTTTGGGGGAAAAACACCCTTTTTTAATTTTTAATGCACTAAAAAACACTATATTGCCCAAATGTTTGATGAAATAAAAAAGATGATCTTAGGCCGAGTACATGGATACCAAACACGACATGCTTTAAAATTGCGCACAAACGCGCAGCGGCGACAAACTACATTAATTTTTAAAAGCATTTAAAAGCCTTTACAGGTTACCACAATAGATTTACAGAGGAGGTCTACTGCTAAAATTACTGCCCTCGATCTGACCTTCGCGGTGATACCTCACATGCATGATGCAATTGCTGTTTACATATGACGCTAGACCGAAGCTTGCGTTCGCCTTTGCGCAAGAGCAGGGGGGGACAGCAGTGCTTTTTTTTTTTATTATTTATTTTGCTTTTTTATTTTATTTTTAAACTGTTCCTTCCATATTTTTTTTTTTTACCATTTTTATTGTTATCTCAGGGAATGTAAATATCCCCTATGATAGCAATAAGTAGTGACAGGTACTCTTTTTTTGAAAAAAATTGGGGGGTTAGACCCTAGATCTTTCCTCTGCCCTCAAAGCATCTGACCACACCAAGATCGGTGTGATAAAATGCTTTCCCAATTTCCCAATGGCGCTGTTTATATCCGGGGGGGGGGACATTCCCTCCCACTGCTTGTAAAAGCAGTCTAGAGGCTAATTATCTGCTAGAATTGCTTTTACATGAAAGCCGGCCACTGGCTGAAAAGAATGATACCAAGATGATACCTAAACCTGCAGGCATCATTCTGGTATACACATTCAAAGTCCAGCAACATACCAGTACGTTGCTGGTCCTTGTTGGACATGTATTGTAATCTTTTTTTTCATGCAGCCTGTTGGCTGAACGAAAAAAAGAGATTGATCGGTGGGTATGCCCACCATTAGAATACCTCCCTTCGTCCACCCACTTCTAATGATGGGCATACATGCACCATTTATATATGCCGAAGCATGGGGGCATCCTCCCGCAAAAAAGTTATGCAGCGTACACACGGTCGGACTTTTCCACGGGCAAGCCTTCGTCGGAATTTCGACCGTATGTACGCGGCATAAAAGGTTATGCTGCGTACACACGGTCGGACTTTTCCATGGGCAAGCCTTCGTCGGAATTTCGCCCGTATATACGTGGCATTAGGAGCAAAATCGCTCCTCCGCCCCTGCTGCCCCCATGCTTCGGCATATATGCTCTTTTTTTTTAACTGTGGTGGTGAAATCACCTCCTACAGCGTTGGAGTCATGGCTTTATGTATCGTGGGAGCAAACGCTGTTGCTGTCAAGATAAATAGATCCGCGCTGCAACTGAATGGCGTACCTGCTAAGCAAATGATGGTTAACATTAAAACAAAGTAACATTACAGTACAACAGTAAGACCTTACCATACCATACCTGCAAAGCAAATACCAAAACAAATCCTAGTAAAAAAGAAAACTTTTTTTAACGCAACCTGTGCCTAAAATATATATATGCCGAAGCATGGGGGCATCCTCCCGCAAAAAAGTTATGCCGCGTACACACGGTCGGACTTTTCCACGGGCAAGCCTCCATCGGAATTTCGACCGTATGTACGTGGCATTAGGAGCAAAATCGCTCCTCCGCCCCTGCTGCCCCCATGCTTCGGCATATATGCTCTTTTTTTAAAACTGTGGTGGTGAAATCACCTCCTACAGCACCGGAGTCACGGCTTTATGTATCGTGGGAGCAAACGCTGTTGCTGTCAAGATAAATAATTCCGCACTGCAGCTGAATGGCGCACCTGAAAACAAAAAATTACATACCTGAAAAGCAAGCATGATAAAACATTGCAGAATAGAATACAGTAAAAAAGAGCAGAACAATAGAGAGAAAATAGAGAGAGAGAGAGAGAGAGAGAACAATAAAACTACAACTATTTTTTTTTTTTTGTTTTATATTTTTTTTGTGTTTTGTTTTTTACGTTTTTTTTTCTTTTTTACACTTTTTTTTGTAACTTTAACAACTGTAATGGTTCGGGTCTCTCAAAATGTAATGGCATCTTGGGAGACCCTGTGTAAGTGTGTCCTAGTCTGTGAAATGCTGTACCCTACGCTAAAACTTCACTTTTGAGTGGTAGCGTTCAAAACATTCACCAAGGCAAAGACCAGGTTTGTCAGGACAGAGTGGACAAAAAACATGGGTGTCACGCCTAAATCCGCACTTGCTACAGACACGACATCTTTTTTGGGGGGTTCGTTGGGTAGGGGTACTCGGGAGGGCATACGGATAATGCCTCTCATGCAGCCGGCTTACTGCATTTGGTTGGGGATGGTGAGGTGCAGAACCGCCTGGATACAGGAGTTCTGTGACTATCTCATTCTGGAATTTTAGAAGAGATAAAGTCCCGCCTGAAGCTCTGTATAGCACATGAGTGTTCAGCAAAGCCAATTGGAATAAGGATAGAGACACTTTTTTGTACCAGCGTCTCGCCTTACGGTCAATTAGATACGGTGCCAACAACTGGTCGTTGAGGTCCACCCCTCCCATATTTTTGTTATATTCGTGGACACAGAGGGGTTTCTCCACAACACCAGTCGCCGTACGAATTTGGACTGTCGTGTCTGCATGAAGGGAGGTAAGAAGGAAAACATTCTTATTGTCCCTCCACTTCATAGCGAGCAAGTTATTACACTTCAAGCAGGCTCTCTCCCCCAGCCTAATGCCGCGTACACACGATCGTGATTCACGGCGGTGAAAACACCGCCGTGAATCACGGCATGAAAAAAAATGAGAAACGAGGGAACGGCATTTTCCCCCACACACGACCGTTTTTCCCGTCATTTTTTTCTTTGACGAGAAAAACGACCGTCTGTGGGCTCCGCGGCAGTGTCTCCCTATGGGAAAACTGCCGCGGAAAAAAATGATGGAAAAAACGATGAGAAAATTTAGAACATGTTCTAATTTTTCTCGTCGTTTTTCCTGCCGTTTTTCTCAACGAGAAAAACGTCATAAAGCCCACAGACGATCGTTTTTCTCGGCGAAAAAAAAAAATGTCATTTTTCCCGACGGGAAAAACGATCGTGTGTACGCGGCATTAGACGGGCATCTACAAGCCGCTGGGGAAAGCCCCAGCGATTAGGTCGCACGGTGCCACATGCTCCAATCTGATGATCAAACAAGTGACTAAACAGTGGCACGCTCGTGTAATAATTGTCCACATACAAGTAGTACCCCTTTCCGAATAAGGGTGACACCAAGTTCCACACTATCTTGCCAGCGCTCCCTATGTAATCCGGGCAGTTGACCGGCTCAACCTGACTATCTTTTCCCTCATAAACCGTAAAGCTCCATACATAGCCTGTTGCCCTGTCACAGAACTTATAGAGCTTGACCCCGTATCTGGCACGCTTGCTGGGAAGGTACTGCTCGAAAGAAAAGCGGCCAGAAAATTTAATCAGGGACTCATCAACGCAGACAACTTGATCGGGAATAAACAAGGCTGCAAAACGTTTGTTGAAGTGGTTTATGAGGGCCCGAATTTTATAGAGCCGGTCGTATTCAGGATCTCCACGTGGACGACAAAGTTCATTGTCGTTGAAGTGCATGAACCGCAAAATCTGCTCGTATTGTTTCCTGGGCATGGAGGCAGAGAACACGGGCATGTGGTCAATTGGGTGCGTGGACCAATAAGCACGCAATGACGGGAATTTATGTGTGCCCATGTTGAGGGAAAGGCCCAGAAAGGTCTTAAATTCGGAAACCATAATTGGTTTCCAATCTTTGGCAATGGAAGGCAACTGGGGGTTAGCGGCGATGAATTGACCAGCATAAATTACTCTGGTCCACAATAGATCTATAGAGACCTTCCGTGAAAAACAGCGAATAAAAATCAATTGGCATAAAATCAGCTGTTTCCACCTGAATACTGGGTTGGGCAGTGAATGGGGGAAGTATGGGTTCTGCAGAAGTGGTTGGGACCCAATCAGGATAGGCGAATTCTGCAGGAAGGGCACTATGGGCACGACGGGCCTGCCTTTGTCTTCTTGTGGCAGCGGGACACTACTTGTGCTTGCCACCTCGCCAGCTTGAACTGCACTTATGGGACTCGCCACGTCACCAAGTGTTACTGCAGTGCTGGATGTACGCCCAGGCTGTACTAGGCCGCTGGTGCTTGCCAATTCACCAGAAGGAATAGCGGCGCTAGTACTACTCTGCTCCATGATACGAGAGACCTGCGGTTCTTGCTCCTCAACAACCTCAGAAGATCGGGATCGGGTACGCCTGACCTTAGCAGGGACCTCACCTTCGTCGTCAGAGCTATCTGACGTGGAGCCGCTGACTTCACTGTCTTCTACGGGAAGATATTCTGAGCCTGAATCTGACAGATACGTGACCTCCTCTTCACTATCTGTCATGCTCAGAATCTCGTAGGCCTCTTTACTAGTGTACCTTCGTCTTGCCATTTTGGGCTCTAAATTTAGGGGTACACTAGTAAGATTCACAGGTAAAAAAAGCACCTGACTGTCAGCAAATGTATCAAACGCTACCAAAAAAACTGTTAGCGATCGCAGGGATTAGGACTGTCTCTGCGAACGCTGCAGTTATGTGTGTTGTGTTTGGTAAGTGACAGTGATCGATCGATACTGCACTTGGGTGGGCTGGGCTGGGCGGAGGGGCTAAACGCAGGTGCTAGCAGGTATCTGGGCTGATCCCGCTAACACTGCATTTTTGGGAACCCTAAACCGCTGGGGACGCTAGTATAGATCTGATCAGATCAGATATTGATCTGTTCAGATACTATACCACTAAGGGATGTGTATGCTTTGCGCGTGGGTGTTAGCGTTACTGGCACTAACCTGACGCTGCCTGGGGCGACGCAGACCCTCTCTGGCGCTAAAACCTAATTGATATCAGCCGCCGGGCGATCAGGGGGTTAAACCTTTATTGGGTTATATACGGCGGGTGCCCTGATGCTATAAAAAGCAAACTAACCAACCAGCGTCACCCGTAAAACTTATATGGTGATCACTGGTGAAAGGGTTAACTAGGGGCAATCAGGGGGTTAAAACCTTTATTAGGTTATATATGGGGGTACCTGACGCTATATAAAAACCTGACGGGTAACCTAAAAAACGAAATAACTAACTGGCTAACCAGTGTCACCAGTAAAACTTATACGGTGATCACTGGTGAAAGGGTTAACTCTAGGGGCAATCAGGGGGTTAAAATAATATATGGGGGTACCTGACGCTATAAAAACCTGCGGCGAAACTAAAAATAAATACCGTATTTATAGGCGTATAACACGCACAGGCCTATAACACGCACCCTAACTTTAAGAGGGAAGTTTCAGGAAAAAAACTTTCCACAGCCCCCTGCGTATAACACGCAGGCACAGTTTACCCTCTATTTTCAAGGTAAAAAAGTGAGTGTTATACGCCAATAAATACAGTAACTGGCCATCTAGGGCACCACCGGCACTAAATACAGCGATTGGAAATACGATCGCTTAGTGACGCTGGCGTTAGGGGGTGAAAGGGTTACCTGGGGGGGCGATCAAGGGGTTAAACCTTTATTAGGGGGGGTTAGGGGGCTACCCTGGACCTAAAGGGGCCTAAACCTAACTGCCCTGCAACTTTTTACTGTCACAAATGACACTGATTGCAGTGATCAGTAAAAAAATGACCACTGCAAATGGTGCACTGTGACTGAGGGTACTGGGGGTGATCTGGGGGGTGATCTGGGGGTGACTGGGGGGTGAAAAGTGTGCCTACGTGTACTGGTGTCAGTGGGCTGTTGGTGCACTTACTGTGAGATGTCTTCACTCCTTGCGCCGGATCGAAAAGACCGACACGAGGAGAGATGACATCACTTCCTCTGCCTGTGTTTACATTTACACAGCAGAGGAAGGTTTTCATTCGCCGGGAGCGATCGCGAGGGGGTGGCCGGAATCGAACGGCCGTCCCCTCATCTCGGATCGCTCCCCAACGGAAAATGACCACTCACTGTATAGGAGGGGGGTCCGATTGGACCCCCTAACTATACAAAGGCGATCACGTAGATATACGTGATTGTACCTGTCGGTGCCATTCTGCCGACGTATAATTACAGTGGGCGGTCGTTAAGTGGTTAAAGGGGAAGGTTCCCCCGTTTAAAATTAAAGCACATTCTTCCAGGGCAGTCAGTGCTTCTTGGGCAGTGCATCACCAGGCTTCCATGGCTCAGATCTGGCTCAGATCTGCAAGGCCGCAACTTGGTCTTCAGTCCACACATTCACTAAATTCTATCAGTTGGATGTGAGGAGACATGAGGACACCGCCTTTGGGAGCAGTGTACTGCAGGCTGCGGTATAGGTCCTCACGTCTGATGGCGCCCATCTTTTGTAATTGGAGTCTCCCTCCCCTCATTGGGCATTGCTTTGGGACATCCCACATAGTCATTACTATGTCGCTCTGTGTCCCGTGATGTACGAAAAAGAAAATAGGATTTTTATAACCGCTTACCTGTAAAATCCTTTTCTTGGAGTACATCACGGGACACAGAGCTCCCACCCCTCTCTTTTTATGGGATGCTTATTGCTTTGCTACAAAACTGAGGTACTCCCAGAATGGGAGGGGCTATATAGGGGAGGGGACTTCCTGTCATGGGTGTGCCAGTGTCCATCGCCTGAAGGTAGACCTATATACCCACATAGTCATTACTATGTCGCTCTGTGTCCCGTGATGTACTCCAAGAAAAGGATTTTACAGGTGAGCTGTTATAAAAATCCTATTTTTCTCACCTAAACACAATCATCCAAGTGATAGGCTTGCTTTAAAAAGGACTTTGTTAAAAAAAAAAAAAAACTTTTGTGTGAAGGCACTGGTGGAAGCTGTTATTCTTGCCCTCTCAGCCTGCATGTTACTGTAGTGTTCACCCCCAAAAGGGCCCGCTGATTTGTCCCAGGTCCCTTTCCCAGATTAGTGCAATAGCAGCCAGGCACACAGCAACAGTCACTCTTCTTGCTCACTGAACAGTTTAGGGCAGGGGACTCAAAACTTTCTAAACAAAGGACCACTTTACTGTTCTTCAGCCTTTAGGGAGGGGGTGCAGATTGTGCCCAGTGGGAGTAAACAATGCCCCATTTTTGGTATTGGGGGGAGAAATAGTGTCAATGGGAGGAATAGTGCCCCACTGTTGGTGTCGGTGGGAGGAATAGTGCCCCACTGTTGGTGTCGGTGGAAGGCATAGTGCCCCACTGTTGGTGTCGGTGGAAGGCATAGTCCCCCACTGTTGGTTTCGGTGGCAGGAATAGTGCCCCATTGTTGGTGGCAGATAAAGGCAAGCAACGGGCCGCACAAGGCCCCCGGGCCACAATTTGGACACCACTGTTATATAACATGGGTTCCCAGGGTAGATGGAAAGCTACACCATTTGGGTGAAACTTGCATGACACTTACCTAGCTGCCAAAGGGCTTTTAATCTAGGGATGGTGAAAAACACTGATATGGTCATAATCGGGTAAATGGAATAGCCATTTACTTATCAAACATTTATTCATGATTATCAAAGCATGTGTTTCTGATTTGCTATATATATATATATATATATATATATATATATATATATATAATGTGTGTGTGTATATATGTGTATGTGTGTGTGTATATATATAAAACTTGACTGTGTTCAAAGGCTATATTAAGCAAGTTTGAGTCACAGGATGTAGCAACTGTTTTTGTTTGTGGTCAAATGCCATTCACACCTCCAGCTATGAATAAGGTTCATTTGTGGCATTTTCCCAGAGAATCCTGGAAGTAACATATAGGTGCTAAATGACCATCTGTTTTTGAATGTAAATAAACAAATTAAGGATATCAAGAGGAGCATTCAAGGCTCCTCCCCCTTTAAAACATATAAATTGTATTGCTCTGCCTAGCTAGTCAGAACAATTATTTTCAACGTATCACCATGTACTGTATTGTTCTCTCTGCCTATGGCTAAAACTATAGGCTTCAATATTAAATACATATTTTTGAATGTGGTTCAGCAGTCAACATGTTATTGGAAACCCCAAGTTCTGGGATTTCCATATCAATTGGTCCTTCGAAGCCGGAAATGATAACTCTACAGACATCGCTAAGGAATGGAACAACACAAGCTGGGAATTCACTTCTGCTGGTCAAGAAGAAACAGTTTTTAAAGAGTTTTTCAATGTGCTCAGTATGGTGAAGTACAACTGTCTTGCAAGACAAAAGGGGAACTTATAAAAAAAAATTGTTGTTTTTTTTGAGCTGCTCATTTTTAACCATGGTGAATAATAGTTAAATTCTATAGTAATGGTATACCATACATAAAATCCACCTGTAGTAATAGTTTGACGTCACAAATTTTTGGTATTAGAAAAAGTGCACTGTTAAAATATTTAAGAAAGAAAATGATCAAAATGCTTACTTATTCATGAGGATAGAGTCGTTTAACGTCCTCATCCGGCCTTTCTCCCTAAAGTAGTGTCAAGTTTTCATTTGAATATCTCTAACCTTTGGTTTATTTTTAGGAGGAAAATATAATGTGTTTTGTTACTAAAATTTTGATGCTTATTTCTCAGATTAAGTTCTATGTCCTCGGTCGATTTATTTAAGGTCTTCAGAACAGAAGGAGACCACAGCCTTCAAAGACAATCCCCAATAGAAGTATTGTTCTAAAGTGTTTCTATTTTCATATGTAAACATTTATGGGTTTCACTCCCCCCACTAGCTAAATATTGATGCAGTCATCCAAGTCTGTACTGCCCTTAGCAGTTTCTTGTTCCTATTTACAGTATGAGGTGCTAAAAAAAGATTTGTTGTATCTGACGGTGGGGTGGCTCTTGACATCTAATGTAAGGGGAAGGGATGCGCTGGACATCTAATATTACAGATGCTACCGGCCCCTTTGGAGGACAATCATAATGCTGATGCGGCCCGTGATGAAATTGAGTTTGACACCCCTGCCCTAGATAATTAAGCATCTCCTGTCCTAGGGCCACGTTTCCACTATAGTGACCCCCAAAAAGTCACATGATTCAGAGACTCTGGAGTGTGACTTTGTTCCAACTTTACAGTCTCTATATCAGGGTTACATTGAAGGTCGCAACAAGGTAATGCAGGAACCTTTTAAAAGTCGCTGCAACTTTAAGTCGCAATAGTGGGTACTGAGCCTTATACAGGTTTTGTATATTATTTTATGATGAAAAGTTTTATTAAGATTGAATTGAATAATTGTTGCTCTAGTGTAAACACCTACGAAAAAAAAAAAGAGTAATGAGTGTATTACTACATGTATGTCAGTGTCACTACATTGAGTGTTAAGATTACTTGGGTATTAAGAATTTAAATTAGACCTATGTCTCAGATCTTCAGCTTTTCTACAGATCTGTCTCCTCTATTACCAAAAGATCAGCAGGTATGCTGGTATTGTGTTGGCATCTAGTTTCATTGCTTTAACTTATAAGGTCCGCGGTTGTATCTTGTCCCACAAAACTTGTGTTTAAGACTAGTTAAACCTCCTGTTAATTGAATTAGCTACATGCCCAGCCAGTACTGCCTTTTCAAGCTGTAGCACATTGCCTTAGGCTTTGCATAATAATGTCCCAAGCAAGTCTGTCTTTGTAAGTCTCCAAGTGTATTTTAAGCCAGTTTCCTGTTCGGGGTCACAATGCAACTTCACTTCTCTTATAGATTCCTGTGTGACTATTTGCATGGCTACTCATTTCTAGCTGTATTATATGTCTTTGTGTATCTGTCCCCAATGTCTGTGTGTGTCCAAGCACACACCTGTCAGCTTGAATTATGTACTCCCTACTGTCTTTAGTGATCCCAGCATCTCAGCGCTGCAAGGGATTCTCATTTGTCCATTGGCCTTAGTTCTAGGTATCTGCCTGCTTGGGTGAGTAAGATGGCCGCAACCGGGGATCTATCTGACAAGGCAGTTCCTTAGACTCTGCGCCTCAGCCCTTTCAAGGGCCCTCACCATTGTTGCATGTGCGGACATGCTGCATTCTCCCCAGATAGTACCATTAGGTATCCTTCCTGCCTTAGGATCCTTGTATACATCAACTGTATCTTGTGTATCTGACCTCCTGTGAACCCTGAAACCCAGTGCTGCAAGTGGTTCTTACTAGCATTTTGTTTCCTTCCTGAACCCTAGTGCTGCACTATACTCCTGTCATTCCTGTATTCTGTGCTCTCTTGTCTATGTTCCTGTAGGATCACTGATCCAAGCCATACGTGATAGCCCCCCTTCTGAGAAGCCTATTGTTCATGATAAATGTTTTATTGAATTCAGGATAATGTGGACAGTTTAGTTTAGATGACAGTTGAATAAAATTTTATACTAAATGAGAATGGTTTCTCCTTGTATTAAGATGTTTTTCATTTCTTCTAGGTCTTATTACCTCTAGAACATAGATTTACTTCAGCAGTAAAAAAACTCACGGCTATATGGGCATTTTTGTTAGTGATTTAATGTTGGACCAACAATCTGAGTGACACCATCTTAAAAAAAAAAAATCCTCCCTCATTCCTTGGCTTTATGACATCAGCCACAAACATCATTGATGGAAAAGAGTGCTTTCAAAAGCTTGTGTCTGAAGAACTTTGATACTTATCATGTCAGCTGTCTGAAAAAGTCAATGCTCAGTTTTCTATAATTGCAAAAAGGTCTGCACACCTACCGGAAGTCTCTTGTCATGTGGATAATCCTGAAGAAAAGAAGATTATGTATGAACATTGCATGCGTTCTTAAGGTGTTTTAGTGGAGTCTTATGGAGGAATAGCTGTCACAGTTACAGCGGAGGAATCAACTAAAGACTTGGCGTTCATACATTGTTAGACCAACGTGTAATTTTTATTTTTAGACATTTTTGTATTTTTTTGTTTAGCCTTAACAAAGCAAAATTAGATTTTTCTGCAGAAGTAAATTGGGTACACAAATTTGAAGGAATATGAACTAAAAAAATAAATACATAAATATTTAAAGTAAGTTTAGGCAGTTAGAGGGAGATGTTGGAATTTAAAAGCGATTGATAGGAATTGTAATTGTATCTGCTTTTCTTTAAAATTACATTTATGTTAGGTTTTGTATGTGTTATGAGACTTAGTTTTTCCCATCTTCCCCACTATCATGACTATTAATGTTCACATCTAGTTAGGCCCTATACAACTTTAACTGTCACCAAAATAATCTCTACACTGAATAGTCAAAAACCCAACTGTCCACAACCAGTGAATGATTTTTTTGTTATAGTGCTGTTATGTTTTGTTAGTTATGTTGTCAATTTTTAATTTGACCAAGAGATGGGATTGATCGGGTAAATGGAATAGACATTTACTTATCAAACATTTATTCATGATTATCAAAGCATGTGTTTCTGATTTGTTATATATATATATATATATATATATATATATATAGCGGCCTTCACCCTCACCCCCTTCTTTATCGGTTACTCTGGCTCTGGTCTAGGGGTACCTTGGAGGGGAGAGCGAGGTGCGCCACGGCCCATGTCCTCTCGATTACAGCATGTAGAGGTGAAGGCCAGTATCTAGTTGTATTCGGGCCTGTGTATACGCTTAGAGCCAAGTCTGTTCTGCTGATAACCCCCTTTGCTCCCAGTAATTGGAGTACCACATACTGAAAAGGTCCAACACTTATTTATCCCATAACGGCAAACAAATAGTCCTTTGCGAGCAGACAGTTTGAGACCCATAGAACAGTTCAGTATTGGTGGAGAGTAGGTCAAGGCACAATCCTCAAAGAAAAATTAACCGTTGAGGTTTCACCAACGGTTGCTAAGCTCAGTGGCTGTTAAATGGAATTTTTGGCTTCAGAGTCTCTTCCAGCGACTCTAGTGAACAGGAACTGGAGTCACCTTCGCTACTTTGCAGCCCCTGTCAGGGGGAAGACATCCCTCCAAGGGAGTTACCAGAGGCCCCGTCGTCACCGGGTTAATGCTGTACCGGACTATCCGGAAGGATTACACTCCCCGGCCTCCTCGCCTCAGATACGGGTCCCAACACCTTAGGGCCCCTCGGACTCCTCCACCCTCGCGGAACCCAGTCGAAGTTCCTGGGCCCCAGGCTCTGGCAGTAGTACCTCACCCCAGGCTTAAGGTGCCTGGGATGGACTCTATCTCTCGCTCTGGCCAGGTCAAGGGCACCTGGGCCCGGAACTCCGGAACGCCAGCACCCAGGCTGAAGGTGCCTGGGTGCGGCCGCGTCCTCCAACTCTGAACCCAAGGTCAGGGCGTCCGCCCCTTTTATCTCCTCTCCCTTTGCGTCCCAGCGAGTTCCCCGCCCCGCTGCACCGGTGCCAGGAAAGGACAAAAAGGCACAGTCTTGCGGTGCAGGTTCAACTCCGGCCCAGGGCGACAGCGCCACCAGCAGGCCACAGGAAACCCTGCACCACCAGAGTCCTCCAAGAACCACAAAAAGGGATTCTCAGATTCCCTAACAATTAGTACATCTGGGTTAAATAACCCAGATGCTCCCCCCCAATTTAAATACCCGCTACACTCTCCTCCCTGTAATTTTGACACTGGTCCCCAGTGTCTGGTGCAAACCCACGTCTCCCAAAAAATGGCAGCATAAGTCTGACCCAGAGACCAACTACACAATTTGACCCTGAATTGTGCCAAGACCTAAAATGGGAAAGGGAGAATATAAAACAGTAAAACTTTTAGTAATACACTTCTGATATTTACAAATGCATCATCCTCCCCCTGACTATCTAAGGACCACCCATACTCAGTAGCCTTGACAGACGAATCTCCTGCAGAGGGGAAAAAAAAAACATCCTAACACAATGGGGCTGATTTACTAATAACAGTGCGCTGCGCTGGTTCTAACCTTAATTGGTGCGCCAGATAACTCCTTCACTGGGCGCAGGAAGCAGCGGCGCACTGTTATAGTAAATAGAAATGTCAGCGGCGCTCTATTGAAAATGAATGGTTCCCTATGGGAGCCCATTGATTTGAATAGAGGTCACCCGGGAAGTCGGATCCGACTTGCGGGCGACTCGTGTGCCGGCTGACACAGGGACAGCGCGACTTTGCGAGGCGATCTGGACACGACCTGAGCGTGCAGCAGCCGCTCAAGTCGTGTCCTAGAGGCGACTAGCCGGCCGAGAATGTGTCCAGCGCGACGTCATCGCGCTGGTCCTCGGCAGCCTCGCTGTCCCATGTTTGGTATGAATCATGAAGGGGAACTCCAGGCCAAATTTTAATGAAAAAACCGGCATGGGTTCCCCTTCAGGAGCATACCAGGCCCTTAGGTCTGGTCTGGATTCTAAGGTGAACCCCCTAAGCCGAAAAACGGCGTGGGGGTCCCCCCAAAATCCAAACCAGGCCCTTAGGTCTGGTCTGGATTCTAAGGTGAACCCCCTAAGCCGAAAAATGGCGTGGGGGTCCCCCCAAAATCCAAACCAGACCCTTATCCGAGCATGCAACCTGGCAGGCCGCAGGGGAAAAGGGGGGGACGAGAGCGGCCCCCCCTCCCTCCTGAACCGTACCAGGCCGCATGCCCTCAACATGGGGGGTTTGGTGCTTCGGGGCAGGGGGGCGACCTGCGGCCCCCCCACCCCAAAGCACCCTGCCCCCATGTTGATGGGGACAAGGGCCTCTTCCCGACAACCCTGGCCGTTGGTTGTCGGGGTATGCGGGCGGGGGGCTTTTCGGAATCAGGGTGCCCCCTTTAAAAAGGGGGCCCCCAGACGCCGGCCCCCCACCCTATGTGAATGAGTATGGGGTACATCGTACCCCTACCCATTCACCTGGTGGAAAAAAATTGCAATAAAAAACCACACAGCTTTTTAAAGTATTTTATTGCACAGCTCCGGGGGTCTTCTTCCGACTTCGGGGGTCTCCGGTGTCGTCGTCGTCGCCGCTCTCCGGTTTTCTTCTGCCGGGCCACCGCTAACTTCTTTAGCTCTTTTGCTAGCGGAGGCCCGGTCTTCTCCGTCGCCTTCTCCCCTCTTCTCCTCTCCGGTTCTTCCTTTCTTCTGCCGGGCCTCCGCTAACTTCTTTTAGCTCTTTTGCTAGTGGAGGTCCGGTCTTCTCCGTCGCCTTCTTCTTCTCCCGCTATCCGGTTCTTCTCCCGCTTCTTTCTTCTGCCGGCCCCTCCACTAACTTCTTTAGCTCTTTTGCTAGTGGAGGGGCCGGTCTTCTCCATCGTCGCCGTCTTCTTCTCTCTTCTCCTCCTCGATGTTGACTCGTCGCTTCCTCTCGCAGTAATACTAAATTTTCGGTCCGCAGAGATTAATATAGGCTTCTCATGACGTCACAGTCACATGTTCCGGGGCACATGGCCCCGGAGCATGTGAGTGTGACGTCATGGGAACATGTGACTGTGACGTCATGAGAGGCCTATATTAATCTCTGCGGACCGAAAATTTAGCATTACTGCGAGAGGAAGCGACGAGTCAACATCGAGGAGGAGAAGAGAGAAGAAGAAGACGCCGACGGCGACGACGGAGAAGACCGGCCCCTCCACTAGCAAAAGAGCTAAAGAAGTTAGTGATGGGGCCGGCAGAAGAAAGAAGCGGGAGAAGAACCGGGAGAAGAACCGGATAGCGGGAGAAGAAGAAGGCGACGGAGAAGACTGGGCCTCCGCTAGCAAAAGAGCTAAAAGAAGTTAGCGGAGGCCCAGCAGAAGAAAGGAAGAACCAGAGGGGAGAAGGCGACGGAGAAGACCGGGCCTCCGCTAGCAAAAGAGCTAAAAGAAGTTAGCAGAGGCCCGGCAGAAGAAAGGAAGAACCGGAGAGAAGAAGAGGGGAGAAGGCGACGGAGAAGACCGGGCCTCCGCTAGCAAAAGAGCTAAAGAATTTAGCGGTGGCCCGGCAGAAGAAAACCGGAGAGCGCGGCGACGACACCGGAGACCCCCGAAGTCGGAAGAAGACCCCCGAGCTGTGCAATAAAATACTTTAAAAAGCTGTGTGGTTTTTTTATTGCAATTTTTTTCCACCAGGTGAATGGGTAGGGGTACGATGTACCCCATACTCATTCACATAGGGTGGGGGGCCGGGATCCGGGGGCCCCTTTATTAAAGGGGGCTCCCAGATTCAGATAAGCCCCCCGCCCGCAGACCCCGACAACCAACGGCCAGGGTTGTCGGGAAGAGGCCCTTGTCCTCATCAACATGGGGGCAGGGTGCTCTGGGGTGGGGGGGCCGCAGGTTGCCCCCCTGCCCCAGAGCACCAAACCCCCCATGTTGAGGGCATGTGGCCTGGTACGGTTCAGGAGGGAGGGGGGGCGCTCTCTCGTCCCCCCTCTTCCCCTGCGGCCTGCCAGGTTGTGTGCTCGGATAAGGGTCTGGTTTGGATTTTGGGGGGTACCCCCACGCCGTTTTTTCGGCGTACGGGTTCCTCTTCAAATCCAGACCAGACCCAAGGGCCTGTTATGCTCCTGGAGGGGGAACCCATGCCGGTTTTTTATTTAAAATTTGGCCTGGAGTTCCCCCTCAAGATTCATACCAAACACAGTGCCTGCTATTGGCGGGGATCCAAGTCGGATCCCCGTTCATTGAAAGTCGGACATATGTCGGCTTCATGTCGCAAGGCAAAGTCGGATCCAAAGTAGGACAGATGTCGTGTCGCACTAGTGTGAACCCAGCCTAAATACAACTACACTGCTGCTCTCAGCTGCTCATATCACTCTGGTCTCACTAAATAGCTAAAATCGTAAATAATACTGTTTTTGGAGCTTAGGGCGGCTCCTTATCATATACATGCAAATGTGGTAAAACACGGCATGCAAACGCCACAAAGCGCGCCTTTCTAAACGCCACTTGCAACCTTACTTCAGAACACTTTGCACCAGCGTCCCGTCTACATGGGGCCTAAAAACGCCTATGCCATTTACAGCTCCAAAACGCCATGGTGGCCATGAGGCCATAGGCTAACATGGAGAGATGTTTTTAAGCTGCAAAAAACGCTCAAACAAGCGGTTGGAAAAACGTCCGTGTGCATGTAGCCTTATATTAACCACTTGCGCACTGCCCAGACCAAGTTTCACATTTCAGCGCTGATGCACTTTTAATCACAATTGCGCGCTCATACAACACTGTAACCCAATGAAAATGTTTTATTTGTTGGCACACAAATAGAGCTTGCTTTTGGTGCTATTTGATCACCTTTGTGTTTTATTTTTATTTTTTTTCTATAAATAAAAAAGACCGAGTTTAAAAAAAATAAAAAATGGATATTTTACCCACTTCAGCACTGGGCCTATTCTGGCACTTCTCTCCTTCATGTAAAAATCATAAATTTATGGCTATAAAATTACTTCAAAACACCAAACATTATATATTTTTTTGGAGCAGACACCCTAGGGAATAAGATGGCGGTCATTGCAAATTTTTATCTCGCTCGGTATTTGCGCAATAAATTTTCAAACGCCTTTTGTTTGCTAAAAATATTACAAAACAGTAAAGTTACGGACAATTTTTTGGTATAATGTGAAAGATGTTGTTATGCTGAGTAAATAGATACCTAACACGTCACGCTTTAAAATTGCGCACACACATGGCATGACACCAAACTTCAGTAATTAAAAATCTCCCTAGGCGATGCTTAATTTTTTTTTACACGTTACCATTTTGGCATTACAGAGGGGGTCTAGTGCTAGAATTGCTGCACTCGTTCTAATGCACGCAGCAATAACTCACATGTGTGGTTTGAACGGTGTTTACATATGTGGGCGGGACTTACGTGTGTGTTCGCTTCTGAGCGCGAGCTACCGGGGACATGGGCGTTTTTTCTTATTTTTGTTTTTGTTTTTGTTTTTTGTATTTCTTACTCTTTTTTAATTTTTTTAATTTTTGGGGATCTCTTTTATTCCTATTACAAGGAATGTAAACATCCCTTGTAATAGGAATGTGTGTGACAGGTCCTCTTTATGGAGAGATGCAGGGTCAATAAGACCCCGCATCTCTCCTCCAGGCTGGAAAGCATGATATTGTTCCAAAAAAATCACCAATCTCATGCTGACAGCCAAGATCACGGCTTGGTTAACATACGGGAACACGGCATGATGTCATAACGTCGTGCCCGCGCCTCCGACGGTCATAGAGATGACTGATGACCATCTGGTCACCAGTCATCTCCAAATCGTTCTCCGAGCCCCAGTTGGCACGGGAGAGCCCGGAGAAGCACCGGATGGCGGCAAGAGAGGGGGGGGGGACGTCCCCTCCCCCCGCCTATAAGAATGATCAAGCGGCGGAACTGCCACTATGATCGTTTTTATTGTGCACAGAATCGCCGGCTGAAAAGAATGATATCTGAATGATGCCTGCAACTGCAGGCATCATTCAGATGTCACCGCCCAAAACCAAGGATGTCATTTGACGGTGGGCGGTAGGAAACTGGTTAATATTTTAAAAAAAGGTAATTTTTCTTCTTCATTGATGTACACTGATGAGACTGCACTGATAAGGTGGCAAGGGTGGGCACTGAGAGGTGGCATTGCTCTTTAGCACTGGTGGGCAGTGAGAAGTGGCACTGATAGTTGGCAGTGATGGGCACTGATAGGCACTGGCAGCACTGCTAGGTGCCACTGATTGGCACCAGTGGTGGGCATTACTAGGTGGCACTGGCAGGGGCTACTAATTGTCACAGATGATGCAGAATTGCCTCTTCCTCTTCGGGCCCCATGTCCCTTGCACATAAGCCGGTGATTGCCTTTTTTTTATGCTCACGCTGTCAGCACAAGGAGAAAACAAAAACCATTACCCAGCTTTTGTTTACATCACGTGATCAGCTGTCATTTGCTGACAGCTGATCACATGGTAAAGGGCAGGGATCGGCCCCTTACTCGGATCTGTCATCACCCGAGTCACAGTGACTCTGTGACCACAGCGTGCGCAAAGGGGAGGACGTTTATTGACGGACTCCAGGCAATTGAGGACCATGCTGTGGCCGTCGATCAGTTATAGCGCTGATCTCAAGTGATTAAAGAGGGTCAAAATGGGCCATTGACATGCATCACAATTCAACTTAGGAATGAGTCTTTGAAAAGTTAAACTAAATAATTTGGCCACTTTATCCTTCCAAATAATTCACTTCCTGTCACATAGCCACACAGGAAGTAAGGGAAAATCCCTAACAATGTCTTTCCTTGGGGACACACAGGTCAGTCTAAATACTTTCCCCATTATGCACATTGCACTTGAGCATATTGCGGGGTACACCACAAATTATTAGGTAGTTTGGACTGTGGGGTTTATTTACTAAAGGCAAATCTACTTTGCACTACAAGTGCACTTGCTGTATATCTGAGGGGGACATGCAAGCCAAAAAAAATAAAAAACATCTTTGCTTTTACATGATTGTAACATCCAATCACCAGTACTTTCCCTCAGATTTTCAGCAGCTACACTTTTACTGCAGAGTGGATTTGTCTTTACTAAACCCCAAACTACCCAATGATTTGGGGTGTACACAACAAAGTGCTAGAGTGCAATTTGCTTAATGGGGACACTAGTTAGATTGATCTGTGTGTCCCCAAGAAAAGCCATTGGTAGGGTTTTACCTTCACTTCCTGTTTAGCTGTGTGACAGGAAGTGAAGCCAATGTTAAAAGGAGACAAAGGCCAAACTACAAAAAAATAAATAAAAAATAAATAAAAAAACACACACGCAGGGGTTCTAACACTTACTGCGTTTCCCTCAAAATGCCCACAATTAGAATTGTATGGCCTTGAGCTAGTTTTAAGTGCAGTGCTCTAAATCAGTGCTTCTCAAGTACCCCCAACAGGCCATGTTTGCAGGTTTTCCTTCATCTTGCACATGTGCTTTAAATCACAGTCAATGGTTTTGATTTTTGGACAGCAATTCTCGATAAGATAAATTCACAAAACATGTCCTGTTGGGGGTACTTTAGGACTGAGGCTGAGAACCACTGCAGTAAAAAAGGAAAATTGAATACTTTACCGCTCTGTATTTCATTTCCTGGTGACGCTCCATGGCAACACACAATACAATCCATGCATATGCTACCATGAAGGCACCAGATTAGACAAATCACACCTGTTTTGTTTTGACATGCCAATCAGCTGTCACATTTGTGGCAAAGAAAACACAAAACAAACATCAAAACTTTCCATCTAATTTTATTGTTCAACAAAACAAAAAGGGAAGGCAAAATAAAAAACATGGTCAATTTGAAACAGTTACAGACTCAACATCTTGAGCAATTTTTGGCCAAAAAAATGCAGCAGACAATTAAATCAAAGTGAACAAACAACACACATTAACAACATCAGAATTATTTCAGGGGAACATATCTCCCCCACACCAAAAATATACAATCCACATAAGTTAACCAATCACTTGTTTTGCAAAGACATAACAAATAAAATACATGTGTTACAAACTCGATAAGGACACCAACATGTACATTTTGCCCCCCACACACCAACACACACTTGCCTCTTCTCAAGGCAATCGACCGAATGCTCTGTGAGCTTTATATAACATATGTTTGTGTGCTAATGAGGCAATTGAAAACACATGCACAGTCCATGAAACACCCAGAATGCAAGTTCTCCCAATGTAGAGACTGAAATTCAAAGTGGGCACACCTGTTAAGATGTCCTTCAATTTCTAACCCATAAAAACACTCTCTGAGTGAGCATGCCCAGAAATATCCAGGCGCTGTTCACACACAAAAAGCACGCCAAAAAAAAATAACTGGCTGGGCATGTGCAGAACAACACCAATGCAGCTAGCAAAAAATAACCCCCCCCCTCCCCCCATCCAAAATTAAGCACATCATCCAGCATGCTACAAAATTAGAGATGGGACAATCACCCCTTCCCCCCACCAACAAATACTATTGCAGTCTATGGGAACTGACTTGTTAATTTTGCTAGTCCCCACTTGGCTGGCTTATCTTCTAGTTAATGGCCTTAAAATGGGGGCCCAGGTCCCACCCTAAGGGACATATATCAATGTCACCAATTTGGAAAACACCAAAAACAAAACAAGGAGAAGTGCCTTTAAATATGCCAAATTGCTTAAGGGCCATTTCACACCACATACAGTCCATTGCGTTTTTTATGCATCCAAAATGCATGGAAAGTTGGTTATATGGTTCTAAATGGCAGTGTTTGTTCCAGTGCGTTCCAGTTCCACCAAAAAAGTAGAACATGCTGCATTTTACCTGCACTGGACTGTACTGGAACGCATCAAAATGCATCATAAACGCACTGGAACGCACAGGAACACACCTAAATGCACCAAAAATGCACTGGAACACACTTGTCCTTATCTATGGTTAATAAAAAAGAGGGGTGAAAACAAAGCACTGGACTGCATCAAAAACTTACCAAAAATGCACCGGAACGCATGAAAAAAGTGTGTTGCAGTGCGTCTTTGGTGCATTTAGGTGCATTGCGGTGCATTCCAGTGCATTTTTGGTACGTTCCGTTGCGTTTTTGATGTGTTTTACTGGGGTCCAGTACAGTTTTGTACCTAAAAAATGCAGCATGACCAATTATTTTTTGGCTTTCTGAAATGCACTGGAACGGACTGCAGTGGTGTGAACTATGCCATTGGCATTAATGTGATCAACTTTCTTTGCGTTTTTCAGGCATCAAAAAAACGCACTGCACTGCATCCGGTGTGAACTGGCCCTAAATATCATCCCGGGGGGGTGTCTATAGTATGCCTGTAAAGTAGCACATGTTTTCCATGTTTATAACAGTTGGAGAGCAAAATAACATTTCTAAAGTAAAATAATAGTCATTTAAAAGTCCTTGCGGCTGTAATGAATTGCTGGTTCCTGTCAATACAGATAAAAGTCATTGAAAGTCTTTGCTAACCAAAAAAAAAATGCGTGGGGGTTCCCCCAAATTCCATAACCAGGCCCTTCAGGTCTGGAATGGATATTAAGGGGAACCCCGCTGCAAATTAAAAAAAAAAATTACGTGGGGTTCCCCCCAAATATCCAAACCAGGCCCTTCAGATCTGGCATGGATTTTAAGGGGAACTCCACCCCAAATGTAAAAAAAAAATGGCGTGGAGTCCCCCTAAAAATCCACACCAGACCCTTTATCCGAGCACATAACCTGGCCGGCCGCAGGGGAAGAGGGGGGGACGAGAGAGCGGCCCCCTCCCTCCTGAACCATACCAGGCCACATGCCCTCAACATGGGGAGGATGTCCCCATGTTGATGGGGACAAGGGCCTCATCCCCACAACCCTTGCCCAGTGGTTGTGGGGGTCTGCGGGTGGAGGGCTTATCGGAATCTGGAAGACCCCTTTAACAAAGAGGACCCCCAGATCCCGGCCCCCCCTGTGTGAAATGGTAATGGGGTACAATTGTACCCCTACCATTTCACAAGGAAAGTGTCAAAAATGTAAAAAATTACAAGAGCCGGTTTTTGACAATTCCTTTATTAATGTATTTTCTTTTCTTCCTTCTTCTGGGCCTGGTTTGGATATTTGGGGGGAACCCGCACGTCATTTTTTTTTTAAATTTGCAGTGGGGTTCCCCTTAATATCCATTCCAGACCTGAAGGGCCTGGTTATGGAATTTGGGGGACCCCCACGCTTATTTTTTTTGGTTAGCAAAGACTTTCAAAGACTTTTCTCTATATTGCCGGGAGCCGACAATTCATTACAGCCACGGCTGCTTTTAAATGTTTTTTTTTTCCTTTAGAAATGTCATTTTGCAGGCACAATGGAAAGTTCAGAGCCGCGCCTGTTCAACTTATGCAAATTAGTTTACAGGACTTGACATTTACTAAGATTTTTCCGGCGCAGTGAACCGGCGCATTTAAACCATTGAAATTCCCGCGCTGAGCTAAAAAAAAAAACCCTGCAGCTCGAATCGGAATTGCCGGCGCAGCGGGCTGGTTTTGAAAAAGTTACTTTCCCACTCTATTTTGGCCATGTTTGTTATTTGGGCCGGAGTCACTACACTTCCTCACATCACCCCACATCACCCCCATTATATTCTCACTTCCAACTTCTTTATATTTAGATTTTAACATGCTGTGCGCCAGGTCCATAGTAGCGCACTGAGCGCCTCCTCCCGGGCGCAGAGAACACTATAGTAAATGGGAAATAGGGCTGCGCTACAGGCGCTAATGTTTTGTAAATACCAAAACAGCCATTGCGCACGCAGATGCGCCAATACTCATGGCGCAAACGTTTGGTAAATCAGCCCCAATGTGTGTCTTTCTTGGAATGAACGGGCCTCTCCTTGAAAAGACCCATTCGCTCCAATGAGCATGGTGATGCAAGTGTAAAAAAAAAAAACAGTCGTTGCGCAGCACCGCCACCTGGTGACAATGCCACGGTAATAACACTTGGTCGAATCTTCCAGACAACTTTCTTCTTTTCTTTTTCTCTACACTGACTAAAACTCCAAAGTCAATGATTTCTCTGAAGTGCAAGGAGAAGGAGGGAGAACAACAGTAACAGCTCCCATTTCCCCAAAAGAGTAAAACGCCCAAATCAAAAAAAAACTAGGGCACAGTCATTGCGTTCCGGCAAAGGCTCTCCGGAAACTCCAGCAATGAGTAACAGAAAACACAAAGGAGTCTTTTTCTCCTAAAGGTAGAACTTTGGGTGCGGCAGGAACAAGGGCTTCAGGTGCCTATCAAGAGTCTCCACATTATACTCAATGTTCTCTCCGTCCTTGCGACAAATAAGCACCTTGTCCACATGGATATGCCGACCCAACATCCACTCCGCTTTACAGTCCTTGAACTTCTTGGACACGGGGGAATGAGCATGAGAGATATCGGTGAGCATGGGGCACGTTGAGCTTTTCCCAGACAAACTCATCGTACCATCGCTGCCGCAGGACCTCCACTTCAAAAAGCAAGTCCCGGGGTAGGTATGGGTACTCCCACCCATATTCACGGGCAATTCTCTGACAGAAGAGCCGCTGTAGCCGGGCCAGAGGTGGCATGGTGGCACGGTCTCCTTCTCCAGGCTGGACAATGGACTACGGATGCCGAGGTACTTTAACTACCTCCGTTGGCTTGGACCTGAGAGCCCGCAGCAATGAACGTTGCATTCCTGTCACCGGAACGGATGAAACAGCAGGTGATTCACAGGATGGAAGGGCAAGCAAGAGACCAGATTCCTCCCCGGCCTCCGGGACCTCCACCCGGGGTGTACTATCCCCTGTTTACATGGGCAGATCCCTTGGTGCGCGAAGCACGGGTAACGGCATCCTGTCCCAACCCTTGCGGTGAAAGACCTCGTCAATCTCGCCATCATCGCCAGCATCGGACAGCGATTCCAGGTTGGAGGTGTCGTACATTTCCGCGGGCAGGCAATTCCCAGTAGATGGGGAATCACCCTCCCTCACAGGCTCCACCGACAATGAACTCCCGACACCTCCAACCACACACACAGTCCCAACCCCTGGCTCACCTGGGCCTTCAGAAGAACAGGGATGTCCAGGGCTCTTCCCGCCGGATCCATCCAGGCCAGGCAAGCAGCGGCGCGAAGCTCTTCCACGACCACAGGATGCCTGTACAAGGCCGACTTTCCTCTTCGGAGGTGGGAGCAGGGAGCTTGTGGTGACCGTAGCAGCATCCTCTGATTTTTCTCTCTCAGTCTCTGGTTGGGCACTCTCCTTGTCCTGGTCAGCGCGCACAGAAATCTCCGCAAAGGCCTGGATCTCCCCTTCCGGAGTGGCGGTACCTGTGAGGCAGTTGAGGTGGAAGGCTCGGGGCCTTTCTGTGAATGGTTCCACCTCAAAAAGAAACTCCTTGCAGGCCTCACATCGCCCGAATGGCTTCAAACTGACCACCAGTCCCGAGCAGCCGGGACAGATCACACCGAGGGCCTCTATGTCTCTGCATACAAACAGAGCCAAACGTCCTCGGTGCCTAATTCTTATTCCTGTATCTGTTATGGAAGCAGCAAAGGAAGTCATCTTCGTGGGGTAAGGAACCGGAATCCACGGGGTACTTGTGGTCATCCCGACTGTCTGCTGCTCCATTGCGCACTGACCAACACACGCCAGAATCCCCACGTGACTACTTCCGCATGGCCAGACTCCTCCCACAGTCTGCACTTGTTCGCGGGCTTTGCCTTCTACCCGCCCACGAACTGCGCAGCTATGGTGTGCCTCGTGGCGCGCCTGCCAACATGGCCGACCTACTCGGAACTCCACCGGGTAGTAAAGTCCCAACACAGACGTTCCCAGCTCCATACACGAAACACACATCCCGGACTGACGAGCCCCCACGTGTAGCGGCCTTCACCCTCACACCCTTCTTTATCGGTTATTCTGGCTCTGGTCTAGGGGTACCTTGGAGGGGAGAGCGAGGTGCGCCACGGCCCATGTCCTCTCGATTACAGCATGAAGAGGTGAAGGCCAGTATCTAGTTGTATTCGGGCCTGTGTATACGCTTAGCGCCAAGTCTGTTCTGCTGATAACCCCCTTTGCTCCCAGTAATTGGAGTACCACACACTGAAAAGGTCCAACACTTATTTATCCCATAACGGCAAACAAATAGTCCTTTGCGAGCAGACAGTTTGAGACCCATAGAACAGTTCAGTATTGGTGGAGAGTAGGTCAAGGCACAATCCTCAAAGAAAACTAAACCGTTGAGGTTTCACCAACGATTGCTAAGCTCAGTGGCTGTTAAATGGAATTTTTGGCTTCAGAGTCTCTTCCAGCGACTCTAGTGAACAGGAACTGGAGTTACCTTTGCTACGTTGCAGCCCCTGTCAGGGGGAAGACATCCCTCCAAGGGAGTTACCAGAGGCCCCGCCGTCACCGGGTTAATGCTGTACCGGACTATCCGGAAGGGTTACACTCCCCGGCCTCCTCGCCTCAGATACGGTTCCCAACACCTTAGGGCCCCTCGGACTCCTCCACCCTCGCGGAACCCAGTCGAAGTTACTGGGCCCCAGGCTCCGGCAGTAGTACCTCACCCCAGGCTTAAGGTGCCTGGGATGGACTCCATCTCTCGCTCCGGCCAGGTCAAGGGCACCTGGGCCCGGAACTCCGGAATGCCAGCACCCAGGCTGAAGGTGCCTGGGTGCGGCCGTATCCTCCAACTCTGAACCCAAGGTCAGGGCATCCGCCCCTTTTATCTCCTCTCCCTTTGCGTCCCAGCGGGTTCCCCGCCCCGCTGCACTGGTGCCAGGAAAGGACAAAAATGCACACTCTTGCGGTGCAGGTTCAACTCCAGGGCGACAGCGCCACCAGCAGGCCACAGGGAACCCTGCACCACCAGAGTCCTCCAAGAACCACAAAAAGGGATTCTCAGATTCCCTAACAATTAGTACATCTGGGTTAAATAACCCAGATGCTCCCCCCCAATTTAAATACCCGCTACATATACATATATATATACATATATATATGTGTGTATATATAATATATATATATATATATATATATATATATATATATATATATATATATATATATTGTGATATATTTATGGTCGTGGCCCTAAGACCGGGACAAATGTGGATCACATAAACACGCGACAAGGCTCACAACATAAATAGACCTGAGGTGTGGCTTTTGGTCATCTGGTAGGTATGGCAAGAAAAGGAGCCATACCCAAGATAAGTAATGGATGATTGTGGAGGAGAATGTGCTGAGAAGTGCTGTAAAAAGGGGAATGGGAGGGAGGGTATCGTGCACTGGAACTGACAAAGAGGAAGGGGAAGTGGTCAGCTTAAAAAAAGAGAATCACACAATGGGAGAGTCCTTGATGGGGGCTGCGCAACCCAGTAACATACAAAATCAAGGAAGGTTCCCCAGGGGTTTTTCAAAGGCAGCAAGAAGTTATATAAAGAGTAATTGTATAAAATTATGAATTTTTTGTTGATCCAAACAGAAAAATAAATGAAGTGGAGATATACAATAAATAAAAATACATACTCTGGTAGAGAGCACACAAGACATCATACAGCATCACTTAGGGCAAAAGACATCCCAGATAAAAACATGATTTGCCAATTAAAATATACAATATTGATATCCACAGAATACCCCAATGCATTTCGACCATTAATTTTTTCAGTCTTCTTCAGGGGGTTTTACGTTCTAGGGAATATATCAGAACATCAAAAATGAGACATTTAACAGTATACAGAACATCGGTAAAACATTCTGAATTGTGCAAAATTATATTCATGTTCACACGGTGTATTTACCATTAAGTGGATAAAGGAATGAGAGTGTGTTGCAAAAACCAGATAGCTGTGGGTGCCTTCACCCTGTGTTTTACCGATGTTCTGTATACTGTTAAATGTCTCATTTTTGATGTTCTGATATATTCCCTAGAACGTAAAACCCCCTGAAGAAGACTGAAAAAATTAATGGTCGAAATGTATTTGGGTATTCTGTGGATATCAATATTGTATATTTTAATTGGCAAATCATGTTTTTATCTGGGATGTCTTTTGCCCTAAGTGATGCTGTATGATGTCTTGTGTGCTCTCTACCAGAGTGTATTTTTATTTATTGTATATCTCCACTTCATTTATTTTTCTGTTTGGATCAATAAAAAATATATAATTTTATACAATTACTCTTTATATAACTTCTTGCTGCCTTTGAAAAACCCCTGGGGAACCTTCCTTGTTTTTGTATGTTACTGGGTTGCGCAGCCCCCATCGAGGACTCTCCCATTGTGTGTTTCTCTTTTCTCAACCATTACTGGGTGGTTAAACACCCGATCCCCCCTTTCCACACACGAGAGCCCCGATATGAGCTATGGCATGTCACCAATTTTTTGATAAACACTAGCAGATCTCTTCCCTCTAGTTGCCCTTGAGGCAACTAGGAAGATATGCACATATAGTGCAAATAGCCTTTAATTAAAGGCACCTGCTTTTAACCCAAATGGGTGGAATCACCATTTGAGTACAGGAGTTTAATACTCCAGGGGTCAAACAAGACTTTGTTTTTCCTCTCCATTTTCATCCAATAGGTTGACCCATCATGCCTTTAGCTCCCTTAATACCATTAAATCTTTTACAAATATGATTAAATCCAATCCAATTATCTCCATTAATCCTATATTTTACCTCCCATGTCTTGGGTGTGCTTTTGCCTTGTTTTTATTCACTGGCCGCTGTGTCCAGCCCCACATTGCCGGGTGGATACCCTTTTTCCACTTTGCTTCCCAGCACGGCGGGGGGGACGCTGACTATGTTTGCGCTTCTCCCCCTTTTGGTCCCCCATGGTTGGGCTCCTCTGGCCCACCGTGGGGTGCCCTTACCATGCTGGCGGCGTCCCTTGATCGCCGCCGGACTGTCGGTGACATCAGGCGTATGCGTGGGATTTTGTGTCGGAGGCGACGACGGATGTCGGGGCACTGCCTTCCGGAACGCCGATGGGACCACGTAAACGCCGCCCAATAGGCGGCGCTGACCCATGTGAGGGTGGATAGGGAGGGGCTTCACACCTGTGAACCATGGACATTATTGCAGACACTATATAAACCGACAGCCTCCAGGACTCCTCTGATGATCTCTGGAGAGCTGCCATATACTACTACAAGATAGATGGAGTGCATAGTAAGTACCATGCTTGGAACACATCAAACTGGCTTATATTGTTTATGCCCTTTCCTTGGGATTTCATTTAATACAACCTAATTTAATTTAACACCACTTTACCCATCCAATTGCTTTTTGCAATAGATTCAGGTCTGTAACACTTTACACTTTTAACAGAGTGCCATGCATTTAATTGTCTGGCACCACACCCTATCACATAATTACTGCATTTTTTTTCTTTCAAAATTCCTTTACTCACTTTAGTCTACCCTATATTTGGTTTAATCTATCACCCCTTGTTATTCACCTCATTAATCCTCAAACTCTTCACATCTCCATGGTTGAGCACACCATTTTCTCAGCACTTTGTTGCATTTCCCATGCACCTATTCCCCCACTAATACCCCACTACACCATTTACCCTAATTTGATTAATTGTAGATTTATATCCCTACTCACTTCTATAATTTTCACAAGTTCACTTTTAACACCTATTATCATCATCAGAAACCCATTATAGAACCCAATGAATAAGATAGTTTTAATTCCATATGTATTTACTAATTGATTCATTATCAGCCAGTGCTCCAATGCACTTCTTGACACTCCTATAATTCTTGATGATCGTTTACTGACAATTCTGCATGTCCTTTTATAAGTGCCCTGCCCCCTGTCCTCCCCTCCCCTCTGGGCCCACATATGTGGCCCCCTGCAAGCTGGATGGACTATGCGCCTGCCCGCCCCCCCGGGGTGGGACATGCGGCCACAGTGGATCTACCAGGGTGAAGGCACCCACAGCTATCTGTTTTTTGCAACACACTCTCATTCCTTCATCCACTTAATGGTAAATACACCGTGTGAACATGAATATAATTTTGCACAATTTGGAATGTTTTACCGATGTTCTGTATACTGTTAAATGTCTCATTTTTGATGTTCTGATATATTCCCTAGAACGTAAAACCCCCTGAAGAAGACTGAAAAAATTAATGGTCGAAATGCATTGGGGTATTCTGTGGATATCAATATTGTATATTTTAATTGGCAAATCATGTTTTTATCTGGGATGTCTTTTGCCCTAAGTGATGCTGTATGATGTCTTGTGTGCTCTCTACCAGAGTATGTATTTTTATTTATTGTATATCTCCACTTCATTTATTTTTCTGTTTGGATCAATAAAAAATGCATCATTTTATACAATTACTCTTTATATAACTTCTTGCTGCCTTTGAAAAACCCCTGGGGAACCTTCCTTGTTTTTGTGGTCAGCTTAAATACAGTCCGGGCTCCTCCCATAAATTCAGGCCAGCATACTGGCCTTCTAATTTATGGTCGTGGCCCTAAGACCGAGACAAATGTGGATCACATAAACACACGACAAGACTCACAACATGTCAGAAACCATGAATCAGACCGAGACAGAAGTACAGTTAAATCACACTTGTTTAATATCAAAAATAAAAGGTAAACAGAGTAAGCGTAGTCAAAACATAGCCAGAGTTCAGTAACCAGATCGGGTAGTCGGCCAAGCCAATGTCCAAGAGCCAGCGATAAAGGTAGTAGTACAGCAAGCAGGATCTGTAGCCAGAGGGAACTTCAGACAAGCAGGTCTTCAACTGGAACGCAGGAGAAAGTCTCTTGTGATGTTAACCCAGGTGAAGGCAAAGAGCAAATGAACTGGAAGTCCTTAAGTAGGCAGAGCTGACGAGCAGGATCATCAACAGGTGGATCACTGTGGAGAGATGGGAGCTGGCAATTAGCTGACAGCTGAGCTGCCAGCACAAAGGAGGAAGGGCTGAGCCCAGCCCTGACACAACATAAATAGTCCTGAGGTGTGGCTTTTGGTCGTCTGGTAGGTATGGCAAGAAAAGGGGCCAAAAATAACCAGGTAGAGAAGTATCTTTATTGCCTCTAACCTCATTGAGTGAGCTTTGAGAAGGAAAGAGCCATCTTGAGGGTTTGGAATATATATCTGGTGAAGCAGGCAGACTTCCATCGGCCTAGCTTCTTGGTCACATGGTCTGGTACTCCGTGCTGAGATGTGGCCGAGGCTGCGCCGATCCAAAGGAATGTCCAGAATAGCGCCCGGGGTCTAGGCCTAAGTTGACCAGTAGGACCCCAACATGTTTAATAGACTGACTGCCACTCAGGGGGTTGACCGGAAAAGGCAGTAACGGGCTGGAGACTGGCTGGCTGGGTAGGTGAAAGAGCAGACGGTCAAAGATCATTGCTGGTTCAAAAGAAGTTGATATCCACTCCGGGTCCGGTTTGTTGCGTTTTGGAGACCGTAAGATGAAGGACATAGTGGCTTGGGAAGCGAGTCAGAAGATGTCTGTACAGTATGTGACTGCTGGTGCTATCAGGAGGTGAACTTGCTAGGCCGTAGGAAGCCGTAGAAAGCAAGGTAAATGGACGGCTGGATGACTGGGCTGGGAAAGACTCCAAAGGGGGAATGTGTGAGGATTTCAGATATGCCCATAAAGAAAGCTCTCGTGATGGGTAAGCGTTTGCCATTGGTTGCGGGCTGCTGCTTATAAATACCACGCAGCAGGACATTCACTGTATGGGCTGTGAAGACAGATGTCTTTCCGGGATCCTGTAAGGACATGAAATGCTGAATACCGGCCAGGTACAGCCTGATAGTGATATGAGCGAGAGCCAGCTGTGTGTGGCAATAGGATATAAAGGCTAGGACGTGAGTGACGTCATCTGCTATGGTTCCGGGACAAGTGGCAAGGAACCTACGGTAGGTGTTCCAGGCCATGCGATAAGCCTTTAGTGTGTTGCTAGACAGTGAGTGGTTGATGAGCCGGGTTGCATTGGCAAGGTGTGGCTTCAATCCATTGTTAGTTGAGACCAAGTTGGGATAGGAGTGGATGATGGGTCGGCTCCGGGTTCCTGCTGGAAGAATGAGACAAAATTGAAGTGTGACAGTGCATCGGCTGCGGCATTGCACTTGCCAGGGATATGCTCACAGTAACTGTTAAATTTGGCGATGTAGTGATAATTGCAGCAGCCTGTGCAGGAAGGACATGACAGGGAGCGACTTGGATCTAACCTTATTGATGTCGGCTGTAGCCTGGTTGTCTGTGGTGAAGAGATCTGTCTGACCTGTTCACGTGTGGCCCCAGACTTGGGCTGCTGCTACGATGGGGTACAGCTCGAACAATGACGAAGATCAAGGGGAAACCAGGAATTGGGCAGATTTCCGGGGGCCAAGGTCTGGCGAACCAGTGATGGCCAAAAATTGCAGCAAAGCCGGTGGAGGCTGCAGCATCTGTGACTACCTGGGGCGACCTGAGCTGATACTGAGGGAATAATATCGATATGCCGTTCCAGGTGATGAGGAACTCGTCCCACATAGCCAAGTCTGCTATTGCTGCTGGGTTTAGTCTGAAGACTTGGTCGGGGTCCTGCACTCGGGCGAGAAAGACTAAGAGCCATGAGATGAACGACTGCCCCATAGGAATAATTCTCATAGCGAAATTGAGCATCCCTATCAAGGACTGCAGCTGTATTTTAGTACACCCCTGTGACCGGGTAAACTTGTGAATGACCGACCTAACACAAGCTAATTTGTCAGAAGGCAGGCTAGGCTGCATGGCATGTGAATCCAGGACGATGCCTAAAGAAACGTATGAAATGTGTCGGGCCTTCCACTACGTGTTCAATGAGATTGTTGACTAGATCTACCGGAGGGGTATGTTCAGCTGTTCGATGAGCAGAAAATCGTCCAGACACCGGGCCTGGTGTGACAGGTTCAAGTGAGGGACTGGGCGAAAACATCAGATTGGTAGGCAAAGTGGCGACAAAAGAGTTCTGTGTCTGTGAGGCTCTAGTCAGAGCTGATCTGGAACTGGGCAAGTGTCACTGCTACTTTGGCTGAAAACGACCAATGGTAGTCGTAGAAGGCAAAACCTCCATTATTTGTAAGCAAGATCTGTCACTGCATGAAGGTACAAGTCCAGCTCCTCCCTCCTGCTGAGGGTGGCTGAACAAAGTACGTCTCTGAACATCCCAAAGGCCAGGGCGAATTCAGTGGCTGACAGCTTATGACTGAGGCTGGGGTCTCGACTTGACAACCACTGAGACATTCCCCCAAGCGTATGATTTGTTGTCAGCTAAGTCATGGGCTGAGATGAGCAGGGATGCCAATTGACGTCTTTGCCCTCCAATATATCCTCCCCGACGCTGGTCGGGACAAGATGAGTAGGAAGGATGATAGGTGTAGGGCCTGGTGTACCTGCAGAAGGAGAAGCGGTCATTGGGACCATGACCAGGTCAGGGAGGGCGAACTTTCAAAAGTGTGATTTTGGTCTGGACGTCCTAACTGTTGCGGCTAAGGAGGAGACCAAAGAGTGCAGCTGGGAAATGGCCTTGTGGATGGATTGCAGGGATGCCTGTTGGGCCCAGCTGCAGCTGTAGGCGGGAAGAGGAGCCTGAAAAGCTCTGCCTTCCGGCCTGCGATTCAGCTCAGCTATGAGTTTGGGGATGGTCCGTCCCGAGGGACTGCACACTGCTGCACTTTGAGCCCTCTTGGGAGGTAACAGAGGGGCGGGTGTGAAGTCTTCGCTGCCGGCCTGCGACATGGCTCCGGCCAGAAGACAAAAGAGGGCGGGGTGCTCATATTTAAGAGGAGTCATAGCCATAGGATAGAGAGTGGAGTGGTAAAGAGAAAACTCAAAGAGGAGGAAAAATGGAGTACAGAAAAAGGAATGATAGGCGTAGACAGGAGCTGACAGAGTTCTGTTGTGCAGAACTTATGTTGAGTGGAAATTTAGAAAACTCAGAAGAGTGCGTGGCGACCGAGGTGGGCCAGGAGGTGACTGGCCAGATGACCGATAGCTCGGGTGCCTGTTTGTGGCGAGCACAAACCTGAAGACCAGAACCCCAGAGCGTACTGGGGCGAGAAGTAGAAGTCTGGTACGGCCTACGTAGGAATGTTGCCGTCTGTAGTGGGTGACGTGTGCTCGGCCTGCTAACACTTGCACTGCCAGCAAGCCTACTGTTAAGCGACCTTGTCTGCGAGGTATAGGGTCGCCCTTCGAAAACAGAGTGTCATTGTCAGGGTTGTACGTACCTGATCAGCGAGTCCAATAGAGCATTAGAGCAGAGGAAGGTCCCCCGTACGGATCCGACTCGCGGGCCCCTGGTAGTGCAGACAGGAGGCACGGGAGTGCGGAAGGGTAAGAGTGGTTACTGGAAGGCAGCTCCGGATCCTGGGTTCAGGAGAGTAGCTGAGCCAGGCTGGCTGCAGGCAGGCAGGTAGGCAGGCAGGTGTGTAGAGCAGCGCAGCTGGGCAGGTGCAGAGACAGTGGTCAAGACAAGCAGGGTTCGGCAACGTTCAGGCAGTATGGTACAGCGGGGTAGGCAAGTTCAGGGTCAAAGACAGGCTGAGGTCGGGTGCAGGCGGATAGCAGGAAAAGTCCAGTAACAAGCCAGATGGTCAGAAGATCAGGTTTCAGGCAATTAACAGGAGCAGGATACACAGGGGACTGTAGATCAGACAGCACCGGTCTGAAGTGTTCCAGGAGTTTAAATGGGCAAACCGGCGTGCATCGGCACGCGCAATGGCGCATTGGCGCATCAGCGTGCGCAATGGCGCACGCAACGCGCGCACAGGCACGCGTGCCCGCAGTCTGAGAAGTGCACCAGCGCGGACAGGAACATGCCCAACATCAGCGTGCATCGGCGCGCGCGAACGCACACCAACACGCCCGGCAAGGTACGTTCTCTGACAGTGCCCCCCCTTAAGGGCAGCCTCCGGATGCCCAATTGAGCGATCTTCGCGGCATGAGACTTTCTGAAAGCTTGCATGAGTTCCTCCGCATGTATGCCGCTTTCGGGTTCCCAGGAATTATCTTCTGGGCCGTAACCCCTCCACTTAATTAGATATTGAATCTGGTTGTGTCTTTTCCTACAGTCCAGGATTGCCTCCACCTCAAATTCCTCCTCGTTGTCGATCAAAACAGGTTCCGGTGGGCCAGTGTTACGGCCAGCGAAGGGGTTAGGGTCAACCGGCTTTAATAGTGTCACATGAAAGACTGGGTGGACCTTCAGGGTGTTGGGTAAGTCGAGCTCATATGCCACATTGTTGATTCTCCTCTTTACCGAGAAAGGTCCCATGAACTTGGGGCCCAACTTCCTTGATGGGCAGGCCATCTTTAGGTTGATTGTGGATAACCACACCTGGTTGCCAGGCTCCAGAATGAGTTCCCCTCTCCTTTTCCTATCAAACATCCTCTTGTTGTACTCCTGGGTCTTGGACATGGTCTCCTGTAGAAGTTTGTTATTGGAGATGAAGAAGTCCATTGTTTCAGACACTGCAGGGATGGTGCATTCGGGTATGGTACTGGGTAAAAAGGATGGATGAAAACCATAGTTGGCAAAGAATGGGGTTTGCTTAGTGGCAGAGTGCAGGGAGTTATTGTAAGCAAATTCAGCGATGGGGAGCAGAGAGACCCAATCATCCTGGGAAAAGGAGGAAAAGCAACGGAGGTACTGTTCTAAGGTTTGGTTGGTTCTCTCTGTTTGACCATTCGTCTGAGGGTGATAAGCCGAAGAGAATGCCAACTCGATTTCCAGAGAACCACAAAGAGCCTTCCAAAATCTGGAGGTGAACTGGACACCTCGGTCCGAGACAATACTTGCCGGGACTCCATGGAGCCTCACTATCTCCCTGATAAAAACCTTTGCCGTCTCCATGGCGGAAGGTGTGCCTTTCATGGGCAAAAAAATTTGGACAGCCATTTTGGACAGCCTGTCGACGACAACAAAGACTGTGGAGAATCCTTCGGACAGAGGGAGCTCCACTATGAAGTCCATCGACACCATCTTCCAGGGTCTTTCAGGGACAGGTAAAGGTTTTAATAGACCCCAGGCCCTCATCCGGCTATTCTTGTTCCGGGAGCACGTGTTGCATGAGTCCACGTAGCTTTTGCAGTCGCTACCCAGCTGCGGCCACCAGAACGTGCGCTTGATTAGTTCGGCCGTTTTCAAGGTACCGAAATGTCCGGCCAACTTGTGGTCATGGCAAAGTTCCAGAACAGCTATCCGAAGACCCTCTGGGACCAGAATTTTGCCCTCGTGCCTGATCAGACCATCTTGTGCCCTGACACAGTTCTCCGGAAGAGAGGTCAAGCCCGCAGACGCCTGCCTAATACGGGACATGAGGTCTTCTTGAAGCAGCAGGAAGTTCCCGGCAGGGAGGATGGTGTCAATGGGTAAGTTCTCTTCAGGAATGCTGAACATTCGGGACAGTGCGTCCGGTTTAATGTTTTTTGAACCAGGCCTGTAGGTGATGTGGAACAGAAACCTTGAGAAAAAAAGTGTCCACCTTGCCTGCCTTGGTTTCAACCTCTTAGCTGTTCTCAGGTACTCGAGGTTCTTGTGGTCCGTGTAGACCAAAATGGGGTGTGCAGCCCCCTCGAACAGGTAACGCCACTCTTCTAACGCGGCCTTGATAGCCAGGAGTTCCCGATCTCCCACGTCATAGTTCCGTTCCGCAGTGGAAAGCTTGCGCGAGAAGAAGGCCACTGGAAAGAGTAAGGCTTTGGCCCCCTGACGCTGGGATAGCACAGCCCTCACTGCATTTTCGGAAGCGTCCACTTCCAGGACGAAGGGTAGTGCAGGATCAGGGTGCTTCAGGATGGAGGCAGAGACAAAAAATTCCTTCAGCTTGTCAAAGGCAGCTTGGGCTCTAGGGGACCAATAGAATCGGTTTCCTTGTTTGGTTAATTCAGTAAGAGGGGCGACAATTGCAGAGAAACTTCTGATGAACTTCCGGTAAAAGTTGGAAAATCCGATGAAGCGCTGGACCCCTTTTTTATCCGTGGGAGCAGGCCAGTCCAGGATAGCCGACACCTTCTGAGGGTCCATTTTAATGCCCTCAATCGAAATGATCAACCCGAGAAACTGGATGCTTTGCCGCTCGAACTCACATTTCTCCGGTTTGGCGTAAAGTCCATGTTGTCTGAGCCGGACAAGGACATTCCGGACATGCCTGCAATGGTCGTCTACTGAGGAGGAGAATATCAAGATGTCATCCAGGTATACTATGACGTACAAGTCCAGGTAATCACGGAAAATGTCGTTGACAAAGTGTTGGAAGGTAGCCGGAACATTACACAGTCCGAACGGCATAACTAGGTACTCGTAGTGCCCAAATCGCGTGCGGAAGGCCGTTTTCCACTCGTTCCCCTCTGGAATGCGGATCAGGTTGTACGCCCCTCGGAGGTCAAGCTTGGTGAATATGACCGCCGTTCCCAGCCTCTGGAAAAGTTCCGGCACGAGAGGTAATGGGTAACGGTTTTTAATGGTAATTTTGTTCAACTCCCGATAATCAATACAGGGGCGTAGGGAATGGTCCTTTTTTTCAACAAAAAAGATGCCCGCACCTGCAGGCGAGGTGGACGGGCGGATGAACCCTTTTTTTAGGTTGTCATCGATGTAGACCTTCAGGGTGCCCAATTCCTGCTCGGTCAATGGGAAGATCCTCCCAAAAGGTACTTCAGTCCCAGGCAAAAGTTCTATAGGGCAATCATATGGTCTGTGAGGAGGAAGGGTTTCTGCTCCCTTCTTACTGAACACGTCCAGAAAGTCGTGATAGGGCTCAGGGATGGTTTTCTGAAGGTCAGGGTCTGTGTCCAGACAGAGCAGATGAGGACGGTCAGTAGAGGCTTGTTGCAGGCAGTGTTGCTGGCAATAATCTGAGAGGAATTTGACCCTGCCTGTAGTCCAGTCAATATTGGGGTTATGGGCTTGCAGCCAGGGCATCCCCAAAATGACGGGGAATAACGGAGAGGAGATGGCATCCAGACTTAGGAACTCCTGATGGTGGGTTGCCAAGGAGGCCAACAAGGGAACGGTTTCCTGAGTGACAGGGCCGGATTTAATAGTGGAACCATCAGCGAGGTGTACTGCAAGTCCCCGGGATTTCGGCTGCAGGGGAATGTGATGATTGGCAGCAAATGTCAAATCGATAAAGCAGCTGCATGCCCCCGAATCAATTATGGCGGATACTGGGATTGCGGTAGTCCTTCCTGGGGGCTGTAAAGAAATGGAGAGAGCCAAGTGAGAAGTTGGGTTAGGCAACAAAGAGGCACAAGTAGAAGAAACAGGCAGGCACTTACGCATCTTGGCCGGGCAGGATCTCACGTAGTGTCCTGGTTCACCACAGTACATGCACAGATTGTTGCTACGCCTGTGCTGGCGTTCTTCGGGAGAGAGAGGAGGGCGAAGTAGGCCCAGTTGCATGGGTTCCGGGTCATCTAAGGCCGGCGACGGGGAAGCCGGTGGTGCCAGACGGACTGGGTTTGGAACCTTGGGAAGCAACCAGGTGGGTCGGAATTGACTGGAAGTCCTCTCGGAGCAGCGCTCTCAGGGGCCGGTCGAACTGAATTGACAGATCTATTAGCTTGTCCAGGGTTTGGGGGACCCCGACTCATGCTAGCTCGTCCTTGAGCTGATCCGACAATCCCATCCGAAATTGATAGCGCAAAGCAGCGTCGTTCCATTCAGTGTCGGAACTGCGGCCTTGTAGGAGAGAGTGAAGAACGGATTCTGCGGTAGCAGCTTGTTGCGGATCCTCGTAAAGTTGGGACATAGCGGCAAAGAACGTGGCAAGGGTCTCCAAGGAGGCATCCTTCTGCTCTAGGAGGCGGTGAGCCCAGGCCTGCGGCTCGTCGGTCAGCAGGGAGATGACGAAGCCCACCTTGGTTACCTCCAGAGAAAAGGTGCGGGATTGCAAGGCGAAGAAACGTTTGCAGGCGTTGCGGAACGCACGATATTTACTGCGGTCGCCCGCAAACTTCTCGGGTGTAGGGACCCTGGGTTCCGGAGGAAGCATGACGACAGAAGGTGTAGCTGAGTATCCCGTGGATGTGGCGCCTTGAGAGCTGGCAGGTGTGGACAGAACTTGCACTCTCTCCTCCAATCTGGTATAGCCGGCTTGGAGGTCTTTCACGGCTTGCGTCAGCCCGTTCAGGTGTCTGCACAATTCCTCCATGGGATCCCTTCCCTGCTCGGACTCGGACATGGCTGTCTGATACTGTCAGGGTTGTACGTACCTGATCAGCGAGTCCGTTAGAGCAGAGGAAGGTCCCCCGTACGGATCCGACTCGCAGGCCCCTGGTAGTGCAGACAGGAGGCACGGGAGTGCGGAAGGGTAAGAGAGCCTGAGAGTGGTTACTGGAGGGCAGCTCCGGATCCTGGGTTCAGGAGAGTAGCTGAGCCAGGCTGGCTGCAGGCAGGCAGGTAGGCAGGCAGGTGTGTAGAGCAGCGCAGCTGGGCAGGTGCAGAGACAGTGGTCAAGACATGCAGGGTTCGGCAACGTTCAGGCAGTATGGTACAGCAGTGTAGGCAAGTTCAGGGTCAAAGACAGGCTAAGGTCGGGTGCAGGCGGATAGCAGGAAAAGTCCAGGTGGTCAGAAGATCAGGTTTCAGGCAATTAACAGGAGCAGGATACACAGGGGACTGTAGATCAGACAGCACCGGTCTGAAGTGTTCCAGGAGTTTAAATGGGCAAACCGGCGTGCATCGGCGCGCGCAACAGGCACACGCGCCCGCAGTCTGGGAAGTGCACCAGCGCGGACAGGAACATGCCCAACATCAGCGCGCATCGGCGCGCGCGAACGCACACCAAAGCGACCACCAACACGCCCGGCAAGGTACGTTCTCTGACAGTCATGTATAGACATATGTGACAGAACTAACGCCTGGATCACGTCCAATGATGTATGTGAAGTAACGGTATAGTGAAAGGGTGCTGCAGAATTATGTGATAGAAAAGCCCATGAACTACGCCCTGACTGGCGCTCTAGTAGCGAGGTCCTGGTTAGGATCGAAACTCGGTCGACTGGGAACACCTGCAGTAGGGGTGACATGAGTGCAACAAGATTTCTTTACTCTTTTTCATTTTTTTTGTGTCCCCTTTGTATGTGACTGGCCCTGGTGAAGATGCAAACATAGCGTTTTTTTTTAACCTGGGAAATAACGTCCAACCTGGTACAGGATGGAACCTGAACTCGACTGACCTGAGAGAGAAAAGACAGACGAAAACGATGAGTGGCTCGTATGAATGCCACTGGAGACAAGTGACCGATTAAGTGCCACTAAAAAATGAAGTGGGCTGTATGAGCACCACTGAGCGTGCTTGCAGCGATTGCAAGGAGTTATGCTGAGGCCTCGTACACACGGCCGAGATTCTCGTTGAAAAAAACATGTCGTTTTTTTCGACGAGATTCTTGGACAAGAAACTTGTCCCGGCCGAGTGTACACACGCTCGTTTCAAAGAACCCGCGGTTCTTTGAAAGGAGTGTACGCGGTGACGTCATCGACTACGTCGAGCATGCGCTCGTCACATTCGATGCCGTCGCCGCCATCTTGGTATACCCTACGTATGCCTAGGAAGCTACCGCGCATGCGTCGAATTCATTTTGAACATGCGCGGGCATCCGGGCGGACAGGTAAGTGTACACACACTCACTTTTCTCGTCGAGAAACATGCCGAGGAGAATCTCGACGAGAAAATAGAGAGCAGGTTCTCTATTTTCTCGTCGAGGTTTCTTGTCGGTTTTCTCGACAAGAAACCCAATAGCAGCGTACACACGACCGATTTACTCGGCAAGACCTCTCTGCCAGCAAGTTTCTTGCTGGTTCTTGCCGAGAAAATCGGTCGTGTGTACGAGGCCTGAGACTTGTACTTGCAGCGATTGCAAGGAGTATATGTTGAGATGCATGATTGCAGCGATTGCAAATGGGTATATGCTGAGATGCGTGTTTTTGCAGCGATTGCAAGGAGTATATACTGAGATGCATGTTTTGCAGTGATTGCAAAAATGGGTAAATGCTCAGATGCGTGTTTTGCAGCGATTGCAAGGAGTTAATACTAAGATGCATGTTTTGCAGTGATTGCAAAAATGGGTAAATACTAAGATGCATGTTTGTAGTGATTGCAAACGGGTAAATGGTACGATTCGTGTATTTGTAGCAATTACAAGGAGTTTGTACTGAAATGCATGTTTTGCAGAGATTGCAAAATGGGTATATGCTATGATGTGTTTTTTTTTTTTTGCAGCAAATGCAAGGAGTTGTGATGAGATGTATATCTTGCAGTGATTGCAAGGAGTTATGATGAGATGCGTATCTTGCAGCGATTGCAAGAAAAGGTCACCTACTGATAGGTGAAAAGAAAAAGGATAGTAGAAATTGTATATGTAGGAACGAACTGCGAAGTAGCATACATAACGAATCGAAGATTTGCTATAGGGACTGTTAAGAATTGGTGTGTGGGATACTCGTGATGCAAACCGTTGTGCCGCCGGTGCGACTGGGTTCAAACAGAATTGTGATGCGTACAAATGTAAATGTGACACAAATCGGTTAGTAGAAATTACATAAGTAACGAATCGTAGGTTTATGATAGGAACCGCTACGAATGGTGTGCGGGATACCGTGATGCGAACCGTTGTGACGCCTAGGTTTGGAATGGACTGTGATGCATGTAGCTGCCACTGCGATATGAATCGGTCAGTAGAAATTATATGAATAACGAATTGTAGGGTATGGTAAGAACTGCTACGAATCGATGTTTGGGATACGACTGATGCGAACCGTTGTGCCGCCGAGGCGACTAGGCTCAAATCGGAGTGATGTGTATGGCATGAAAGTGATATGAATCAGTGAGTAACATGACATAACAATGAATCGTTTGTAGGGTACGAGAGTGAGCGGTATGAATCGGTGCAGGATGTACCTGATGTGAACCGTTGTGCCACTGACGTGACTAGGATCGAATCAGACTGTGGTAGGTATGCAACGTATCTGATACAAATCGGTAGTAGGGTAAAAGAAATTGGTTGAAATGTATGAAGTGAATCCAATATGAATCGGTTGCATAGTGTATGCCACCCCTTACTCTAAAACCAAACCCATACCATCCACCCAACCTACCAGGCTAATCAAGTGCAGATAAGGCAACAGGTGGGTCTAATTACCACCTCAATCAGTCACAGAACCCCATACAAACAATACATGCTCATCTCCAAATGGATGAAACGGCAACCCAATAGACTGTGAATCCTATGAGCAACGAAGCCTGTAACGAGTGAAATCGGACAACGACCGACAGTGGCTCGGAGGCTTGGATCTACAAATGAAACGTATGTTTGTGGGTGGGATGACAAACAAGGCTGAGGGAACATGCAAATCTACACCTGTGCCGAATGATGTCAGGACACGACAGACAACAACTCGGAGGCAGCTAAGAATGAAAGGGATGCAGGATAGGAAACATCAAATCGCAACATTGCGTATGAACGAAAAGGTTCGAACCCTACCTGCAACAGCAAACGAGAACCGCAGAAGAAGACCATGAATGGAGAAGCTGCAAGACATGTGTCATCAAACAAACAGACTCACAAACACGAGGTGAGCCGGGAGGAGTCAGCCCAGTGACATGTAGTATTGTGCAATGGAACTGACAAAGAGCAAGGGGAAGTGGTCAGCTTAAATAACCTCCGGGCTCCTCCCATAAATTCAGGCCAGCATACTGGTCTTCTAATATATATATGTGTATATTGGTTGTATATTCTGTGTGACAGCAGGAAGGTAAAGTCACCTGGTTGCATCCAGGGGGGTAGATATATTTCGCCCAGATTCAGGCTTTACGCCGACTTATACAACTAGGTGGAGAGTTGTATAAGGCTAGTGGGCTCATGGATGACTCATACCTCTAGGGAGAGTGTGGGGCGTCGTGCAGACAGAGATGAGGAGACCAGCTGAACCTTGTCAGCTCATTTAGGCCTCTATAAGAACTCCCAGCTTCATTAGATGTTAGCTCATGCCTGGAACCAGACCTGTGTGGACTGTCTAGGGAGAGTGAACCCCTGTGCGGTGAGGCAAAGCCTGTGTGGCTATTTGTTTGGACTTTTACTAAACCAGGGACTTAGGGACTAGGACAGCACTAGGCTGATCCCAGTTGTTAGTTAGGAAACCTGTATGTTTAGTCAGAGGTCAACTTGACCAGGATTTATTTTGGTTATGTTTCTTTTGCTTTGCTGTGTTTTGTCACTGTAAATAGAAAATAAACCGCACCTTTTTTTGATTTTGAAAACCACAACCTCCGTTTGCTGGGCCTGTTTTGTGTGGGGAGCCCATCCCGGGGGTCACACACACCCGCTGCCGAGCTAACCCCCTCACAGTTGGTGGAGAACCAGTGGCAGTTTTTTTAAGCCAGCATGGAGGAGATACTGAAGCAGCTGGCTCTAGCAAATGCCAATCAACAGCAGACAAATGCAGGTTTGCAAAGGAGCCTTGCAGCCCAGCAGCAGACAAACGCAACTTTGCAACAGAGTCTGGAGGCTCAGCAACGAGCCCAGCAGCAATCTGAGGCCCGCTTCATAGACCTGTTGCAGAAGCAAGAGCAGAGACTACAACAACAGATGGAAGCAGTAATGCAGCAACGTCCGCAGACCAGTGAGGAAAGCCGTCCCACTAATACCGCGTCCTTTGGGGTGAGTCGTTTATTGACAAAAATGACTGGAGAGGATGATCCAGAGGTATTTTTGACCACATTTGAAAGGACCGCTGAAAGAGAAAAGTGGCCTGAGGAGCAGTGGGCTGGACTGGTGGCTCCTCTGTTAACTGGTGAATCGCAGAAAGCTTACTATGACCTAGAGCCTAACCAAGCAAAAGACTATGTGATGCTAAAAGCTGAAATATTGGCAAGGCTGGGTGTCACCCAGGCTGTCCGGGCTCAGCGTGTGCATAACTGGACTTTCCAGCTTGGAAAACCCCCCAGGTCTCAAATGTATGATCTCATTCACCTGAGCAGAAAGTGGCTACAGCCAGAGACTTTGTCCGCACCAAAGATTGTGGAACGTGTTGTAATGGATCGGTTTTTGAGAGCTCTTCCTACTGCCATCCAAAAGTGGGTAAGCCATGGAGACCCAGAGACGGCCGATGGTCTTGTGGATCGTGTGGAGAAATACTTGGCTACAGAGAACCTGACGGCCTCTTCCAGAGACACTCGGACTTTCCACCCTAAGACCAGACCATCCCCAGGGGCGGATAAGAGGATTCCAAGGGGTGAGGGTGGAGAGAGTGAGAGGGTGGGAGCTCTACCCCAAGTTTGGCGAGAACAGCCTGGGAAATCAGCGGCTCAAGAGGCCGCAAGAAGGATCGTTTGCTACCGCTGCCGGCAAGCGGGACATATTGCAGCCAATTGCCCGGTTGTGGAGGAACCCATGCAGTGTGACTTTCTGACGGGCAGACGTCAGTCGCTGTGTGCGACAGTCGCATGCACTGCCATTCGAGGAACTGAGAAACATTTATGCAAAATGTGTGTTAATGGTAGAAATGTTGTGGTATTGCTGGATTCAGGTAGCCTTGTGACCCTGATAAAGGCTGAGTTAGTTAAAACAGAGGTCTCTGGGAATAGCAAGGTAGCTGTTATTTGTGTGCATGGGGACACCCGAGAGTATCCAGTGACTACAGTGTGTTTCGAGACCCCCAAAGGTACCCTCTCTCATCCAGTGGGCTTAGTATCTCAGTTACCGCATGACGCCATTGTGGGAAGGGATTTTCCGAAGTTCTGGGAACTGTGGGATGATCCTGAGCCCCTCACTGGTGCCCCTATGTACCAGGAATGTGATAGCCAGAACTCCCCTGAGAGTGGTGAGGACTCTCTGGAATTTCCCTTATCAGTATTGGCAGGGGAGACTCAAGAAACTGGAAAGGAGCCCACCTCCTCAGACGAAAACCTACCGTCTGTGGAGTTTTCTGATCTTGAGGTTCACAGGGAAAACTTTGCCACAGAACAGTTGAAAGACCCCGCCCTAATAAAGGCACGGGAAAACGTAGTGAAAATAGATGGTGAGTTAGTGAACCCAGATAATACCTGCACTTACCCATACTTCAGCGTAGAGAAGGACCTACTGTATCGGGTGGCAAAAAGGGCAGAAGAAACCGTTGAGCAGCTTGTGGTGCCCAAACCTTACAGGAAGTTGGTGTTGGAGTTGGCCCATGGGCACATTCTTGGAGGTCATCTGGGGACAGAGAAAACCCGAGAGAGGGTATTACAGAGATTCTATTGGCCGGGGGTGATGAAGGACGTAGAAAATTATTGTTCCTCCTGCCCTGTGTGTCAGAGGTTGGCCCCGATGCCACATTTCCGTAGCCCGCTGGTCCCTCTACCCATCATTGAGGTCCCGTTTGAGAGGATCGCCATGGATTTGGTAGGTCCTATAATCAAGTCCGCTAGGGGGCACCAGTACATATTAGTTATAATGGACTATGCCACCCGTTATCCAGAAGCGATCCCTCTCCGAAATACCTCGGCCAAAACCATAGCCAAAGAGCTATCTCTTGTTTTTAGCCGGGTGGGTATTTGTAAAGAACTGCTTACGGACCAAGGTACACCCTTTATGTCCCGGGTTATGAAAGAGCTGTGTAAATTGTTCAAAGTGACGCAATTGCGTACGTCTGTGTATCACCCCCAAACCGATGGGCTGGTTGAAAGATTCAACAAAACCCTAAAACAAATGTTGAAGAAAGTGGTGGATAGAGATGGAAAGGATTGGGACTGTTTACTTCCTTATTTGATGTTTGCTATTAGGGAGGTGCCCCAATCCTCTACGGGATTCTCCCCCTTTGAGTTACTGTATGGGAGACACCCAAGAGGGCTGTTGGATATTGCCAAGGAAACTTGGGAAAGTGAGAGTTCTCCCCACAGGAGTGTGATTGAGCATGTCGCCCTGATGCAAGATCGAATTGCACAGGTAATGCCCATCGTGAAGGAACATTTGGCCCAAGCGCAGTTGGCACAGCAGAGAGTGTACAACCGTGGAGCCAAGACCCGTACCTTTTCCCCGGGGGATAGGATATTGGTACTTGTCCCTACGGTTGAAAGTAAATTCCTTGCCAAATGGCAAGGCCCCTACGAGATAATGGAAAAAGTGAGCGAAGTGAATTACAAGGTCAGACAACCAGGAAGGCGAAAGCCCGAACAGATCTATCACGTTAATCTGTTGAAAGCCTGGAGGGATAGAGAGTCCCTAGTCGCAGACACTTGGTCACCAGCTCAAACTGGTTGCGTGATTCCTGAGGTTGGAATAGCAGCCACCTTGTCACAACCCCAACAACAGGAGGTTAAGGAGTTTGTGCTTCGCAACAAGGAGGTATTCTCTGAGCTGCCGGGACAAACATCTGGGGTAGAGCATGACATCATTACCCCGCCCGGTGAAAGGGTGAAGTTAAAACCCTATCGGATCCCAGAGGCTCGACGGGAGGCAATACGGGAGGAAGTACAGAAAATGCTGAACTTAGGGGTGATAGAGGAGTCCCAAAGTGATTGGTCTAGTCCCATCGTGTTGGTGCCTAAACCGGATGGGAGCTGGCGATTTTGTAACGATTTTCGTCAGTTGAACAAAGTTACAAAATTTGACACCTACCCCATGCCACGTATAGATGAGTTGATCGACCGGCTGGGAACAGCCCGATACATGACGACTCTTGACCTCACAAAAGGGTATTGGCAAATCCCCCTGGCCAAGTCGGCCAAAGAGAAACCCGCATTTGTAACCCCAGACGGGGCGTTCCAATATAAAAGAATGCCGTTCGGGTTACAGAATGCGCCGGCCACATTCCAGCGGAAAATGGACCAGATGCTGAGGCCCCATCGGAAGTATGCTGCGGCTTACCTGGATGACGTAATTGTCCATAGCACAGATTGGGCCTCACATCTGCCAAAAGTGCAAGCAGTCCTGGACTCTGTTCGGGAAGCGGGGTTTACGGCTAACCCCAAGAAGTGTACCATTGGGCAGGAGGAGGCCAAATATCTTGGGTACACCATTGGGAGGGGAGTAATAAAACCCCAACTCAACAAAGTCGAGGCCATCCAGAGTTGGCCACGTCCCAACAGCAAGAAGCAGGTACGAGCCTTTCTGGGAATCGCTGGGTATTATCGGCGATTCATTCCCCACTTTGCTTCTAAGGCTGTGCCCCTAACCAACCTGACGAAGGGGAAAGGGTCGGTCATGATTAAATGGACCCCCGAGGCTGAGGCAGCATTCCAATTCTTGAAACAAGCCTTATGTAGCCAGCCAGTGTTGTACTCACCCGACTTCTCTAAAGACTTTGTCGTACAAAGTGATGCGTCAGATGTGGGGTCAGGAGCAGTATTGTCCCAGGTCTGGAACGGGGAAGAGCACCCAGTCATTTACCTCAGCAGGAAGTTGAAGTCCCATGAGGTGAATTACGCCACCGTTGAAAAGGAGTGTTTAGCGGTGAAGTGGGCTCTAGATTCCCTTCGGTACTACCTGCTAGGTAGGCACTTTGACATGGTTACGGATCACGCTCCGTTAAAGTGGATGGCTCAAAACAAGGAAACAAATAGAAGAGTGAATAGGTGGTTCCTGGCCCTCCAGGAATTCAACTGCACAGTAAAGCATCGCCCTGGCGTTCAAATGGGGAATGTGGATGCTTTGTCTCGAGTACATGAATGCCTGATTGCTGGTGTTCCAACCCCGAGGTTAAAACAAGAGGGGGGGTATGTGACAGCAGGAAGGTAAAGTCACCTGGTTGCATCCAGGGGGGTAGATATATTTCGCCCAGATTCAGGCTTTACGCCGACTTATACAACTAGGTGGAGAGTTGTATAAGGCTAGTGGGCTCATGGATGACTCATACCTCTAGGGAGAGTGTGGGGCGTCGTGCAGACAGAGATGAGGAGACCAGCTGAACCTTGTCAGCTCATTTAGGCCTCTATAAGAACTCCCAGCTTCATTAGATGTTAGCTCATGCCTGGAACCAGACCTGTGTGGACTGTCTAGGGAGAGTGAACCCCTGTGCGGTGAGGCAAAGCCTGTGTGGCTATTTGTTTGGACTTTTACTAAACCAGGGACTTAGGGACTAGGACAGCACTAGGCTGATCCCAGTTGTTAGTTAGGAAACCTGTATGTTTAGTCAGAGGTCAACTTGACCAGGATTTATTTTGGTTATGTTTCTTTTGCTTTGCTGTGTTTTGTCACTGTAAATAGAAAATAAACCGCACCTTTTTTTGATTTTGAAAACCACAACCTCCGTTTGCTGGGCCTGTTTTGTGTGGGGAGCCCATCCCGGGGGTCACACACACCCGCTGCCGAGCTAACCCCCTCACATCTGTTAGAAGTCATATTGTGCAACAATATGACTTGACTGCATTCAAAGGCTACATTTTGATTAAGCAGAGGTTGATTAAGCAAGTTTGAGTCACAGAATGTAGCAACTGTTTTTGTTTGTGGTCAAATGCCATTCACACCTCAAGCTGTGAATAAGGTCCATTTGTGGCATTTTCCCAGAGAATCCTGGAAGTAACATATAGGTGCTAAATGACCATCTGTTTTTGAATGTAAATAAACAACAAATTGTTAAGGATTTCAAAAGAGGACCATTCAAGGCTCCTCCCCCTTTAAAACATATCAATGGTATTGCTCTGCCTAGCTAGTCAGAACAATTATTTTTAACGTATCACCATGTACTGTATTGTTCTCTCTGCCTATGGCTAGAACTATAGGCTTCAATATTAAATACATCTTTTTGAATGTGCTTCAGAAGTCAACATGTTATTGGAAACCCCAAGTTCTGGGATTTCCCTATCAATTGGTCCTTCGAAGCCGGAAATGATAACTCTACAGACATCGCTAAGGAATGGAACAACACAAGCTGGGAATTCACTTCTGCTGGTCAAGAAGAAACAGTTTTTAAAGAGTTTTCCAATGTGCTCAGTATGGTGAAGTATAACTGTCTTGCAAGACAAAAGGGGAACTTATAAAAAAAAAAAATTGTTTTTTTTTTTTAACTGCTCATTTTTAACCATGGTGAATAATAGTTTAATTCTATAGTAATGGTATACCATACATAAAATGTATCACCATGTACTGTATTGTTCTCCCTGCCTATTAAATACATCTTTTTGAATGTGGTTCAGCAGTCAACATGTTAGGGAAATCCCAGAACTAGGGGTTTCCAATATCAGTCACCTATACCTGGCTAGTAGGACTCTCCTGCAATCATTTGCTTGTGTCAGTTGTACATATTAAGGAATCTTAATTTTATTTGATTGCTTATGAGAAAAATAGAAAGATAGATTTAATCCTGCCCCCCAATCCTTCCTTTCTCAATGCCTGAACCACATACCTTCATCACTGTGCTATATGTTTTTTGCTGCACCACTGGCATGGTTATATCCTCTAAATCCTCTCCATAAATTTAGCAGAAATGTGTGCTTAAAGTAGAACTATAAAACAACACTTTTTTTTCATTTTGGATAGAGTAAGGGAGGGTTATAGCCCCTGTCAGTTTATTTTTTGCCATCCCTGTCCCATTGCGGAGATTTCTCTTCATTTCCTGCCCCATAGTCAAACACGAAAAGAGAGGAAATCTCTGCAAATTAAGGGAATCCATTGCCACCCCCAGTGTCCCCACTGGAAATTTGCAGGGCGGGTCTTAAACAGGAAGGGGTGTTGCCTTGACAGAGGGGGTGGGTCGTATTTAAATTAGGGGGTGCACAAGTTTAGTCAGCCCTAGGGCAGCACAAAAACCTAAATACACCACTGGGTATTGGGGATTTCTTCCGCACACTTGCCCTTCTCATCTGCTTAAAGAACAAGAACCGTTGCATTTTAGGGATTTTTGGTTGGAACAAATTGCTAATGGCAGTCGTGACTTGCCTGCACATTCAACCACCTTTCTACTGTCTATGACCTACATAAATCTTATTCATTGGTTTATAACTCATAATGGCTCCAAGGCCAATCAGGCTTATGGTGTCAGCTTTCACACCATGTTGGTAATATATGTATTCCAGCGTAATATAATCCAGCAGTAAACTCTCTTTAGCACTGTTGTGGTCAAATCAACAAGCTAACATTATTTTGTTAACAGCTTTTTGATCATGCAACATATATATGTGGTGGCAGGAAAATGTGAAGCTTAACATCTAGTCGCCGCACATACTGTGGTTGTGTGCTGAAAGTGTGCTCCCTGTACGCTTCCAGCACATTGACAAAGCTTTCTCTTGACAGCTATCAGTCATGGCTTCTGATCAGGAGCCAGTGGGACATACTCTCGATCATTTGACTGATGTGGGAGGCAATCACAGTAGCCATGAGATCAAGAAGCCGCTCTTGCATTAAAGCGCACATAAGGGCCATGGCTAGACAACTTGAAAGGATTAACAAAGTGTAGCACCCTCTGGCATGTGTGCTAGAGCAGGCAAACCGTGTTCTGATTCACACTGTAAATCTGTGAGTCTTAATTTGGTCAGGGTTCAAGGGAGTTCAGGGGTGGATGACTCATCCTGGCAGCTCTCTGGTGCCTCTCCCTGATCTGGAAGGTTGAAGAAACTTCTAGAACTAGAGAGTGGGGGTTAGGAGGAGCTGCCATGAATATTTATGGGGCCTCGGCTTATACCCAGAGGTGGGCTGGCAGGGGGCAAAGAATACCCCATAAATAGGCATGGGCTATGGCATCAAGGCGTCAAAATAAGAAACGGCTGCACCGCACGTGGGCTCCAAGTTTATTGGAATTTAAAAATATCCAAAATGACACCATTTTAAAATATCCAAGAGGACACCAGCAGTGGTCAAGGTAGACGCGTTTCACACAACAGAAATGTGCTTAATCATTACCAATCATTACCATTGGTAATGATTAAGCACATTTCTGTTGTGTGAAACGCATCTACCTTGACCACTGCTGGTGTCCTCTGGTTTCATTTAGGATATTTTGATATTCCAATAAACTTTACTTGGAGCCCATGTGAAGTGCAGCCGTTTCAAATTTTGACGATTTACTACGGAGGCGAGCAGGGGCTAGCACTCAGGTGTGTGTGTTCCAGTGGGCATATCAGTTACACCTGGAGCGGTGAGTTCTTTTCACATGGCAGCAAGGCAGTGGGGTGGAAGATGGAGATGCAGTGTTGGGGAGGCTGTTGGTGGCCCTAAGGGGTACCCCCCCCAGTCTCGGGGGCATGTCCTGAATTTTGCCAGGACTCAGGTGACGGAAGGATCCTGCCAAAACACACGGGAGGAGATCTTCCTGGAGGCACGGGAGAAAGAGGACAGAGTAAGTAGTAGTTCAACATTGTTGGAGTCTAACAAAGGAAGGAGACTGTCACGTGAATCCAGTCTCCCTTGAAGACAACTGTGGGCTTAAGTCTTCATTCCTTTCCCTGAGAGATCTCCTGAGAGTCAGCAGGATAGGCTGGTGAGCAGTCAGTTGGGTGGACTGCTGTAGAGAGGCAGCCAGGGGGGCTGGTGAAAGAGGCAGCTGCAGCCAGGTGGGCTGGCAGTGCCTGAAGAGGTGGTTCTGGGATCAGTGGTCACAGAGGAAGCAGGAGGAAAGGGTAAAATGTGATTTCACTACATCTGTGCTACACCTAAGGGACTGCGAGTTCCTGCCTGTAATGGGCTGTTACTGATCTGACAAAGGGTCTGTCAGATCCTACAAGAGTGAATAAGCAGAAGCTGGCAAGTGTGGGTCCAGGAGGGGAGTGAAAAGGAGACTGTATATAGCTGTATATAGGAAGTTGTGCCTGAAGTTTGCTGAAGTCAAGTAGGCATCCCATAACTTCCCATCCCTATCCAAGTTGTTAACCCCCTAATAAACAACACAAAAACAAAGCTATGGACTGTTTTCTGACTCTGTGTGCCTGTGAAGATTTGGTGTGCCTGGATGTGCAGGAGTGGGGGATCTGTTCATCTGAAGCTCCTACGTAGGGTGTGCTACATTTGGGGTGGTCGTCCAGAACATGTTACCCATTGTAACCTGCAAAGCCGTTGCCCCTAGCAACCCAAATTCATTGAGCCAGAGGACTGCGCTTTGTTGGTGAGATCACTAAGTGGGTGAAACAGGAAGATGGAGTTATGTGTATTGCCAGACTGTGACTGCTGCTGTGTAAGTCAAGTGCCGTTGCCCAAAGCAACCAGCGGGAAATTGCTGCCAAAGTTTTACTGCATGCCCAGTTGCCCCAACTGTGGCTGGGACAGCTAGTTGTGTTAAAACCTGCTTATTCAGGGAGAATTGTATTGTGTGCTGTTACCTGTGGCAACCACAATGGGCAATCGCGCCCATGGATTACAAAGTGCCCAGCGGTCTGCATGAAGCTGGGGAAAGTGACTGTGTGCTGCAATGGCTTGCTGAAAACAGTAAAATGTGCATGGATATGTCTGCTGTTACCCCTGACAACCAGAGTGAGTCGTGGGATCCTGCAGGAGGGGGTCCATCAGTTGTCCAACCACGGCTGAAGTTAAAGACTATCCTGAACCTGCTAGAAACAGTGTGACATGTGTTACAGACTTTGCTGTTGCCTGTGGCAACCACAGTGAACTTTTATTGCTACAGTGAGGAAAAAAGTATTTAATCCCCTGCTGATTGTGTACGTTTGCCCACTAACAAAAAAATGATCAGTCAATAATTTTATTGGTAGGTTTATTTTATCAGTGAGAGAATAACAACAAAAATATCTAGAAAACGCATTTAAAAAAAGTTATAAATTGATTTGAATTTTAATGAGTGAAAGAAGTATTTGATCCCCTATCAATCAGCAAGATTTCTGGCTCCCAGGTGTCTTCTATACAGGTAGCAAGCTGAGATTAGGAGCACTCTCTTAAAGGGAGTGCTCCGAATCTCAGCTTGCTACCTTTATAAAAGACACCTGTCCACATCCAAGGATGTCCGGGACAAGATTTTAGACCTACACAAGGCTGGAATGGGCTACAGGACCATCACCAAGCAGCTTTGTGAGAGGGTGAAAACAGTTGATGCGATTATTCACAAATGGAAGTAACACAAAATAACTGTCATACTCTCTCGGTCTGGGGCTCAATGCAAGATCTCACCTCATGGAGTTTCAATGATCTTGAGAACGGTGATGAATCAGCTCAGAACTACACGAGCGAATCTTGTCAATGATCTCAAGGCAGCTGGGATCATAGTCATCAAGAAAACCGTTGGTAACACACTACGTCGTGAAGGACTGAAATCCTGCAGCACCCGCAATGTCCCCCTGGCCAAGAAAGCACATGTAGGAGGCCTGTCTGAAGTTTGCTAATGAACATCTGAATGATTCAGAGGAGAACTGGGTAAAAGTGTTGTGGTTGGATGAGACCAAAATCAAGCTCTTTGGCATCAACTTAACTCGTCGTGTTTTGTGGAGGAGGAATGCTGCCTATGACCACAACAACACTATCGCCACCGTCAAACATGGAGGTGAAAACATTATGCTTTTGGGGTGTTTTTCTGCTAAGGGGGCAGAACAACTTCACTGCATCAAAATCTTGGGGGAGAACCTCCTTCCCTCAGCCAGGGCATTGACAATTGGTCGTGGGTGGGTATTCCAGCATGACAATGGCCCAGAATACATGGCCAAGGCAACAAAGGAGTGGCTCAAGAAGAAGCACAGACCTTAATCCCATAGAAAATATGTGGAGGGAGCTAAAGGTTCGAGTTACCAAACGTCAGCCTTAAAACCTTAATGACTTGGAGAAGATCTGCAAAGAGGAGTGGGACAAAATCCTTCCTGGGATGTGTGCAAACCTGGTGGCCAACTATAAGAAACGTCTGACCTCTGTTATTGCCAACAAGGGTAAGGTGACCAGAATTTTAAAATGAAATCCGTGGACACACACACACACACACACACACATACATATATATATATATATATATATATATATATATATATGTAGCGGACTCACTCCTCTCTCTCTTTATTGGCTATGCGGCTGTTGTCTAGGGGTACCTGGGAGAGAGAGATGAGATACACCACGGCCCATGTCCTCCATAACTAAGAGGTGAAAGCCAGCAAATTGGGTCTTTTGTGTAGGTGTCCTAGAGTCAAGTCCAGTCC